>OY728135.1:738076052-738701052 GCA_963277665.1 Viscum album | reverse complement strand
GTACCAACTTCACCCCTTGGATGGAATATAAACATATAATCAATTCATTTTTTTATTATTTCCAGTTTATAAACAAGTAACATTATAGCAATTACAAAGGTTCCATGTAGTAAAAAAGGCAAACTATACTGATATCTAATAGTGATGTCACATGGTAAAAACCAACGTAACATAGACCTCATGGGTCACCAACTCAAAAATAACTCTATCCTGGAATGGGTAAATGTTTAATCAAAGGAGCGTATACAAGGAATTCCACAATGTGGTGAATATCGAATCTAAGGTTATCGTATGAGGTAAAATGGGGATATGTAGAGACAGGGAGCTATGGGATGTAACCATGTAACCTACTTGTCAATACAAGATCCATGGAGTGTATCAAGGGATTCTTTTTATGATATTAAAGGGATCATACGATGTCATATCAGACATCTAAATAATAGATATTAATAATGATTTAGGTGGGTCTCAAACTATGTAATATGTATCCTTGAATCAGAATGGGGTTCTAAAGTGCTCCTGGAATTCTCCTAATAGAATCCATGGAAATCTCGAGTTAGGCCATTCCTAATTTATTATGAAATCCTGTAAAATTTCATTTGGTTCAATCCATGCCTCTAATTTGTGTGAAGAGGTCAAGTAGCAGGAAATCATTATTAATCAATACGTCCATTTGGTCTAATCATTTCCTCTCATAAGTGTAAAAAGGCCATGTAGCGTATAACCTTTATTAATCTTATTTAAAGCATGTTCAATAAATAAGGTTCGTTTCTCTACCTTCCATTTATGTTCTATGGGGTTCTATGGACATAAAACCTGCTAATCATATACAATTAATCTATTAATTTCAAATACTTAGTATACTTTCCAATTTGGATTTCAGATTTAATTATCAATTGAATAACATAACTTATGGGGGTTAAGTGGTGAGAAGACATGGTACATTACATAATGAAATTCTTATTATAAAGAGTCCATTTAATATAGAAACTCTTACCTTTAGGATGGATAAGACAAGGCACACTTGAAAGGTGTATCAAACATGCCAAAACACTAAAAATAAAATTGTGGCATAACATCCTACATGGTATTAATGTAGGTGTGGGTGTAACCACAAAACAAATAAAGGTATATTAGTAAACACCATAATGATGTGATTCAAAGGAATATAATCATGGAATATTAATTCTTTAAAAGGAATCTAATAAAATCGGTGGGCCCTACAACACAAATCCAAAACCGATAAACATAATGGATGAGTTATAGACCATCCTCCTTAATCATGTATGACACCCATCTTCTGTTATTTCCCCTTGATTTGGATTCCATCGGAATGAATCATTGTGCATCTAACGTGACGAATGGACGCTCGATCGAACCTCGGATGAAAGATAGATATCGATCCCTTGTTTAGGTCATCAAAAATCTCAAAAAAGGGTTAAAAAGGGGTTAATCCCCCATGTTCATATATTAGGATAAATAAGAAGGGTTAATAGATAATTAAGGGAAATATGTAAAATTACCAAAAAATAGCATGTGTATAGTGTGTCGGAACAATTTTACAAACCATACGCAAAGCATGCACGATTACCTAGGAACAATTGGCACTTTTAGGGTTAGTTCGTATGACCATTAACCAAAAATTATAGGTATCTCTATCTAGAAAAACAAAATCCGCATGTTTTTTCAAACATTGTGGTAATATTTCATAGTTTACTCTAAACTGTGTGCGAGCCTATTTTTTCCAAAAAGATGGGTTTTGAGCTCCGAACAAGCCCTTGAAACCCCTAACGCCTTCATTAACCCATTAGTAATTTTAATTAAGTCCAAAATAAAATACTATACTGAAAATTAATGGTTCCACACCTAATTGAAAAACTTGGTTCCTACATACACAACTATAAAAATTTCCCAGATGGGAAACATTAAATATTTCCCTAAGGAATTTTTAAAGAAGCTAAATTAGTCTAAAATGACATAAATGAAATATTTATTAATATGAAATGAAAATTTAAAATCCTCTAATGATTTAAGACATGGAAAAACAATTCTCTTGGTCTAAAAGAATAAAATAGTTTAGTTTATCATATGAGAAACAATTCTAGTGAAATATGAGTCAAGGAGAAACTAAATATTGAGTGAAAAGAAAATATCCTAAAATATACATGGAAAAGGTGAGAGTTTTTATGAAGAATAAAAATACCATAGATTTACTGCCATCAGAATCCAATCATGAATTTAAAAAAAATAATGTAAATGAAAAACTTGCATTTTTAGAAATATTTTGGTCAAAACTATTGTCTGGTTTTGAATATTTTTAGTAAATGGTCATTAAAAAATTAAAATAATATGGATATCAAATATACCTAACTATTTAATAATATATTAATTAGGTATTAATCACACAATATTAAAAGTATCATGTTTCACATTATGAAATAAGAATCATGAAATTTTATATGAAACAAAGAAACCATACACTTATTCCCTCTTAATCAAATGTGATCTAAATTATTTTTGAAAATAAATACATATCTTAGTATAATATTTCATAAACTTATTTAAACACATTATCCACTAATATAATTCATTTATTATCATTTATTATAAATTTATTAGTTATCTATGACTTATTTTAAGCATCGATTATTTATTTAGTATAAACTTCAGTAATATGGGATCATTTCTCAAAAAGTTGTTTGAATTTCATCATTCATAGATATGTAATTATATAATTATAATTTATCTTCAAATATGAATCAATTCCCATTTTAATTAGGTGAAATAGACGAATATGTCTTTTGAAAATGGAAATCCTAATATACTAGTTTTTGACATGTTTAATGATCATAAGATACTTTATAAATAATTATTGTAATCATTAAAAACACCATTCAAGAATCATTAAATAAACATAAATAGGTCATTATTATTACATTATATTACCATTATATGAAATCCCATAATAATTAAATACATTATTTTTAAAACATCAATTACTTATGTGATTAAATCGACCTTAATGGTACCGTGTTTTAATGATTTGTTGAGTAGGGTATGTATTTTGATAAAGATAATGTGGAATATAAAGAATAATAAACATGTCATAATTATCATATATCAAAATTAAATACATTATATATACTATAAATGATGGTTATTAATGATAAATGAATTTCATTGATTGTGGAAGTGGTAGTCCATACGTATACACAAACGCCATTTTCATTTTCCTTAATGGATGGGGTAGATGAATAGATATTTATAATACCCATAATATAGTAAGATTAAAGTACATAAATTATACTAATATCATCATATTTATCTGTCTGGAATTAATTTGAATAAATATAATTATAATGAAAATCAATGTAATTGGAATTACTCACATCATGGACTAGATTTTTCAATGTAATTATCCTTGGAAACAATATCCTTATGCTACTGAATGTCGTAAAAAATATATTAAATGTGGGAGAAACATATAGTTTGTTGAATATTTTTTTATAATACATTCTATGTATATGTGAGTCATGATGTGCTGTAAGTGTTAACAATTTATAAGTGAGTATAATGATATTTTTCGATGTAACCATTACATTTTAAATAATGTGATATTACAATTAAATGGTTAATGTATCCAAAATTGAAAAAACATGAGGTGATGTGTATGTGAGTCAAAATTATCCTCATGAATTAATTATTGAGATAACTTATACTTTTTAATTTTTTTTCTTTTAACATTTAAACTTTGACGCAAATTTATATTTACCATGGTAAAATAGTTTCAGTCCGTAGCAATAAATATAAATTTAAAAATTTAAAACTGGACTATTTACCTAATTGAACTATTCTTATTTAAAATTTAAAAATTCTTTTTCCATATATATATTTGTATGTATTTGAATATTTAATTTTTAAATAAACAAACATAATGTGTAATTATAGTTTTTAAAGAAAACTATGTTACATTGTTTAATAATCTATATAGAAGACAAGTCTATAAAATAGAATAATGTTTATAAATTTTTTTATTATAAAAATAAATTTTAGTTAAATTTAAAATAAATAAGAAATTTCATTACACCATCAAAATACTAAATAATAATACAATACAAAAAAAATATTTTATAAAATTAACTTTTTAATTTTGTATATAAATTTTTGGATATATGATTTCTATGTTAAAATAATAATTTAAATTATTAATGGTATTAATTGAATATATATTTATTAAAGAAAAATTTTCTTATTCTTTTAATACATTCTTATACTATGATTAAATCCTAAACCTTAAAATTTTCACAAAAAACTTATTTTATGACTAAAAGTCATCATTTTTAGAAAAAACATAAAATTTCATACTATGACAAGTTTAACATACTAAATCCAGATAAAAATCATTTTATGTAATTCATATTCTATTATTTGTAAATTTTTATTATAAATGAGAATCACAAATATATAACAAAACATTTTGTTGAAATACTTCTTTTCTAAACATTATGTGTTCATAATTTTAATTTATATCAATTTATAATTTATGTTATGAAAATATATTAGATGTAATATAATAAAATATTAAAATTGGTCAATTTAATATTTCATTATAAAATTTTAAATACATAAAAAAACATTTCATTGTAAACAAAAAAATATTACATATAAGAATTACACTTTGATAAATAGCATTTAAATTATTTATTAATATTATATACTTTATTTTTACTACCCAATTGATATTAAAATATTTATATGAATTTTACAATGTCATATTATTATAATATTATAAATATTTATATGTACCAAATAAATAAATATATTTATAATTTTTAATATCATATTTTTGTATCATTTTGAATTTTATTATTTTAAATTTAATATTTATCAATAAATGAGTTTAGTTTGCCTCCGTGATAAATAACCCCAAAAAAACCCCAAGGTTTTTCATGACTTTATATTCATTTCCCATATTATGTATAAGTATATATAAATACTAAATTATTTTTTAATTTCACTCTCACTTTGATAAACATAGTTATTAACTCATGTTTTAGATTTTTTATAATGCCTTCGCATTTCATGGAAGTCTTCCTTATTACTGGTTTATATTTTCTATCTGTGATCCTCACAGTTGAAGATAATCTAGGGGATTTCTTATTCATGATGATTTTATTCTTTTATATCTATTGTCCCCTATTGAGTTATTCCATTTTAATGGGTCTATATTATCATTGTTGACTAATAATATATGGTATCAAATGATTAATTTTTTATGCTATTATTATATAATTTCTCTTATGAATGGATAATTTTTTTTTTACTTTTTAAATAATAATTTTTATTAATTAATTCGTAATATATTTTAATAAATTAAAATATTTTTTTTAAAAAATTATATAGTTTTTAATTATAAATATAGAGTTTATGGAAATAAAATTATTCCTAAAACCATTGTTGTTACAATCACCCCACCCCCTCCCCAATTAAATTGTGTTCTCACAATTTTTTTATCACATAAAAAATATATATATAAGTTCATATAAATTATTAATATTACTAAAAATATAATTTATAAAGATATATATACCTTATAAACATGGAAAACATATCTATTTCCTCAAAATAGGATTATCCCTAATATCATGTTTTTCGACAACTATTTAGGACATAATTCTATAGTTATTTGGTGTCATGTCCCATAATATATAATTTATTTCTAGTTGTTTTAAATTACCATCCTTCCATTTATGGAATAACATAGGTTATTATAATTTTATTCTATATTATTGTTAATTTATTCATATAGTAGAGATAACCAATCCATAAATAAACATTTATTATATCTATGTAATGAAAAATATTACCATTTTTATAAGGAACCAGCCAAAAAAATCCAATTCAAATAAAATAATAATAATTTATTATTATTTCATTCATAATAAAATAATTAGGGTGGTGATTTATTAATCCTGAAAAAATTCATAGATATAGTAGAGTTCCTAAAATCAATTTCAAATAA
Source organism: Viscum album (assembly GCA_963277665.1). NCBI lineage: Eukaryota > Viridiplantae > Streptophyta > Magnoliopsida > Santalales > Viscaceae > Viscum > Viscum album. The sequence continues at coordinate 738,695,030 of OY728135.1, read as the reverse complement.
GGAATATATATCTTTTGAATAGATGGTACTTGTACCAGAAATATTAGGATATAATTCCGGAGTGGTTATTTCATAGGTATTGTATTATCCTCTTCATCATGGTGGTTGGTGAATCTCATAATCCTAGTTAGTCATTGGATTAGAGAATTGACTTGTATAATCACCATGTTTCCCAAATATAAGACATTAAATTATTAATGTTTCCACTGCAGGAGCTCTATTTATTTCAATATTGTAAACCAACCTTTTTATTTTATTGTTGTAGTTTGGTGTGTGGTTCCATCCCATACCATAGGTAATCATCTTATTATTCCTTTGATGAAATTCCCTTAGTTCTTCTTCCAATAATTTTTATAGCAAAAGGATTAATATTCCTTATTTCATTATCTCAATTATCTAAATTTTCATAAGACTCAATCTATATCTTCTTTGGTGTATTTTTTAGTTTAGCTAAGATCACATTTTTAATCACAATTAATGATAGTTATTTTTTTAATAATAAAAAAATTCCTCACTCTAGAAATAATCTCGTTATATTAAGGGTCTTCAAAGTCATCACAATATCTATAGAATAAATTCTTAACAACATCTATATGGGGTTCAACTATTAAAGAAACTAAAATGAGTTACTATGAGTTATTTATACCATATTATAATTATTATAAGTTAATTACATATCAAATTCAACCTTAAAATTTACTACAATTACATTATATTTTAGTTTTAACTATTTAAATATTAGTTTAATATATGTTTCTTTTTGTTGGGTTCTCTCAGACAGCATAACTTAATTTTTTAACATAATAAATCATTCATAGAGGATTCTAATGAGAATTTAATTAAAAAATTCATAACTTATGGGAGTGTCAAAATAGGTGTGTACATGGCCTCTTTTTCATTCACCATGTGAAAATTGGGTTATTCCCAAAAATTTCATAATTATATATATTAAACCTCTTTATACATGTTGTAGAATCTACATACACATGTAGTATCTAGACAGAGATGTTAAATCTATGAAAACCACACAATCTATATATTAACAAAGTTTTTTGTTATTATCCAATACTTAGACATAACCATTAAAATTATCCATAGAGTTTTCACTAATTTTAATTTCTCATCGTCCTCAAAATAACTAAACTATATTTAAAAAACTAAAAAAACCTATCTATGATACCAACTATATAGAGTGCAACTAGACATGCCTATTTTTTTAAAAAATTAAATATGGTAAAAATTAAATCTCTAAAATAGTCACATATTCCCAAAAACATAATGTTTATTATATTTGAGTACTAGTTATAAAATAAAATTATTTTATAACCCCTGTGAAAATTTCTTATTAATTTAGCCACACTATAGTCCATCCAATACTTCTAATATATTATAGTAAACATCATAACATGGGTAAATGGAATATTAAAATAGGGGTGAGATAATATTCTCAGTAATAATATATATAAGTGATAAAAATTTTATTATCACAAGTGAGTATAGGATGATAATATCGGTATACTCGAGATACATAAGAAAATTCAAACCCAAAAAATAGATCATAAATGATGGAATATGATAGGGAATAACAAAATCTATGAATCAAATTAATGATACAATAAACACGATTCATGATATATTTAACCTTTTATGAGAATAAGTATAAAACAATGAAACAAATTCAACTTTATCTCACACATTAATATAAAGAACATTACATTAACCATCCATACCATAAGTATGCACAATTTTTAGAAACTAATATATACTTATGAAAACTTATTTTATGAATTATACACATTATACCAATGAATTAGAGGTTGGTACAGGACCCCACCTTTCATCATACATATATATTATGTATGATTAAAATTAATGACCTAACACACCATAAATAAACAATGGAAATATAATGAGATACATAAAAAATCCAAAAGAAAATGAATCACTTATATAGAATAAAAAAATAATTAAATTAATATTGGATTCATTAAAAAATAATAAAGAACCCAAGGAAATAAAATTTGTTTCATAAGGATTCACATAATGAAATCATTAAAAAACATATCGATAATCATAAAATTATAAACCCTTGATACAAAAATAGGTACTAAGTGCAATCATGTCACATTATAGTTAATTTACATTCACTCTATATAATAAAAAATATGGTATTTACACCATATATATAAAGGGTATATAGTTGTGTCAATATTATTTCTATATAAATCAATATATGGAATCTTGGTGAACACCCTTCCATAAAATGTATAACAAATATGGTATTTTTGAAGAAAATAGATATGAAAATATGTTAGGATCACACACAGTGGATTATTTAGAAACAAATGTAGTGAAAATTTATTCTTATAAAGGTGAATGGAATTTTATAGGTTATTAAGAGAGTGAAGTTTGATGGTTATATTATACTAATATCACCGATGAAACATAATTAATGTTAAATGATGTGGATATACGTGATTTATTTTTAGGAGAATTCAGAAAACATTATTTAGATATATGAAACATCCATTATCTTTTTGAAAACATTATACACAGACATATTTGGTAAATAAAGTAAAATAAAATTTTCATTTAGAAAAAAATAAATTTTTATGGAGTATAATATAAAATTAAAAAAAGATGTTAGGTATATCTATTAACAATAAAATCATTAAACATATATTATTTTTAAACATTAATTAAAATGATCTATAAGGAATGTGTTAAAAATTTCATTACATTTAAAAAAAAATAAGTAATGTAAAATGAATTTACTAAATAATTAAGGTATATATAAGGAAATTTTCAAAACCATCCAATGAATTATGACCCAGAAAAGGGGAGGCTCCCGACCAAAAAGAATATACAATTCCATTTTAACTTATAAGAAACATTTTGGGTAAAATATAAGTCAATGGGAAATGAAATGTCAATTGAACATATATACCCACATGAATATACACGAATATTATGAGAGGATTTGAAAAAAAATAAAAATTACCCATATTTATTAGTATTCAAAAATAGTCTTTATGTGAAAAAAATATTAGAAATGAAGCCCTTATGGTTTGAGTATCATTTTAATGCAATGAACTTTCAAATGTGGTATATTTTAAATAGATTTCCATTTAAATAAAGTACATGATATAGATCTTAACAGACCATGAATATGGTGAAATAATTTTACTTTTAACTAATCCCAATATATTAATGTAATCAGGGTCCACATTAAAAAATAACTCCCAAGATAATAAATATGAGATAACAAATCACTTACCTATATCCATTATTAGACAAATATGACCTAAAATACTATAATACAAACATAAATATATCAATATAATTTTTCATAGCCTTAATAAAAAAACATACCCACTAATATTTTTTATTTATTAGGTTTTATTATTAATATATTAGTCAGTTATTGCTTATTTTTATTAACATTTTTTAGAACATTCAATTGCTTAATTCCTACAATATTCATTAATATTGAATTAATTTTCACTAAGTGGGTTAAAGTTAGTAAATCAGTGATTTATCAAGATATAATAATAATTTTTTCACTAATTACTTCTGTCCCATTTACATTATGTGAAATACACGAATATTTCTTTTGAAAATTAAAATTTCAATGAACTTGTTTTCAATGTATTTTATTCTAAAAAGGTAGTATACTAATAGATATTTTATTGATTAAGAAAAACATTAAATAATACTTAAATAATATTAATAATAATTTAATTACAGGGTATTACCAATATTTTACCTAACATAATTATTTTTCGTATAATCATTATATCATTGTTTATGTAGGTAGGTAAATCTGTCAAAATCATAACATGATTTAACAATACAATGAGTAAGGTGGATTATTTATATAACTATAATGTAAAAATTATAGGATATTAAACACTTAATAAAACTAAAAATTCCTTATTAATTGAATTCTATGAACCCACTATGATGGTTGGTGATGAAAAATTAACTATTTCTCTCAAGGAGGTGGTAGTCCCCAGGTGCACATGAATGAAAAAATATATTTTTAAAGGATGGGATATATGAATATATAATAATAAATTATTTAATACAAGAACTGTAAAGTATATAAATGATACTAGTACCATCAATTTTGTGTGGATATAATAAATTCGAATGACGATGATTAAGATGAAAACCTGAGTTAGAGACAATATTCATGTTGATGTCTTGAATATTCATTAGAAATTATCATTGGAAATAAATTTCCTATTCTAGCTAATTGGAATTAGAATCCTTTGTAAAAATTATATGGTTATTGGGGTTGTAACATAAAACATTTTCTAGATTAAATTCTAATGGTAGGTGACTCTTTATGTGGTGGATGTGTTACTCTTTTATAAGTAAATAAAAAGAAATTTTTTGATATAACTATTACATTTTAAATTATGTAATTTTACTATTTAAATTGTAATGGATACAAAATTTAAAAAAGTAGATAGTATGTGTGCATGGGTATATATTCTCCACATCTAATCATTTAGGATACAACAAAGAGTAATTTTAGGCATTTTCATTTAACACGTTAACATTTCTGCAAATTTACATTTACCTTGAAAATTAATTTTTAACCACAGTTATTAATATTATTATAACCATTTATGAATGTAACTTTTACCTAATTTAAAATTTATTATTTATTATTTTTTATTCATTTATAAATACTAATGTTTATAACAATTTAAAAAGTAACTTTTATAAAAAAAATAATATAAAGTGTAAAGACAGTTGTTTATGAAAATGTCTGTTATTATGTATAAAATATTATGTTAATGATATGATTACCATGGATACAGCTATATATTTTGTTATTATTAAAAAATATAATGTTGTGGGATTTTAATGTAATCCAAAAATAAATTTTATTCTCAAAATTCATAATTATTAGAATTGATTGAAATCATTTTTTATTAAACGTAAATATTAATTTAGTTCAAAACATATTCGACCTAGGATTATAAATTCATAAAATATAATAAAAGTCATAATTTTATACATTAAATACATATTTTATTACATAATATATTGTTTATTCATCTGGGATATGCTTACATAATGGTAAAATCATAAAAAATTTAAACAATATTTTTCGACCAAAAATAAACCTTTTTACAAAAAAATAAAAAATAATACTATGAAAATTATTATATAATAAATCAAAAAATGAAATCAGTTTTATCTAATATAGTTTCTAAGGTTATTAATTATTTTTTGTAAATAACAATAAAAATATAATGGAATGTTTTTTTTCATTGAAAAAATATGTTTTTAGACATTATGGTTTGTTAAAATTATTTCATATCAATTTATAATTGAAGAGATAATTATATATTTTATAATATATAATAATATTTTTAAAGTGTTCAATTTAATATATTAAGATAAAATATACATTAATGAACAATAGAGTTATTTACAAAAAATATTACTTTAATTCTAAATTTTCTTGAATATATACCAATATTTTTTTATTAATATTATATAATATATTTTTACAACTCCATTAATATTAAAATATTTGTTTGAAATTTTACATATCATATTTTAATGATAGTATTAATATATATACTTAATACATAAATATATATAATATTTTACTATCATATTTTTATTTTATTGTGAGTTATATTATATTAAATGTACAACATAACAATAATCAACTTCAATGTTCCAATTGAACATATGTACAATGACTATACATTTAATTACAATTTAATTAACGACCATATTTTCAATGGGAATATTTTCATATATATATATATATATATATTATTACTACTAAATCATTTAACCCTTCCACACTCAGTTCGTAGTGCATAGTTCATATTTCATGTTATAGATTTTGAATAAAGTCTTAACGTTTCATAGCGGTCCTACTATTTATAGGTTTTGTTTTGATATTATTGATCCGTGTAGATTAAGATGATATCGGAGATTCTATTGTCATTAATATTTTACTCTTTTCTATCTATTTTCCCAATTAATTTGTGAAGTTTTATTGGATGTAATCTATGAATGGTGAGTCATAATCCATAGTGCGCAGTATAATGTTTTATTTGATATTATTATAAAATTACACATTTCAATGAATAAATTGTTGATAATTTTAATTCAACTCTAGTATGAATTATTTACCAATTAATTTCAAATACTGTAAAAAATATTAAACGTATATAGTTTTGAATTATAAAAATAAAGTTCATGGAAAAAATATGATTCTTAAAAAACTAGGGTTTACAATATGAATAGGTGTTTCACCCCATATTTCATGTCTTATGAGGATGATATGACGTTTTTTTGTAATATTTGTGAATGCAGTTTCTTTAAATTAATTATTAGTTATAAAAAGGGGTGATTGATATATGAAATGTTCATATCTAAAATCATGAACATCTCCCATAAGCAACCCCTCCCATCATACCATTGAAGATGAATGTGATCCCCAAAACCCACCTCTAATATGCCATACGTTTAGAAATAGAGTCTATGATTTAAAATAACACAATGGGTTGAAATTCACTCATATATCACATGAAGATTAAGCATAACCCCAAATAAACTCCATAATATAAAATAAATATCCAATAAAAAGTGAATTTTGATGTTATAAATAATCAAGGGTTCTAAAAGAAACACTAAAAAGTAAACTCATATGGTAGTGGATCCAATAAAAACTCAGAGCCTCGAGATAGTAATGTCTTTATTAGTCACCAAATATATTATATAAATTTGAAATAAAATATTTATATATATTTTCATGAAAAATAAATGTATAGTAAATAGCATCCTCCACATAATAGCTCATGAAAATGTTCAACACCTGTATTAATAATTCAATTAAAAAACTAGAAAAAGAAACAAACACATATGATATATTAACTATCACTCAAAATCAAAAAATAATGCACTCACAATTTAATATCCATATATAATTACATAGTATCGGAAGTCTAAATATCAAATGGTTTCTCCACAAAAACATCCTTAATGGATTCACACTCCCATGCTAAATTAAAAACATCATGCACATTTATCCCTAACAAAAAAAATTATGCACCACATTATATCCATCATCATAAATATATTCAGCATACCACAATGATAAACTCAATACATATCCACAATCCTATACCAATGTATACTTAAAAACACATAACTAATACTGACCATAGTATAATATCAAATCACAGCCTCACCATATTTGGGTAATGTGAATATACATGATTTCGACATCATTCCCTCATCCTACATACTAAAAAAACAATATAAGTGTAATATATAAAAATCCTTATGTCTTTTGATATCATATGAATATACCAACCAAGATTCAACATTGTGTGTACCGCACATGGAAGGTAGAATGTGTAATAGGGAGTAGTCATCAATTAATTCCCTAAAAAAATCTATTATAGGGAAAAACATGGAACCCAAAATATTTGGGTGTCATTAATGGTATCTAAATTATAAGATGAGGTGTATAGAATCAAAAAAAAGTATATTATAGCTGAAAGCAGTCCTAAATGTGACACCCCATCCCTAGATAAACTAGCCTAAGCTAAGGAATTACACATAACACTGTGCATGCCTCTTCATATTCAATAGGATATTGATAAGCGGTGAGGACATAAAAAGAAAGATTGTGAGACTATTCAATCAATAATAGAAGAAAAAAAATTGTACATTGTTATAGAACCAATAATAAAAGTAAATTAAATAACTCAATCATGATGTAATAAACAATATAATGATACCATTTTATAAAAAATGACATAAAATAACTAATAAAACATTCAAAGATATACCCTACTATGGAATATTTATATAAATATATATACATTAAAAAATATAAGAGGAATCTCCAATACATATTTTTGACTATCCTAGTATCACCTCAACCATCTAGACCCTCCTGTATGGCTGCCTTAGGAATGAACCATGCATACATCTCAATGATTAGATATAAATAATGTATACATGCCCCGAAGATACCCCTTATGTGTTTGAGTATAATCCCAGATGGGAAACCCCAATGAATCCATATCATTAATTATTCAAGTAAAAAATTATATAAATTCTAGGAATGAGAATAAATAAAGAAACATTTAACATATAGATTCATTATCTTCTAACTAGGCCTTTACAAACCATAGTCCAAGCTACTTTGGATTACTTTTGAATAATGTTTAAGTCGGGTGTGTAGTAGTACATACAACCCATTGAATATGAATGTACCTAATTCTATATCCTCCTTATATACTTAGATCCATACCTATGTACTCAATGAGGTCAATCATGTCACCCCAACACATCCCTATAGTCTCTAGATTGGTTAATCACTCATGCTAAACCATTGTTGTAGACTCTAGGGAGGCCACGATCAATTACACAGGTTTATCCCCACTAACTGTTGGGAGGCAATAGACCCTCAAATAGACCTAACCCCAATTAAACTAGGGAGGTCACATATGAAAACATAGGTGAATACCCTCTGGGGATAGAGACACCTAATTCAAATATGAGAACAAGAATCAATATACAAAAAAATAACCCTACCTACTGCCTCCCTCTCAATGGCTATCATCATCCCAACGAGACTAAGCCATCTAACCCATGGTAATCCTATAATAAAAGATAAAGTCACAACATACAACTCATAACTTCTATGAAGCCTCACATAAACAAAACATTCAATTCCCTAAGTCATTCTACAACTTTTTGAAACAAAATAGATCTTTCTATGCTGAAACACCCCAGAAGATAGCCCAACCATTATTACATATACTCATATTTGTTCATCAATTCATTGGAAAAGACTCAATGGGATTCACTACCTAAATAAATTTGTCACATACCACAACCATAATAGCCACAATTGAGCCTGAATTGCTCATACTAATCCAAAAATATCATGTAGAAAATCCTTTATGCACCCAGGATACATACCATTGATTCATCATTTCAAGGCACACATTTCATACTATCCCATTAAGGGACCTTTTACATAAAAAAAATTCATACCAGATCTCTATAAAAGTAATAGAATAGGTCACTAATAGATACATTAAAAAATCATACAAATCAACACAAATTGTTTTACATAAAATCTATTGAATTATAAGGACTTCCTACCTCATTCTTGATAGATTCTAGTCTCTGTGAAACAATTCCCAATCCGAGCCTATCATTCCAAATATCTAAATTAGTATCAAATTCATTATCTTATTATTTGGGAATATATAGCCAAACAATATGTATTTAAGGATAATATAGTGTAAAACTTACCTATAAGAACCCATAATAATGAACTATACTTCAATAGCAAGATGAGAGAGGAAAAAGAAGCCAAAAAATCCCCGAAGATCAACCAATGACCACTAGGTTTGTTAATGGGTTAAGGGATTTGATAGGGGAGGAAATAAAGGGGTCATATGTGAAATTATTTCCTTATACATGAAAAAATAACCTAGATGGATTTTATGTTGTTGACAAATAGTTTATTCTTTTGATTATTGAATACAAAAACTACTCAGAACATTATTATGATTTTTTATGGTGTAACACATTATGTCACACTATCATACATGGTTGTAACTCTTAAATAGCTACAAGTGTATCCATAGTCCTATAGAATTAATAGGTTAGGTTCAATTACACAAAACATCTAATATTAATCATGGAATGCTACTATAGATATGATTTTTAGTGTCAACTTTGTTTAAATTTTTTATATATGTTATTAGTTGTCGTTATTGAAGGAAAAGATGTAAATATGTCTTTAATGTCGGTTAAAAAATGACTGTTATAAATGTATAATAGAAAGTGATTTTTTACATTAGTTTCTATAAAACCGATGTAGAAAATCTTTACCATGAGGTGTTTTATATGTCACTTATTTAATAACAGACAAGAAACACTATTCCATGACAGTTTATACATAACCAACAAGAAAAGGCTTATATAAGAAGTATTTTTAAGTCGGTTATTTTCATAACTGATGTATAAATACAATAATATGTTAGGTTCAATATAATTATTGTTTAAAACCATAATAAAAGGGTTTTCATGATGGTTATAAAAGAAATGATGTATTTTTTAAAAAAATCATTTTACCCTTTCGCTCCACCATTAACAAAACCAAAAAAATACAAAAACAATCAGAAATAAAAACAAGAAACAAAAAACTAGAAAATCCATATTAATGATTACAAAATTAAAATTTAAAATTTTAATTACAAAAAAAATTCCAACCTAAACTACAAGAAAATTCACATTTTCAATTTCAACATTCAAAATTAAAATATTCCCTAAAAACATAATAAAATCCAACCAAACATTTAAAATTATTTTTTTATTCCATATGTATGTGTATGAGATCTTATACACTATAAGGTATGGAGTTATAAAAATGCTACAAATTAAAAGAAATGTCTTTGATATGCATAATGAATAAAGAAAATGAAAAATTAATGAATAGTTTATAAGGAAATCTAACCTAGATGAACTTCGTAATTGTTTCTATTGTAATTATTTCAGGGATAAATCTAAACACATGATAACCATATGCTTTCAATCAACGTTTTTATGAAAATTATTTTTAAATTATTTTTTCAATTCAATATAACATTATTATTTAATATATCTAAAATTCACTAATTTTAAATGGAAAATCACCTTTAATTTTACATATTTGATCTTGATTCTCTTTTTCATTGTGTTTTTTGAATGAAATACCATACCCTATTAAGAAAAATATGAATAGAATAAATTTAAAAATTATTATAATATAAACATCCATTAATAAATTAAAACAAATATTTATAATATGTTTTTAAAATTTATTGACGCATCTCCATGGATATAACATATCCAAGAAAGTGTCTTCTCCCATGGAAAAAACACCTAACAACGAATGGTAACTAATATAAATGAAATTTTAATGTTAGTGGTTATTATGTTAAAATATAAATAACACTTTATGAGACATATGTTTTATACCTCTCAACATAAAGAAAAATACAAAACTGCAAAATTATATTACATTAAAATCTTTCTGCAATATAAACAATTCATTAATATTCAGTCAATGATCACAATTTAGGTGAAAATAAATATGGGTCTATCAATAAAAATACATCTATCTTTTCATTATCCTTAGACATTTTATAATGATAACTTATACAAAATATAAGTAAGTATAAATTTTCCATAAATTTAATGTTGTGAATGAATTTTGATAATACATACATGGAAAAACATTTATCATGTTCGTGCCAAATGTATATCTAGTTACAATCTCCATCAGATCATTTTCAAAAATCCCCACCAATATTTCACACTAATATACATTTACTTCCACTGGAATATCATAAACACCCACTAAAAAAGTTTAATATCTTGACAATATATCAAGACTACAATAATTGGTATCTGATGTCATATCCATTTGTTTCTGTTGTTGGTTATAGATTATTTCATTACCTTTAAAGTATTGTTATAATTAAATAGATAAATGTATTAACATTTCAAAGTTATGAGTACTTTAATTAAAAAATGAAATAAAATATAATATAAAAACATACCTCTATGATAATATGTCATAGATGTCTAGATGGCCAAACTCAAAAGTGGTTGATAATTTTTCCAACTACCCTCACCTCATCTGGAGGAAATGGTTCTCTAGTTGATATATATATATAATATCATGTATAGTTACAATATACTACTCTATCTCTAATTATTTATAATGAATGGTAACTCTAATATAATATATCATCCAACATGAAACAATATGATAGTGAATATCATCAACATTAAACTGGAAGTAATCTGAAAGTGGTTGATGTGGGGGTGTGGGAAAATAAAATGGTGTATGTTGGTAGAGGTGGAGGAGTCAGAGCTGCTGGTGGAGGTGTAGGAGTGTGAGTTACAGTTTGATATTGTCTATGCTTGACTATAATCATGGAATGTATTGACACTCTGATCTTATTCTAAATCATCACATTAATATTTTGAAATTCTGCCTCTAAAGATTATATATATTTTTTATATAAATATACTTCATTGTAGATTCTGAGGAATTTGGTAACACTTCTCCAACTAATACACCCATCGGGTATCCTCATACATGATCTGGGTGTTTGGGATGTCCCAATGCTACAAATAAAATATCATGCCTCTTCTCAGCAACAAATACCCCCTGTGTTCTCTCATCCTAAAGAGAATCCTATGATAATTATTTGAAAACTTCATTAATGATTCAAAATATGTGAAAATTTTAATTAACTAAAAAATGAATAAAATAAATTTCTTAAAATCCTCTCACATACAACCCTTGATTCTTATATAAGATATTTCTGTTTTTCCACATGTGATCCATCTTACATATTTTATGTCTTTTTAGGGGAATGGAGGGGAAACCTCTCAAGAGATTAAAGACTCAAATCTCAATTTTTATAATTATTCAACCATCCTTTTCCCTTAAAATAATGTATACCCTTCCCATGATAACGTATGAATTTATACATTTCTATACTGGATCATTTGATGATATCTTCTCTATTTAAATAAATTATGATTAATAAATCATTAATAATTCCATTATTATTAGAAAAATTATAATTTTTTACATTTAAAATAAAAAAAATGATTCTTATCTTATACTTTAAAAAACAATTCCATGTGTCCTCATCTATAAAATGATATATATCACCTGGAAAATGATTTTTCCTATTCTTAAAAATGAATTTAAATGTGAGTATTGATTTGAAATCCCTCCCTATCCTATTATCCATTGGTAAACATTTCCTCCTCACCCCTCTATTGTCATGTATATAAAATTTCATCTAATAAGAAAGGGGAAAACATATATTACTATAAAAAATTCAAGATTAGTAAAACAATAACCAATGAGATAACCAAAATGGTCTCTCATAACTGAGATAATGATACTTTGTCAACACTTCTAATAATCATTAAAGCAAATACTAACATCTCTTTTACCCTGAACTCATATAAAACTCTTGAATAGTTTTGCATTAGGATCTCTTGGAATATCATTATCATTAAGGTATAACACTATCCTATAGTCCTAGCTATGGGAAACTGATAATTTTGGTAAATGTGGGTTGCCATGTTTAGAAACCCTTAAACTCTTCTCTCGATCTGTGGGAGTTTATGAATCTTGTAAAGTAGGATGGAGATCATTACCCAAAAGTATGAGTGTTCTCATCTCTATAAGTATCTGTTCGATCAGCTGATTGATCATTCATTATCTTTTATATCAAATAAAAAAACAATTAGTTGACAAATATAATTATTCAACTATTACTAAAATAATGCAAATAAAAATTAAAAATTATGAAACTAAAAATTAAACTAAAAAAACACTTTATTAATCACATTTTTCATAGTTAACTAAAATACTACCAACATTACTGACATATGATATTTGATGTAAATGAATGAAATCATATCCAAAATTGGAGTTTGAATATTAAAAATGGTTTCTCCTAATAATTATTTTTTTACACAAAAAGAATATTTTTAAAATACACTCTTACAAAATAATTTTTTAATTAACATATTATATTTAAATTAATTTTATTTCAAAAACATCAATAAATATTTATTTTACGTAACGTTAATCAAGGTAAATTTTACAAAAATAATATAATATAATCATACATTTTAATTTATTAGTTTAAATATGTGTTTTAGTAAATAAAAAATTAACATACCTAACATTTTAGGAAATTAATTACAATAAACGATAAATAAAAATTTGTTTCCTATAATATTATGAATGTAACAAAGGTTTTTTTCCAAAATTCATTTATCAGGATTGTTCCTTATGGCACAATCCATGTCTAAAATCTTCTTATCACTATTTTTTGTTAATTAGTCGAGGAAGTAGGTATCTCATGTAAATTAGTATCTTTTTCAAGATGATCATCACAAACATATTGTTTTTCCCTTTTAATTTAATAAACAACTATATATAGGATTGATCAAGAACATCAAATAATTTTTTATGTGTTTCAATTGTAATTGGATCAATTTGTCCTTCCAATCTATTTAGATTGACAAGTGTCATTCAAAATTCATCAGGCCTGCAACTATTATTTCCAAGAAACCATTTTCAGTAAAGAAATTTATAGTTAAATTTTATGTTATCATTCATCCATATTTCTTTAATGTCTTCATAATATGCACATGATGCATAATTTGGGTTTTTATCTTTAAAAATAAAAAAATGTATTGCTTCTGTGAATACCAATAATCCACTTTTCTGAACAACTCTTACATTATCCTGATCTTTCTTATGAAATGTATAGCCATTAATGTTGTACTCGGACCTTGTTATCACATATAAACATGGACCACAAACTAACCATCTTAATTTTGTTGTTGAATCTAATCTACCAAGCACTGTCTTTTTTAACCATGGAAAAAAAGTTTTGTTATGCTCATTCAATCACCTTATTAAAAATTGAATTGAAAAAATAACACACTATCATGATATTCTTTTATACATATATGGGAATTATTCCATTCAACTAAACGGATAAAATTTGTTGCATCAGGACGTGACAATCATGAGATTTCCTACCTATCAACTTCAAATACATTAAAGATACAAATTTTTATACATTTTAATAATAACCTTGTGGCACATTGATATCATGAAGACACTGACAGAAGATAATTAGTATTTTTGGATATTCAATGAAAATCATGGGGAAGAAATTTTTTCCTTTCATCAAGAGTGAGAGATAACTCTAAATGTAATCTCATTTACAGTATGTCCAATCTTTCAATAACCCATCTTTATTCATTCCTGAAATATTTAAAAATGTTCCATTGAAGCTATCACTAATATTCTTCTCCAAGTGCATGAAATAACTATTATAAAACACCTCATGATATCTCCAATATGGTATCTCAAAAAATATTTACCATTTATTCCATATATTTCCATCATTACTAGATTTAAGTGTCTTTCCAAATGTCACATTAAGGTTTTGCACCCTATCAAAATATTGATCATTGGATAATGATTTTGGAGTAATATCAAAAACTATTTGACTGATTTAACAGCTTTCTTAATCATATATAAGAGTTATAAATATAAAAAAAATTAAAAAATTCATGTATAAATTTTTTCTCTCAAGATACTGTTGATAAAATGATATCTGTTCCTCCAAAATTGTACAAGCTTTCTGACCAATTTCATTGTATCCAAACAAAATTTCATATGATGGGATGTCAATTACCATTAATATAATCATTTTATGTAATTGAAAATATTAAATTTTATTAGAATCATATACCCTAATACCATCCTCCCATAAGAGATCAAAACTAAAATTAATTGTGACAAGGAAACAAAAACATTATTTTCTAGTGGTTTTGGTCTAGAGGCCATTAAAATCAACATGGAATATTTTAATTCCACCTAGAATACAAGGGATAAGTTTTAGATTACCTATAAAATAAGACATTAATTATGTGTGTTACTAAGGATTCGATGTGGATTCATTTCATCCATTCACAATCCAAGTCTGAGATTTGTAACTTCATTTTTGAATGAATGATACTAGTGATCAAATTTCATCCACTTGTGAAAATCATCTAGATGACAGATTTTTCCATCCCATATCCTTTCATCAGCATGCTATATTATCATTTTTCTTCAGGTGAATTATCAAATAAACATTTTATAAAAGGAATTATAGAATGATTCCAAAATAACATGGCAGGGGTTTATGTATCCTCTAAATCATCCAATGACTTTTCTTTCAACATATATTGTGATGTCCCACATTTAGTACACCCTGATAGAAATTCATATTCTCTCCTATATAGAACACAATAATTATGGAAGGCATATGTTTTTTGTACCCTAATCACATAAAGAGTATTATTTTCTACTCATTATTATGTGAATTAGGAAGATCATTTTATTTGGGAAGAATATCTTTTTACAATTGTGGAAAATTAGTAAAACTTTTGTCACTATAACCATTGTTCTATTTCATTATAATCTATCTTAACACCAATGATAATACGTAAAATCTCTACAACTAGGATATATTGGTTTTCCGCATCACCAGGTAGATGCTCAGTTGTATGTTCTTTCTCAATTACCACTTTTTCAATATCTTAAGTCATTTCTTCAATTTAATCAGAGTCACCATCTTGCAAAGTTTCATCATCAGAAGATATGAAGTTATGCCTAGTTTCACCAAGTAATTTCCAAAGGCTGTAATTAGAATTAGCACCATGAAAAATTAAATGATCCTTGATATATATACCATTAAACATCTTCATATTTTAACATTTCATGAATGAACTGGAAAAATGTCCTTGTTTGGATCATTTTGTTTAGAAAATTAAAAAATTCATAAACTCCTTCCTCATATTCATCACTCATTTGATGTTCTATAATCCAACATCAACCTATTATGACCTATAATAAATATCAATAATATATGTCTTTTTAAGAAAAAACGATTTTATATTTATATTAAATATTCTATATTATGAAAGTAATTTTTTAGAAATATAAATAAAATACGATCAGTTGAGAAATATATTTATAAAATATATAAAATAATGGATGATACATTTAAATATAAATGATAAATCAGAAAATGATATGCATGGAAATAATTGTAAAATGAAAATATATTTAGATAAGATAATCTTATATTTATTCGAAATATTATATACTTTTAATGTAACACAATGTTAAAATATAAAAAAAAATATGTGTATTTTAAATTATAATTATTAATTTTGTACAATAATGGAAGATAAGATTAAATATAAATGAAAAATAATAAAAATATATGAATTTAAATAATTTATAAAGTAAAATATAGTTAGACTAAATTTTTTAATCAAATATACATTCTCATTGAGATATTTAATATGCACAGTCATCATTGTTGTTACTTGTTTTGACAGAAATCGATTTAGTTAGAGAACCATATGGAATAAAAATGAAATTAGTTTGGGGATTGAAAATATATTCTAATTATCATTCATTTATTGATATTTCACTAACTGGAAAAATTCTTTATAATAAATCACTTACATTTTAATTATTATTTTTTGATAAATGAGAAATAAGACCACTATATAAAAAAATCACCATCCACTAGTGTGATGCATTATTTAACCATCACATATTTTGTTTTTCAATGTAACTCATGAAAAAAATCAATACATAAGAATAAAACCCATGAATCCATTTAATAAATCACTCAAATTTTATGTCACATTATAGTTTAAATTATTTATATGAGATGTGGTATATGAAAAATGTTCATGGGTTACAACATTAAAATCATATCCTATAATTTATCATAAAAGTATTCATGGCTATGGATTTCAGGGGGTGAGGAACCATAATAAATGAAACATAAATTTAAAATGATGAATGTGGTTATATTCTACAATCTAAATATATCACTGTAGATTTTTGATAATTTGTTTAATATATTTATTAATATTTCTTGTGAAATCACTATAGTTTATAAGACACAATATTTTATATGAATTAAGATAATATAACATGTTGGAATATATTGGGTCTAGGTATAAATCTATATAACATAACCATTCAAATTGAATGAAAATCATATGAAACTATAGAATGAATTCAGAGATTTTATGACCAATAAAATTGTAAAAAATGAATTTCGAGATTGAAATTAAAACTACAATTCATGTTTAAATGAAAAATTGTATTATAAAACATAAAAAATCCATCATTTTTCATCCATTAAACAATTATCATGGAATATTCATTGACATTCTAAAGTAAAATAGAGAATTTTTACATCTTGTAGAGAAAATGATATTATTGTATGGAGACAATTACATTTGCAAATTATAGATGCAATGTGATAACATGAGGAGATTAAACAAGATGGTATTATGACATTTTAGAAATTGAAATTGAAAAAAAGAGAGTTAGGGTATCCCAAAAAATAGAATGATTGAAAGAGATTCGTGTGAGGCTTATTTGAGAGTTGCAAGTAGAACCGATAAATTTTCTAATGAAAAACTTGATGAAAGAATATAGAAAAATGATTTTGGAGGCCACGGGATTGAAAAATGATTTTTAGGTTTCCAGGGGAGTGAGTACTGGGTCTTGCATATCCCGATCAAAAAACACCTAAATGACTCAAAATGAGAATTCATGAAAAATTTAATGATTTATAATGTTGGCTGTTACATAACTGATGTGATAGTGAAATTTTAATCTTTTTATCATGTTAGATATTATATAACAGGTGTGATTAATTAATTGAAAACATCCATTATAGAATAAATAACATGATAATGTTATAATATTTTCTTTATCACAATGGTTATTATATAACTAACATAAAAAATGTTCCTTGTCACGCTAGTAATATAATAACTAATGTGATATATCAGGAAATATCATTTATCACATCCTTTATAGAATAACTTACCTGAAAAATCAATATTCACATCTTGGCACGTCGGTTATAAATAACCTATGTGAAATGGTCAATGTGATATATAATGTTTTTACTAGTGAAACTCTATCTTCCCCAGTCTATTGGAATGAACATTCCTTAGTATCCATTACACACAAGAACCCATAAACATGACTAACACTTTTCATAAGGGACCACATTTCCCAAATCCCAATAGATTCACCATAAGGTCAAATACATAAATTTAGAAACCACAGTACTGAGCTGACTCCCCACAATGGCATTCCAAAAGGAACTATCCATAATATTCACTAGCCACGAAAAACTAATTCACCAAAACCTCATCAATGAAACACATTCTAGAGCTAAACAAATGCAATACAATATTTCAAAACCTTCACTTCACAAATCTAGATATAAGTTTATATAATTTTTATATAAGGGTCAACTTCTTCTAAATAAATGATTTATAACTCAGAAACCTCATCCAATGGTTCTAATATTGAGTCAAAAAAGAAATTTATCAAAATAAACCATAATTATTTTGACTGATCATAGGACATCAACACATAGCTCAAACAATTTGTTTCACCACAAAAAATTTAACATAATTTCAGTACCAAAAATCAAATACCAATCCTTAAAAAATCAACTTTTATCAAAATACCCATGTTATATTGCTAAATTATATCAACAAACACACTAGGAATTTTTCATGATGTGGAATCCACCTCACATTGTCCATTTCAATTCAGTAAAACTATTCAGTCTTTATTTGGACGACCTATCTCAAAGGCTCTTGGACATATCCACCAACTCACTATCACTTTCTGACCACAATACCTGAGCACCTGGGGTATCATACAAATGAAAACAGAAAATTCCAAAACTGGATATTGGTTAAAATCTATATTAAGATCCTAGAACTACCTATTTTACCATATAGACTCAAAATAAATTAGTTATCATCGATTCAAATAACACTTGATAATTTCACTATTCTCCTTTACATCAACACCCTATGTAGATGTTTGAATACTGATGACATGACTACTCCCAAGGTAATTCAATAAGTAACTTCCCCTAGAAGTCACTTCATGATCCACACAACAATATTTATAAAACATCACACTATCATCAAACTCCAATACCAAATTTCCCACTTTAAACCCATTATCCACTACCCACCCTAAAAACCAAGGTTCCTTGAACTTAAAAAACCAGAACCCCAAAAGTAATTTAATCTTTATTCTCTTTGAATACCATATCTTATCAAGATAGTTGTCCACCATGTCTCATATAGTATCTCCAACTCTGATGTCTAAAATATTTTCTTGTATATCACTAAATCCCAACATAGTTTTATATGTCTAACCCACTACTAAAAAAAGGATCCCTTTCATGACCTAAACATAATGTTCATGTAGTAAACCACTCTATGATGTCACACTTTTATTATTTACCATTCCAAAATCCAAAAAATTTCCTTCAATATTCTCCCAATTACCCAAAAAACAAAAAATGAAAAAAATATATTAGACATATATTGATCGAACATCACCACACAAGAAAACTATGTCATAAGTCAGGAACTACCACATACCTAACCCCAAAAATACCCCCATTAACTTTTAGCTCACAGAAAGAAGAAACACCCAATTACACACCTCTCAGGACCTATAAAACTAAATCATCCCACTAACCAGCATAAAATAAATACAAAAAAAGAAAAAAAATTCTTACATAGATACTATCCGAGATATCACAACCTGATAAATATATTAACGGTCTACTGTGAACTACACCCTAAATTGTACATTATAACGCATAAGATTCTAAAAAAACAAAACCCCACTCTCACAACCACTATAGGGTTCACATCTATCTCGAGGATAATACAACCATTGCGACGTAACTATACATAGTAATTTCCCCTTTCTAGAGTTCATCACAAACCAAAAACCGGATGCCAAACCAATGAACCACATATAACCCCAGCCCCTAAGTGTTGTTATTCAAAAAAATGTAAAAATAACATAAATTATTCTCATTAAATCATTGTCCATAATAAAAATATCAAGAAAAAGTCCCCAAGGAGACCCCTATTAATATTATAAAAAATAAATTTTAATGTTTCAATCGCGCCCCATAAAAATCCTTTCGCATTAAACATATCCATTTACCCTATTGAAATCCCATTTCAATGAAATTATTCATCCTCAATGTTCTGGGACTACTTTTAATCAATATAAAAACCATTCAAATACATATCTCATTTCATTTAAAACTGAATTAGAAAACCCATTCATTTTCCTTTATAATATTTATCTATAAAAACCTAAACCATCCAAAGTTTATGGTGAAAATGAGTTTAAATAAAATTAAAAATATAAATTCCATTTCAAATTAGAAATCAAAAACTATTTAATAAACACATGGAATTTAAAAAATCACATTGAAAAATTCTTCCTTGAAAAAAATTTGACACACTTTTTTTATAGAAATTTTACACTTTCAAAACAAAACTCTTTAAAAATATAACAAAAAATAACATGACATAAGAAGAAACAAAATTAAATACATTCCTAGATATGTTTAGATTAAATACCATTAATTCATACTCATTATTCATATTCACACATGATTAAATATTATACACTGAAGATAAATTAATTTAATATCCCTAATAATGTATTTGGGAAACCATTGATTATATTATTAGTGAAATTTGATTAATTTAATCCTCTATAAACCATAGTAAACAATGCACATAAAATCAGAAAACCACTTTCATATCTATGATGCATAAACTCTCCAACTCTTTGTAGTTGATCCAAGAGAAAATCTAAGAAATTACAAGTAAAAAATTCATATTCACCACCCAAGGTGAAATATCTAAATTGTAAATTCAGAAACCAAAATAACAGTCACACAAATAGAGATATGTACTTCCCTTATATTTGGGTATCTACTCCCATTTATGATTCCCATACCATGTCCTCTCAATACCCTATTTTCAATCTAACATTTCATACCTTGTAATACTAAATAAAACGTTACCCAATACCATTTTTATGCCTTCTCTAGAATCATCAATCCCTAGATAAAAATAGAACATGACATCATGTGTAGCTATTCATACTCAATAGGATGCTAAAATGTGGTGAGGGACTAAGAATAAACACAACAAGACTATACCCTCGATTATAGATTACCAATAAGAGTACACAATGATAGAAGCAATATTCAGAATAAATAGTATAACTAAATGTAGAAAAAATAAAAACTAACACAAATTAATGTAATAAAAATGATATAAAATAACAAATAAAATTGGTCAAGAGATTCAATTATGTGGATGATCTATATTCAATAAAAAATTGGAAGATTAATTAAATGTTACAACTCAATACTGATCTTAGAGTTTTTCAGACAACACCTCAACCAAATAGCTCCTCTTTCACAAAATCCATATATTGGACCCACTCCGTCATCTAAAATCCTATTAAAAAAATGTTTAGACATGCACCATGATTTTCATACAAGGTGTGAGTTTATACCCAGTAGGAATCCACCAATGTGTTATTGGAATAAGTGATGTAGGTTATTTAAAACTGATGTAATGATTAAAATTAGATACAAAAATATGCATAAAACCTATCATGTCATCTTGTGCTAAACATGATTCCACATACCATGACCCTACCTACTTCAGTTACTTTCTGTAAGAAACTTTTATCAGTTCTATATTAGCAATAAAACACCTGGAATATGCATTACCCTCAGGTAACGAACTCTTCAATTACCCCAACCCATTTATGCAAACATAGTGATGTTAATAACATCACCCCAACCTTTACCCAAATTTTATTGGGAGATCAGTCAATCAAACTATCTCATCCTCATAAATTATATGGAGTCCACACTCAAGATCTCTAGATCATCATCATAGACACTAGGGTGAAAATAGCCATTAACAATGTCTCATCCCTATAGAAATTGTGTAGGACACATAAATGCACATCCCACATCCTTGTATCCTCTATGGAGGCCGTATACATGAAAAAGAACAAGAATAAATATAAAGAAACACAACCCATATGGATACATAAATCATAACGACCATCATCATCCTCATTCAACTAAACCATATAACTCATATTCTTAGTCCCATAAAAGAACCAAACACTCTATATCTCTCATCACTTGATCATATCTTCACATAAACCAAAACATCATCATTAAAAGACCTTATTACACATTATGAAACTAAATAGAAAATTTCAAGATAGAACCCCCAAGTGGAAACCCCAATATTTATTCCCTTTACCCAAATCTTTCTCATCGATTACAATATGAAAACTCAAGGGGATTCACTCCATGAAACCATTTGTCTCATACATCATACACATTATCCTTTACTGATCACCAATGGATTATTCTAAGTCAAAAAAACATACAACCCTATATTGATAACTAATATAATGATTCCTCTCATAGATTTGATAGAACAAGAGTCATACTCACTGTCTAAGGGATATACTACATTTATATGGACCTAAGATTTTCAATTTAACACTAAATAAAGTGGTATCTTGTGGATACACACATGGGTAAATAGAAATAAAAGCATGATGTTTTATATAAAATCTATAAAATAGTAACTACTTCCTACCTCATTCTTAATGCAGACTAATCACCATGAATCACAACCAGTTTTGATATTGACATATTGATTCAATAAAATCATGGAAAAATTCTTCCCATTAGGTTTATAAAAAAACAACTAAAATTAAATTAGGATTTATGGATAAAATTGTGTTAGATTTTTCAGTAAGATCCCATCATAATGAATGGACCTTAAAACACCCAAGAAAATAGGATTGGGTATCCATAAACACCAAGAAGAATAACCAAAATACTAGTTTTTGTAAGGATTATGAGAGAGGATATTAGTGAAAATATTGGGATCCTTGTGTAAAATTAGAACCTTATCATAGAAAAAAATCACCTATAAGGATTTCAAAAATTAAAACAATATTTTTGTTTATAAAAAATAGAAACAAATCCCCCCAGAACCTTAGAATGAATTTAATGAGATGAAACATGATTTTACATCAGGTTACATCTATGAATCTCTCAAATAGTTCTAGGTACATCCATAGCCCTCCCAAATACAGTTTTGAGCTACCTAATGACTTCCAGTAGAAAAAATAACCAATTTACAAACAACTAACCCAAAAACTAAAACACTAATGAAACTTGAAATTATAAGGATATTACACCGTCACAAAATATAACACACTATCTATAACAACATACTATAAAATCACATAGATTCTACTATAATGAAGTAAAAATTATTTCTCAAAATACAAAATATCTATCCCCATATATCCACCAAAATTATCGTAATTTTTTTTGAAATTTCTCATTTGTTCATTTCAATCCTTAAATTCAAGATATATCACTTACCATCCACATAAAAATCATAATGAAAATAATTTATTAGTTTTTCATTTTAAAATTTTCATTAATAATTATCCATATATACCTCAACCATTAGTACTTCATTATACTCATATATTTCAAAGAGACCATCCAAATTACAACATTGATTCATGTTTTAGTTATCTTCTTGATTCCAATAAACATAACCCCTCATTCCACCATAGTATGTATTATCATATCATTATAAATCATTTTTTATAAAAAACCTCTATGAAACATTACAATCTTCAAACCTCATAAAAATGACTGAATTATTTCCATAATCCCTCAACCACTAATAAAAATATAAATCAATTATTATAGAACTAGTGCATATATTGCCACCATCATAATATCATTTCACTGTCATATAAAAATATATTCATACCTCATCTTGTATCCATCCATCATGGCTTACCAAATAAACTTGAACCAAAACATCCATGAATCTTCTTATTAAATAAAAATTGCTAAGATAGAATCATAACACCATAAATAACCCCTTAATAAAAATTATTATATAATTAATTAATAATGAGAACCAATATTTCCATGAAATATATTTATTATTAATTTTATGTTATTGTTTATTTATGAGATTTGATAATAACATCACAAGAATATCCCGAACATTTATAGATTGAAGTGACATCAACTATATAGAAGAAAAATAGGGACAATAACATGCAACCAAGTAGAGAATATCCAAATCGCCCAATTTAATTCAATTTCAATAGATACAATATATTATCTTCAATTAATTAAATCCATAATATTCTCCCAACAATGATAAAATAATGACAATTTCATAAATGAAAAATAATAAAATGATGTCTATATTCCCCTAATCTGATTGGAACATCAAGAAACAACACACAATGATTAAAGAAACCAAAAATAAAACATTGAAAATCACGAATGAATCCACGAATGATCCTATCGACATAATACCATCATTAAAATGAAAAACCTAAGTTAATAAACTTCACAACTTTGTCATCCCATGGAATATAAATGAAATAAAAGGATTAGGAGTTTGTAATAGGAGAAAAGATGGAACCAATAACCATGATAAATCAATCCCCATGTATCCAGATGTTTAAATACATTATAGAACTATGTTTAAAAAATAAGGATGGGCAATGGTCCAAAAAATGATTTAGAAAGAAAACTAAATATAAGAAAATGTGAGTTAAAAATCTATTTTAATAGAAAAAATCTGACCAGCCTCAACTATGATGTGGTGGAAAAAAATATGTTAATATACATGACCCAAACTAGATCATAGACTCTTTGTTTTTTGAATGGATGATCCCCCCATTATTGAAATTTCCCAAAACATCATTAATTCTCAAGAAGATAACAAATAAATATTTATAGTCACCTGAATTCATTGAACACTAGATCATAGAATAGTGGTAAGATGGGGTCAATCCCATGAGGAAACGGGTTATAATATTTCAATATATTTCACGTTTTTTACAATTTATCCAAAAATAAATTTTTTCAAAATAACATGATTAGTTTTATTTGAATGAATAAAAAATTAAAATGAGGATGATGGGAGGAGAGTTGATTTCAAAGGATGGTATATCCAAAATTAATATATTTCAGTGATTACTTTTGAAATTACATCAAATCAAAAGTTTAAACATATCTTGGAGTATCAATCCTAGCCTCTTAGAATTATATAGAACTGCCTAGGATAGTTGAATCAAGTCTTAAGGTATGTCTATGAATAATTTATGATTATTTATTTTAATATCATAGTTAAAAGGGGATGTTAAGTCCACTCTCATATTCAACTTCCCCCAATTACATTTGGTTTCCTCGTATAATTATGGATACCTTTTTTAAGTAATTATTTATTTGATAAACTAAATATAATTCTATATAATTACAATAATTGATATTTATAAAATATTTACAACATTTATACTTAAAATTATAAGGCGCCAGCCTTAAACCTTACTTAATATTGAATTAAATGAATAATTCACGTCGAGGATCTTTTCAGGTTTAGAGTTTTAGAGAATTAGAACATAACTATTACATCTCAAAAGATTACAAAGTAGTCACTTATACTAAGTTTCCATAATAATAAAAAAACGCTTGAAAGAAACATGTCTAGTTCCATGTTTTATATAGCATGACATTCCCTTGATCCCATCCTTGACCTTATTCCATATTAAGTCCTGTGAAAAACATTTCAAAAAAACTTGGGGTGAGCATAAAAAGCTCAGTAAGGGATACAAAAAGAATGAAAACTGTTAGTTTTTCAAACATCAAGTAAACCATGTATACTATATCAAAGTAATACCTTCAACTTCATGAAGTAGTAAAAAAAATCTTCACCGAATAAAGTATCATTACTTACCTTTTTGTAACTAAAGGATTACCATAAAACCCATATAAAGAAAACATAGAATATATAAAGGTAACTTGGGAAATAAACATACTTAAGTGGAATAACCATACGGTCGACTTCCACGCATATCACTTAATGGAATAGCCATACGGCCAATTTCCATACATACTTAATGGAATAGCCATACGGCCGACTTCCATACCCAATGCATTGGAGGTTATAACGTAACCACCAGTCCTGGTATTCACGGCACCACCCGTCATATGGTTTATAACGTAACCACCCGTTAAAATGTCCAAGTACCAATATAAAATCATAAAACATAAAACCAATATAAAGGAATGATAACATTTCCACATTTCAATCACTATATATCATAAATATATTGACATAATAGAATCCTTTTTGAAAACCATTTTCAATACCAAAATACATAAAATAGTATATAGTATTTATTTTATTCTAAAAACATTACGGCTTGTTGAGAAAGCCAAAGATCAAATAATACTCGCGGCGGCGGAAAAAGGTCGTTGTCACCGCGTACGTTATAAAAAACATTCCATTTTGTCGTTTAGTAAAACGCTTCGTAGAAAAATATTCCTTTTGTATGAAAGTAAAAGTAAAAGGAGTTTATACACCGTATAAAAGAAATTTGTGTATAAAATGAAATATGCCTCAATGAAAGGAGATTGAGACGAAGTCCCTTACCTTGGGTCCGACTTGACTCGATCGTTCTTTAACGTCCTTAATAATAAACTTGAGTTAATTTATACTTTATTAATAACCTTTTTAAAGTTCATTATTCCTTTTATATCACGTATTGCAATGTTATAAACATTATGTAACCATTTAAGTTAATAATGTTTGTTTTGTCAATATTTGGTTCTTAAGTCGAAAGTTGACTTCTTACAATTACATGTTGTTCGTGTGGTCAAATGTTCTTTATATCCAGAATGAAATTCCTGATTTGGATATCATATATATCATATATATCCAGCATATACATGTATTTATAATATTACATAATCATTAAGAGGTAAGAAATGAAATGCACCGTTCATGGAGACGGTAAGCCGTACGTACGCATGAACGCTACTTTCATTTCTTTGTCATATTAATGGAATTAAAACTAAATGAGAGGTATGTATATTTTAATTCCAGAATTATATTCATCATTTAGATATATCATTAATTATATATATCCATTATATACATGTACTTTTAATAGTACATTACATTTGGGGATAAGAAATGAAATGCACCGTTCATGGAGACGGCAAGCCGTACATACACATGAACGCTACTTTCATTTCTATCTCATACTTTAATGGAAATAAATAATAATGATATAGAGGTATATTATAATTACAGTATAAAATCATATATAAAAACTTTAAATCCATCCTTTACACGTCCCACATATGGCATTAACGAATCACATCACTTTGAGGGGGCGGTAGTCCTG
The DNA here is from genome assembly GCA_963277665.1 of Viscum album. Lineage (NCBI taxonomy): Eukaryota > Viridiplantae > Streptophyta > Magnoliopsida > Santalales > Viscaceae > Viscum > Viscum album. The sequence continues at coordinate 738,667,195 of OY728135.1, read as the reverse complement.
TCACGACCCGTCCTCGGGGCCCGTGTCGTGACTACCCCAAGCTCGCCTTCCATAGGCCAGGGGCTGGAGACTAGCACCAAGGCGTAAATCCCAACAAAAAGGGAAGGCATTGCCTTTGAAAAGTAAACAAGCACCACAGAGTAAGCAAGCGGAAAAGTAAACACTAAGTATAACTGTACAAGCTGTGCTGAAAGTAAAAAGGGGCCGGAAATACAAGACCAACTGTAAAGTACAACTGAAAGGAAAAACAGCAACTAAAAAGGGAAAACTGCATCGTCGAGCCGTCCTCTGGAAGTCCCACCTGAAGGGTGGGTACAGATAGCCTCCACTGCTCCTCGGGTCCACCTGACCGCTCCGAGTACGTCCCGCCCAGTGGTCCACCTCCAGGTACTGTCCTGCTCCGCACGCCTCCTCCACGATCAGTGTTGTCCATCGTCTGCAACCAACACCACGAAGTGCGGGCATAGCCCGTGCATGGGTGAGTATAAGCTACTCAGTAGGGACCCCGAGACCCCTGATGGTCTCCCGAAATCCACAAAGGATAAATCACGAAGAAGGGATACAATCACAAAGTAACATCTGACACGGCTTAGGTATATGCCCATACATATACCTAAGTCATCAATTCCCTGATTGGCTCCAACGTCCGAGCCCAAGCACAACCCAGTCCACACAGGAAAGAAAAACGCATACCCACACAGGATAGAACAACACAATCCACAAAGGAGAGTAACACAAGATTCAGCTCACACAGGTATACTTCTTCGGATGACGATAAAGATGATCATTGAACCATCTAAGTCGTCAGACCCACGAAGGATCGATAGGTACTAACCTTGTAGTGACCCACATAGGATCGGGCCCACGCAGGACCTATAGAAGTTGGCTCACACAGAACCGCTGAGAGATGACCCACAAAGGATCGGACCCACACAGGATCGGGCCCACACAGGACCGGGCCCACGCAGGACCTGTAGGCGCTGGCTCACACAGAACCGCTGAGCGCTGACCCACGCAGGATCGGACCCACACAGGATCAGTAGCACTGATCCATGTAGGATCGCTGAGTGCAGTAGTCGTCGCAGTCCGCTGAGGATCTCTGCACAGTCTTCGCCGCAGTCCACTGAGGATCTCTGCACGGTCGTCATCGGAGTCCACGGAGGATCTCTGCACAGTCGTCGCCGCAGTCCACTGAGGATCTCTGCACGGTCGTCGCTGTCGAAGTAGCAGTCGCAGCCAGCACTAGGGTTCCCGCACACAGCAAGATCGTTCGGGAGGGTCCGCTCCACGAGCCGAGAGGCTGATACATCAACTGACACATAGTCCGAATTTGATGTATCCAAAAGTTCTATATCGTCAACAGGAACTCAACGTCGCAGACGGCGCGTCAATCGGACGCCCGGTCTGAGAGATATTGGCATTTTCGTCCCAGGGGCCCGGTTGGTTTTTAAGGAAAAACCAACCCGACCGCACTCCACCTGCGTCCAAACCTCGGGCGGAGTATGCCAAAAGATCCGTCTCACTTAGAGGAGTTCAACAAAGCTGACGGCATGTCAATCAGACGTCCGTAGCTCAAGATATGAGCGTTTCAGCTCCGAGGGCCCGGTTGGTCTCGTGTACGAACCAACCCGGCCGAACTCAAAGTATTCCGAAACCTTGAGTGCGATATACCGAAACGACCATCTCGATCCAAGGATCGCGTTGCCGCTGACGTCGAGTCGTTTTACGGAACGAAGCTCAAGATACGGGACAGTACCGGGAGGTGGACCACTGGGCGGGACGTACTCGGAGCGGTCAGGTGGACCCGAGGAGCAGTGGAGGCTATCTGTACCCACCATTCAGGTGGGACTTCCAGAGGACGGCTCGACGTTGTAGTTTTCCCTTTTCAGTTGCTGTTTTTCCTTTCAGTTGTACTTTACAGTTGGGCTTGTATTTCCGGCCCCTTTTTACTTTCAGCACAGCTTGTACAGTTTTACTTAGTGTTTACTTTTCCGCTTGCTTACTCTGTGGTGCTTGTTTACTTTTCAAAGGCAATGCCTTCCCTTTTTATTGGGATTTACTCCTTGGTGCTAGTCGCCAGCCCCTGGCCTATGGAAGGCGGGTTTGGGGTAGTCACGGCATGGGCCCCGAGGACGGGTCGTGACAAATTGGTATCAAAGGTACGTCCTCTGAAAAGGACATCGTGCTCTGCTCCAAGGGAGAAACCTTCAGGTGCCTGTCCCGAGGATATCTGTGCACGCCGCGTCTCACAGTCAACGTCCCCATGCTATGCCTCTCTGACCCGCTGAAGAAGCGGAGGAGAGATTGTGAGAGACTGAAGGAAGGCTGCTCCGTCTCTATCCACGAAGGATATCTGCAAAGCGGCTAGCTGCTCTGTCGCCTCCTCAAGTAGCTGGATGCCTGTCCTCCTGCTGAGGGCATCAGCCACTACGTTCTCCTTCCCAGGAGTATAGACTATCTCAAAGTCATTGTCCTGGAGGAACTCGAGCCATCGCCGCTGCCTCAGGTTCAGGTCCTTCTGAGAGAAGATGTACCTGAGACTCTGGTGGTCAGAAAAGACTGTGAAGCGCTCGCCCATCCGATAGTGTCGCCACGTCTTCAGGGCAAAGACCGCTGCTGCCAACTCCAAGTCATGGGTAGCGTAGTTCTGCTCATGAGGCCTCAACTGACGTGATCCGTAGACAATCACGGCCCGTTCCTGCATCAGGACACACCCGAGTCCGGTCCCTGATGCATCGCAGTAGACTACGTATCCAACTCCCTCCTCATGCAACCTCAAGATAGGTGCGCTGGTCAACCTCTTCCTCAGCTCCTGGAAGCTCTGCTGACATCTGTCTGACCACACAAAGGGTTTCCCCTTCTTCGTCAATGCTGAGAGTGGGGCCGAAACTCTGGATAAGTCCGGCACAAATCTCTGATAGTATCCGGCTAGGCCCAAGAAACTCCGCACCTCTGTCACGCTCTTCGGTGGCTCCCAAGCTAGCACTGCCTCGATCTTCGCGGGATCCACTGCAACTCCCTCCTCAGAAATGACGTGCCCCAAGAAGTGGACCTCACGTAACCATAACTGACACTTAGAGAGCTTTCCATAAAGCTGGTGCTCTCGGAGTGTGTCTAGTACAACACACAGGTGGTAGGTGTGCTCCTCCTCCGTCGTCGAGTACACCAAAATGTCGTCGATGAAGACCACGACAAATCGATCGAGGTATGGCTGGAAGATCCTGTTCATGAGGCTCATGAACACTGCTGGATCGTTGGTCACGCTGAAAGTCATAACCAAGAACTCATAGTGGCCATACCGACACCTGAAGGCCGTCTTCTGCACATCCTCGTCTCGAACTCTAAGCTGATGATAGCCTGACCTGAGGTCTATCTTCGAGAACCACCGTGCTCCCTTGAGCTGGTCGAAGAGGTCATCAATCCTGGGTAGCGGATACTTGTTCCTCACTGTCACCTGATTCAGGCGATGATAATCGACACACAGTTGCAAGCTCCCGTCCGCCTTCTTGGCGAACAAAATCGGGGAAGCCCAGGGCGAAACACTGGGTCGGATGAACCCCTTGCCCTGCAAGTCCTCCAACTGTACCTGCAGCTCTCGAAGCTCAGCGGGGGCCGTCTGATATGCTGGAGTGGATATCGGGGCTGTCCCGGGGTACATGTCGATATAAAAGTCTACCTCTCTGCGAGGAGGTAGTCCTGGAACGTCGTCGGGAAAGACGTCCGCGTACTGATCCACCACTGCAGGAAAACTGGGACTCCGCACGTCAACAGCTCCCAGGATGAGGCTAGCCAACTGATGAGTGATGGGCTGACCTCTCCTCTGCGTGAATCCATCTTGTGCTGCTAAGGCTCCCTTCTCGCCGGTGAAGGTGAACCTGCTCCCGTCGGTGCACACACATCGCACCTTGCACCTAATGCAGTCAATCTGAGCATGGACCGTAGATAACCAATCCATGCCCAAGATGACGTCGTAAGGCCTCGACGCTGCTACTAGAAGATCCCAGCCGAATCTCTCGCCTCCTAGAGTAAGCTCACACTGCCGGCACCAGTTTTTCAAATTCGCTGGCGTAATAATAAAATAAGGCCAATGCTTAACCTCTGGTTATTTGTGCTTGAGAAGATTTGAGAGAACCCTCGTAACTTCTTCTCCCTCGCAAAGAACGCGAAGAACGCGAAGAACGCGAAGAACGCGAAGAACGCCGAACCCGGAAATCGACGACGCCTTCGCCCGAGACGTTCTTCCGAACTCCGATCTCCGATCTCCGATCACCGACCATTTGAGTTATTTGTCACGACCCGTCCTCGGGGCCCGTGCCATGACTACCCCTAGCCCGCCTTCCATAGGCCAGGGGCTGGCGACTAGAACCAAGGCGTAAATCCCAACAAAAAGGGAAGGCATTGCCTTTGAAAAGTAGACAAGCACCACAGAGTAAGAAAGCGGAAAAGTAAACACTAAGTAAAACTGTACAAGCTGTGCTGAAAGTAAAAAGGGGCCGGAAATACAAGCCAATTTAATTCACGAAAGAAACCGCCCATTTAATTCACGAAATAGACCGCCCAATTAAATGGTCTGTTAAGAATTTAGAAAACGCGTCGGTTGACTTTCATTAAGACGGGTTTTCACGGGTGCGTTTCTTAGCGGAAAGAAACGGCAGGGCTCGTGCGGGCCCCACCTCACAAATATCCTACCAAGGGGGTAGGATATTTCTGGATAGCATCCTATCCAGTTCAACTCAGTTCAAGCCGCCTTTAAGTGGCTTCAAGTGGCTTCCAAGTGGCTTAAGTGAAATAAAATAAAGTTGTCGCAAAATTATATTATTTCTTAACTTTAAACCCGAAAATTAAAAACCACACCCGAGAAAACGCAACTCCGGAAGAGGCGTTTCTAAGCGAATACCGGCGCTGCGATTTCATCGGTGCCCTCAGAATTCGATTCTGGGCACCGGTTCAAAAGTTAGAAAAACCCGCTCGTCCGTTCACTGAACGTACCCGAGCCAAACTTCGGAAAATGATTCCGGGCACACCAAGCCTCAGAATCAGGCGCCGTCAGAAACTACGTTCTTGTAAAATTCCAAAGAAAATTAAAAAAAAATTCCTTGAAATTTACGGGTCTTTACATTACTCCCACCTCTGGACTTTACGTCCCCGTAAATATACATCAAAAACTAGGGAAATAAATGTGGGTACTGAGCACGCATCTGAGCCTCCCTCTCCCAAGTGCTCTCCTGGAGGTTCCCGTGATGCCATCTGATGCGCACAAGAGGAATCGATCGCCCACGTAGGACATGCTCCTGTCGATCCTCTATCTCCACTGGGACCTCCGCAAAAGTCGCTCCATCATCCACGTCTAGCTCCCCATAGTCAATGATTTGCGTCGGGTCGTGCACGTATCTCCTCAGCTGGGATACGTGGAAGACGTCATGCACCCGGTGCAACTGAGGTGGAAGAGCCAGGCGATAATCCACCTCGCCAACCCTGCTGAGGACATGGAAGGGTCCGATGAAGCGTGGAGACAACTTGCCGCCTCGGCCAAATCTCTTCAAACCACGTCGAGGTGAGACCCGCAAGAAGACGTGGTCGCCATCCTCGAACTCTAGTGGCCTCCGCCTCCTGTCAGCATATGACTTCTTCCGGCTCTGTGCTGTCCTCATCCGCTCCTGGATGACCTGGACCTTCTCTGATACCAATTTGTCACGACCCGTCCCCGGGGCCCGTGCCGTGACTACCCCAATCCCGCCTTCCATAGGCCAGGGGCTGGCGACTAGCACCAAGGCGTAAATCCCAACAAAAGGGAAGGCATTGCCTTTGAAAAGTAAACAAGTACCGCAGAGTAAGCAAGCAGAAAAGTAAACACTAAGTAAAACTGTACAAGATGTGCTGAAAGTAAAAAGGGGCTGGAAATACAAGCCCATTTAATTCACGAAAGAAACATCCCATTTAATTCACGAAATAAACCGCCCAATTAAATGGTCTGTTAAGAATTTAGAAAACGCGTCGGTTGACTTTCATTAAGACGGGTTTTCACGGGTGCGTTTCTTAGCGGAAAGAAACGGCGGGGCTCGTGTGGGCCCCACATCACAAATATCCTACCAAGGGGGTAGGATATTTCTGGATAGCATCCGATCCAGTTCAACTCAGTTCAAGCCGCCTTTAAGTGGCTTCAAGTGGCTTCGAAGTGGCTTAAGTGAAATAAAATAAAGTTGTCACAAAATTATTTTATTTCTTAACTTTAAGCCCGAAAATTAAAAACCACACCCAAGCAAACGCAACTCCGGAAGAGGCGTTTCTAAGCGAATACCGGCGCTGCGATTTCATCGGTGCCCTCAAAATTCGATTCTGGGCACCAGTTCAAAAGTTAGAAAAACCCCCTCGTCCGTTCACTGAACGTACGCGAGCCAAACTTCGGAAAATGATTCCGGGCACACCGGGCCTCGGAATCAGGCACCGTCAGAAACTGCGTTCTTGTAAAATTCCAAAGAAAATTAAGAAAAAAAATTTCCTTGAAATTTACGGGTCTTTACAAGTCCTCATTTCCTTAAATGAAGATATCATGTTTACCAATAATGGAAACCATAAAGGTATGCCCAAAATGAAAAAAACAGAAGATTAAGGAAAAAATAAACATATTATATATCATATATAAAAATAGTGACATCATAATGGCCACCTTTGAAGGTGTTAAATGAGTATTGAACAATCATCGTTTCGGGAGGCAGAATTTCTCCATCCACGGAAACCGTATGTTCTTTAACCATTTGATGTAGTTTTGTGAGAGTGTAGCTCAAATAAATATTATAACAACATCCTAGTATATTGAAGATACTGGTGTTGTTACAAAAGAAGTAAATAAAAAGAGTTTAGAGGGTTGGAGAAGCAAAATAATACAAATGAACAAGAGAGAATGAATTACCTTTAAAAGTGTAACTCCCTTTTGATTTGAGCCTAAAGGCTTCCTTTGAAAGGATTCTGCCCAAAGGGAATCCTCTAGGATGAGGAGATGGAAGTGGAGAGAGTAATTGGGCAGGGGTTGGCCGAGCCAAAGGCTTGAGAAGTGTGTGAAATGAGGTAGAGGTGGGGGCCTTTTATAAGAGGAGAGGAGGGGCACTTTTGGAAAGTAAAGAAATATTACTTTATTTGAAAATGTGTTTCGGTTTTAAAAGGTCCCACATTGCTATAATTCGTGGATAAGGTGATAAGGGTTCGAAATCCATTCATCCAATTGGTTTTGGCCATGTGTAGGTCTTATATTTTTCATTATCTTTCCATTTTATTTAAATTGTCAAATAATGATGTCATCGCTGCATCATTATTATGTCATAAATAATTTAATTTATTTAATGTCTAAATAATATAAAAAAATACTATGATGTAGGAAATCTTTTTAGATTTCCAATGACAATTTATAATAAAAATTTTGACTTTTATAACCCCAATCAAAAATTATTTTAGTAAAACAATTTATGTTAGTGTCATTTTCACTTTAACATTAAATAAAAATATATTAATGTCATTTTCCAACTAATGTGGCTCCATGGGGTCCCCAAGTTGGCCCACGACTTGTCTTAGTCGACCATGACTCACCCAAGATGTGTAGGACAATTTTCATGGTGTTTTCACATTCTTATAATACCATTTTTACCTTAAACTACACTAATTACCTCAAATCGCGATTAATGAAAAAAAGTTACTATTCACCAAAAAATTATTTTAATCTCATTGAACCAAATTTTACATCTTAATGACAACCATGTATGTCGGATTTTCAAAATTCAATACACATTAGTGGTAAACTTTCATTTAACTGAAAAATCAGTTTGCTTGATTACCACTTAGTGGTTTCACTATTCATCAAAAATTGAAGTTTTTCAGAAAATTACCAAAAATTCACCCTAAGCTATATTTGATATTCCGAATTCAAAATTGAAGTCCATTTTACAAAATTCATAACATATAAGTCAAATTAATTAATTTAATAATTAATTCCCGCTGTCATGACAAATAGCGTGTTTTTGTAAAACAATAAGTATCAAAAGATTGACACCAGTTTAAGTCCAATTTCAAAGTGAAATTGATTACAATGACGACCATTGGATTAACAAGTAAAAATATTTTCTAATTTCACTTTAAAACCAATTAAAATAATAATCTAATAATATAAATAATTTAGATTAAAAAGAGGTTTTGAATTAAAATACAACACTTTACACTATTCATTAAAAAAATGAACTTTATCAGAAAGGTACCAAAAATTTACACAAAGTAAATTTTGATGTCCCGATTCGAAATAAGACTTATATTTGGTCCAAAAGAATGTAAAAGAGTGATCAAAACTATATTTAATGACGGTTCACCGTCAAAAGGTGATAAGTGAACCTTCAGTGAAAACTAGGGCATATATGCCTAAAATTGAATTCCTTCTGTATTTTAAGCCTTTATCTTTTATTGGATAAATGTAAAAACATTTAAAAACATATATAATCATATTTTAGTTATTTCTATCCATTCCCTCCAGTACAATGGCTACTTGTTAACTAATATTTAAAATAATATTATTTTATTACAAGTGTGCTACGTAAGTTTCAAAGAAACTCATCGTTGCGTATCGGGTACGCTATCGAACATAGAAACCCCTTTAAAATAAAATTAATATTTAATTCGTAAATATTAATAAATATGAAAATTCTTTATTCTATATTTACCTTGGATGTTACATCCTTCCCCCCTTTTGTGAATTGCGTCCTTGCAATTTTATTCACTTATCAAAATAAGTGGGGGTATTTATCCCTCATAGCATTTTCAGATTCCCACGTTGCCTCTTAAATCACATGGGTTTTCCACAAAACCTTTACCTGATGAATCACCTTATTCCTTAACACTTACTCCCTGTGGTCAAGAATCTGGACCGGTTGTTCCTCATAAGATAGGTTCTCTTCCAGCTGAACTACCTCTGGGCTCAAAACATGAGATGGATCTGGCATATACTTTCTCAACATCGAAACGTGAAAAACATTGTGTACCTGAGATAAACTCAGAGGTAAAGCCACTCGGTATGCAACTGATCCAACTCTTTCCAGAATTTCGTATGGTCCAACGAACCTTGGACTCAACTTTCCTTTCTTACCAAATCTCGTCACACTTTTTCAATGAGAAACCTTGAGAAAAACATGATCACCTACCTCGAAAGATAGATCCTTCCTCCGGTTATCCGCATAACTCTTCTGCCTGCTCTGAGCTGTTCTCATGTGCTTCTGAATCAACTGAAATTTTTCTGTCATCTCTTCTACCAATTCTGGTCCCATCAGTTTCCTTTCACCCACTTCATCCCAAAATGCTGGAGTTCGACACCGCTTCCCATATAATGCCTCAAATGGTACCATCTGTATACTGGAATGAAAACTGTTATTATAAGAAAATTCAACCAAAGAAAGATGTTGGTCCCAACTTCCTTGATAATCCATAGAACAAGCTCGTAGCATATCCTCCAATGTCTGGATTGTTTGTTCTGACTGCCCATCTGATTGAGGATGAAAAGCTGTACTAAAATTTAATTTAGTACCCAACGACTTCTGAAGGCCTTTCCAAAAGTTAGATGTAAACCTGGGATCACAATCCGATACAATGGAGAGAGGAACTCCATGTGACCTAACTATCTCTTTAAGATACAAACGGGAAAGTTTATCAAGAGAGAAAGTATCTCGTATAGAAAGGAAATGAGCAGATTTAGTCAAGCGATCAACAATAACCCAGAATGCATTATTACCTCGATATGTCCTCGGTAATCCCACAACAAAGTCCATGGATACGTTTTCCCATTTCCACACTGGCACTGGTAAAGGCTGAAGCATCCCTTTCGGTAACTTCTTCTCTTCTTTAACCTGTTGACATGTCAAACACTTCACATTAAAATCAGCAATGTCACTTTTCATTCCATCCCACCAGTAATACTCCCGCAGACCTCTGTACATCTTAGTACTGCCAGGATGAAAAAACAACTCATTCTTCAACTGTGAATCACAAGGCACACATAACCTCTTCACAAACCTCAAAACACAAACACAAACTTATCCAAGAACTCATGGAAAATTTTATTCATAAGGTCCATGAATACAGCAGGTGCATTGGTTAACCCAAAAGGCATAACTACAAATTCATAATGGCCATATCTAGTACGGAACGCAGTCTTCGGAATGTCTGCTTCTTTTACTTTCAACTGATGGTACCCCGACCACAAGTCAATCTTCGAAAAATACTGAGATCCCTGGAGCTGATACCACTTCATTCGATGGCCCAACATCTGCTGAAGTTGTTGCAAAGGATTTCACCACCCCTTTCTGCTTGTAGTCTGGCTGCATTCCCCCAGTTGAGTTCTTCGTTGGACACTCGTTTGCATAATGACCCATTTCATTACACTTAAAACATCTTATCGTTGGCTTTTCATTTCCTACTTGATCATCTTCCTTACAGTTACGAGCAATATGACCAGACTTACCACACCGAAAGCACTTACCAGACTTGGATAAACATTCTCCAGGATGCATTTTACCACACTTCTCACAGGATGGATAATTGGTTTTCTTACCTCCTTGCTTCGTTGATGAATTCTTCCCCTTTTCCTGCCAACTAGACCTCTTATTCTGTTGTTTTTCATAGAACAGCTGATCATCGGCAAACTCCATTTCCACCTTCTCTGTACATCGAACAAGTTTTTCATAACTTTTGAACTCCCGAGAAGCTAAATCCCTTTGATACTTTGGCTTTAACCCTGAGTAAAAACGGTTTATTTTACTATCAAGATCTCGTATGAAGTTTGGAGCATACCTTGCCAATCGAGTGAACTTTTCTTCATAAGCAACCACTGAATCATCCTCCTGCCTCAATTCTAGGAACTGTTTTTCCATACTAAGATGAACCACCTTAGGAAAATTTTTCTCAAGAAACATACCTTTGAATTCGTCCCAATGAAGATCCTCAATCTCATCACTATCCCTTATATTTTTCACCATCGACCACCACTGATCAGCTTCACCTTCAAAACGGTAAACAGCAAGACTATCCATTTGTTGTTCTGAACACCCCATGACATCAAAAATCTTCTCCAGTGCTTTAATCCACCCTTCAGCTTGCACAGGGTTAGATGATCCTCTGAATTATGGGGGATGTTGCCTCATGAAATGTTACACTACTGACATGTTCCTCTGTGGTTGATCTGGCTGATCTCGTGCATGGATACCACCACCATTTATAGCCTGAGTCAACTGTGCCATCACTGCAACAAACTGTTCAGTTCCGATTCCGACCATCTCAGGTTGCTGATTTGGAAGGCTATCTTCCTCTTGATGTCATCCCAACATAGCTGCTTTGTTTCCTCTGTGGAAAACCATTCTGAACACCGAAATATCTTAGGCGAAGCATCATGGTAATCCGTAAATGCTATATCATTTCAATCATATTATAATTTAACACTTTTCTAACTCCTAAAGTTGTCTAAACCGACCTTTGATACCAACTATAAGGCCCCAGCCTTAAACCTTACTTAATATTGAATTAAATGAATAATTCACGTCGAGGATCTTTTCAGGTTTAGAGTTTTAGAGAATTAGAACATAACTATTACATCTCAAAATATTACAAAGTAGTCACTTATACTAAGTTTCCATAATAATAAAAAAACTCCTGAAATAAACATGTCTAGTTCCATGTTTTATATAGCATAACATTCACTTGATCCCATCCTTGACCTTATTCCATATTAAGTCCTGTGAAAAACATTTCAAAAAAACATGGGGTGAGCATAAAAAGCTCAGTAAGGGATAAAAAAAGAATGAAAACTGTTAGTTTTTCAATCATCAAGTAAACCATGTGTACTATATCAAAGTAATACCTTCACCTTCATGAAGTAGTAAAAAAAATCTTCACTGAATAAAGTATCATTACTTACCTTTTTGTAACCAAAGGATTACCATAAAACCCATATAAAGAACACATATAATATATAAAGGTAACTTGGGACATAAACATACTTAAGTGGAATAACCATACGGTCGACTTCCACACATATCACTTAATGGAATAGCCATACGACCAATTTCCATACATACTTAATGGAATAGCCATACGGCCGACTTCCATACCCAATGCATTGGAGGTTATAACGTAACCACCCGTCCTGGTATTCACGGTACCACCCGTCATATGGTTTATAACGTAACCACCCGTTAAAATGTCCAAGTACCAATATAAAATCATAAAACATAAAAACAATATAAAGGAATGATAACATTTCCACATTTCAATCACAATATATCTTAAATATATTGACATAATAGAATCCTTTTTCAAAACCATTTTCAATACCAAAATACATAAAATAGTATATGGTATTTATTTTATTCTAAAAACATTACGGCTTGTTGAGAAAGCCAAAGATCAAATAATACTCGCGGCGGCGGAAAAAGGTCGTTGTCACCGCGTACGTTAAAAAAAACATTACTTTTTGTCGTTTAGTAAAACGCTTCGTAGAAAAAGATTCCTTTTGTATAAAAGTAAAAGTAAAAGGAGTTTATACACCGTATAAAAGAAATTTGTGTATAAAACGAAATATGCCTCAATGAAAGGAGATTGAGACGAAGTCCCTTACCTTGGGTCCGACTTGACTCGATCGTTCTTTAACGTCCTGAATAATAAACTGGAGTTAATTTATACTTTATTAAGAACCTTTTTAAAGTTCATTATTCCTTTTATATCACTTATTGAAATGTTATAAACATTATGTAACCATTTATGTTAATAATGTTTGTTTTGTCAATATTTGGTTCTTAAGTCGAAAGTTGACTTCTTACAATTACATGTTGTTCGTGTGGTCAAAAGTTCTTTATATCCAGAATGAAATTCCTGATTTGGATATCATATATATCATATATATCCAGAATATACATGTATTTATAATATTGCATAATCATTTAGAGGTAAGAAATGAAATGCACCGTTCATGGAGACGGTAAGTCGTACGTACGCATGAACGCTACTTTCATTTCATTGTCATATTAATGGAATTAAAATTAATGAGAGGTATGTATATTTTAATTCCAGAATTATATTCATCATTTAGATATATCATTAATTATATATATCCATTATATACATGTACTTTTAATAGTACATTACATTTGGGGATAAGAAATGAAATGCACCGTTCATGGAGACGGCAAGCCGTACGTACACATGAACGCTACTTTAATTTCTATATCATACATTAATGGAAATAAATAATAATGATATAGAGGTATATTATAATTACAGTATAACATAATATATAAAAACATTAAATACATCCTTTACACATCCCACATATGGCATTAACGAATCACATCACTTTGAGTGGGCGGTAGTCCGCACTTCCTTAAATGAAGATATCGTGTTTACCCATAATGGAAACCATAAAGGTATGCCCAAAATGAAAAAAAATAGAAGCTTAAGGAAAACATAAAGATATTATATATCATATATAAAAATAGTGACATCATAATGTCCATATTTGAAGGTGTTAAATGAGTATTGAACAATCATCATTTCGGGAGGCAGAATTTCACCATCCACGGAAACCGTATGTTCTTTAACCATTTGATGTAGTTGTGTGAGAGTGTAGCTCAAATAAATATTATAACAACATCCTAGTATATTTAAGATACTGGTGTTGTTACAAAAGAAGTAAATAAAAAGAGTTTAGAGGGTTGGAGAAGCAAAATAAAACAAATGAACAAGAGAGAATGAATTACCTTTAAAAGTGTAACTCCCTTTTTATTTGAGCCTAAAGGCTTCCTTTGAAAGGATTCTTCCCAAAGGGAACCCTCTAGGATGAGGAGAGGGATGTGGAGAGAGTAATTGGGTAGGGGTTGGCCGAGCCAAAGGCTTGAGTAGTGTGTGAAATGAGGTAGAGGTGGGGGCCTTTTATAAGAGGAGAGGAGGGGCACTTTTGGAAAGTAAAGAAATATTACTTTATTTGAAAAGGTGTTTCGGTTTTAAAAGGTCCCACATTGATATAATTCGTGGATAAGGTGATAAGGGTTCGAAATCCACTCATTCAATTGGTTTTGGACATGTATAGGTTTTATATTTTTCATTATCTTTCCATTTTATTTAAATTGTCAAATAATGATGTCATCGGTGCATCATTATTATGTCATAAATAATTTAATTTATTTAATGTCTAAAAAATATAAAACAACTACTATGATGTACGAAATCTTTTTAGCTTTCGAATGACTATTTATAATCAAAATTTGGACTTGTATAACCCCACTCAAAAATTATTTTAGTAAAACACTTTATGTTAGTGTCATTTTCACTTTAACATTAAATAAAAATATATTAATGTCATTTTCCAACTAAAGTGGCTCCATGGGGTCCCCAAGTTGGCCGATGACTTTTCTTGGTCGGCCATGACTCACCAAATAGGTGTAGGACAAGTGTCATGGTGTTTTCACATTCTTATAATACCATTTTTACCTTAAACTACACTAATTACCTCTAATCGCGATTAATGAAAAAAAGTTACTATTTACCAAAAAATTATTTTAATCTCATTGAACCACATTTTACTTCTTAATGACAACCATGTATGTCGGATTTTCAAAATTCAATATACATTAGTGGTAAACTTTCATTTAACTGAAAAATGAGTTTGCTTGATTACCACTTAGTGGTTTCACTATTCATCAAAAATTGATGTTTTTCAGAAAATTATCAAAAATTCACCCTAAGCTATATTTGATATTCCGAATTCAAAAATGAAGTCCATTTTACAAAATTCAAAAAATTTAAGTCAAATTAATTAATTTAATAATTAATTCCCGCTGTCATGGCAAATAGCATGTTTTTGTGAAACAATAAGTATCAAAAGATTGACACCAGTTTAAGTCCAATTTCAAAGTGAAATTGATTCCAATGACCACCATTGGATTAACTGGTAAAAATATTTTCTAATTTCACTTTAAAACCAATTAAAATAATAATCTAATCATATAAATAATTTAGATTAAAAAGTGGTTTTGAATTAAAATACAACACTTTACATTATTCATTAAAAAAATGCACTTTATCAGAAAGGTACCAAAAATTTACACAAAGTAAATTTTGATGTCCCGATTCTAAAGAAGAGTTATATTTGGTCCAAAAGAATGTAATAGAGTGATCAAAACTATATTTAATGACGGTTCTCCATCAAAAGGTGATAAGTGAACCTTTAGTGAAAACTAGGGCATATACGCCTAAAATTGAATTCTTTCCGTATTTTAAGCCTTTATCTTTTATTGGATAAATGTAAAAACATTTAAAATCATATATAATAATACTTTAGTTATTTCTATCCATTCCCTCCAGTACAACGACTACTTGTTAACTAACATTTAAAATAATATTATTTTATTACTAGTGTGCTACGTAAGTTTCAAAGAAACTCATCGTTGCGTATCGGGTACGCTATCGAACATAGCAACCCCTTTAAAATAAAATTAATATTTAATTCGTAAATATTAATAAATATGAAAATTCTCTATTCTTTATTTACCTGGGATGTTACAAAAATACTTTATCAACTCACTATTCACGTTAATACCATGTTATTCATGATTACTCTATCAATAAATATGAATTAAATTCATGTTAGAATTAAAAAATAAAATGTTATATCTAAAATAAATGTTTTTCATAAGGAATGAAAATATATTCTTAGAACTCTCACACAAACATATGAATTTGAAAATTACATAGTAAATAAAAAATATTAAAATTTAATGTCCTAATTAATTTAGAAACATGGTTGATTATAACCATTATCAACCACTCTCACTTCAGATGTTGAGTAGACTACCCCCACTTTCTTCATACCATAGTGTCCTAAGTTATTAGTAGAACCTCCTTTGGTTCTTGTGTAAATATTCTTGGGGTACTCTAACTATCATTATCTATCTCAATAATGGTAGATCCTATGTATTTATACAGATAATTATCTATATTTGACATTTTATTTCATTCCTTCAGGTTGTATTTTTATTCTCTATGCTTCAGCCCGCGATCATCCCTTTTATCAAATAATCAATATAAAAGGGAGTGAGTGTTTGGATGAGTATTTGAATTTTTTTTCTTAAAATTTCTGAATATATTTATCACTCTCATTTATTCTTGGATGACTCCTTGTTTTTTAGATGTGTTTTTGAACCTCACATTTCATATTGGGCCCCCCCATACATGTTCCACAAAACCTCCTTGATGCCCAGCCGGTGGTTCATGGGAATGACATACATTTTGGTATTTTGAATTAAAAATTAGAAATTCCTACTATATATAGTAAACCATTTCAGAAGTTCCTTTTCATGGTAATTAATGATCCCAATGTAACTGATTTTCCATGGTCACAATTGAACCTTCATCATTTTTCTCTCCAACCCATCACTCCTAAATATTTGAACACCTCCACATAAATGTGTATAACTAAACTAAAACAATCTTATTAAAAACATTTAGTGTAGGGACTATGACATAGTATATAGAGAGATGCCATATTCTCCTCATTCATAGTTTGAGATCCCAAGGCCCCGACGATGCATAGCCTTTAATGTGATATAATGGACCTTGATTATCCTTCAAGCTGTGATCTATCATTATAAGATATGTAGAAATTGTATTTCATATAAATGGGTGAAATGGTGGTCTTGTTATGATTCTATGGTCTTCATAGTGACCCTGATCTTTAGTAATGGTATTTGTGTTAATGTTGAGCTTCCTAGATTGCTCTCATGGTGTTTTCTAGTAGCCTATCTTAGTGGTAATGGGGTTAAACAACATGGTCTATGATAATTATTTATGGAGTGTGTGCCAGATGAAGTATGTGTGGGCATGGCCTGAGATGACATAGTATTGGTATGTTCATAACACACATTCTTGGAAAACACCCGATATTAATTTTCTAGTCGGTCTACCACCATTATTTATGCTAGGACCTCCCATAACAAGGGAATTAATGTCAAATTAGTGCACAGGGATTCCTACCACAATATTCTACCACCATGTGTTGATCATTTATTCATCCCAATTCTATTTGGACATTGTGTGTGTATGTTGGTGAATTATCTGTGCCACCCCATGCTTGATATTCTACTCTATTTCTATGTCCAGGTCTCCCCATGGGTAGGATTATCTGTAGGGTCTTACATATGCTTTCTATATGGATGGATTCCACATAATTTTAATTTCATCCCACAAGATCATGTTATTAAATATTTCACGTTGAAATTCCACACTACACTCAACAAAAAATGTATGTAGAAAAAAAAATACCTTCTAAAACATGCATTTTTTCCTTATTTTTTACAATTTTCATTCTAAAATTTAAATTCCAAAAAATGAATAAAAAAATTATAACATGGTTCTTCTCAAATATTAAATTTAGAAATTTGAAAATTAAAATTTTAAAATATATGCAGAAAAAACTAACTCATCTTACCCCCTACACTAAAACCATGTTTTTTCTTTAACAATGTATATCTATAATAATTTACCAAGGAATCCCCCATTCAATAGAATTTTAAAATAAAAATTCAATGTTACCAAACAAATATCAATGTTGCAAAAGAAATTCCACGTGTCATATAAAAAATAAGTTAATCTTATCACTATAAATAATGTATTTGATTTTTCCCATGAAAAATGATGGAGTCACTCATATATTTTGTTCATGTACTTTAATTAATCATTATTATAATGAAATGATGTGATCTACAATT
Source organism: Viscum album (assembly GCA_963277665.1). NCBI lineage: Eukaryota > Viridiplantae > Streptophyta > Magnoliopsida > Santalales > Viscaceae > Viscum > Viscum album. The sequence goes on along the minus strand of OY728135.1, from coordinate 738,649,415 downwards.
CCGTCATTTATTCACTCAAAACTCAAGATCAAATAAAAAATGTCAATTTTCTTCACAAATTGAGTAAATGTGCCATACTTTTGATTTTTAAAATTTTCTAATTTCTAAATATAGTTGATACAAATAATAATAAAAATCAAGATAATTTTGAAAAAGGGATCAATTTATTATTAAAGTTATTTATCATAGTAAATTAATAAATTTCATGATAAGAATAAAATGGATGATTATATCAAGGAGTTATAAATAATAAAAAAGTAAACACAATGAAATTATCCTCTTAAATGTAATATCATATCTGAGTCACAAATATAAATTTAATTACATGTTCAATAAAAAAATAAATGAGATTCCCATGTAATGTTTTTTTTCACATTTTTCATTTTTTTTCAAAAATTGAACAAGGTCGAGTCTAACATCCAACACCCAGTCCCAAATGATGACAATAATTGGTCATTTAATGGTAATTTTTGATACTCATATTTTTTTCATTTCTATTTTTCTATAAAGGGTTAAAAAATAAATAAAATAATTGAAACATGAATCTTATTTCAAAACTCATGTGAGACACCCAAAACAGATTCACTCAAAGAAGCATATCTCTTTATCCATTATAACCCACTTATCCGTCTCTTAATCTTATAAAATCATGAAAAATACTAGATTAAGGGTAGGAGTATATAAATTGAATTTAAATATGGGTATTCCTATAAAATTCAATTGATAATATTGAAGACATAAAGGCGGGGTAATGTTTGGAAGGTCTAATAGATAAAAGTAAAAAAAACCCTCTAGACTTTTTTATGTAAATTCCCACTATCATCATTTTGAAAAGATCATAATTTATATCCCACTAGAAGATATGACCCATGATCTGTAAAAATATTTACTAATAAAGATTAGAAATATTTGGTCTAGATAAATATTTGGAAAATGAGCATGTAATTTAAGTAAATAACTCATGGATTGTGTCATAATACATCAATAAATCAATTTTATCATCTAAAAATCAAAGAATGAAATATAGAGGTAAATTTCAATAACATGTGACAATAATGAAAAAAAATTGATTCATTGATTTCTATTCCTTAGGTTTCACTCTAATCATTAATTATCCCCATATGACTATTTTAATTCAATCATCATGAATATTAAATCATTGAATCTTAGGGTTCTTAATAAACCTAAGTGTTATTGATAAAAAAATTAAAGCCCTGATCTATGAATAGAAATTCTTATCTTCTATTTAATCTCAAAACAAACAGATTCTAGAGAAGGGTAGTAAAGTGAACAGTGATAGTTAATGCATACTCCCCTTATCATGATGCTATTTTTCACATATAAACTACTATCATTGATCATCATAGACCTATAAATGAATTAAAAACAATGAGAACATAAATTTCATTCAATTGATATTCATAAATTGGGGGGGTGGGGTTCCTTTTGTCATAAAATTAATATTTTCGACAAATAGAAATAAAATAGGAAAAATATGGTTAACTCCCAAAAATATCTTTAATTTAGGTATTTAATTTTGAAATTACAACTTGTATTACATTAAATGTGTAGGGTATATAATCAACCATCTCATATTTAACTCACATTGACATTTTGAACAATTTGGTGTAAAAATTATAACATTACTTTTTTTTGAATAACTTTTTATTGTTGTAAAGCATGGTTATAATCAGTGGGAGATGCCAAAGATTTAATTAAAAGATCACATGATAACAAAAAAGTGTAGAAATAATCTACTTCTGATTTTACTGGCTGTTATTCTTCAAATATTTCACACATCTCTTTATTTTCAACAGCGACACATTCTTATTTTTCTCTATGGGGATTCTATTTCATAACATCCAAGGTAAAATTCCAAATTTCAATATGCCTAAATTATTACCCCACCTTAGGGTATTATTTTTGTGTAGTGTAGGGTTCTTATACTTATTATTTTACAATATGATAAGGTAACTAGAATTCCAAAAATTGTAAATTTTGGAGGAAACATACAGATACACCTGATTTATGTATACATTTTAATAATCATTATTGAAAAATAAGAACAAGTTTTCAGAAATTACCTATTGTTTAAAAGAACAAATACATTGATTTTGGTGATCTTTTTCATTTTCAGAAGGATTTTGGCCAAATTCACAAAAAGGATATGAACAGAGAAAAAATTTCCATCTACACGGCGTGTACAAATATACACCCCATGTACTTTCAAGAACAGTAACGGGTTGACCAGGAAAAGTACATTCCCATGTAACCAGAAGTCGGAACATGTCGTGTTCTTTTTTTAAACATCGTGTACACTGTTCTAGAAGAGGTTGGTGGCCGAGAAGAGTTCACACACCCATGTGGTCGGTCGAAAGAGAAACATCGTGTTCCAAGGATAAACGATGTGTATGAATCTCTAGAAGCGATTGGTGGCTGAATTTTGAGACTACACGTTGTGTGTGGCGGTGTTACACGCCATGTAGATTCACCAACCAGGCTGTGCCGTGTTCTAAAGATAAGGACATCATTTTAGGCCAACTAATAGCGGAGAAAATGGGTGAAAACGCGTCGAAAATAAGTACATGACATTTACTTTCTTAAATGTTGTGTAGTTTAAATTTAAATAAAAAGTGGCTTTAGACTACAGATTTAGGAGAAGTGGACCACTTGAAGAAAAGGGGGAAGTTCTACTACCATTCCTACCGAGCCACTGTGGTATCACTACTCCTTCATTCCATCGTTCGACACCTCTCCTTGAGTCTTACACGGGGATCTCATCTGGTATCAAAGGTGTTATTTTTATTATGTCATATATGTGTTACTAAACACCCTTTATGTTGGGGTTGTGGGTGATGGAGGACTGCATGTTGTAATGATATATGTGGTTATGATTGTTCTTTTTAAATTATTTTTATTCTTCTTAAACCATTGTTAACTACTACTAGGAATTATGAGCCGTACCAAGGAAAAAATTCTTAGGGATCTAAAATAAGAATAACAATGAACTAATTCATGATCATTGATGTTATTCGTCGATTCATAAATTGAATAAACTAAAATAATGAATTGTGAAAATATGACTACTAGACCAAGGAGTCAATTTCTTCGATTCAAAGACAAAATTAATTGGGCCAATGGAATCTTGTCATAATCAAGATCTATAATGTAGAATTATCATGAACAATACAACCTAATAATCAATCCTCATGAATCTCCATAATCACCATTACCCCAACACTCTCTTTTTCATCCAATCTCATTATAAACCATTGTTATTTTATTCTTAATCATTAATCATTATTTTCAAGAAATCAAAACAAGTTCATTAATCCAAAACAATCAAAATCCAACTCTAAATTCAGTATGATTAACTAAATTAATTCTAAACTCAATTGAATTCACGCACTCACCATGTTACCTATTGATCGACCTCGCACTTGCGCTATACTAGTGAAACAAGAGACCAAATTTTGGCATTTTTTTCGAGGACATAACGGTTCAAGTGATAAATTTAGTTTTGTTAGTAATTAATTAGGTGAATATAAAAAAATTAAACATTCCCAAAAATTTCATTCCTAAACACATTTCTCTTTATCTATTGTTTTTCCTTTTACGCATGGGTTTTGTTTTGTGTATGTGTATGATCATAGGTGCATGAACCGAGGCCTCACACGGCCCAGGAGTGTTGAGCCATTGGATATTATTCTGATTGACCCGGAGATCAAATGATCCTTTTTGTGACATTAACATGCACTGGTAGGGACGCACAGACAAAAATAATTACCTATGGTGAACAAGGAAGAATGAGCACCAGCCACTGAAGCTACAACTGGACAACCATTCCATGATTAGCAGCCTCCCGCTGCTGGTATACCAGAGCAGGCCCAACCTAGAGGTTTCATGGAGTTCCTCCCATGGGACTACCTGCAACCCCCACAACAACCACTTCCATAGTACATCCATCCCCAACAACATTGGAAGATCATTCAATAGACTTACTTCACCCCTCAAGAGCTGTAGTACATGTAGCCTCCACTCCCTCAGTAGCCACCTCCACGACGTACTCATATAGAGTACGACCTGCCTTTGATCCAAGGAGGTGATACAGGCATCGTTCGTCCTCCAGTACAGGCCCAACTCTTCATGAACAAACCTACTATTATACAGCTGATCTAGAACACCGTTCAATTTTGCAGCCTTCAAGTGAAGACCCGAACTTCCATCTCTCCAATTTTCTGGAGATCGGTGATACATTCCGTTACCACGACCTGTTTGAGGATGCCATTAATCTTTGCCTCTTCCCCTTATCTCTAGGAGAAAAGGAAAAATAATCAATCTAAGGGTTTCCACAAAGATATATCCTCACCTGGGAGGAGCTAGCCCAGACATTTTTGTCCAAATATATTCCACCTTCGAAGACAGTAATCTTGCAAAATGAGATCCCCAAATTTCAACAGCATGACTCTGAGTCGTACGAATCATGGCAACATTTCAAAGAGTTGTTATGTAAATTCCCTCACCACGGACTTCCACTGTAGATTCAAGTACAAACATTTTACAGAGGATTATCAATGAATAAAAAGTATGTGGTGGATGCACCTGCTGGAGGTATGGTAATGAGAAAGTCCCCTGAAGAACTTTTCGAACTGATGGGTGATATGTTTGCGAACTTCTTCTAGTGAAATTCCAAGCGGGTGACCCAAAAATGAGTTATCCATAGTATTGATGATACTACCATGCTTGCTGCCTAGTTGGATGTAGTATCCAAAAACATCGACACATTAAATATCAAGGGTGAATCTCAAGTCCACTCGGTGAACCATCAAGCATACGGTGACTGTGGTAACAACCACACCCTTGGAGAAATACCGGGACCTTCAGTTGACCCTTAGACAAGCTAGGTGATCTATGTTGCTCAAAATATAGGGTTGAATCAGTATCAAAAATACCAGAACCCCGGGATGGTGAGAAAACTATAACTTAGGCTGGGGCCAATAGAAGCAGAATCCTCTGCCCCATCGACCGCCTGGCTACAGTCAGCTACAATATCAGAACCCATACCCAAGGAAAAAACAAAATCACCCTGGTTTCTACCAACAACAAGGGTATCAAAACCCTTTCCCATAGTAGCCAAGGCAGCAACCACCTCCTCTAGCTGCATAACCACCTCAGCAAGATAATACCTTCAGGTTATAAGATCTTATGAACAAATTCATCTCTACTGCTGAAACCCAATTTCAGAACCAGGAGGCTTCTATTCGGAGCCTCAAGAACCAAATCGGACAGTTATAAAACCAACACTCACGGAGACATCCCAGTACACTACCAAGGAACACCAAGAAGATGCCAAGGGAGGAGGCCCATGACCTCACTTTACGAAGTGGAAAGAATCTACATCATAAAGAACCTGTACATTCAACTGCACCTATAATCCTTGATGAAAACAATGTTATAGTTTCATACCCCTCTTCATATAATAATAAATCACTGGAGGCTCCACCAAGCAAAGGAAAGGAGGTCGTCAAACCATTATAGATTGCATTACCTTTTTTGAAGAGGATGAAGCAAAAGAAGCTGGATCACCAGTTCTGAAAATTAAGGGAAGTATTTTGAAAACTGTACATCAATATCCCATTTGAAGAGGCTCTAACACAAATTCCCACATACAACAAATTCATGAAGTAAATCCTCCCGAATATGGGGAAGATGGAGGATTTGGGAAACATAGCACTGGCAAAGGAGTCCTCTGCAGTCGTACAACATTCCCTTCCTCCCATGCTCCAGGACCAATGTAGCTTTAAAATTCCATGTACTATTTGACCCTGTGAATTTGGAAAACCCATGTGCAACATAGGTTCCAGTGTCAACCTCATTCTATTCGTAGTTTTCCAAAATCTCAGACTCCATGATTTGAATCCAAATTGAGTCGCCCATTAACTTGCTGACTGGTCCATTAAATATCCAAAAGGGCTACTAGAGGATGTGCTGGTGAAAGTGGGAAGATTGATCCTCCAAGTAGATTTTATTATCTTAGACATGGAAGAGGATCAATAGGAACCTATTATATTTGGAAGACCATTCCTAGACATAGGGAATGTCTTGATCGACATGCCCCAGGGGGAGTTGATTTTATGGGTAGGGGATGAAAGATTCTCCTATAATGTTCTATAGGTCATCAAATAAGAATCGTCACCCGAAAATGAGGGCTGCTACGTAGTGACTACCATGGATGAACAACTGAGCAAACAATAATATGATCTAGTATGTTCTTAAATTTTAGAGGATATGATTTTTTCAGACATTCCAACTAATGAAGCACCAGAGGAGCTGAAATTCATTGAAGGCTAGGGCAGCCACTACTGGAAATGAGATATCATTCCTGACGTCCTAGAGAGGGAAGAAGTAAAACCACTGGTACCTTCAGTTCTCAAGGCCCCTAAACAAGAGTGGAAGCCTCTCCCACGTTCTCTTAAAATATGGATATTTGGGAGATCATCAAACTTTTTCCAATATATTTAGTGCAACACTATCACAGGATCAGGAGGATGCACTCCTACATGTTTTGAAGCAGTGAAAGTAGGAAATTGAATGGAATGTTGCAGATTTTAAGGGTATTAGCCCCACCATTTTCAAATACAAGGTACTGCTCGAAGAAAGAGAAAAGCCATCTAGACAACCTCAGTAGCGTCTGAACCCTCCCATGAAGGAAGTCGTAAAGATTGAGGTTATCAAGCTGGTAGATGCATGCATCATTAACACAATATTAGATAGCCCATGGCTGAGTCCCCTACATGTGGTCCCTAAAAAGGAAGGTATCATTGTGGTAACTAACGACAAGAACAAGCTCATCCACACTCACACAGTCACATGTTGGAGACTCTATATCGAATACAAGAAGCTAAATGACCCCATAAGGAAGGATCATTTTTCCATGCCCTTCATGGATCCGATGTTAGAATGAATAGCAGGGAATGAATATTAATGCTTCCTTGATGGATACTCATGCTATAATCAGATCTCCATTTTTATAGAAGATCAAGAGAAGAGCACATTTACATGCCCATACGGTATGTTTTCCTACCAGAAGATGTCTTTCGGTATGTGCAATTCTCCCACCACATTCCTGCGATGTAGGATATCTATTTTTCATGACCTAGCAGAACAAAATACTAGAGGTCTTCAGGGATGATTTTTTCATTTACATGAAGTCATTTACCACCTGTTTGTGGAACTCGGAGCCAGTACTGGAGCAATGAAAAAACACTAACATAGATTTGAACTGGGAAAAGTGTCATTTTATGGTGAAAAGTAGAATAGTCCTTGGCCATAGGATTTCAAGAAAGGCGATAGAGGTGAATAAAGTGAAAATAGAAGTCATTTCACAACTTCCCATTCTAACTTCTCTAAGAGCTATCCGCAGCTTCCTAGGACATGTCGGTTTTTACAGGAGGTTTGTCCGCGATTTCTCAATTATAGCCCAGCCCCTAACCAACCTCCTAATTAAGGATGATATTTTGGATTTCAATGAGGCAAGTACTATAGCTTTTGAGCATATCAAGAAGCGCCTGGTTGAAACTCCAGTGATGATTTCTCCCAAGTGGGAGGCACAATTTGATGTAATGTGCGATGCTAGCGACTATGCGGTGGGAGCTGTCCTGGGTCAACAGCTGGATCAAATCTTCTAACCCATATACTATTCTAGCAGGACACTCTATGAGGCCCAGTTAAACTACACTACAACAGAGAAAGAGATGCTTGAAGTGGTATTTTACTTCGACAGGTTTCGTTCATACCTTGTGCTGTCTAAAGTTATTGTTTATACAGACCATGCAGCACTTACGTACCTATTAAACAAGAAGGTTTCAAAGACCCAATTGATATGATGGGTACTCCTCTTACAAGAATTTGATTTAGAAATATGAGATAAAAAGGGGAGTGAGAATATGGTTGTTGATCATCTATCCCATCTGGAGCTGCCACACATGGAGAAAGAATAGGATCCAGAGATAAGGGACGATTTTCCTAATGATCATATCTTTTCAATTATCCAATACCCTAGGCCCTAGTTTGCTGATATTACTAGCTATTTAGAAATAGGTGCCATCAACCATGGCCTCTCCTTATAGAAAAAAGAAAATATTACACTTTGATGTTAAGATATACTTCTGGGAACCCACTCATATTCTGATTCTGTGGAGACAGGGTGATCAGATGATGCATCATATAGACAGAGGCTCAAGGGATCCTAGAATTTTTTCATGCCTCACCTGTTAGAGGATATCATTTTCCAGATCGTACCATGGTAAAGATTCTCCAATCTGGTTATTTATGGACCACCATGTATAAAGATTCCTGAGCCTTCATTTCCCATTGTAATCCATGCCAATGTACAGGAAATATGGGACTTAGAGCCGAGATTCCCCAACACCCCATCCTGGAGGGCGCAATATTTATAGTCTGGGGAATCTACTTTATGGGACCATTTCCTTCATCTTTTGAGATTACATACATCCTCGTCTGTGTTTAATATGTCTCCAAATGGGTGGAAGCCACTGCTATGGCACATGACACAACTAAGGTAATCGTTACCTTTATAATGAAGCACATTTTCAGCAGGTTCGGCGTTCCTCGTGTGCTGATCAGCAACAGGGGGACTCACTTTGATAACACATTAATGAAAGGAGTGCTGTCTAAATTTGAGGTAAAGCATCAAATCTGTACACCATACCATCCCCAATCAATTGTACAGTTGGAGCTCCCCAACCTTGAGATCAATTTTGGTTTGGAGAAAACAGTGAATACCTCACTGAAATACTGGTCCAAAAAGCATGACGATGCTTTGTGGGCATATCACACCACCATCAAGACACCACTGAGAATGTCACCATTCTTCCTCGTCTATGGAAAAAAATTCCATCTACTAGTGGAACTGGAACACAAATCATATTGGGTCGTCAAGGCCCTAAATTCCGATCTGAAGGCAGCTGTAGAGAGGATAAAGTTCCTATTATAGGAACTCGATGAAATTAGATGGGAGGCATATGAGAACACTAAATTGTAAAAGGAGAGGAAAAAATCCATCCACGATCAGATGATTTCTCAAAAAAAATTCAACATGGTGCTCAGGTACTCCTCTTCAACTCTCGTCTTCGCCTATTCCCTAGAAAACTCAAATCGAGGTGGTCGGGACCGTTCTATGTCATACGAGTATTTCCTCACGGAGTAGTGGAAATTTCTAAAGAGGATGGTAAATCATTCAAGGTGAATGGCCAACGACAGAAGATTTAACATCACATGGAAGATACAATGGGAAAAATCTCCACCACCCCTCTCAGGTAAGAAATGGTAAGTCGTTCGGGCCAACGACCTAAAACGAAGGCGCTTCTTGGGAGGCAATCCAAAGGATACACACTTTGTACCACCTATATGCACGGATTTTACTTTTTCCTTTTCATTTATCTAGATAATATAAATCTATAGAGTAACTAAAAAATAAACAAGGATGATTCCGGTGCCAATGGTAAGGTCACTGGAGTTTATCTAAGTCGTCCCCAGTTCGATTCCTCCCAACCTACCATTGGCATGGGGTTCCCCCTTTTTATATTTTCATACACGACATGTGTTTTAAATTCCACATATATATATATATAGATGAGTATATATTTATAAGAAAACCCTTGATATGGATGGGTCGGTTGGCAACGATCGAAACCCGGTTTCCAAAAGACCCGGGTTAAAATCCAGACAACCACCCCATTTCCAACATTTACCCTTTTAATAAAAACCACATGGTGTGTCTTCCAAAATACGGAGTATGTTCCCTATTATCTTTCTTAAATTAAAAATATAATAACACTTTTCTCTATATATTAAATCATGTGGATAAAGTTGGCAGATTGGCAATGTCTCGGCCCTGGATCCAAAAGACCCGGGTTCGAACTCGACTAGTCTCCAAGCTTCATCCCATTTTTTTATAATAGAAAACCACAAGACATGAATTTGTTTCATCCTGTGTGTATAGGATGTATAGATTAAAAGTATATAAATAATAAACATGGCCAACAGTACAACCTTCACTCCAGTGGTTGAGGGCTTCCGTTCGGAGTGGCTAATCGCCGCTTCAAACATTTCCTTGAGCACCGGACCAAAGGTTGTACTTATATTTTTACAATTTTTAAACACACGGTGGTGTGTTTTCTAAAACAAATTGGGTGTATATATAATTTTTTTATTTATATAGATATATAAACCAATATTACTTTTATTATTTTAATTAATTAATATTAATTATTATAAAGTTTATTATATGTTAATAAAATTTCGGATAAACGGTGTGTAGTCCTGACATACATGCTATGCACCGCGGCTATATAAGCTGCGGGCCACCCAGCTTCACACTGTGTCATAAGGCTCTCCCTTTCCTCCGCTTCATCCTGTTTTCTTCTCCCGAACGCCAGCCTCCCTACCACTGTCAGATCCATCATTTTGGTTTGTTTCAAGATCTTATTTCTCTTTTACTGTGATCCTTGGTCAAGGTATACCCTTCTACAATCACTATTTCATGTTTTTATAAGCGCTTAGGGTGTTTTTGGATCTGTCAACCATTCAACTTCTGCGGTAAACCACCACGAATTGATGAACACATGTCGTGTACATTTGTACCCGGCCACCCACTAAATGATTCACAATTTTAATATACATATTGTGTATGTTCGGTAAACACCATGTACATTCCCCCATCGTGCCAGAGTACCATTTCCACACGGCCTCACACACCATTTTCACATACACTGTGTGTGTGTTTGGTACACGCCCTGTATATCATTTAATTTGGCCCCTCCGTGTGTAGCACTTGACATGGCCTTTCACCCCATGTTCCCATACATGGAATGTGTGTTCGGTACACACTGTGTAGCCTATTTCTTTCAGCTGGCCCCTGTCTAACACCCCACACAGCCATATTCCTGAAATAAAGAACACGAAGTGTTTGTTCTATACACATCATGTCCTTTATTCATAGACCTGATAAAATCATGGTCGTGTCGTTTATAATACATGACTATGTCCACATTGTATGAACACGATGTGTATGTTTAGTACATTCCATGTACCGTTACATTGTCAATCTTCTTCACCCTCCGCGTGTTTATCCATAGAACACAGGATGTTGCTTGGCGGGTACTATATGTCGTTTACTCTTGACGTACACGCCCTGTACTCTTATTTTTTAGATTTCTCAATTTTTGTTTCTTTTATTTTATTTTATTTTTAATTTATTTTTATTTTCATTGTATTTCAGGCTATGGAAGATCACAATCCTTCCTGGGGGAAGTGTCTGGCCTCCACAACTGAGGGAGAGAGGCCCATTTTTCGACGGATTCGACTACGACCTCCGACCCAACCACGCCCATATGCTCTAGTCTACGAGCTCCTTCCATTATCCACCCTTCCACCCCTCACTCCCTCTACCGAGGCTAGTATGAGCACCATCCATCCTTCTCTCGCAGCTGCCACTCCACCTAAGATCTCCTCCTCCGCAGCTGGCACATCCTCGACCACCCAATCCAGTGACCCTTCACCTACTACAACTGATTCACCCCAGAGCCAGCTCCTACAACTGCACCTCCACCAGGCCCGGGACCTGTAGGTGATCCCTATCCCTGCATGGTGTTCCCAGTCACAGATCTGGCACATTATAGGGTTCAACACTTTTCTCGTCGTCTGATTCCGATGAGAGGCCGCTACATCGATAGCATTGTTCCACAACATCTCGACATTTGGGGAGAGTTAGAGGATCTCCTTGGACAGACTCCCCCTTCTCGCCATTTTCCATGTCATCACTCCTATATTTCGAGATTTATTTTTTTGTTCATGGCCTTTTTCGAGTTCAATAGAGCTGAGTACCAGAAGACACCTTGTGACATGGTGCTCGTGGTTAGGTTCTGGCTGGGCGGCCGATGATTTTCCCTCACCATGACAGAGTTTGGCCGAGGGTTCGGTTTCTACCCCCATCCTATTACCCCACCCCATGTTTCCAACCTGACTAGACCTGATTTCTATGAGCTTGTGGCTATGTGGAGGGAGATTCCTAGTCCTGACCAACGCTACACCCCTACCTCGTAGAAGAACACCCTTATCATCGACCACATCATTTTTTTACCCACCGGTGCTTTAGAGCCATTCTTTTCGCCCTCCATGAAGATATGGGGGTCGTGACTGACCGTGACATTGATCTCCTTACCGGGGTCATCCGGATGAACTACCCAGACCTCCCTTACCTAGCCACCTCCTACTTCCATGCTATGTTTACCAGCCGCCAGGGAAACCTGGATGGTGGGTTTTCGGCCACTCAGCTTGCCCACCACATTGGGGTTTTCGATCCTTATTTACCCCATGATCTGTTAGGTTCTCCCATGAAGATGGAATTTATCATTCTCATTCTCATGGGATTGGTATGGAAGTGGGGGTGCCTACATTTTTGTCCAGGCTCACCCCCACCCACCTGCTGCCCCTCCTACCCCAGAAGATGCACATGCTCCTCTGACCCCACCCCTACTAGTTTCCCCACCCCACCCACTTCCTACTGACCCCCTTCTTCTTGCCTTCCTTATTCCATACCACCACCAGACCAACCAAACCACACACCCTTGGCCGATCTATCCCTTTCCCTCTTCTTGGCCACGATGGAGCAACATTTGGTACGTATCGACAGCCGTTGGGATCGCATGAAGCAGATGTTGGAGCTTATTATTCAGCATCTTGGTCTTCCACTACCTCTCCCACCTGCAACGACCTCGGCTCCTGGCCCTTCTTCTGCTGCTCCACCACCTTATACTACGCTGGCCACAAATTCCATTCTGCTCTCTACTGTGGGTCTAGCTACTGCTCCTACTACTGCCGTCGACACTATTTTCAGTCCAGGGGGGATTTCGCGCTTCCTTTAATGAGTCTGGTACCTGCGAATACAACTTCTCCAACTTCCCATCCCGATGCCAAGTCTGAGCCTCTCGCTTCTACGGCTCCTAAGCCATCTCTTCTGGTTGTTTCTATACTGGATGATGCCTTTTTTTGTGGTGACCCCTTGACTGGTTTGGGGAAACATTCTGTTCATTGTATATATATTTTTTGTGATATCATATGCCTATGTTTATTATTCATATTTTCAGTTTTCTTTTTCTTTCCCCTTCACAGGTACTCTGGAATGTTTTGGGATGCAATTTTCACTCAAATACAGTTCTCCTACCCCTAGACACGAGGGGAGTATTCTTTTTTCTATTGTTTTTTTACTTTATTTGTTTACTTCTTTCCTTCATTCTCCTCAGTTTGGAACCCTATTGTGTCCCCCTACAGTTTTTCTTATATTTTTGGGAACTTGGTGGCCCATGTGCGATTTTATGTATGGGGGGTGTCTCTCAACCTCTTTAGTCTTTTCCCTTTTCATATTCTTGGAGACATCATTATTAGGATATATTTCAAAATGTGAAGACATTTTGGGTAACAATATTTTTAAATAATAAAGCTGAAAATGGAAAAATTTAATAGTTACATGCTTCTTTTGATTCTTAGGTATTTTAAAAATGATTGTTGATATAATTTAAATTTCAACTTTTAATCCTTGGATAATTACATCAATTAGACTAATCAATTATTTTTCAAGTCATGACCTGATTATCTCTCTATTTATTATTCCCACTCCCGAGAGGTATTCTAAACCCCTTTTTCATATTCTTTATAATACCCTCTTTCTTGATATATTCATAGAATATACATAACTACCATAATTTTCATTTTTTCATTTTGAAACATGAGAAATTTTTGAATTACATTAAAATTATTGCAGCATAAGATTGTTTTAACCCATTTATTTTGAGCCTACCCTAAATCTTTTCTTCATGGATCCCATAGAGACCATGAATATACTTTATAGGAAGCCATATTAAAAAACTATTTCCCTTACTACCCTAGTTATTTTATGATTTTGTAGGAATATTCATTTGAGCTCACAAGAGGGGATTGGAAACACATGGTATAAATTCATGAATTTTCAATAAATGATGTTTGGGGGAGCACCTCTTGATCATTTGGAGTGAAAAGAGTTCCAAAACTCTACTCTAGAAATTCAAAAATGTTTCCTTTGATTAAAATAAATGATCCAAACAAAGGGGCCTTATACACATATATTGGTTTGTGATTCCTACTCAGCTAAAGTAGATGATGGTGATAAGATCACTTGATAATGCTTGTTGAGGATGTTTTTACATTGAGTTTATCTTTGAATATCAGGCATTGTTATTTAAGAATATAACCTCCTTTTTCAAGACTCTGAGTTATTTTTCATATCTTTACCTAACAACATTTAACCACAGAAACATCTGATCCTTACTGAAAAGCCCTCATGATTTTTGTAAATAAAATTTTCTAAAGTGGAGAATGAGATTTCTCACAAACCTATGGATAGAGTGTATATATATTTTCTTGAGAATAACATTATTTAAAAAACATCTTGAGTGTTGAGTATATTTTTGGTGAGGAAAATCATCACGTTGATTTCTTATTTTTGAACGCTTGAAACATGTGTTAAAAGATGATGAAAGTAGTTAATTGAATTTTATATGAGGCATAATTAGAATATCTCCTGGATTAAAACTAAATTGTATTCTTTTTAAAATTTATCCTGTCAATTATTATTTACATTTATGATTAACTCAAGAACTTACTTTTAAAATATAGATTATTTTAATTAGATGTTGAGATTTTCTTGAGGGCAAGCAAATGACTAAGTATGGGGGAGTTTGATGCACCTGATTTGTGTATACATATTCATACACTTTATTGAAAAATAAGAACATGTTTTCAGCAATTACCTACTGTTTAAAATAACAAATGCTTTGATTTTGGTGATATTGTTTATTTTCAGGAGGTTTTTGGCCAAATGCACAAAAATGAGAAGAACATAGAAAAAATTTACAACTACACAGAGTGTACCAATATACACGCCATGTACTTTAATGCTCAGAAACGGGTTGACCAGGACAAGTACATTCCCAAGTACCAGAAGATGTAAAAGGCCGTGTTCTATGTTTACACGCCACGTATACTATTCTAGAAGCGGTTGGTGGCCGAGAAGAGTTCACACGTCCATGTGGCCGGACGAATGATACACGCTATGTTCCACTGACACACCGTGTATGAATTTCTACAAGATATTGGTGACCGAATTTTGAGACTAAACACCATGTATGGTGACGCTAAATGTCATGTAGATTCACCAACCAGGCAGTACCATGTTCCAAAGTCAATGACGTTGTGTTAGGCCGCCTACCAGCGGAGAAAATGGGGGAAAAATGCATTGAAAATAAGTTCACGGCACGTACTTTATAACACGCCGTGTAGTTTAAATTTATACAAATAGAGGCTTTGGCCTCCGTATTTAGGGAAAGTGGAACACTTGAAGAAAAGTGGGAAGTTTGGATGCCATTCCTCCCAAGCCACCGTCGTGTCACTACTCTGTCATTCCACCGTCTGACACCTCTCCATGAGTTTTACTCGATGATCTCATCAGCTATCGAAGGTTATATTTTCATTATGTCGTATATGTGTAACTAAACACCCTTATTGTTGGGGCTATGGATTATGAAGGATTTCTTGTTGTAATGATTTATGTGGATGTGTTTTTTCTTTTAAAATTATTCTTATTCTTCTTAAAACATTGTTAACTAAAACTGGGAATTCTGAACCGGACCATGGAAATCATTATCCGGTATCTAAAAATAAGAACAATGGTGAACTATTTCATGATCATTAATGGTATTCGACGATTCATAAATAGACTAAACTAAAATAGAGAATTGTGAAACTTTGAATACTAGAAAAAGGAGTCAATTTCATTGATTCAAAGTCAAAATTAACCATACAAAGGGAATCTTGTCATAATCGAGATCTAGAATGTTGAATTATCAAGAACAATACATCCTAATAAGCAATCCACATGAATCTCCATAATCACCATAGCCCCAACACTAACTTTTTCATCCAATCTCATTAAAAACCTTTGTTGTTTTCTTCTTAGTCATTAATAAATATTTTCAAGTAATCAAAACAAGTTCCTTAATCCCAAACCAAGAAAATACCACTCTAAATTTATCGTAATTCACCAAATTAATTCTAAACTCAAATGAATTCATGAACTCACCATGTTCCCTATGGATCTACCCCGCACTTGCATTATACTTGCTTAAGAGTGCGTAATAACAAATTGGGACTCTGATAACATAAATTCGGTGAAATGATAGAACACATACCTAGTATATCCAATATTGGTTCCCCTAATCCACTTCTTCACATTCTTCTTTATTGGAATGCACTATAGTTTATTATAGAGGTTTTTATGGTTATATATGTTCTGAATGTTCCTCCTCCATCATGTCAAGAATTCTATCCCACAATTTCGTAACCCCAATATCCTTCTCTTATTATTATTCTTCTTACATGACATCTTCTTTTCCTTAATATCATCCTCAAAAATAAATGTAAAGGTGTAATACATGGGAATATTAAAATTATCGTGAGGATTAAATCTTACATTATTGATCGGATCTACCATGTTCATTCTTTATAGTAGTGAAAGTACACCTTTGAACTAATATTCCATGCTAAGGAGTGCATCTTCCAAACATGGCAGGGATTTTCATTCCACTAGTTTTCATTTCTATTCCCATCCTTGGTCTTGGATTTTCCATTATAGATATTCAATTAATTATGAGGGTCTTGAATTATTGTAATCCAACTAGATATGGGACTTCATTTTCTATTTTCATGAGATCAAAGTCAAAAAAAACTTTTGTGTAAATATGGTGCAATATAAAAACAACCAAATCTAAAATCAAAATAACAAAAAATATATAGATAAGAGTTATTTATTATCATTTAATTTATAAATTACTATTCCTCAACAACAGTTCAAATTATTTGAATTTCTACAAAGTGACTTTAATTTTCTCAATGTTATCATAATAAAATTTATAGTCACTCGACTACACTAAGTACTGGAACGTAGAATGGTGGAAATATGGGTTTGATCCCATGAGAAAAAAGGTTATAAAATTTGAACATATTTTATGTTTCCCATAATTTATCTTAAAATAAAATCACTAAAATATCTTGAGTTTATTGATTGGATTGTCTCAAAAATAAATGAAAGTACAAAGGGAGGAGATTTAAAATCAAAGTATTGTTTTTTACTAAATTAAAACAATCCAATCCTTGTGAAAATATTTCAAATAAAAAGTTGTATGACTTATTAGAGTATCTATCCTAGCATCACATAATTTCCTAAAACTACCCTATATAGTTGACTCTATTATCAATGTATATCTATAACCAACATAGCAGTATTTAATTTAATCTCATAGATGAAAGGAAAATTTATGTCCACACTCATTTTACACTTCCCTCAATTTTATTTTTCTTCCCCCCATAATTACAATTTCATTCACAAGGTAAATATATTTGTGATAAAGGTTGTTCTCAATATGTTGTGATTTAATTTGAATAATTATATTTGTTAAATAATTAAAATAATTATACTCATACACTTGTATCAAAACAGCATTCTCTTGAATAAAATGTTATTAATGGTTAATCCCTCGATCATTACATATAATTTCCATGTTCAAGGAAATGGAATATAATGCTATATATAAAATAAAGATAAGGTAGAATGAATGATAACATATTCTTAGAACTCTCAAACTGATATATGAATTCATAATTACATGGTGAATAGAAATATAGGGAATGAAAATTCTTAATTAATGCATCATTATAGTTGTTAATGACCCTGCTCCTACAGTTTCATCTTGGATGTTTTGTAGACTCTTCTAATTAGTTCCATCATTGGTGTAAGATTTTATTAGTTTAAACACCTTTAATTATAGTAAAAATACTTCTCGCATCTTCTTCTAGTCTCACTCCATATCCTATGAAGTAGCACCTGTGTATTCATAGAGAGAATTATATCTATTTGAAATTTGAAATATATTTATCGCAATTGTATTTTCATCTCGATGCTTGACCTTTTCACCATACCTATTATCATCAAACTCACTATCTGTGTGATTTTATTCTTGGTTGAGTCATTGAATTTCTATTTCTCAAATTTGTGACTTTTTTATTTTTCTTCGGTGACTGCTTGATTTGAGGTGGTATTTTCGAACTCCACTATGCCGAGTGAGGTATATAACTATTCCAAAAAGTATCATAAAAGAATATAATATGGTTTTTGGGAATCCCAGACATTTAATTATTTTGAATTTTCATAAAAACCCACTCTAAAAAATATATTAAACCCTGGTGGCATATCCATTTCATGACCATGAACAGTTATGGGTCAACCGATTGTCCATGGCTGTAGTATAAACTTCTTCATTTTTCTCTCTAAATCATCACTACTACTTATTTTGTCACCTCCACATCATAGGGGATAACTCTTCCATAGTTATCCACTTCAAATATTGTATTATAGGGACTAAAATGTAGTAGAGAGGATGACGCCACAATGTCATCACTCCCGGTTTGATATTACCTGTCCACTATGATAAAAGGACATGGTTACGGTGTAGTGAGGCTCGAATATCCAGTGCATAGTGAGATATCATTAGATGCCATGTAGGTATTGTTTTTTGATTAAACTGATGACATGGTAGTATTATAAGCCTTATATGGTGATTAATGGTGACCTTCTACATTGGATTTTTCATTTGGCTCGATATCAAGGTTCTCCAATGGCTCTCATGGTGTTTTTGATGTGATAGATCAGTGGTCTTATAGTGAAATGGTGAAGGTTACAATGCATATTGGAGTGTTTCATTCTGATGAAGATGATGTCAGGCTAGACTAGGAATATAAAATTTCAGTAAGGTAAGATAAACCATGCAATAAATATACACCACACCATTTGTTTTGGGCAGTCGACCACCTCTATTTATATAATAACCTCCCACAACCTTCCAATAATGTTGGATTTTTGTTGGATGATACCTACCATTATTGTGCACAACTTCAATTAGAGAACGCATTCCCCAATTTTTGTGTGGACCTGGCCCCCACACATGGGAGTTATCATGTGTGCCACCCAAAAATAACTATGATTCTTTTATCTTTTTACTGACTCTCCCTATTGGGTGTCTTGGCCAAAATTCCCTACATGGGAATGTTATGTTTTTTAATGCCACATGTGTTTAGGGATATCCCCCTAGATCAATATTTTACCTTGGAACCTTTAAATTTATAACCTACACACCACACAAAAAAATGTATTAGTGAAATAAATCAATCTAAACATGCCATTTCATATCATTTTCATTCATTTTCATTTTTTATTTCAAAATATAAATACCCAAAAACTAATAAAATCAATTAAAACCTGGTACTTGTCAATTAAGAAAAGTAGACATGTATCAATTTATATTTTAAATTTTCATCATAAAAAATTTCTCCTCAATTCTCAAAACGGTTTCAACATCTTTATAAGTTGGTTGACCATCCGAATGACATGACAATCCTCAACACATACATAAGAGTATTTTCCACAATAAACCAGAACAGAACCTATACAACATTGAAGGACATCACTCTCAATTTATAAATATTTACTATTTATTTTTGTTCTAAATAAAACCTTGTGACCATGGAATAAGACAATTATAGTTCTAAAACATGTGTTTCTCCAATCCTCATTTCCCATGGGGATTCCACCATAAATATATAGGTATTCACGCTCACCAAAATTTCCATCATCAAGGCATAGTGAGATCCCTATATAAGATTAAAATTGAAAAAAATAATATTCATTTATGACTAAACCATGTAATATTAACCCATGTAAGGTTAAATTAGACCCATTATAATGCATCCCAACTCACCATGTCATAGTACATTTATACCTACCTAAATTGGAAATACTATGAATCCCATTTTATATATAGACTTCACCAAAACAACCCCATGCATCACATCCTTCAAAATGACACTCCTAAATTTCAAAATATATATTTTAAATCCCAACTCACCATAAAATATCCACACATCCTCAAAATAGAAAACATAAAGCTTTGTTTTAGAATAAATAAAAAATCAATAATCCATGGTCCCAGACCAAAAATGGATTCCACAAAATCCTCCTAAATTGGGGTTTCAGACCTAAATTTATTTAAATAATAACAATACATCTTTATACTACATAAAATATCTATTTATTCATCTATAATCTTATAATACACCATGTAATATTTTGAGAAACTATGTTTTTATTCATTAGATACATCTCAAATGATTCTCATCCTTGATACTCCAACCATCCCAGTAGGGAATTAATAACCATCAACCTAAACACCATAGATAGATACCTCCCAAACATGAATGACTCTATAAATAATGTGGAATAAAATATTTTAATTAAAAAAATCACTGTAAAAAATAGTACACATTAATCTCACCTTCTATGAAATAGAAGGTTTCAAATGACTAATGATACTAAGTGTGCATCTGTTACTCATGTTTCACCTTCATTCTACTATGATATTGTGCTTTAATAAGATGCAAACCAGTGGAATAATTATAATATTCTATATATTCTCCTATTGATATTAAATCTGATCATAGTATTAAGATATTTTCATCATACTCAGCATTAAACTATCATTAATCAGTGATATGGGATCCATCATGAATTTCTCAAAAAATATCAGAAACACGGATCTTTTTTGGATCTTATCCAGCTATGAGGAGAAAATAGAACTAATAATTTAATATATATTATTCTTTTATTAAATTTAAAAATCCCACAAATTTAATAACTTTTTTCTAATTATCAGATATTTAGGTTTTTTAAATATTTTTACATCAATTTTTGAATTTTAGGAAAATTTATTCTTATATTTTTTAAAGTCCACTATAGTTTTTTATCAAAATATATTATTTATGATCAAATATTGAATGAAATATTTTGGATAGATTATAAAATAAAAAATAATTGTTTTCATTTAGATATTGAAAGCTAAATCCACAATTTTTGGGGTGAGAAGTGTCCATGAAGTCAAGCATTATGTGGATCATACTGGATGGTTCCCATCAAAATAATTCGTATATAATATTTATATAAAATTTTTATTGGCCTTAAATATAGAGATATGTTATAAGAAATAATTTTTGTTGTATAATAAATTTGTAGGACCTGATTATTCTCATGTTATAATGGTAAAAATTGATTGTGTAGTAAATTCATGGAAATTCAATGAAGTAGTCGGGTTGGAAATATTATCATTAATGTGTCAACCATAAATCCTTGAAAACCTATAAAAGAGGTTAATATTTTTTAGTGTACAAGAAAGAAATTATAGAGAAATTACATATCATACTACATTCCAATATTCTTAAAATAAAATATCTAAAAATTCATGGATATTTGGTACATTGAAACTTGACAGCCTGTCTTGATAAAAAATAGTTTTTTATAATTAGCTGGCCATAAATTATTTAATTTGTGTCTAAATAAGATGAAATGTTGAGAGAAAAAAGAGTAAATATGGGTGAAATTTTTTAAATAAGATCAATCCTTCAGTTTTTATAATTTTTTGGTTAATAAGGAATAAATTTTTGACGGACATATTTGGATCCAAAAAATTTCGTCTCCCATACATATAATTTGATAACTCCTCTTTTCTTGGAAAAAGTTAATGATGGTGAAATATTTATATTTTAATTATTTAATATATATATATATATATATATATTTGTCCCTATTCTATTTTCTTTATTTTCTCCTTTGTTTTATCTCTATGTTCTATTTCTCAACTCTAGGAAAATATAAAATTGACATTAGTTTCGCTTTGAGTGGGGAGAAAGGATCTTTTCAGTTCATTACACTTAAACATTTTTTTAAAAAAATATTAATCAATTAATATCAATAGGTATTGAAATTTTGGGTCTTTTATGATGCACCCTACATTCTCTACTATTGTTTTCTTCTTCCCATTCATCATTTTTTATCTCCATCATTATCGTAATGTTTCATATAGAGGGTTGGTGTAGAATAATTGTGGTGATGCAAAGTATTTTTTACCATATGTAGAGGGTTAGTAAGAGATAATAATAATTAAAATTCGAGGGCATTGAGTGATAGGGTTAATCTCAAAACTTGATAAAATATTGTGACTTAATATTTTTTATAATAATTAATTCCTCACTCTAAACTCCTAAGAGAAATAAATTTCTTCTTACTGCCTTTCTTTTCAGGTGTTTCATCATTTGTATGCATATAATTTCTTATTTATATATTTATAATATAATTAAAACCCCATTTTCTATATTTTATTAAGATATTATACCGATAATAGAAAAATATTTTTTTTATTTTCCTCTTTGAGAGATCGACCCCAGGGTTTTACAATATTTTAGTCAACGGAAAATAAATAATTTATGGAAGTGGGATTCAAGAAAAATATCACATATTAGATTAGTTTAAGATGATAAAACGCCTTACCAATTCATTCAAATATTTCTATTGGGACAATAAATTAAGGGGAATGATTACTCCTTTGGTTGAACCTCTTATACCCATGAAGAAGTGAATCCCTTAGAAACACATAGTTTCTCACCTAGAAATCCAAAAGTATCCTCATCTAATAAACAACTAAATTTTAATGATCACGTGATACATTCATCTCTTCTTGAATTATATACAAATTTTATGTTTTTCTCTTCCATACATCTATTCAATGGACCACAAATTCTATAACTGTAGTCCACACAAAAGGATCCAAAATGTCATCTGTACAATTCCTTAAACGGAGTTATTTTAATGGTTGAGTGATAGTTATTTTTGTAAACAAAAGTACGTAGTTAAACCCATGACACTTAAAAATATATAATGTATTCCTGAAACATATCCTCTATTTTATTTATAGGCTACACCATTTGACCAACTATTTGAGGAAGAATTAATTGTTAAGGAATAGTTTATAACCAAAATCATGATTAAGACCTCTCAAAAACTTCTGTAGAAATATGGGGATCCTATTACAAAATGATCATACATGGAACCCAATGATGCTTCATTATCTCAAAAATATAATTTCTTTCCATAAAATATAAAAGTCATTAATAATTCAACAAAAATCAATAACCTAACATCATCAACTCATCCATAATAACCCAAATAGTCTCACATACTCCATGAGGCTAAGAAATATCAGTGATAAAATATAATGAAAATTTTTCTTAACTTCACTCAAGAAAATAAAATTATTTTTACAAATTATGAAAAAAATAACTCCATGTCATTACATACTTATTAATAAAGCATCATGATATGAACATACCAATAAATCACAACATTATTGTAAACTAGAACTACCCCAATATGAGGTTCATTTTTATTACAATTGAATATAACACAATGTGTGAGCTATGAAAAACATGATGGTCCTACTCATTAATTTCTATTGTAACCAATTACCACCAATAGAACAAACCTTAATATCGATCATCATTTAACTATCCCTTTTGAGAATCAATATGAAGGAAATAATCTCACAACACCCCTACCTTTGAGTCGACCCATTAAAACACCTCCACCCACTATAGTGAGATTTATTTCAATATCATCTAATACTAGAAATGTCTATAAATATCCTATTTCACATAATGATACATCACCTTAAACCTATCCATCTGTATTTATGTATCTCTAGATTATAAAATAGAATCTTCTAATGAATTCCTATTGAGTACATCTGCTTTTAAATTCTGTTTTCTTAGAGTTTAATAGATCATGAAGTCATAACCCTATAAGAACATCATCCACATCAAATGATAATAATTAAAATACCATTATTAGAATATATAACTAAATCCATTGGTTTTTTTTATGAAAATTGGTTATTTTCAAATGAGTTTATATTATCTTGGATTTATAGAAAACTCTACATCTATTAACATAAGAACATGGCTGAATAGTTACATGAATCATGTTATGACTACATAGTCAAATGTAAAATCACTAACCTATGCTAAATCAAGATGTAATCAAAACCTATAAAAGAAGAATTATATAAAACAATGAACATGGATCCCTATTTTGAAAAACAATGAACCAAATAATTGGTCAACATTTTATTTAGGTAGTTGAAAGACTCCTAGAATTGATCAAACCCATAAAAAATCCCGGTCCTTTCTATTCAAGGACGTTAAATGGGGTATAATCAAATATTAATCATACATGAACCACTAATAATAACCAATAGGTCCAAGGAAACAAAGAACCTCTATACCACTCCTATGTGATTCTGAAAAAAATAACATCCCTAATATTTAATGTTTCAACTAATACTCCCTATTAAGACAATATATTCTTATGAAATTTATCTTATCACACCCCCAACATACACATTGATAATAACTGATTGTTCTGATGGTGTTTAAGGCCTTATAAAACATTACTACGATGTGTAACATGATCCTACACCAATTTCAAAAAAATGATGACATCATTACTGAAAACTACCATTAACTATTCAAATAAGTCATAAAATAAAGAGTTTTTGAGTCCTATGAAAATAGAATCATATCTCATGGTAAGAAACGTCATAAATATAATCTCATGGAACCAGTAATGACATAATAAATCAATCTTCATCACATCCTCTTCCATTAATCTTATAAAAAGGTACAATGACGGATAATAAATCACTGTGAACTAGATGAATCACTATAATAGATTATAAAAACCATCTATCATTGAGAGTGGATAATTATTTTTAACCATCACATGATTCAATTATTGGTACCCTATGAAAATCTTCAAGCTTCCACCCCTTATAAAACAACACCACAATACCCCCAATACGACACACTAGGACATGTGAATCTGTAATCCTAAAATAATCAATATAAATCCTTAAATTAAAAATTCTAGAAGGTTTAATTTGATAAGGTTATATTAATATAAAAATGATCCTATATTTAACCCAATTATGATACTTATATTATTAATAGGGTTCAGTTCCACAACCTATTGATGATAAACATAGAGAGACTCCCTGAAATCTCAAAGGTTAATAATCACCTACACTACTACTAAATCAAAGAATAATCCTATTTATGAGAAAAAATAGTAACATAATTCTAATGAACCATATGATAGTTTCTCTCATAAATAAACAACACATTTTGGACATCAAATTCATTTAATACCACTCTCCTTTGAAACTAATCAATGATCACGTGTATAGAATATAGCCAATACATGTTGAGAATGATATTTTAATGTATTATTCATGAAAAGAAGACATATACCAATGATTGATACTAATCCACGATTATTACCAATCCATATAACACATAAATCAAACAATAATAATAACAGATTTCAATATTCAACACAAAGGGAACTAGTAGCCTCTCCACCATGATTCCCAAGGTTCATACTAAAGAAAGTTTAATAAAATAATATGAGCCCCCTAAATAGAACCAAAAAAATTCCATGGTGGAACATAAGAATATAGTACATTAAATTATCTCAATCCCATTTAGAACTAGCATATCGATGGAAAAAATAATCCACACCCTAATCATCTAAATATCTAGATCAACTAAAATATGCTTTCATAGTTTTGATAACCTGTTTAGTTTTTGGTATTATACCCCAATATAAATTTGATTTTTTTTTGATGGTTGATTTTTTTGAGATCCATGATTTTTAAGGGGATTATATGTATTTTAACATCCTAAAGCATGATTTTTAAGTGTTTTTCATGGTTTTATGGACTCCTAGGCTGGTGGGGAAATTTTTAAATAATATATGTGGGACCACAATACTATAAAATTTCACTAGCATACCATTCACATTTTGAACCCCAAGTTCACACAATGATGGTATAGGATTGAGTGAGAAGTTATTTTCCATAACTTATTCATTGTTTGAACTACAGCTTCATCCATTTAAAGGGGTTTCAATTATTTTATTAATTTATAATGGGGCTTAGCCCCCCTTGTTTTAGTTGAGGAGATCACATGGGAATGATGAATGTATAAACTAAAAGTTCCTTTGAAACTCCTCTATAGGAGATGTTTTTCGGTATTTTCCAAACATATATTCAATAATATAATTTCTATTATTTTTCTTTTTTTTATAATTTTATTTGAAATCCATAATACCAGTTTTATTTTATGTAGGATATAATGTGCACTCCTCCATAGCATGGTAGAATCAGCTAAAACCGATGGGATTTCATTAGTGATAGCAAAGAGAGGATTTGGGTGTTTTAGTGAACACCTTCAAAAATTGTTCCAGTGTAGGTAAGAAAACTCCCTATAAAAATTATGGGTTTTGGTTAAAATGGAGAAAATTAATTTTTTATTTCATTCCAGGTGATAGAAATTTGGTTCAAGTTTGGGGGTGTGTTGTGGAGTCTCTAGGTGTGGTTGGATAATGTTATAGTGATATAGAAGCTCTCAATTAGTTATTTTGAAATTGCGTGACATTATATAAATTAAAATAAATACTTATAATTGAATATTATTAATTATTATTGTCGTATGACATGAGGATGACACTCATATGGTAGTGTAGGATTAGATGATTCATATATTGTCTACAATAAAGATGAATAGGGAATGGAAGGGATTGTAACCATATTTATAATGCAGGTGGTCTATTTAATACTAAGTCACTTTATTATTATGTAAGGGATTACAACTTCAACTAGGATTCATGGGTTCTTGTATAGAGGATAGGGACCATTAGTTATTTGAAGAAAGTTATATGATGATGTCGTGACTCTTATTCTTTGGTAAGTCTCATGTTATCACTTTTGGTGTTTCAATCACTTGAAAAATATGGATTTAAGGGGTGAAGGAAATTTTTTGAGTGATGAGGATCTTGGTTGGTCTCTTTATGTGATATTATACATGATTATAAAATGATGGGGTTCCCTAGGTCTAGTTATGTAGATTATAGATTATTAGGCGTAGTGAATAATTATTGTATTTATATGTTTTAATTCCTTGATGAGTGACACCGTTGTAAAGGTGCTATGATGCCAGATGAGTGAACTAATTAGGAAAAGTAATTATTGACTAGATGGGATCTCATAAAGAGGGGATTTCTCTGAGTGGATAGTTGAGTGATATCATATAGGAGATGTAATACAAGGCCATATAATAGGTCAGGTATGTGGTACAATGATATCCATCCGGATGTAAAACGGTTTTTATAATGGTGGATTGGGATGGTTCCTAGGTAGTGAGACTAGGCTTGATGAGGGACATCAGTGAGATTGGTAAAAAACATTAGGTATCTGTATGAGGATCCTTGAGGAATACATTTCACCAAATGGTGATGGGTGTGAGATGGAATTAAAGATTAAGAATTATGATAGGTGTGGGGGAACCAATGGATTCCCATACAGGAAATGTGGATTGTGCTTTAACGAGGGGTTTGGTCTCTTAAGGTAATAGATTCAAGGAGTATTCATTGATTTTTGTTCCCAATATGTATTTATATTATTAATGGCATCCTTCAACTTTGTTGGGATAGGTTGGTGTGCTTGATGGCCTCTGTAGAGTCTGTGAGGATGGGACGTTATTCTTGACAGCCTCTCCAAAAATATCTAGGGATGTTCTAGTATGTTTTATGGACTACCTAAATTCTATGATGATGAATATGTGTGCCTAGGACCACCCTAGAGTGAATGGGAATGGGTTTTTAGAATTATCAAGCCATAAAGAAGGAATTGGGTCCATTACCTTTATAAATATGTCTTGAATCAATGAAAAATTCATGAAAAATTCCCTGGAGTGTCGTTATAGGACTTTTACATGCCTGGTTTTGGTTGGTGTGCATGAATAAAACTATTCCTAGAGTAAGCTAGGTTTAGGAACTACACAATGGTCTGGGTAATATTGAGATGTGAAAAGGTTGATGGATCATTCCTATAGTGAGTAGGTTTTGGGACAAGATATGTATGTATGAAAATACCCAGTGTCTACAGGTATTTGGTCAAGGTTTTGGATACTGACCTACCATGAGTATTCAGGTATGGATCGTGAATCATTTTGATGGAATGAGGTGATGTGAAAAGAAAGGGGATTCTGAAATGGCACAGAAGTAGTTTTGATGAGGCATTAGAGTGGCATGGATTACACACGGTGACTTAATGCAAATGTATTTGGGGTGGTAAAGTTATCACTACAAGTCCAGTAAGACTGAAAGATTTATTTTTTCAACATTCATACATGTATATGATGGAATATAATAGGGGAACAAGTTTAGATCCCCCCTGATATGTATTTACCACACATTTCATGGTTACCCGGGTGTTCCTGTAGAACCTTTTGTCTACATTCTAGTTTAGAATATTAAATTTAAAGAATTGGTTTATGGAATCTCATTGGATCTTTGGGATAGTTTTTTTAAGTCCCAATGTCTCATGAAGGTATAGTGTGTGTTTGTCTGATTTTTGGATTATTTTGTCTTTGTAAATAGATTATTACGAGACAAACATGTTTTTTATTGTATATAATTTTAATTGTACATTTTGATATATCATAGTTTATTTTTTATGTGATATATATTGATTGTGTTATTTATATAATTTTCAATGAATATGTTTTCAAGTTATAGTTTCTTCATTATTTGAATTAGTCCCTCAACACTTATCAGAAGCCTACATTAAATATGGAGTCATTCATGAGGCCACGAGGTACCATGATTAGGCACTATTGAGTAAACATAAGAAAATGAATTATAAATTATGATAAGAGAATCTTTTTATTCTATTGTTTTTGTATATGTAATATAAGTTGATTTATATTGTGTAAATTCATGTTATGGACCTAAAACTGGGGAGTCATGAACACCATTCAAGTTGGAAGTCTGGGTGACCAGTGGTGGGGGAATATTTATCTTTCATTAAACTACTATAGATGATTTGTTTATTGAATCATATGTGATTACTAGATATGTTTTCTTATATTTGGGTCACATATTGTTAATAGGGGGACATTATAAAGGTATTATAGTTAGGTATGTATGAATCACATGTCATACTTTTTCTTATGTGATATTATATTTTTGGAAGATGCGGGTTTCGTTATTCAAATATTCAATAATAAATTATATGTATGCTTCCTATATATATTCTTAGTTTAATTTTGTTTAGGTGAAACATGATATTTACTCTTATTAAATGCCAAGATGATCTTTGTGAAATATGTTCATCGGTGATTGAAATGATATATAATCATCATGGGATACATGGGGCCCTTAAAGAGTCTATATAGGAATTGGATTCCTCGGTGATGGATCCCTATAAGGATTAGTATATGAATGTGATTTCTGAGGAATGATACGAGGATGTACATGGGTTTACCAAGGGATGTGGAACCCAGGTGGGTTAGAAATAGGTATTGTTTCTTAATATGTCCAAAACCTCCTATATTGTGTTTTCCTATACAGATTAACGGTGGAATTCTATTTACCTGAATTAGGAAAATCAGAAAGAAATGAGTGAAAATGTATTTGTATGTGACATAGTGAAAAATAAGGTTCTCTTTTTATCTAGGATGGTATTGAGAGGGTAGGATTGGTTGAATGCATGGAAATATGTTTCTATGTATTGACTTCAATATGAAGTGATGGGATAATAGAGGATGTATATCGTCTCTAAGATGAAACCATTGTGGAAGGTGGTCTTGTGGTTAGCCTTATTCGTGGAGATTCTATGGGTTGTAGGGTGAGTTTGACATGTGTGTGTGGAATAGTTTGCAGGTTAGAAAAATTATACTATGTTAGACAAGATGTGAATCATGAGATCATGAGTTTGGGAATTTGATTTGGTTATAAGGGAGTGTGATTTTATTGGTATAGATGAGACTGAAGTAGATAATGGGGGAAAACCTGTGAATGGGTTCATGTTTTATTACTCTAACTCATTGATATATTTCTTATTATAGATACTTTTGGGAAAAGTATCATCGTAAAAGGGTAGGATTGTGTTTTTTATGTGGGGTGTTAGTATAGTTGTGTAATATAGAACATTCCATGTATGGGTCCATTACAAATTTTTTTGGTTTTTGATTAATCGAGCAGTGTTGCAGTTCTCTGATTTTAGTTTTGCTATGGTTTTGATTTGGGGTCTCTCTCATAGTGAGGTATCTATGAATTTTTGAGATATTCTTATATTGATGGTGGCTCTAGGTTTTTGATAAGAATTTGAGATGTCCCTCAATTCTTATAGGTGGAATCAACATTGGATTGAGAACTAAGTTATGATTGATGGTTTTTTTATTATCAAGGATTGAAAGGACTAGTGAGAGTTATGATTTTAGGACACGTTGGGGGTCAAAACCCATGTAGATGAGAAAGGGAATATATATGGTGATAATTTCACCACTTTTTTTGTAAGATAATGTTCCTAATGATAAAATAATAACCATTAGTTGGTGTTTTTTTGGCTCTTGGGCATGAGTGGGACGGTTATGTCCAGTCATTTAGTGTAGTAATGCAAAGTGAGTGGTCCATAGATAAAGGGAATTTGGCTTGTTCGAGTGATGATAATGATACTCTTATATTGGAAATCATATTATGGTTTGTGGGTTGTGTACCAACATGTTGGAAGGGTTGGGATGTTGTGAGGCTACTTGTGGATGGTCGAGGTGGAACCAGGGTAATAGTGTTTAATAAGATTTGTTTATATTTATAGCCTTGGGTAACATAAGATTTAATGTTTGGATTGGGTGATGGGTAGATTCGGTTCATCGAAATCATCTATAGAATTTTATTGTTTTAATCCAAGGTTGACTCATGAAGTGAAATAGTGATTCATGACATGGTTAAGGGGTGAAACATTGTTTTCTCACGTTTCAGGTGGTGAAACTATATTTCATTGCATCGTTTTATGGTTGATCCAGTTTCATTACATGTTTCATGGGGTGAACCGGATTTGCTTCATTATTTAGGTAACAAATAATGTGATGAAATTTTATGATAACATTTTATTTAGTATAGATTATTATAATTCTTGAAATGTTAGTGTGTCTTGTATTTAGGTATGAGATGGACTATTTATAGAGGGGTGTTTAGTTAAAATTACAAGTTATAGGTTGGTGATACATTAAATGATGTGTTTCAAAATGCAGCCAATAATTTTGCGAAATTTCATACAAAGGATACACATCGTATGTTATTTATATAGTTTTGAAATGGTGAGAGGGGAACCATGGTTATTTAGTCATGTATGAAAATTTTGGTGGGTTGGTGGACTTCTAGTAGAACATTATCATTTATTAATTCTAATGGTTGGAATCAATGTTGATCATAATCATATCTTGTAGGTGGATCCATATGGTGTGGATTTTTATAAGACATGGTTTTAGTGAGGTGGAGAAACCATGGTGTGTTTGGAGAGATGGGAGACATAACCATCATCTTAGTGTAGGAGACAATATTAAGGAAGCAGTCCAGCTTTTGGGGAATAGTGATTTTGGTGTTTAGAGTAACATAGTAGAAGAATGTTTATAATTCATGGAATTAACAAAATGAGATATCATTGTTTTCATGTCCATAATAGATCATGGGATTTTTTTCAAGGAATTACAAGGCTTCTAATGGATGATAAATGTTTTGGGAGTGCTTATAGAAAAAAATCCTTACACGTTAAAAATTCCTGATGGAATTTGAATTTTTAATTATATGGATGGTTTGTTTTATTATATAAGACCCTAAATGGGATTTTATCATTTTATTATCCCAACTAGGTTTTTTATATGTTGTTCATGGTTTGGTTGATGCTCGGGGTGTTCAATAAAATATCACTGCAGTTCCAAGTGGCTGCGCTAATGAAAATTTATAATAGAAGCTAGGCCTCAATATTTGGATCGTGCTATGAAATTCTGAGAAAGTTGGAGAAGAAATCTTCCCTTCAAATATAATTTTATGAACAAGGGTTTCACATTGTGAATATTATCAGATGAGTTTTTTTAAATAAAATATGTGGATAACCCCCCCCCCCAAATGTTTTGGATAATGGAGAGCACACATAGGAGGGTTGATTAGATGACCCTCCCAAGTCCTTTGATCCCCCTCAAAGAGGATGGTTTTATATAGTTTACTATGAATGTTTTATGTTTGTTCCTCCATACACATATGTTTTCATTTTATATGGATATATGTAATGTTATTTTGATTTTGAATACAGTTTAGTACCAACTACATGTGAAAATGTTGGATGCTGGAGAAATTGATGAGTATTTAATGTCAAGTGGATAAATAAGGTTCTATGAGGTTGATCAAACATATTTAGTTGGGATTATAGTGGAGGTAAACCACAACTATATTTTACATAGGGTTTTTATATAAACTTATATGAAATTAATGTTTTCCCAGGTTCCTGATGATAAGGATTTTGGTCGGGTTGTGTTGGGGGTGTGTTGTAGACATTCAGGGTATGGTTTGTTGTGATTCCATTGATGCAGTAATTGTTAGTGATATTTTTGGAAACAATTCTACATTGTTTTAATTTAAATAATTAATTATATTTTTTTATAATTATGTTTTTATTCCTTATGACATGAGATAATCTCAAGGGCAGTGATTTCTCAAATAAAGCATGGACTGGTTTGGATTAGGCTTACTAGAGTTAGCGATGATGGTAAAACTATTTCATAGGTAGGTAATCCCTTTAATAAAATATTATATTTTATTTATATAAGATTTCCCTACTTCATGCATATCACTTGTGTTTGGGTAGAGTTGATAGGGACATATATTGATTGGGTAAATTAGATAGGATGATGTTGGGCCTCGTATGATCATGTTATCTACCCTCTATAATTTATATGATTAGAATCACAAGATGAGTGTATTTTTTGGTGTTAAAAGATACATAGGGTGGTCTAAGTATGTGACATGTGAAAATGGTATTTTTGGATGGGTTTCATTAGTCTTAGTGGGTGGGTGTGATCGGATTTTTCCTAGTGATGATAGGTGGGATGGTCGTGCATCTCAGACATAGTGAATGACAATCTTATGAAGGTTGATTGTGTTTTGAAGAACAATATGGGAAGTATTATCCCTTCTAGACCAAATATTATTCCATAAGGACAAGTCTTTTTCAAGTGGTAGGTTGAGGGATTTTCAATAGGAGATATGAGACAAGACCCATGTCTGGGTTATTGAAGTGGATTAAGACATGGAGTCAAGAATACAAGGGTTTTGGATCATGGTCTATTGTGATGGTACCTGGATAGTGAGACAAATAGTGAATATGGAATTTATTGAGGTTATACTAGACCTTGATATTTAAGTCATAGGAACCTTCTAGTGTAAATTTCAGCAAAGGGTTTTGAGACTAAACCGATATGAATGGTAAAATACTCTAAATGTTCTAAAGGACCTAATAGATTTTTGGTCATGAAAAGTATATTATGATTTCATGAGGGGATGTATCTCAAGTGACTATTGAATTTGGATCAGTCGGGGAGTGGTGTGATGAGTTGTGTCCCTACATGTGTGTATTTCCTTATTGGATTTCCTAGATTCTATGGGGATGGTTGAGTGCACTTTATGACATCGACAAAGGTTTTTGGGATGGGTCAGTGTTCAAATTACCTCTATAGAGTGTATAGAGATT
This sequence comes from Viscum album, assembly GCA_963277665.1. NCBI lineage: Eukaryota > Viridiplantae > Streptophyta > Magnoliopsida > Santalales > Viscaceae > Viscum > Viscum album. Next base: position 738,615,723 of record OY728135.1, on the reverse strand, counting down.
GGTATGTGTGATAACCATTCCATAAAGATTGAATATTGTCTGGGACCCTACAAGGAATGTCTTGGGTTAGTGTAAATTATGTTCCTTATTTCTTTGGTTATTATAAGAGGATCTTTAAATTCTTTCATAACTTCGGTGGGCATAGATTGGAAAATTCCTTGGGCAGTCCTAGGTTGAAAACCACCCTAGGGTCTAGGTCGTGGAATTATGTGATGAGACCAATCTACCGTTCCTAGAATGACTATGTTGTGGGTCTAGATATAGATTTATGAGTTCTATTAGTGTCTGTGTGAAGCGGTTCAATCTTTTCAGTTCAACCGTACCGTTATTCATTGTTTATAGGATGGGTTTTAGTATGATGGAATAAATTTATAAAATCATGATGTTGACTCTGGAATGGTTCTATGGTATGTATTATTAAGTATCATAATTTCTTGGTCAGGATATAGTGACCTAATTCATGTTGAGTTGGGGTGTCCCGGTTATCACCGTATATCAAAATTATTTTTTCAATATGTTAATTTTAAAACAAGCATACATTTATATTGTTGTATATAAAAAGGTGGAATTGGTGACCCCTTATGAGGATTTATATTTCCCACATTATATGGAGAACCCAAAAAATGTGTAGGCATTATTATATTCTTTTAGGATTATCCAAAAACGTGTAAGGGAAAGGTATGGGGTAACTCAATGGGTTTTGGAGATAGTGTGTGGGACTTGGGGGTTGATGTAAGCCTAGTGTCTATGTGTTTTATTTTTGGATTATTTATTTTTTGGGATCACCCCAATGGGTAATTATTAGATGTATGATTTATTATGGAAACATCATACATTTTGATATAGCATTAGGTTTAATTTTCTATGTACATTTAATATTTGATTGATAAATTATTGGTTATTTGTCCAATATTTCGAAACATTATTTAGATTGAATCTTCTCCCCATTGTACAGATTTGGCTCTCACCACTAGCTGATAGCATATGGTATATGAATAATTATTCCTGAGTTCATGTCGTTATTTGGTTTAGTAATTGTCTAGTGGTCTGAAGCTGGAGTATTACAATGGTCATGAATATCCTTATGTCCATAGGGAAGTTTAATATCATGTTGTTTTCCTCTATCTTTTCCATTTTTTATTTGAGTTAACTAGAATCCTTTTGATCCTACCAATGATATGGCCTATGAGGTAACTACTATTGAGGTTGAACTAGAATATACATATATATTCTGTGTGGACCACTGATATAGGTCAGGAAAAAAAATCATTGAATATCAAGTCTTCTATAAGAAAAAATCAATGTAAAATATCCCTCAATTTATACGTAAAATCTATTAACATAAAATAAGTAAGAAAATTAAAGATGAGTCTGACACACTACTGATCAAAACCATGAAAATAATGATATTCATTATCCTCCAACAAACACCTTTTCTCCTCGATACGTTCTCATGACTCCCATGTCGATTTGATCTTGAAGACTCATCCATCCCATTGATCACATCATTCATACTTATCACCAATAGATTTGCTAGTGTAATAAATAATGAAATTTCATACTAAGTAGGTGGACATAATTACTCCCAAAGAAAACATGATTTAACATCCTCATCTTTAAAGAGATCGAGGGAAAAGTCCAGAAGATCCGGAATTGAATATCTAGATCGTGCGTGATAAAGATTCCCTACTAGAGGAAGACAAACTCTTTCTCCTCTACCACTATCATTATCAATGAATGTATCTCCCCACATGAACATATTCAAGAAATCATCTCACAAAACCACAAACTCCTACCACTCATTAAGGAATAGATATAAACACTAATGTGAAACTATAATAATCTTACTAATTAGAAAACATGACTAAATTATCTTATTACAATGGATAAAACTAAAGGAAATACCCATCTCAAACAACTAGTGATTTATATTCAAATACAAAACATACCCCTCATACTTTTAAAAAAATTAATGAAACTCATACATCACATTGCTTTATGACTCATCAACTATAATGAGGTTAACCCTCCTACGGTCAACTGGGTCATCTTGTTGCACCTCACCAACCTAAAATGCACAGATATGAGAACTAGTATCCAACCGTACAATCAAATATTGGAAACTCATAATCCATTGAACATGGAATTAATTTATATCCAACAAATTAAATTAATTTTAATATTTCCTATAATCATACAAAATAAGTCACCTGAATAGATAATCATTGCTTATGTGATTATCTATGATATCTACCCTATAATAAACATTAACATTCCATTTGAATTAAAAAAATTTATGTTCATTGTATCAGATAACATGGAACCTAATTATTTTTTTCTTATTAAGTCGTCCTTGATATATTACAGACTCGTTTTGACTAATAATTTTATTATACCAAACCCATGATATCATCACTAGCTCATAACTCAAACAATCATCATAAATCTCATATATAACATTGATGCCACTATTTCAAAAACCAAACCAACAACTAAACCCCTTAGGCTGCTAGTGTATATGAGTATGGCCTCTAAAACCACATCTAATAGGCTAGGTATTAAAGAATATCATTGAGTATATAAAACACATAAATGAGAGTATTTTCACTCTTATATCATATAAATGTACAAAATACCGTAAATATAAATTTCAAAAATAAATCTTCTCTTCAAAATAAAATATAAAAAATAAAACTCCTATAGAAGCTACTCTAAATAAACCTCTAAAGACAAATATTGATCACTAAATTCATTTTAGGAACTAGAAAAATATATTTATATTTCTATACCATATTTTCATTCAATTATATATAATATGACCCTAGACAAAATAATTCATAGGAAAATATGGTAGAGTAATACTAATTCATTGGTGAAAAAATATCAAACCAAAAATAACCTATTCTGTGTAAATAATTACTGAACATCATTAAATCTCACTCAACCAATACCACATACTTTTATAAAATAATAATTTCAAAATACTATACATCAATAGGGTTCCTCACAATAACATCCATGATAGTTTGTCACACTCATGCATGGATAGAAAATTTCATACAATTCAATTCCATACATATATATTATATCACACATTATATCACTTGTAACAACTAAATACAACATACATTATCCATATCATCTTCAAACATTCAAAACCATATACATAAACTATTGGATTTGATAAATTCATTCCATGTACATTGTCATTGAATCCATGACATGGTACTCACTCCAAATCTAGGCCACCTTCCTCACTTTGAGAAATAAAGTAAATCTTGAGAAGAAAATAACCTCTAATACTGAATAAGAAGAAAAAGACTTATCTTTGGGTCACATTATAGATCACACACCAACGTATGGAGATTACTCAAGAATATTTCCTGGTCCTATGACTCTGTGGCTATAACCTCTTTATAAGGGTAGATAATGGATTTATCAAATTTTAAATGAAAAGGGGATTGATGACATAAAACCATATATATGGGTATTTTGGGAACATTTATGCAATTTATAATACTTATAATTGGGAAACGCAAGTTAAAAGGGAGTATTTTTCTTATTAGGCTTCAATTTAACTATTCATGGATCCAAAATTATCTTACAGATCAAAACAAATTATCATCTTGGGTCTTGAATCATTTTGAAGAGTAAGAAAACTATAGAATTATAATTTTTCACATGGATGGTATGTAAACCACTTAGTTTATATGAAAACTGCATGTTCACTATGTGGGTCACATGATATATATAAGATATTATATTTTAGGAAACATATATCCATTCACAAACTAATTGTTCTCAAAAATCCCAAACATCCATCAATAATTTGACAGTTGTGATAATGAGTAGGAAACCCTATATTGATATGTATTTCATCCATCGAGATGATGTTTTTTGGCATAATAGAAATAATTTCATCCTTGTCACTTACTAAATTCACAAGGCCTCATTGTTCATATTTGTGGTATATAATTATGTACTACCTATATTATCAACCATTTTGGGGAATTGATTATCTATAACAAAAAATGAATTCCCCATACCTAGATCAGAATCGGCACAAGGATTTTTAAAACCTTTGGTGGAACCAAAAATGTTGGAACCTCAAATAATCATGATTTTGAATGATATAGAGAGGAGTGCCTTTACGAAGGATGAACAAGAATGACCTTTTGTAATGTTTCAACATGGTTGGGACTCATGTAAAACCCTTTTTGATCACTCCTTCGTGGGAAATGATATATTGACACATCATATAGACATTCTACATAAAATAAATTTGTTGAATCCCAATGTGAACTCTCTACACAAATAGGCTATACAAACAAACTATATAGACACAATATATAGATTCTCTACATAGAATCACTATGATGACTAAATAAACACACTAGCTACATATAATAATTTTTAGATTCCCCCTTACAAATTCTCCAACACATGTCTTTAACAAAGGTGACACCTATATGGGTTCACCTAATTTGAACGTGCTATGTCAGTTTCCCTTCATGATAGCCTTATGAAGATGCACTTCCCAATTCTTAATCTATCATATAATTTTCCTAGGTCACCTAACTATGATTTCACATGTATAAATCAAGGGGTATCCACTCCTACACCCCTAGTTAAGAAAAAAACTAGGCTACTATCCTAAGGATTTAGCTTAGTCTCCTCTTTCTTATTAGTTGCTGCTATGAAAAATAAAAAGTTACATTGAGAACATTTTGTTCAATATCAAACCATTTAAACAACTAACACAAAAAATTCCACCCCAACAACACCCTGGTTTGAGATAATCCTATTGGTTAAATTATTAACATTAAGGTGAGATACTCTTTTCAGTAAAATCAAATTTCATGAGTTGTCATACTAATCTAGGTTCAATCATGTAATCCTCTAGTTTAGATACTCCTCTTGGTTTCCCCATATCTGGGATTTCAACATGGTGTAATATTTGATTTTTCTAGTAATCCTTCCACTTTAATTTACCAATTTAAAATAGTTTTATAGATATATGTAAGATTCCTAGTGGGTGTAAGTCCAAAATCAACCTCAAAGGGAATGACTTTTGTATAGGTCATACATAAGATCTTTTAGACAAGACACACATCTAATATTCATCATATACATTGAGTTGAGATACACCTCCTGGCTTCCAAATTTATAGTATCAAAATTTAACCTCCATAAATGATTATTATTTACCATATATAGGCCTCATTCTTAGGCTATGGCCCAACCATATCATCTAATCATACTTTTTTCGTAATAGATATGGTGAAAAACCATGTCTGGACCATATCTTCTGATCTCACTCATATCTAGAATTTTAATAAGGGTAATCATTATTTCCCCATGATTTTGGAAGGATTTACTGCTACAAACAATATTTATACGAGATTCATGAACTAGGAAATAATATCCCCTTAAATGATGTGATGAGCCTGAACTCCCACCCAATTGAACAATGAAAATTCCAAAGAATCGTTGATTAGAAACTCATGTAAACAAGTTCTATTTAAAATTAGGGCTGGAATGTTGTCAAAATTGGGCCATCATAGTTGAGGAACCCATCAATGTCTTATTTTGAAATAACAGTTTAACCAAAATCACATAAACACCAAATATTACACTAAAACAACAAATCATAAGTTTTCAAAAATAGGGTAACATAATCATGAGTATATACAACACATACCCTCCTATTATGTTTCATCTTCACAAACACATTACTAACTCATGTAATTTATTTCATGTTTTTTGACCCTATTTATATATTGGTTGTATTGTTTTGTCAATATATAAATATTTTGATGTATGGATATCAATATGTTAATGAAATAATGTATGCTGAGAAGGATGTGAGGAATGTGTAAAATATGATCCATCATTTGAAAATCAGATCTAACATTCTCCAAACAACAGATCTCATATATGAGAATCATAACAAACATTCTGCCCAAATCAGATCTAGTATTTTGATCAAATTAGAACCAATATTCTCCACAAATTAGATCTATGTTCTATGAATATCATATCCAAAATACTTCATAAATTGTATCCCACATTCTGAGAAAAATGGATCCAACATTCTGCACAAATATGGTCTAATATTCTATGAAAATCCAATATATGATTCTAAAATAATTAGATCCATCATTAAACCTAACAATGTGTTGGTGTTTTGTATTTTTCATAAATATTATGTAAGTTGTGAACTTATGATACATGATTTATAAATAGAAATTTAAGGAAATAAAACATGTTGGCGAGGCTTGTGGAATAAAAAGATCTTACTCAAGAAAAAGTTCTTACTCGATAAAATGTTCTTACTCATGAAAGAGAACTTACTCAATAAAATGTTATTACTCAAGAAATATACCATACATAAAGAAGATATTATTATAGAAAAATATAATATGCCAGTAAATGTTTCTTATATAAAAAGATCTTATACAAGGAAATGTTTCATAAGTTTATTATAGAAAAAATTATTATGCAAAGAAATGATTCTTACAACAAAAAATCATATTAAAGGAAAAGTTTTATACAAAATAGATCATATGAAAGGTAATGTTTCTAACAAAAAAAAGATCGTATTCAATTAAAAGTTTCTTACATAAAATGTTCTTACACGAGGAAAATTTTATTACAGAAAACGAACTTATACATGGAATATTTTCTTACAGAAAAAAAACTTAGGGAAGGAAAATATTCTTACATAAAAATACATTCTACAAGGAAATGTTTATTTTTGAAAAAGTTCTTATACAAGGAAAAAAGTTTTATTGAAAAATATCTTATGCATGGAAATGATTCTTACAGGAAAATTTATTACACAAGGAAATGTTTTTTACTTAATAAAACTACATTATGAAAAGAAATATTTCTTAGAGAAAATGATCTTATGTAAGCAGATGTTTCTTACATAAAATTTTCTTATGTAATGAAAATTTCCTACTCCTGAAATGTTTGTCAAGAAACATTGCAGAATATAAGATGTCCTAAGAAGATCTGAAATAATTGAGATTTTAAGAGTCAAAGAGGAATGAATGAGTAAAATATTTTGGAGAATGGTAGATTAATGAAATTTCATTAAGAGGGAAAGGTTTTAAGAAGCTTTCCAAAACCATTTTTAGGTCCCTATTAAAGGATAACTGAGTTAATAGGTAAATTAGACTCTTCACTATTCAATTTCTCTTTCTCCAGATGTTATGGGATATGGATTCAATATCCAAACAATCTTTTTGTTTTAGGCTGATGCTAAGGATGGTTTTTGGAATAAGGTTTGGGAAGACTATTCAAGACCACCAAATTCCTAAATTTAATTGTTGAAGTTCTGGAAGAAGGTACACATGTTGAGTTTAATTCGCCTTAATTTTAGAGGAAGTGAAGACATTATGATGTGGATCATAAAGGAAGAATGAATGTAAATCTTGTGACTATGCATTCTTACCAGTTGCTGAAAAGGCATGTTTTGGTATGTGGAAACTGGAAAGGATAGTTGGGGGTTATTATAACTAACTATAGTATGAATTTTTCAACTTGGGTTGTAGAATTGTTCTTTTCTTAGGCCTTTGTATCTCGGCAAGAAGATAAGGATAGATTCCATGTTAGTTGGACTATCCAACATGGAAAAGAGTAGGTATTTTTACCAAACCATGTAATTATCATATTATGCCTTCCCGTAATATTTTTTTCATACAAAAGTTGAGGTTTTGAGTTATATTTTCGTGGATTATAATTCTATCAAGATTTATAGGTTAAGAATGTTTTTTTAAGATGTTATGAAACATTATTATAGAAGAAAAATGAAACACAGATTCACCCCCCCCCCCTCTATGTGTTCTCAATCTGACTTGGGAACTATAATTTCTATCAGATAATAGGTTACCTTACAAAGATCCATCTCTATGAATGATGAACATAAATTCCATGAACTATAAGGGGATTCTAGTTTTCAATTGAAATAACTAGAATATCTAGAAAGACATAATTCATCCTTATCATATGTCTCTTATGTATGATGCTTTAGAAGTTACTAGAGAAATATTTTCTCCCTGTATTGAGAATAATCATCTTACTACTACTGATAATTAAAATCTTGAGAATGATGAAAGAGTGAAAAATTATTTTCTCTCAACATATAATGAATTTTTTTTCTTTGAGTAAAGTGAGTTTGAATTGCCAATGGTATTTTGGATAAGATGAAAATCATTTAAACTAGAAATATAAAGGTGAAGAAAGAGAAGTTACAAATTTTGATACTGATGTTTTAATAAATGAAAATGGATAATGATGAATATGTTGGTTAATTCTTTTCAAGGGTAAATGATATTGTTAGAAAAATAATATATCTTCAACTGATATTAGAAAACTCGACTATAATTGAGAATTTCTTGAGAATTATTCTTGATAGAATGGATTCCAAGGTTTCATCTTTGGAAAATAGAAATACAGAAACTCAATCTCTATAAGATACACATATTATTCTTATTACTTCTGAAATGATAAGAAAAAATTTCTTGAGAAATAAAGAAATGGTTGAAAATGAAATGACCTACAAATCATTTTTAAAAAGGGAAACATTAGTGAAGAAGTTAAAGAAGAATCATGTGATTTAGATGATGAAGAAGAAGCTGATAATTTCAACATAATTGTTTCCCTCTTTTTAAGGAATTACAATAAGTGAAAATGGAAAAGTAAAACCCTAAAATGTTGGAATTGTGAAGGGAAATGACCTTTTCTACAAAATTGTCATTGGAATAATGTTAGATAATATGATGAAGGGAAACCTCAAAAAAGTGTAAGAAACACAAGTAATTATTTCTTTATGAAAAAAAGAAGAAACTTTTTCTGAGGATAAGAAAGAATAATGATTCCTCATATTATGATGAATCTAATTGTAAACTCAATATTATTTCTCAGGTTAGAAATAGAATTGAACCATTTAGAAGGAATGAATAGAATTATGATATGAAAAAATTGGATTGGATTCTAAAAAAGGATATGGAGAATTAAATTGAATAGAATACTCATCTAAATAATGAAATAAATAAGATGAAGAAAGATGTTGAAGAATAACATTAGATAATTTTAACTTTAATGAAAACCGAATGGTTATGTAGAAAAGTTGGATGACAGTGATAATCTCAACAAAATTGGATCTGCACTTGTTGAAGAAAGTAAATAGAGAATGTTTAAGGTTGTTTAATCTAGAAAAATCATTTATTTTTTTGAAAATTATGTTCTCTAAGAAAGAAGATGAGCTTTTGGAAACACAATCAATGTTTCTTACTACACAAATTGAGATAAGAAATATGAAAGAAAACATACCTAAGGAAATTGAAGTTAAAGGTGGAGATTCCAATGAAGGATAAATTAAAGGATTACAAAACATAGTTCATGAGATAAAAATATTTAATCAAGAAATATATCAATTCTTTAGAAAAGTATCCTCTTAAGCAATGTATTCCACTATTTGTGATGAAATGACAACAACAAATATTTGATTGGTTTTATGCTTAATCTGAAATATTAAGATTCATATGTCACTATTTGTGTTCTAGAATTTTCATACATAGAGCTTTTTCCAGGTGGTATAACATTTGTCTACTTGGAAATAGGCATGAATCAAGTGGTATCTACGATGATCATTGATGATAAAATGATCCTAAAAATTTCGTAGAACCAAAAAGATAAACTTAAAAGATGACGAATGATGAGTAGGATAAAAAATATTAGTATTTAAAGAAAGATTAATATGTTATGAAAGTAGAGAAAACCCACAAACTGAATCCAAAAATAAAGAGTGCTTAGTTATTTGGCCAGAACAAGTTGACATGGAATAAAATTTAGAAGAATCGAAAAAATAATCTAAATAAAAATATCCCTCATGATGTGAGTAAATTTGATTAAAACATATCAATATGGGTTGATAATTTAGAAATTATGTAAGAGGTGTGAGCAATAAGGTCATGTTACTAAAAGTTGTTTGGATATCTTAATGGATCCAAAAGAAGGGATGAAAGGATTGTTACAACATCATTGTAACAAATAGGTTACCAAAGAAGAAAAAAAATTTATATCATTATCATAAGAGTATATAAATGAACATAAACATGTTACAAAATTAGAGAATTATTATTAAAATGATGAAAAAATCATCCAATGAAAAATCAAAGAAGAAGAAGAAGAAAAATTAAAGACTGAGAGAAGACTCTTATTCTGAAATATGATTTGGAGAAGCTGTGAGGTTACACCTTATTCCCAAAATATTTCTATTTGTACTAACTTGAATGGAATTCAATGAATAGAATTATGGATGATGATGTTATTGAGTCTCTTTCTACTCTTACAAATAAAATTAATGACGTTACAAAAAATATTTTTTGAAATTTTTGTTTAAACTACTAAATATTCTAATATTTTTATTGAGATGGGTGAAGGCTATTTTTATATTAAATAATTGTTTTAAAGGTTTCAAAAAAAATGACAATGTTGAAGGAAACATTAAAAGGTATTACATGAAAATTGTGTAATGGAAAACTTTGATAAACTTGACTATACACACCTGGTTTCTACATCAGGTTCTCACATATAGATATAATGTTTTTTAGTTATGGTCTCATTGTTAAGAAACTTATGTGAGCATATGTTACTCTGATGATGTGTTTCTTTTTTTGGAGATAAAAGATCCATCTTTTTTAATGAGACATTTTCAATATGGAAACATTTCATGATGAGCCCTTTGAATTTTGTTATCAATAAGGGGGGATAATATAATTAGGGGGAGGAAAATAAACCAAGGAGAGACAAGGAATATGAGAGCAAGAAAATCAGATAATGAGAAGAAAATTTGAGAATGGAATAAAATACAACTTTATGTTTCAAAGAGGTTAAGTGTAGGTATTGAAGTGGGTATTGATAATAAACACAAAGGGAGAGATTGTCAGACCCTAGTTATGTATGGGTTGTATTTTTTCTCAATAGATCAATATGTTTATGTATGTACATCAATATTTTGATGAATGACAATATGTTGAGAAGGATGAGTGAAATGATTAAAATATCATCCGTCATTTGAAAATAAAATCCAACATTATGCAAAAAATGGATCTATTATTTGAGAATCCGAACCAACATTCTACACAAATCCGATCTTGTATTCTGATCAAATCAGAACCAACATTATTCAAAAATTGGATCTAGTATTCTGATAAATGTAGAACCTACTTTTTTCAAAATTCATAGCCGACATTTGAAGAAAATTGAAACCAGTATACTACATAAATTGGATCCAAATTCTTATAAAATTGATTCTTTAATTATGAGATAAATGGATTCCACAATATATCTCATATTCTTCACTAACATAATAATAGGCATGAAAATGCCATATTAAGAAACCATTTTAAGATTTAATTTAGAAATATGACCTCCATGTATGAAAAAATTTGAAATCATATAAGAATATACAATATATGATTAAATAAAACCCCTAAATATGCATCCCATATAACCATGTTGTAGTTTCTTGATGCATCCAAATATTATCAATACTATTCTACCTATTTTATATATTGACTTCATTAAAGTCTCCCTAGGTACTATTCCCTTAAAAATCCTCACACAAACATTAAAACTAGTGTTCTAAATAAAAAATAATACAAAATCGTTAAATTACATCAAAATAGGAATTTTATACCATTATTTCAACATTTATCCAAATTTCCAATACTCTCTAGTCATATCCATGAGAAGGTATCCCTTTGTGCTTCAATAAAATATGTTTTGCATATAAATGTATAAAACTGAACCCTCTACCACTGGATCACCATCAAAATCCATCTTGATATGACCAAAGCGTAGGAAAATAAATAAAGGTTTGGTAAAACCAAGCTATTACACGAAATGTTTGTATCAAGGATTCATCACCTTTACATTATTTTCAAAGAATATTATTTTTATTATATTAGGATTTGTTTTTACCCCCTTTATCTCATGTTTCGTCAATTTTTTATACTCTATAAATGATTATCATGATTTAAATAGAATATATATTATCATCAACATGATTATATTGCTTACATTATTATATCATGTGTGGATATTTGTTCTTATGTATAGGGTTATTGTGATACGGACACCCATAATGAGTAATATGCTTACTTGGTGATAGAAACTAGCCCCTAGCCTATTGTATATGGGACTAAGTTGAAAAAAGTATCATACTACAAGATTAATTGAGGTTTAATTTGGTTGGGTTTTGTCAGTGTTTTATAACACTAGGTCAACATCATGGTTTTAGTTTAGAGCTACCTTTTTTATAAATATTTGTTCTGGAAATTAGGAGAATGTTTTCAAGGGATATTTAGTTTTAATTTTAATATAGGGAACCAATTATTGGTACAATTGTTGATTTATCTATTCATCAAGACTCTAACATCCTTCTTACACAATGAAATCTCTATGGGACCAATTTTAGGGAACATGTAAATGTAATATCCAATATATACGAGTTGTTAATTGGTTATAATTTCCTTCTTTAGTAATATACCCATATATCCTCAAATGACCAATCTTAATCTTATTGATTATCAGGAGACCCCATATAGATATCTAGTTAGGATATTCTAGTATGTTCAAGAATGTACCATTGAAACAATTGATCCATATATCAACAACAATCTTATCAACAATTATTCCATTTAAGGATGCGATGATGATATTCCCCAAACCGGTGAGTGGGAAGAAGTTCCACAACCATTAGTGTAGTGGGAAGGTTCAACATCAATTGTTTAGGTAGAATTACCTCCACTTGTTCTCATTTGGTTATGGAAATTGGGACAGAATACATATTTCCACATGCTATATGAACATTTTTAGTTAATATGATAGATAATTCCACGGTTATAAGGAAATTAGGATCCTCATGTTATAGATTACTCACTGGAGTTAGTAACTTGTTTTTTTAAATAAAACTACATATTTTATAGTAGTGAAAGAAAGTATCCTCCTCCAAGGAACAATTAATTCCTAGGGGGATCATGGTCTTTCTAACCCATTCCATTATCACAGAAAGTGAATCCCTCCATGGGGTTGGTGATGAATATAGACTTGACCAAGATAAAGGACTGTAGGTGGGTTTCTACTCATTTTTTTGTGAACCTGGTGACACCAGTGCATTCCCTAATGATATATTGAACTAGGGGAGAGCGTGACATTGGTTGTGGGTACTAATGATGTCTTTGGGAATCAATAGAACCATTGTTTCCTGTTTTATTTTTGTGAGGCTTGGTACATTCCCTTACTAATGTGTTTTTGAAAAACAAAGAATTATTATTTGAATTTTCCATTTGTTATGTATGGAAAATACCAAATGAGACAGTATTTTATTTAAATATATAAATGTGACACTTTTTAATGAGAAAACACTAAAATGGGAGGTATGCGATACACATAGACTATTCCCATGGCTAAGAAAACACATTTAGTGGAGGTTTGTGATACTATCAGTAGTGATACGATAGATATAGATCCAAGGTTTTTTGGGTATACAAGGTTGGATTTTTATATGAGTATTCCCATGGTTTTTATTACTTACAGGGTATTTATGGGTTAAGAAAAATCTCATTGGGGAGGTCGGTGATATTTTCATTGAATACTGATGAATATAGGGTTTGTTATATTAGGATGAATGATTCTCATGATGTTTGTAGAGACACCCCAACACTAGAAAATGTAGGTACGATCGATTGGGGTTATACAAATAAGGATCAATGCCATCTAAAAAAATGTTCCCCATGTGAGGTTATGGTATTTGGAATGGTATATACAACATGAATAGAGACATTCTATCATCAGGATAATGTAGATGCGATTAGTGGTTTATATTATTTATTTCTCATAGTTATTTATTTATTCTGAGTATGTCACACATATATGTTGCTACATTGTTTGTTATGTATTGGACCGTTTTGGTGCTTCTATAATAATTTTCACACTCACAACATTATTTAGAGGTAATTTATCTTGGGTAACCAATAAGATTTAAACTTTTTTTAGGAACAATTTTTTTTGAGGCTGATGATTTCATGATCAAGATAGCTAAGAACAGTTAGGAGTTGGAGTATGGTATGAGGTGAAACATAGGGACTATAATGGAGACTCTTATAATTTTATTTACTTAATATATTATTATTTATTTTCAATTTTTTATATGTGATAATCTTATTTGTTGATTTGTTTTGATGTATGAAGTTATGCCAAGACATTCTATATTTCATGATTTTATTATTTGATGTTAGTTATTCCCATATATTCTAATTATGTGTTGTTATTTATTATTATTAAGAACTGAAATACTGCTGGCACCAACAGTCGAGTTTTTATTTAGAGTAATTTTGGAAAATATGTTTCCCTTGTATTATCTCTTTCGGAATCCTTACATATGTTGGATGGTTATGAATTATTTAATGATTAAGACCTTTTTAGAAGACGGTATGTATATAGTGGGAGATATGGGTGGTAATATGGTAATAATGTATTTAGTTTATGTTGTTCAATAATAAGAAGTTCAGTAATGATACATAAGGCATATAAATGTCAAATATCAACCCTCAAGGATCAATAATATAGGTGTATCATTATGTATCCAACTATCCATAATATATTCATTTCTAAATTTTAGAAGAAAATGTTAATGACTTTTTCCATCAGAATATGAAATCCAGGAGAGTGCAGTTGCTGTGGAAAATTTGGGGGAACTATACATTAAAATCATTAATTAATTTGGGATATCATCATGGTAGAAGGGGTTGATTATAGGGAAGAATATATAGAAGAGGAACTATAGGTGTACCCGTAGTAGGATCTATAGACAGGTGTCACTAAAAGTTACTTCTACACCCACCATTCATAGACTGATTTTTCTATGCTCAATGATTTGGTAGACCAGGTTGTGTTTAGATATAGGAAATTCAATGATATAATCAGGTTTTTTCAAATATTATTCAATGTTTTATTTATTTATACTCTACCCTCACACCATTATTTGTAGGCACTGACATAATCTATTCCATTATTTCTTCATCCCTATATTTAAATCTATAAATTACTTTGGGGCCCTAACATGACCATTGTGGCTCGAAACTCTTAATGATAGTGATGATGGGATCACCCCAATCTATTGAAAATATGTTCATCCACTTAGTTGAGAGATATTTTTTGGGACTTCATAATGGGTATAATATATTCCTATAATACCACCCTCGATATGGACTAGATATGATCAGTCGTTTGGAAAATAGACTAGTACCTTCATAAAATTTCTTGATGTTAAGAAAATTGATAATGGATTTTCATCATTGGTGAGTGAGACCAACTTTTAAGATTAGTGGATCCTATATATTTAATGACATATCAGATTATGTATAAATTATTTATTAGGAATTTTTTCCTAATATTTTCTTCATATAACCATCTTCTTATAGTAACAGGGAAATATATGGATGATTTTCATGAGGATATACATGGGTTTCATCCTCTCTAAGAGACCAACGTCTGTATTGATCTCCACAATAGGACTAATCTGATACCTTTTACATCTTATCGTATTCCCTAATCTATGATCATGGTCATTAAGATATAATATAATGATCTTATTGACAAATGTCTCATAAGACCTAGTGAATCCCCTATGTAGATTTTATGTTGTTCTTAAAGATGGCGAGATCAACCTTGAGTGTTATTATGGACAACCATCTCCTAAATTAGGTGATATTCATCAATGGATAACTTGCACAAAAAATATGTGTTCTTTGACTAATGTAAAGGATAAAAGTGTTTCTCATTGTTAGATATTAGGTATGGTTATCCCCACCATCATGTGTACAAGAATGAAATACATAAAATATCATTTTGGGTTGCTATAGAAATTATGAATTTCTAGTGATTCCCATAAAAATAAGATATGACTTGGTTTTTTTCACAATCTTTATGAACTATATATTTCATACATTCATCGAATATATTATTGGGGAATTAATTTGTGTTATATTATTCTATTCAGGGTTAGAGGATAATCAGATTCAGTATCTAGATATTTTTCAATAATTAATCCAAGGAAAAATCATATGAGATCATATAAAGGTGTTAGTGTTTGTTTTGAATCATCCATTTCATAAGGTATAAATTATCAGAAGGAAAATAGTTATGGACCAATTTAGGATGAATGTAATTCCTTCTTTAAATCCACTCAAAAGTATTTTTTAGGTGTGTATCTTCATTTCATTGGTAGAAAACTACCATAAATTTGTGGAAGACTTTTCCATAATTTTATATCCGATGAAGTATCTAACCCAAAAGATGCATACATGTTTTGTTAAAATAAATTATAAATCGATTTTTAGGTGTTAAAGAATTATTTTATAAATGATTCTATTATGATGTTATCAAATTATGTAATCAATTATGTGGTGTTCGATGATTCCTCTAATTAAGGGATTTCTTTTCTATTGGTCTGAGGTATGTAGTGATTACTTTTCTTCTCAGAAGATGAGGTGTTATGAGAATAACTATGTGACCAATGATTAGGATCATTAAAATGTAGTGTTCACCATGAAGACTTAAAAGAATTACCTTCTCAGTGATTGTTCCAATGTATATATGGTCATAAGTGTCTCAAGTATATCTTCATCCAATGATATCTTATCCTGATGTTGAGGAATTTATGGGAATTCTTGCAGGACTATGACATTGTGATTGACTATACTATTGGGAATATCAATATGGTGGTCTCTTAACTTGGAACCCAATACATTATTGATGGAATTCGATTCTATGAAATTATTCTCCTAGTCATTATACATAGTGGATGAAAAAGATTTGGAATATATTTCATATATGGTGGTTTCTTCTACCCTTATTCAGTATAACGTTCTATCTATAGGGTAATGTCATAGTTTTGTAAATTAATCATGTTATTAAGGATATGTTGTGATCTTGTAAGCTAAATTTTATCCAAATCTAGTACGATCACTTACCCTTAGTTGAGTTCATTAATAACAATATCTACCACTCTAGTAATAACCTAGAACTATTGAAGGCATTCTATGGGAGACCATTCATGTCACCCTTATGATATAAGGATATAGGATATAAGTCAATAATGGAGACAAATATTATTATGTTGATGAAAAATAATGTTTTAGTGATATTGGAGTTGATGAGATAATCTCATAAAAATTATATATACTATATATACTGATAGTGGAAGCTTTTGGAGTTCTAGGTGGGAGGTCATTTGTTAGTAATTGTCTTTTATGATGTATTTTATTGAGATTTTCTTAGGAGAGAATGTTATATTGATTGTTAATCATGTCATTATATATCCTACACTTTCTGTGAGAGGATTATTACAAAATAAGATTTACTCATTAGTTAGATAATTTATAAAATGACTTTCATGTCTGATACCTGATGGGATATGTTAATAATCCATCTACCATCGTCGACTAGATAATAGAAAAAATGAGGATGATGCCACCTTCTCAGAGTTCAAGAAGTATATTAAAAATAAATATAAGAAGACCCTTTAAGGACAAGTGACACCACTAATACATGTGATGTAGTGACATGGGAACCTTAAAAATATATCATCGGAGTGATAAAGTCAAATTTCAGCTCATTACAATCACCCTTTCAAGTAGTTTATTGTTTTTAGATGAAAAAAATATAATGGTTGGGATGATTTGGTCACCTGATTTTTTTGGTATGAACCGTATATGATTTTAAATAATTTTTATTAATATTTTTCTATTATTTCATAGTAGAATAATCGTCCTAGCTTCCTAAATATAATATATTTAAAATAATATATAATATTTTCCATACATGTGTAATAATGGAAAAATTCCATTTTATCTAAAAAATAACCTGGAATATGAAAACTAAAATCATGATTCTGTATGGAATAAGTGGTTTACTTTATCAGTGGTATAAAAGTTCTCTGAATCCTGGATCTGGTTTAACTCCATCAATGATGTAATTATTAAAATAAAAAAATTAATTATTCCATTATAACCACCAACCCAAATTAAATATATTTCATTATATTTATTCCAATTGATTAAGATTTTCCACCATTAATGAAACCCAAAGTTTTGATAGAGAAGATGAATTAGAGATCTATGTGAGATGATGAAAATTTTATTTGATAAGAATCACCAGTCGAATCTAGAGGAGATACAATCATCAATATTGATAAATTGTGATCAGCCTAGGTATAATTATTTAAATTTTATCTCTCTATTCTTTTTTATTCTTGGTTATAAATCTCACATTCTTCATTTATCAAAGAAAAGTACATATCCCTACTTAAATAATTGATTTTTATTTTATTGAATAAATATTCCCCCTATTCAATATCATTGGTGAATCCACACCTAATGATAGGTTTTCAAACCACCAAAACAAGCCACTAGTAATTTCCATATATGGGTTTTTACCCATTAATCTAGTTATATTAATATATTTAATATAATCATTTATCATGGTTATAGTTTCTATGAAATTTATCAGAATTACTGATGGAATTAAATCCAGTTCATGGAGTGATTGGTTATTAAATTAATTTATATTATTAGGTATATAAGATGTTTGAAGGATACTGATATATTATCCGGAGCTGAAATGTTGCTAGACTCTTTGGGGGGTTTATTTTGTGGGGTGTTGAGAATCTACGTAAACCCTCTTTATGGGTTTTTCTAGTAAAATATGACAGATAAGTGACCCTAGTATTGAACAATGATGTTATAAGTTGGAGTTTTTATTTTCATTGAGATATGTGGTGATATATATAGTGGATGTATTTTTTTAGTTGGATAAATATTTGTATGTCAATGACACAACCACATGGTTTGTAGATGTGATCTACATATTTTTATTTTTATTACATTGGTGTCAAGGGTATAATTCTGTGTAGAATACATAATGAGTAATATTTTTTTCTACACATTTCATATAGAATCAGGTCACATGAATCTGCAAATAAAACAGTACATTCTTATAAATATTTTTGTACCCATAAGATTTTTTTATCGATGAGTACATACATAACGTAGTGAGTCAATGACACAAGTTGAGGATTCTAGTTGGTAATTCAAACACTATAATCCCTCATATAAACACTATATATATATTTTCCCATACATGAATTGGGGTACTGAAATTCATTCAAAGTACCTATAGGGGTCCCAGAAAATTATGTGTTATTTCATAGAAGATATATAGTTCAACCCTCAATTGAAATGTGGATTAAAGTGCATGACCAAAAAAACCTAGAGATAAATTATTCAATGTACCACAAAATTTCATCTTTTGTATTCTTTCCGGACTTGAATAGTTATATATCTTCTTTCCCATTACATAGATGTAGGCATGTGAGTAGTTCATTATAACTATTTATCTATGTAAATTTTGAGGTTATAAACCTCTTTGAAATTCGATGTGATATGTTATTTTATTTAGTTATTTCATTTTCCATTTATCTGAAGACACAATTTTGGATATCAAACATTGAAATTGGGGAAAACCTGAGATTAAAAAACCCACATGAAAATGTGTTGGTGATTAGTCATGGGCCTTCTGTATAATGGATAGAGTTAGGAATATACTTTATCATGTGGAATTGTCCCATTATCTATGTATTCAAATTCCCCCACACTCAACATGCACTACTTGATGAGGCGTAGTTCCTTTACCAAGGATGGTTACTCCCTTATCCAACCCAAGCTGTTTGATATGGTATAGGTCCCCCACCACAGTTTCTAATATGAGGTGCGAGTAAACATTATAGGATTTCTAGATTATTAGGTTTCTTTCTAGGGAAATTTATCATATATCTAGGTTGTATAGGGAAATAGAACCGTTATATTTTATCTTCTCTACCATTAATGTATATTGGGGGTTTCTTCTTACCTTTATATCTTTTTATTGAATGGTATTATTATTTATCCTTTTGGATTTCTAGGTCATTCTACTAGGTATGTGTATACTCCCCCAAACCCTTAAGGGGAATTTCATTTCCATGTGTTATGTCATTTATAGAATTTGTATTGTTTGGATGTTTAATTTTTTTTATAGGGTATCATAGGATTTGGGGCATTATATTACACAGAGTTGATAAACATATGTGGATATTCTGTTCATGAGTTATGCATTTGGGAGTCATGGAATTTTAATAATTTTCAAGGATTCTTTAAATTATGATATTAGTCTCCCACACCATATGTAATCTCATTGTACGTTTTAAAACTTTTTGGATAATTATTTTGTGGTTCCAGCATTTTACATGTTGTAGTTATAATTATTGAATAAAAATTATTATTTTATCCAATGTTGTGATTTTTTTATTCAGATCCATTTGATTGAGGCCTCCCATTTAGTGTGATATTCCTACTCTATGGTAGTTATATGTCCCTATCATATTAAAGTTAATATTGCGATGGAATAATCATCTAACTTTCTTCCCATGTGAGGTAATTTTCTGTTAGTTCATGTGTAATAGATTCCATGATATTTTACTTTTGGATCATTTTTTATTAATTTTTCCCTTATTTTCATCAACAAACAATTGTTTCTGTAATTTTATCTTTATATTTAACATTGAAGTAATATGAATTACTATAAATTCATTAGATATGTTAATCGTAGGGAATAATACTTGTTATATGTATTCGAGTCCTCGTGAGTTAATGATTATCTATATATGGCTATATTCTAAAAATTTATCAATTTTATTTCCCAAAAAAAAACAAAACTCCTCTCTCAAAAAATTTTTAATTACCTCAAAATAACATTTATATATTCAGTGATAATCATTCAGAATTTTTAAAATAAAAATATATTATAAACATATCCCAAAAATAATTTTTTTGGGGGTATAATTACATATGTAACATAACTCATGATTCTGTTTAAATTTCATTAACATAAACACACCACACATGTCACTATTCTATACATATCCCTATACTGATATCCCTGGGAAATTGAAGAATAATAAGAATGAATTTTGATTAATTTATCAGTAAGGATAAAATATAATCAATGTCACATGGAGGAGTTATTAATAAATATCAAACAAATGACAGGAAAACCTGTGGAATGATTAGTGGAATAAGAACACAATCATATGATATAATAATGTGGAATGAGGGAATAATAATATATATTGATATTATATAAATGAATGATCCTAAATGAATTAAAAATACCTCTAAGAGAATTCCATGGGTGGATTCACCTCTTCGGTGGGATTCCTACCCACTTCTCCTATAAAAGACTTTTCAACATTTCATGGAAATTTTTCTTATACATTATAACATGTTACCATAACCATAATTCATATTAAACCACCAACTAAATAATATAATATTTGACTATGTTTAAAACCAATGACCCATAACAAAATTGTAACAAGCTATGAATTAATATAAAAAATTCCCATAAAATATATGTCTATATATTTTTTAAAAATTATTTTTTCAAAATAAATGAACTTGGATAGAAAATAATAAAAACATGATATCAATCAAAATAATAAATTATTCAATAAAAATAGAGAATTACAATAAATGTACAAGAAACAATGTATTAGATACCATCGATTCTTATATACCCTGGACGATTACATACCATAATAAGCATAAATTAAAAAGAGATAATAAATAGAAATGAATTATATTTTAATATATTGAAAATCATCTCGATCAACATAACACCTAAGAATCACCGTTTGTAAAAAAAACATATAATGAATGAAAAATCATAATTAATGGTTGAAATATTTTTTAAAATAATAATTAAAAATTAAAGGAATGAATAGTATGCTTTTTAAGGATAAAATGGAATGAATTTATAAGATGTAATTAGGTAATATAGCCATTATATTATATTTTTATATTATCAAATAGTTATATGGTACAATACTAGTAAATATTATACCAGTTTAAAACTATTGGTATATATTTAATATATATAAAGATTATTTGGATGATGAAAATTTTAATTTTATTTTATATAATTTATTTAACAAAACATAATATATTTTGGAATGGAATGAAAGGAAATATTCCTTTTTTGAAAATACATTTGTTTTTATTAAAATTTTCTTATAATATCTAAACATTTATTCAACATAATAATTATCAAAAATGGGTTTATGAAAATATATTCATTAAAATTAATGATTAGTAATGTAAACAAATAAAATCCATGAAACAAAAATTTTACTGCAATGCATAAAAATTTAATTATTCATAGAAACACAAAAATAGATTATTTATAAAATTTATTTTTATAATATATTATATTTTTTATTAAAATTATAACTTATTCGAATTTATTGTATGAAATGAAATTTTGTTACATATAAAGAATGAATAATAATTCTTAAATTGAATGTAAATAGGGTATAAATGATGATAAAATAATTTAATTGTTAAAAGTATTTTTTTTCAAAGAATTATGTTATATATAATATTAGTTACCATAATAAATTATATTAATTACACATGTAGAATTAATCCAAATAAATTTACTAATAATATTAAAAATTTATATATTAATTTTTTTTATTGTTTATTCATAGGAAGGGTATATTAATAAACTTATTACCATTTTGAAAATACACTTTTAAAAAACACTTTGTTATGTTATACATTATTTGATTAAAGATAATTTTTACCAATTTTGAAAATTTAAACTAATAAAATTGAATTTATATTTGGAGTAATAATTTAATAAATATTTAATAAGAGAAATGTCATTTTTTGGCATAAAATATGATATAAAGGAAAAAAAAATATTTTCTAATGTGAAGGTAAAATGAGATAAATGAGTACAACTATGGAGAAAGGGCTCATGTTGTAATGAAAAATTACCCCTAAATGAGTGGATGTGGTAATTCCCAACTGTAACCTTATCTATTTTTAATTTATGTCCAATTTAGACCTATTTTAATTGAAAATTAAATTCCATTCTCATTATGTAATGAATATCTACCCAAATTCCACCCCTTCCCACTTATTAAGGACCCCTCCACTACCCATTCTAACCCACATAAAAAATTAGAATTATTCCCTATAATATACCATATTTCCTTACCAAATTAGTCTCTCCCATTTTGGTGTTCTTTTGGCTACTAGAGAATGACTTAATTCCTTCAGAACTATGATGGTTTATAAGAGAACAAAATTTTTTTATTTAATGTTAAAATATTCCCAACAAAGAATTAATGCAAGGTAATAGTTTCCTCAACTTAATTATCTCCCAGTGATATAATTTCTATATTTACCATCTTTTTTTTATGTTGTGTATATAATTATTTTATAATTACAGAAACCATATTTTTCATGTAATTTATTTTATATAAAAATATATATATTTTTATTTATTTGATTATATTTTTATTCAATTTTCATAAGAGTCTTAAGGGTTTCCCATCTCAATTTTCTTCCAATTCTAATATGATTCATATTTAAAACTTATTTTATTTTGTGTCATCAATATACATTAAATTGATTTATTTTTACCAATATTTTCATGTAATTCAATTTAATTACAAATTTATCTATGATTATCTTTTTAAAGTGGTTATAATACAAAAATTACCAAATATGTAATATTTTTTTCATATATCTGTTTGAAATAATTTTTTATGTTTAAAAAAATGGGTGAAATTATAAATTCATTATCTCTGAAACCCTAACTATTTTAACACATTCTATTTATTTTTAGGATATAAATATCTTCATAATATTATATCTCCATTTTTTATTAAATGGATGTTTATAAGTGAAACCAAAATTTTCTATTCTTTTCAGTCGAAAATATTTATCCTCCATGTCTGTATTGTTTGAATTATTTTAGTGATTTCTTTATTAGTACATATTTTATATCTTAGTATATTTATAAATTGTCTTGACATTATTTACAAAAGAAATATTCTTTTAATGTTTTTAATATAATTTTTTCATCCAAATTTTTCTTTATTTACATAAGTGTGAAAGGATACTTTTTAAAACATTTTCCATACAAATTAATTTTCCAACCAAATTATTGTGTTTTCTTTAAAAGTTATCCTCACTAAGTTTTAATGTATTTCAAATGTAATTTCTATACCAATTATTTTATAAATTATTTCCATTAAAAATTATGTTTTTTTAAATTAAATGATATTTCTTCATATTTTTAAAATAATTTTTTATTCTCTTCTAAAATTATTTTTTGTATTTGTTAACACCATTGAGGTTTATTTTTCATTACTAGGGATATGCTATAATTATTCTATCCACCAACTATACCTAGGTGGATTAATATGATATCTTATTGAGTTATTCATGAAATAGATTTAATTATCACGGTTACTAAAATAACTACATTAATTTGAATGTTTTTTTATTTAAATAGAACACATTTACAGTGATTATCATTATATGATAGGTGGTATTTATATATTACTCTACCGTAATGGGTAAAATTTTATATCTAATGAACTAAAAATGTACGGGGATATAAATATTAATCCAAAAAGGGTATTTTATTGGTGATCCCAAGGAAAAAATATTTCACATGTGGTGATCCCAACCCCAAAATTATAACCAAGTGTTAGGCCCAAGACCATTAGTGAAAACAAGTTGTGAGTCGAATTCAAAATGTAAACATGGGTGGTGCACCCAAGAACAAAAGGATACCCATGTAGTTATCCGAATCACAAATAGGTACACTGGTGGTCATTATATTCCTATTGTATTCTGGGAATGTGGTCAGCCGAGTATATTATATAATTAATGATTTGGTGGTTAACCTTAATGCAATTTCTAAAATTGTATTCATGTTATTTTATTATACTAACCATTATATTGAGATATTATTGACTCTTGTTCTCACACTCCTAAGACACAATATTTAAAAAAAACATATAACATGATTTATTATATATAATCAACTATTTTAGTGTTTGTGATATATTTTTATTATGTCCATATACTATGGTTAAGTTCCCATACCTACATATTTATCATATACTCGATTATGATCTTTGATTGTTATTCATTATGTTTATCCTTTCTGAGAATTTGATATCACTAATTTATTTTGTTAAATTTCTCTAGGTTTTGAAAAAAAATCATAATATATAATATATTTATAGCGGGATCTAGTGTAGTATCACTATGATAAAATGTCCACTTTGTTGTAAAATAAGTTGACTTCATATCTAACATACAAAGGCACTAAAAATATATATTATAGTGTGATTTTTATTATGATATTAAAAAAAATTCATGTGGGATACATATGTACATTAATGTTGGGTCACCCCAAATTGTAGAAAAAATATGTGTTTTAGCATTAGATTTGTGAGGGCGAATCTGGGGTGCTTTAATAATGGATTGGATTGACCACTTGTGTCATATAAAATAGGTGACTAAGATAGCCTCATGTATCCCATAAAATAATATCTCAATGGATATCATGATTTATCTAATTCATTTGAGGGACATATAAATTTGGGACCACCGATCCTTATAATGATATATTTAAACAAATGTGTGCCACATGAATAGGGAAAAAGTCATAAATTCATCGAAATCATATCATTGTTTAAAAAGTAAATAAAAATGGGATTCAAAATAAATAATATACATAAATAGCTAAATTACCATTGACCATGATTATGAAACATAGGTTATTAACACTATACATAATAAATGGGATTAAATTAATTTAATAATTTTCCCCAGTTAAACAAATGTATGGATATTTAGTTGAACATTATTAAGTCAATAGAAGGAAGTATGGGAGTTAACATTATAAGTGTTCATTGGAATATTATTCCTCTTTAAACTGACAATGATAAGGTAATGGAAAGTAAATGATGTATTAGTCCACTAATTGGGATTTAATTTTAAAATATACTCTAGAATAATTGGAATAGGTATAATTAATAAGGGATTTATTTATCAAGAGTAAAACATATAAATAGGTCTAATGAGGGATATAATAAAATTTTTGGAATTATAATATTGTAATTTTAAATAGTATTAATATGGATGAAAAACCTTATTTATGAATAAAATAAATTATACAAGATTAATGAAGATAATTTCACATTTTTTATGAAAAGTTAAAATATGGGAAGTATAATATTTATGAAAGGCCATGAATATAAGAGTTTTTTAAATAAAATTTTATTTTGAATATTTATAATTATTATAACATATAATATAAATAATATCTTTGAAATATAATATATATATATATATACATTGAGGAAAATTGAATAATAATAATTAAAAGAGTTTTCATAACATTTGTTTAATTTCTTCATATAACCCAAGAAATGAAAGAGTTTCAAAAATAATTACACTGGAGGATAAAAAAGTTTTAAAAATTCTTTTTAATAATTAAATTTTATTATTATATTTACAATTATATAAACATGTTTGATGAAAATGAAACTAGTAGTGGAATAAATCAATTACAAAATCATCCCTTATAAGCATCATAATGTTTTAATTAATAGAATAACATGATGGGAACCATAAATACATAAGTATCCAACGAAAAGGATGAATAATTAAGTACATAGAACGAAAAATTAATATTATTCGAAAGTGTTGTAGAATAAGTGAGTGAGATAAATGGTGATAGGGAACATAACCCTAAGAATTAAAAATTGAGAGAAGGAACTATTAGAAACAATGCAATTAATTAATACAGGATACATATGAGTGGTGAGGATACATGATATACAAAAAGACCAATTAAAAATACTAACATATTAATTCAACATTTTGGAGATAATATATAGAATAATGGATAAAAAAATAAAGAAATATTACAAGAAAATCAAGAAAACTTCGCTGAAAATAACCCTACCACAAGACTTATCTTTCTTAATATGACCTATGAACTACTGAATAGTCAATTTGCAGTTATTATTTACATTATTAGAAATCTTATTCATGTTAATTAAAAAATTATCATTATTTTAATCCATTTATTAACATGGAATATTTAATTATAAGATTAATTTTTGATTTGTTAATTTTTTTAAGGTTGATTGGTTATTGATTCCAATCGTTTTTGGATTCAAGGGTAATGATCAATTGTCGCTATTAATTAGTTCAAAAATCTCATTAATTTTTATGTCATAGGGTTAATTTAATTTGATAAGTACAATATTTTAATAATCCAATTTATTAAAAAATGTATTCTTGGTCATTAAGTATCTCTCTTATCTTTGTTTTAAAGTATTATAATGACTACTCTAGGAATGTTTTATGTATTTTCCAAAAGAAACAATGGATAAGTGAGAACTGAAAAAGAAAACCCAAACAATGCAGTATGCCCAGGTGGACAAACCATTGCAGAAATGATACAGAAAAATCACAAAAAAACCCAAACAACACAATCCACCGAAAACATAGAAACTGGAAGCAAATATGCACAATATCCTTTGAAGAAAGATGATTGATTGTGAGGGATTCATTAATAGAGCTATGAAATAAGGAACCACAAGACCTATGATCCACTATGGACAATTAAACCAACCAAAAGAGCACCCAAAAATATCATCCTTCAAAAAATACAACAGCACCATCCAAAACACCATGGAATCCCTCGAACCCTATTAGATTGGGGCTGTGTGTGAAAGATGATGATGAATTAGAAGTGGAAACCAATAAAATATAGAACAATCTAATCATAGAAACCTTGACATTTTCTGGTTAAAAAAAATTTCCTGGTTGAACTTCCATCAGTGGGGTATGTTCCTGTGAGCATTTTGTACTGCGACTGCAGACAAACACATTAGGTGTTGAAACATTGAAGTAGAGGACATCGGCATGGCACCCAATCAGAAGGGGAAGAGATGCTAAAACATCATATCTAAGATGGATAAGGGGAGAAATAGATTGTTTGGATCATAAAATATTGGCCCATAAGTGTAGCGATAATCATGAGAAGAAATAAAGTGCAAAATGAGGAAATAAAAGGGACACCAGATGTAACGTGGAACAACCCCCAAATAGAAGGGGAAAAACCCACAGGAAAATAGAAGGATCACTATGGGGTAAAAGTGGGTAAACACTCTCTCAGTTATTACAATGAGAAAACCCTTGTAAAATCTCTCTTGAATAAGTGGGGAAATAAACCTCACAAAACCACTAAAATAGGATGACTACCGGTGATGAGAAACCAGATACACGTGACAGATGAGATGCCTCAAACGGGATGAGGATCTTTCAGTTTATAGGAAATCCTAACCCATGCTTCTGGTTTCTCTCAGGAACAATTGGTGGGGTTTGCCACCCACCACCCACCAGGAATGCCTTCCTCCGTTGAAAAAAGGGGGTGTCGATCATTCGTGGAAATAAGTGGCTTCCAAAAAATCTACCACAAGGAGATTTGATTGTGAATCAATCAACTCTCGACATCCTTTCTATCTACCAAACCATGATGCTCAAGTATCTACGAGGCCACATGAGGATCTGCACCATCTGATCTTATTAGAGTTAATTGCCTTCATCAATAAATCTACCATATTATCTTTAGTGTGAATCTTTTGCATGTCCACACTTCCTTCCTCCACCACATCTCGGAAAAAGTGGTATTTTACCCCAATGTGATTCATCCTCGAATGGAATGTTGCATTCCTTGCAATGTTCATGGTGCTCTAACTGTCACCAAACAATGGAATTTTCTCTTTTCTATGCTCGAGAACCTCCAACAACCTTCTCACCCAAATTGCCTCTTTTCAAAACATTGTAGCTATCAGGTACTCTGCCTTGGTCGTGGATAAAGCCACAATAGAACGTAACTTCGAAATCTAGCTCACAGCTCCTCCTGAAAAAGTAAACACATAACCAGTAGTGGATTTCCTCTTGTCAGAATCACCTGCAAAATATAAATCAACATATCCTCTAATAGTAAAATATGATCCTCCAGAACATAATGAAGAATCTGAGGACTCATTGATGTATCTCAGTATCCTCTTCACTATTCTCCAATGCTCCCATCATGGATTCTCCATGTACTAAATAACTACTCCCACTAAACATGCAATGTCTGGTCTTGTACAAAAAATAGTGAACATCTGTAACACCCCAAGCTTCTACGGTACGTTTCCCTTCGAATAATGCGATAGCGTGTGTTGTACGCAACCTCGAGTTCTAACACACACCACAACTAATTAAACTAGCCGTTGTGAATAGTAATACCTACTTTTTGAAATCATATATATTTTATATTTCAAAATGGACTTCATTTTTAGATTCGGAATATCAAAATTAGCCTAGGGTGAAATTTTGGTACTTTTCGGATAACTTTTATATTTTGATGAATAGTGAAAATTACTAAATTTTAAATAAAAACAACTTTTTTAATCAAAATAATTAATAGTGATAAATTGTGAATTTGAGTGGTTTTAAAGTATATTTAGAATATATTTTTACCATTTAATATAATGTTGGTCATTGGACATAATTTTACAATTAAACCGAACATAAACAAGTGTCAATCTTTTGATAGTTATTACCTCTTAAAAACACGCTTTTTGTTTTGACAGCGGGAATTAATTTTAAATTAATTTCTGCCACTTCTGTGTTTTGAATTTAGGAAAATGGATTCCATATTTGGAATCAGGATGTTCAAATTGTGTAAATAGGTAACTTTTATTTTTAGACATTTTGAATAGTCACTGTGGTAAATATTTTATTTACCATGGTTAAAGGCTAAATCCGGTAAATAAGGGTTAAAACAATAATATTATAATAATAAAAAATTACCCTAAAACGTGTCCTAACCTTATTGGTGGACACATACCCGACCATGGGCATCCTTGGGTCAATTTGGGGACCCCTTGGATCCACTTGTATGTGGTAGGGACACATTATATTAATAAAGTTAAAATAAAAATAAAAATGGCATAAGCTTACATCTTTTAGAAGAACAATTTTTACATAGGGTTATACATGTTGAATTTTCGATTATAAATATTCATTAGAAAGATAAAAAGATTTCCTACATAATGATATTTTATTTATAATTTTTAGACATCAAATAATTTAAATTATTAATGACATAATAATGATGCAATGTTTACCTCATTAATAAATCATTTAAATAAATAAGATTATAATGATTAAAATATTATCTAAAACCTGTCCAATTCTTATTGGTTGATGTTATTTAGAATATGAGTCATCTTATCTTCGACCTCAATGATTTTTGGACCATTATAAACCGAATATAATTATATTATAAAGTAATACTTTCACTCTTTCCTAAAGAGCCCCTCCTCCCCCTTATAAAAGGAGACCACTTCTACTCATTCCTTACACCTCTCAAGCCACTTGGCTCGTCCAAACTCTGCCCAACTAAGCTCCCCACATCCCTCTCCTCCTCCTTGAAGCTTCCCCTTAGGCAGAAAGCATTTCAACAAGTCCTTTGGTTCCAACCAAAGTGAGTTACCTA
This sequence comes from Viscum album, assembly GCA_963277665.1. Classification (NCBI taxonomy): domain Eukaryota; kingdom Viridiplantae; phylum Streptophyta; class Magnoliopsida; order Santalales; family Viscaceae; genus Viscum; species Viscum album. The sequence continues at coordinate 738,585,178 of OY728135.1, read as the reverse complement.
AATTAAAGGTAACGATTTCTCTTAAATTATTTTCATTTATTTTGCTTCTTCAACCCCCAAACTCTTTTTATTTCCTTTCTTTTGTAACAACACCAGTATCCTCAATATACTAGGATGTTGTTATAAGAAGGATTCAAACTACACATACACACAACTCCATCTAATGGGTGATGAACATAATGTTTCTGTGGATGACAAACTAACGCCTCACGAAACGATGATTGTTCAAATACATCTTACCGCCTCTCATGGTGGCCATTATGATGGCACTGTAATTAAATATGATGTTAATGATATATATTTTATATATAAGCTTCTGTAATTCCATTTTATTTCATACCATTATTCGTTTCATGTTGTATATACATACGATAATTTCATTTGAGGAAGTGCGGACTACCGCCCCCTTAAAATGATATGACTCGTTCATACCACACATGGAACGTATAAAGGATGGTGTTAATGAACTTAAGTAACATATATAAAATATTATATTATACTGGAATAGTAATATACCTATGTATCATTTGTATTCGATTCTTTTAAAATAAAAATTAAATGGAAGTAGCGTTCGTGCGTACGTACGGACTACCGTCTCCACGAACGCGATGAGATTCATTTTCCATCGTATCCATTCAAGTATAATTATCATTTGATGATTTAAAAATGATGTTTAAAGGACTTGATACCATTCTGGATTTGAATAATATACAACTTATCCTTTACAAACATGTCTTACGTAACAAAACATACAAAAGCAAACAAGTAAGTTCACACCCGAAACAGCGATAATACTAAGATATTATTATCAAATCAATATTAAAAGATCATATATGATATCATATTAATGTATATGATTCTTGTATAATTTAGTAACAATTATTTCACTATTATACAGGAGGTTAACCTACCCCAACCAAGGAAAAGTACAAGGTAAGGGTTATTTCACAATCTCTTCATTATCCGAGGTTGTTTATACGTAATAATCTACTGGGATCTCTTTATCATCAACATCCATGTTTCTTAAAAATGTATTTCAAAACATTTTTACTATTTACAAGAATATGGGTTTAAGTCATTTATACCCTTGTTTGAATTTTTATAAGAGGTTTATAAAGGAATCTTTCCTTCATTTTCAAAACAAGGTCCTTTTTAACCTTTTCGACAGAATTGAGGTAAGAATGTTTTTTTTAACTTATACGGCGGGTGCGGTTATTTTCCGCCGTTATAAAATCGTCAAAGCTTTCCATACAAGCTTATAAGAATATTTTCAAAGAAAATGTTTTATTTTATATGGATCTTAAATGATTTCAAAATAAAAGGAGATACTTCTTTAAAAATAATTTTGATTTCATCTATGTCAACATCCTTTGATGGATTTTAAGATTATTTGAAGTTGTTTTATTATGATACAAAACTTCTATATTGTATTGAAGGTTTTGTGATATGTTTGACTGTGGATGTGCTATTTTTATACCATTCATAGTTTATGGTGAAATTATTGACATTTCGTATGCTAGTTTTAATACGAATGTTTATGTTATGTTTAAACCTTTTCATATGGGAATGCATTGGACTTAATAAGTGACGGGTGGAGCCCGCTATAGCTCCTCGATGCATCGGTAGGTCTCATGAGACAAACTAGTGTCTTGGCACAAGGCCTTGACAAAATCTTATTTGTAGTCTTGGCACGGGGCCTTGGCTATGTGGTTATGATAGTCTGGCATTATGCATTCCAACATTATGAAAGTGGTTATTGATTTTTTCATGTGATTATTCGATTAGTAGAATATCCATGTGAATAATTAAATGGCATTATTTAATTTTATTTATGCCATACCATGTTGAAAGTTCATATTTAAAAGGCTTTTGTTTTAGTTATACATTGCCTTAAATGTTTATTCTTTCCGCTATATTGTTATCCTTACTGGGCATTTGAGCTCACCCCTTTTCTATGTTTTATTTTTCCCAGGATGTGAAGAAGTAAGTTATGAATGACCTGCAGGGATTTTATGAGGGGATAATAGTGTGGTCTATTGAGACATTATGTTGTTGTAGTAGTTTTTCATTTTATAATGTAATGTAAAACTTATGAATATATCTGGCATTTTCCAAGGCTACTAAACCAATCGGTCTTTCGAGATTTGATCTTTCTTATGATCATGCCAATGTTATGTAATAATGCACCAACTCTGGGTAACTGGGGTCGGGGCGTTACAGTTGGTATCAGAGGAAGTTTAGTACAAACCTTGGAAGCTAGATTTAGATAAACTCTGATTAGAGCACATAGACCTAAGATGAACATTGAGGATTAGTATAGAAGAACTTCCTAGAATTTTGGTATTGTAGAGACTTTGTGAGTTTTCCGAGCAATACATCCCTGTCTGGATACGAGCAGGTAGAGGCGGCTCTGGCACAGATGTACCTAGGGGTAAAACCCGAAAACACCGCTTTGAGCTAGACTCGAACGGGAACTGGTGCACGACAACGGGCCTTGCTGCACTCTTGGTTACGACACTCCCGGGGGATATGCTTAGGATAACTATCACTTTCTTTACAAATCATTATGAAGGGTTTATGAGTATATACTTCCTCAAATAAAACATATTTATGATTATGGATTATATCCATAGATAGTTCAATTTATGTTTAGTGTTTTATAAGTATGGGATTATGTATTTTGATTCATAAACTGATCTAGTTTATGCCATTGTTTAGAAATGGCGCCTAGTGGAAGAAATGGAAATCGTATCAATGCACGCACTCCATGTAGGGATTGCCCTCCTGCTCAAGATAATTATAGTGGGGCTGGTGATGCAACTGGTGCTGATCAGCTAATCACCGTACTGGGACAACTTACTCAGGTTATGAATAATAACCTTACCCGTATGGAGCACCCTGATCCGCAGCGTGGAGGATCAATGTTAGATCGATTCATGAGACAACAACCACCAACGTTCAATGGGAGTACAAATCCCTTAGTAGCTGAGCAATGGATATTTTCCCTAGAGAAAATATTTCAGGCTTTGGGGAGTAGTGAAAGGTAAAAAGTTACCATGGCAGTTTACCGCCTCACTGGAGATGCTGATCAATGGTGGTCATTGATTCAAAACATGAAGGAAGATGATGAAGTATCAAACATGGAATGGAGGGAGTTCAAAGATCTGTTTTTAGAAAAATACTTTCCTCGCAACCATCGAGCAGATATGGAAAGGCAATTTCTGAGTCTGAGACAAAAGGAGGATGATAATGTCACAAAGTATGAGGCTAACATTACAAGGTTAGCAAGGTATGCTGGAGATTATATTCGCAACCCAAGAAGTAAGATTGATCGTTTCTTTGATGGGTTAAAACCATTTCTCCGTCGAGCATTAGTCTCACAATCCTTTTCATCGTACGAAGACATTGTCTCATGTGCTATCAAGACCGAAAAGGAATTCTCTAAGTCTTATGACTTTAAAGCAAAGCAAGAGAAGAAGAGACCTGTTGATCAATCTGGGAATGGAAATAAGGGGAAGAAGGGAAAGGTTGAATATCCATCTTGTGGTAAATGCGGGAAGAAACATCCTGGTACTTGCTTGAAGGGAATGGGAGTCTGTTACAAGTGTGGTGAAAAAGGCCACCAAGCTCATGATTGCAAGGGGAAGAAGGAAGCTACCAACGTTCAGTGCTACAATTGCAGGGAGATGGGGCATTATGCAAATGCATGCCCTAAGCGTCAGGAGAACTTACCTCCGAAAAGGCCAAGGGATCAAGACCAGGCTTATGCTATCACTACTGCTGAGGTAGAAGCTCCGAAAGACGTGGTGGCAGGTAATTTAATGGTTTCCTCAAGTTTAACAAATGCATTATTTGATTCTGGATCATCGCATTGTTTCATATCTTCCAAGTTTGCTAAGAAAATTAGATATTTCCAATTTGATTTAATAAGGGAGTTGTCTGTTAAAACTCCTAAGGGAAGTATCGTTGCAACAAAGTTTTGTGAATCAGTCCCCATTAGAGCACATAAAATTTCTTTATCTGCTGATTTCATCATCATACCTATGATTGAGTTTGATATAATCCTCGGTATGGACTGGCTTTCGGACTATGATGCGAAGATTTATTGTAAGAAGAAAGAGGTTACGATTCTTGATGATAATGATAAGGAGCACCTTATTTTTAGAGCAGAATCGTCACCACCTAATTCTTATTTAGATCCACCCCCAACAGCTCAACTTAATTCAATTATTGGGGAGGAAGAGAATGAAATAACTGTCGGTGAGGAAAGGAATGTTCAAATAGAGGATGTACCTGTTGTGAAAGAATTTGTAGATGTATTTCCGGAAGATTTACCTGGACATCCTCCAGAACGAGAAGTTGAGTTTTCTATTGATTTGATTCCTGGATCAAGGCCTATATCGAAGACCCCTTATAGAATGGCCACTGTAGAGTTAGTCGAACTAAAGAAACAACTAGAGGAATTGAGTAATAAGGGATTTATTCGCCCTAGTGTTTCTCCATGGGGAGCCCCTGTTCTTTTTGTTAAAAAGAAAGATGGATCTATGAGATTATGTATCGACTACAGGGAGATCAATGCTATAACAATAAAGAACAAGTATCCCCTACCTTGTATTGATGATTTATTTGACCAACTGCATGGAGCTCAATACTTTTCAAAGATTGACCTTCGATCTGGATACCATCAGTTGTTGTGAAGAAGGAAGACATTCCGAAGACAGCATTTTGAACCAGGTACGGGCATTACGAGTTTACTGTAATGCCATTTGGATTGACTAATGCACCCTCTGTGTTCATGGATCTGATGAATAGAGTTTTCAAGGAGTATCTCGATGAATTTGTGGTGGTATTTATTGATGATATCTTGGTATACTCCAAAACCTACAAAGATCATGAAAATCACTTGCGCATTATCTTGAAGACTCTGAGGAGGCATGAATTATATGGGAAGTTTAGCAAGTGCGAATTCTGGCTTCAGGAGATTTCTTTTCTTGGCCATATTGTCTCTAAAGATGGAATATCTGTTGATCCTTCTAAGACCAAAGCAATCCAAGAATGGACAGCACCTACGAGTATAACTGAGGTACGCAGTTTTATTGGTTTGGCAGGTTATTATCGACGTTTCGTCCAGAATTTTGCCCGATTGGCTAACCCATTAACGAAGCTCACACGTAAAGGGGTTAAATTTGTTTTGACAAAAGAGTGTGAAGAATGTTTCGAAGAACTGAAGAGAAGATTAGTCAATGCTCCTATATTGACTTTACCATCGGGGAATGATGGGTTCGTTATTTATAGTGATGCATCGAAGAAAGGACTTGGCTGTGTCCTTATGCAAAATGATAGAGTTATTGCCTATGCATCACGACAGTTGAAAATTCATGAACGAAAATATCCTACTCATGATCTCGAGTTAGCAGCAGTGATCTTTGCTTTGAAGATATGGAGGCACTACCTCTATGGTGAAAAATGTGAGATTTATACTGATCACAAGAGTTTGAAGTATATTTTCTCACAAAAAGAACTCAACATGAGGCAAAGGAGATGGCTTGAATTACTCAAGGATTATGATTGCACGATACACTACCACCCGGGGAAAGCAAACAAAGTAGCAGATGCTTTGAGCAGAAAAGACCATGGAGTTCTGAACATGATGAGAATTGAAAGGGATCCAATTTTCATGGATCTAGTGAAGATGGACGTGGGAATAACCAGGGAAGGTGAAACATCAATGCATTTTCAAATGGTTGCCAAACCATCTTTACTAGAAAGGATTAAGAGTTCTCAGAACGATGATGAAGAATTTCAGAAGAAGATTAAAGGTGTGAATGATGGGAGATTGAGAGACTTTGTGTATGAAGATGGAATTTTGAAATTCGGGAAAAGACTTTGTGTTCCCAATATACCTGATCTAAAAAGGGAATTGCTGGATGATGCTCATAGTTCCAATTTCTCTATACACCCTGGGAGCACCAAAATGTATAGAGATTTGAAGGAACATTTTTGGTGGGACAACATGAAGAGGGAGATTGCTGATTTTGTGTCAAGATGTATGGTTTGTCAACAAGTGAAAGCTGGAAGGCAACAGCCTGGAAGAGTCATGCAACCTCTTCCCATACCAGAGTGGAAATGGGACAATGTTACGATGGACTTTGTCATGGGGCTACCAAAGACTCCTAGAAGGAATGATGCAATATGGGTGATTGTTGATCGTCTTACCAAGTCAGCACATTTTCTTGCTATAAGAGAAGATCTACCCCTGGAACGTCTAGCAAGACTATATATTAATGAAGTTGTGAGACTTCATGGAGTACCCCTATCGATTGTTTCTGATCGTGACCCCCGTTTTACTTCAAGATTTTGGAAAAGTCTTCAGAAATCCCTGGATACTGAACTTCATTTGAGCACTGCTTACCACCCTCAGACAGACGGACAATCAGAACGGACTATTCAAACCTTAGAAGACATGTTGAGATCTTGCTCACTTGACTTTCAGGGTATGTGGGATCAATATTTACCTCTGGTAGAATTTTCCTATAACAATAGCTTCCATTCGAGTATTCAGATGGCACCATATGAAGCGTTATACGGAAAGAGATCTCGTACACCAACCTGTTGGGATGACGTTGGTGAAAGAAAACTTGTAGGCCCAGAACTGGTGGAGGAAACGGTGGAAAAGGTGAAAGTAATCCAAAATCACATCAAGGCAGCTCAAAGTAGGCAGAAGAGCTATGCCGATAATCGAAGGAAGGATTTGGAATTTCAAGTCGGTGATCATGTTTTCCTAAAGGTATCTCCATGGAAGGGAGTCATACGTTTTGGTAAGAAAGGTAAATTGAGTCCCAGGTACATCAGACCTTTCAAAATTCTAGAACGAATTGGGGCTGTAGCTTACCGATTGGCAATGCCGCCAAGTCTCTCCAAAGTTCACGATGTGTTCCACGTACCTCTGTTGAGAAAATACATGCCTGACCCAACGCATGTACTCACCTATGAGGAATTAGAACTGGAACCCGATCTGTCTTATTGCGAAGAGCCCGTCAAGATTCTTGATACGAGAGAACAAGTACTGAGAAACCGGACGACGCGTCTGGTAAAAGTTTTGTGGAGAAATCATAAGATGGAAGAGGCAACGTGGGAACCCGAGGAACTTATGATGAAAAACCACCCGAGTCTTTTTATGCAGTAATACCCTAGAAATTGCGAGGATGCAATTATTTGAAGGAGGGGAGAATTTAACACCCCAAGCTTCTACGGTACGTTTCCCTTCGAATAATGCGATAGCGTGTGTTGTACGCAACCTCGAGTTCTAACACACACCACAACTAATTAAACTAGCCGTTGTGAATAGTAATACCTACTTTTTGAAATCATATATATTTTATATTTCAAAATGGACTTCATTTTTAGATTCGGAATATCAAAATTAGACTAGGGTGAAATTTTGGTACTTTTCGGATAACTTTTATATTTTGATGAATAGTGAAAATTACTAAATTTTAATTAAAAACAACTTTTTTAATCAAAATAATTAATAGTGATAAATTGTGAATTTGAGTGGTTTTAAAGTATATTTAGAATATATTTTTACCATTTAATATAATGTTGGTCATTGGACATAATTTTACAATTAAACCGAACATAAACAAGTGTCAATCTTTTGATAGTTATTACCTCTTAAAAACACGCTTTTTGTTTTGACAGCGGGAATTAATTTTAAATTAATTTCTGCCACTTCTGTGTTTTGAATTTAGGAAAATGGATTCCATATTTGGAATCAGGATGTTCAAATTGTGTAAATAGGTAACTTTTATTTTTAGACATTTTGAATAGTTACTGTGGTAAATATTTTATTTACCATGGTTAAAGGGTAAATCCGGTAAATAAGGGTTAAAAAAATAATATTATAATAATAAAAAATTACCCTAAAACGTGTCCTAACTTTATTGGTGGACACATACCCGACCGGGGGCATCCTTGGGTCAATTTGGGGACCCCTTGGATCCACTTGTATGTGGTAGGGACACATTATATTAATAAAGTTAAAATAAAAATAAAAATGGCATAAGCTTACATCTTTTAGAAGAACAATTTTTACATAGGGTTATACATGTTGAATTTTCGATTATAAATATTCATTAGAAAGTTAAAAAGATTTCCTACATAATGATATTTTATTTATAATTTTTAGACATCAAATAATTTAAATTATTAATGACACAATAATGATGCAATGTTTACCTCATTAATAAATCATTTAAATAAATAAGATTATAATGATTAAAATATTATCTAAAACCTGTCCAATTCTTATTGGTTGATGTTATTTAGAATATTAGTCATCTTATCTTCGACCTCAATGATTTTTGGACCATTATAAACCGAATATAATTATATTATAAAGTAATACTTTCACTCTTTCCTAAAGAGCCCCTCCTCCCCCTTATAAAAGGAGACCACTTCTACTCATTCCTCACACCTCTCAAGCCACTTGGCTCGTCCAAACTCTGCCCAACTAAGCTCCCCACATCCCTCTCCTCCTCCTTGAAGCTTCCCCTTAGGCAGAAAGCATTTCAACAAGTCCTTTGGTTCCAACCAAAGTGAGTTACCTAAATTAAAGGTAACGATTTCTCTTAAATTATTTTCATTTATTTTGCTTCTTCAACCCCCAAACTCTTTTTATTTCCATTCTTTTGTAACAACACCAGTATCCTCAATATACTAGGATGTTGTTATAAGAAGGATTCAAACTACACATACACACAACTCCATCTAATGGATGATGAACATAATGTTTCTGTGGATGGCAAACTAACGCCTCACGAAACGATGATTGTTCAAATACATTTTACCGCCTCTCATGGTGGCCATTATGATGGCACTGTAATTAAATATGATGTTAATGATATATATTTTATATATAAGCTTCTGTAATTCCATTTTATTTCATACCATTATTCGTTTCATGTTGTATATACATACGATAATTTCATTTGAGGAAGTGCGGACTACCGCCCCCTTAAAATGATATGACTCGTTCATACCACACATGGAACGTATAAAGGATGGTGTTAATGAACTTAAGTAACATATATAAAATATTATATTATACTGGAATAGTAATATACCTATGTATCATTTGTATTCGATTCTTTTAAAATAAAAATTAAATGGAAGTAGCGTTCGTGCGTACGTACGGACTACCTTCTCCACGAACGCGATGAGATTCATTTTCCATCGTATCCATTCAAGTATAATTATCATTTGATGATTTAAAAATGATGTTTAAAGGACTTGATACCATTCTGGATTTGAATAATATACAACTTATCCTTTACAAACATGTCTTACGTAACAAAACATACAAAAGCAAACAAGTAAGTTCACACCCGAAACAGCGATAATACTAAGATATTATTATCAAATCAATATTAAAAGATCATATATGATATCATATTAATGTATATGATTCTTGTATAATTTATTAACAATTATTTCACTATTATACAGGAGGTTAACCTACCCCAACCAAGGAAAAGTACAAGGTAAGGGTTATTTCACAATCTCTTCATTATCCGAGGTTGTTTATACGTAATAATCTACTGGGATCTCTTTATCATCCACATCCATGTTTCTTAAAAATGTATTTCAAAACATTTTTACTATTTACATGAATATGGGTTTAAGTCATTTATACCCTTGTTTGACTTTTTATAAGAGGTTTATAAAGGAATATTTCCGTCGTTTTCAAAACAAGGTCCTTTTTAACCTTTTCGACAGAATTGAGGTAAGAATGTTTTTTTTAACTTATACGGCGGGTGCGGTTATTTTCCGCCGTTACAAAATCGTCGAAGCTTTCCATACAAGCTTATAAGAATATTTTCAAAGAAAATGTTTTATTTTATATGGATCTTAAATGATTTCAAAATAAAAGGAGATACTTCTTTAAAAATAATTTTGATTTCATCTATGTCAACATTCTTTGATGGATTTTAAGATTATTTGAAGTTGATTTATTATGATACAAAACTTCTATATTGTATTGAAGGTTTTGTGATATGTTTGACTGTGGATGTGCTATTTTTATACCATTCATAGTTTATGGTGAAATTATTGACATTTCGTATGCTAGTTTTAATACGAATGTTTATGTTATGTTTAAACCTTTTCATATGGGAATGCATTGGACTTAATAAGTGACGGGTGGAGCCCGCTATAGCTCCTCGATGCATCGGTAGGTCTCATGAGACAAACTAGTGTCTTGGCACAAGGCCTTGACAAAATCTTATTTGTAGTCTTGGCACGAGGCCTTGGCTATGTGGTTATGATAGTCTGGCATTATGCATTCCAACATTATGAAAGTGGTTATTGATTTTTGCATGTGATTATTCGATTAGTAGAATATCCATGTGAATAATTAAATGGCATTATTTAATTTTATTTATGCCATACCATGTTGAAAGTTCATATTTAAAAGGCTTTTGTTTTAGTTATACATTGCCTTAAATGTTTATTCTTTCCGCTATATTGTTATCCTTACTGGGCATTTGAGCTCACCCCTTTTCTATGTTTTATTTTTCCCAGGATGTGAAGAAGTAAGTTATGAATGACCTGCAGGGATTTTATGAGGGGATAATAGTGTGGTCTATTGAGACATTATGTTGTTGTAGTAGTTTTTCATTTTATAATGTAATGTAAAACATATGAATATATCTGGCATTTTCCAAGGCTACTAAACCAATCGGTCTTTCGAGATTTGATCTTTCTTATGATCATGCCAATGTTATGTAATAATGCACCGACTCTGGGTAACTGGGGTCGGGGCGTTACAACATCAGACTACCCACTGCAGATGCATATGGTACTCGAGACATTTCCATCCTCTCTACTTCACTTCTAGGACTCATCATGCTGGATAAATTGAAATTAATGGGAAGAGGGGTAGAGATTGTCTTATAGTCTTTCATGTTGGTGCATTTCAAGAATCCATGTATTTAACTCTTCTATGATATCAAAATATTTACCTTATTTCTATCTCGATAAATTTGCATCCCAAGAATATTTTTTGCTATTCTCAATTCCTTCATATCAATCTCCCAAGCCAAATGTTCCTTTGTCTCATGGATCTGATCTTTTTTGGGGCCTACAACCAACATGTCATGCACATAGAATAGAAGAAAGATGAAATCACTACCATAATAAGCCTTGAAATATGCACAAGGATCTGAATGAAGTCTGTCAAATTCAAGGATCGTGATATAGTAATCAAATCTCTTGTACCAACAACTTGGCTCCTATTTGAGACCGTACGTAGATTTTTTTCAACTTGAAAACCAAGTTCCTTTTACATTCTTCTAAAAAAACTTCTGGTTGGAACATATATATATATTCATCAATATCACCATGGAGAAAATCAGTCTTCACATCCAGCTTCTCTAGATGTAAACTGTATTTTGCACACATCGCCAAGGCTATCAGAATAGTCGGTAGTCTAACAACAGGAGAAAAAATTTCATTAAAATCAATACCTTCCTTCTGAGCGAATCCTTTTACCACCAATCTTGCACGAAATATTTACACCTGGTCCATTCAATCTCTCTTCATCTTAAAGACCCATTTGTTTCTGATATCCTTCTTCCGATAGGTAATGGAACAAGATACCAAGCCTTGTTCCTCTGTAGGGCTTCAAGTTCCTCCTGCATCGTCTCCATCTATGATGATACATCTGGACTTTGGGTCACCTCCACAAATAAAATATGGCTCTTCATCCTCCGTAAATAAGAAATACACAATTTTTCTCTCAGTGACATAGTTTGAGTTCCATACTAGTGCTATTTTATACTGAGTTAACCATTGTGGTCCTGACTCAACCAATACTTGATCATCTTCATCTGGTAATGCCTCAGAGGAAACTGGTTCTTCATTGGATTTTTCTTCTACTTCGACAGTTGTTGTTTATGTATTCTCCTTCTCCATGTATTGATCAGTTGTCATTTGCACCTTGTCTTCTGAAAAAATGTCATCTCTGCTGATGATAAATTTGTGGGCAGTGGGATACCACAAACTATACCCCTTCACACCATCAGTGTACCCCAATAAGATACATTTCCAACATCTCTAATTCAACATTGATCATTCCTAGTCATTAAACATTGCATATACAGGACTTCTAAAATTATATAACCAGGAATAGTTAGTGGGTTTACTAGTCCACATCTCCATCTATGTCTTTAGCTTAGTCACCATTGAAGGAGATCGGTTGATCACATAACAGGCGGTATTCACTACTTCTGCCCAAAATGTTTTGGCAATACCTGCAGTCTTCAGCATCGCCCTACTTCTATCTAACATAGTTCTCTTCATCTTCTCTGCCAATCCATTCTTCTGAGGAGTGTAAGCCACTTTGATCTATCTCTTGATCCCTTCCTGTTGAAAAAAAGTATCAAACTCATAACTTTTATATTCTCCACCATTTTATGCCATCAGACACCTGATCTTCTATCCAGAGTCAAGCTCCTTCCACTCTTTGAATTCTGTCAAGAATTCAAAAACAACCACCATATTTTTTATTGGGTACCCCCAAAATCTCCTAGAATAATCACTAATAAATTATAAAAGTACCTTGCTCTGCCTAGGGAAATAACTGGTGCTTTCCAAACCTCAGAATGTATCAACTCCAAGATCTCCGGACTTCTTACTTTTGACGTCCCAAACATTAACATTTGTTTCTTGCTCAAAAAACAATTCTCAAAAAATGGTAAGGATACCTTTTTCAGACCAGGAAGTAAATTCTAATCTAAAAGAATCTTCAGGCCTCGTTCTGACATATGTCCAAGCTTTTGATGCCATAACGTTGTCAATGCTTTTGTCGAGGTAGTTGATGCAAAAATTATATATACCTCCTTGTACGTTTCCCCTGTAAGCATGTACAAGATCATTGAGATTTTCTCTGCCTTCATTACCAAAATAACACCCATAACAATTCTCATCACTCCATTCTCTTTGCGAGTCTTTTCATCCGATGTCATCAAATTTTCCAAAAGGCAATATGTTCTTCTTCAGGACCTTCACATGACCTACTCCTTGGACAGTCTGTACTATTCCATCATGCATCTTCAGTTTCACAGTACCGACTCCAACAATCTTTGGAGTGTGATCATTCCCCATGTATACAAGTCCTTCTGGGATGGTTTCATATTGGTCAAAACATTCCCATCGAGATTTCATGTTCCAGGTTTCTCCTGATTCGATAATCCATGCATCATTGAGATGCTTCCTACTTCCAATAGTCGTTTTTGCTTTACTGACTAGTATATCTCCACTTCCAAATGTACTCACCACATTTCCCTGAGAGATCTCTTAACTTCTATTCCTATTCCAAATATCCTTCATGATATTCCCCTTCTTGACGCAATTGAAACATGTGACATTCTACTTCTTACTCCTCGATTTGGACCTGCCATGATTTTGGCGCCCATTAGAAGCATGCTTTATATTCTTTCCTCTCTCTATTGACAGAGCCTTTGCTTGGTGTGAAGTTGTCTGTCTGTCATCTTTGTTCTTACACTGACTTTTTTCTTCAAGAACCGCATATTCAACATCATTAAAGAGAAGAAAATCTGTTAGGATATTGTTGGTGAGGCTGATGATGAGATGGTCATACAAATCTGGAAAACTCTGTAGATGAATCTCCGCATGTTCCGTATCAACAATCTTATATCCCAATGTCGTGATTTGAGAGAACAAGGTATTATAGTTGTTGATGTGGTCGGTCACTGATGATGACTCTGCCATCCGAAGAGTGTAAAGTTTTGTCTTCAGAAAAATTTTCTTGTGTGGTGACTTGGCCTCGTATAGCTTTTTCAGAGTATGCCATATTTCCATTGCCATCTTTTTCTCTACAATGCACGATAGGATCACGTCTGGAAAAGCCAAATAGATGATGGAAATAGCATTCACATCCATACAGTTCCATTTCTCTTCTTTCACACCCTATGGATTTTCTCCAATTTCCATTAAGAAATTATCTTTCCATATAACTGCATGAATCTTCATTTTCCACAACGAAAAATTATTCCCATTGAATTTTTCGATCTCAAATTTTGCCGCCATCTAGACATGCTTTCAGTCCAAAACCTTATCCGTTTCACAATGGTCTATTTAATAATCACAATATTTTTTTTTCTGATGTGACAGATCAACCAGAGTTGCAATCACAGAGCATACTCAAATTTATGAGAATTATTAACCACCGAAAATGTGAACAACAGCTTCCGAGAACCATCCCTTTGGTACCACATGTTGGGAACATAAAATATTGGCACACCGGTGTAGCGATAATCGTGAGATATAATAATGTAAAAAAGGCGGAAATAAAAGGGACACTTGATGTAACATGGAAAAACCCCCAAATGGAAGTGGTAAAAAAACCACGGGCAAATAGAAGGATCGCTATGGGGAAAAAGTGGGTACACACTCTATCAATTATTACAAGGATAAACCCCTTGTAAAATATCTCTTGAATAAGTGGGTAAATAAACCTCACAAAACCACTCAAATAGGAAGACTACCTATGATGAGAAACTGGATACACATGATAGATTATATGCCAAAAATGGGATGAGGCTCTTGCCTTTTATAGGAAACGCTCACCTAAACTTCTCGTTTCTCATAGAAAAAATTGGTGGGGTTGGCCACCCACCACCCACCAGCCACGCCTTCCTCCCTTGATGAACAAGGGGGTAGCCACCATCTATGGAAATAAACTGCTTCCAACAGAAATAAAGAACAATCTAAGAATAGACACCTTGACATTGACAGGTTCAACAAAATGGCCCTGGTTGAACTTCCATCAGTGGGGAACGCACCTGTGATCATTTTTCACTACGGCTACCAACAAACACATTAGGTGTTGAATCATTGAAGTAGAGGACACCGAAATGGAACCCAATCAGAAGGGGAAGAGATGCGAAAACATCATCTCTAATATGGATAAGAGAAGAACTAGAATACAGGCGAGGAAACATTGAGAGAAAAAGAATAATGGATGGGGCTTCATCAACATATCTATTGAACGATTACTTAATGGTGAGAGAGAATAGGCCTAACAGGGCCACACCAGTAGGTTTGGGCGAGTTCGACAGGGCATCGTCTCCAGGGGATTGGGAGGCTGTCGGGTCCCTTCCTCCAGGATACAACATAGGCTACCACACACGGGGTCCAAGAGAGCCAAATGTGGACTCTTGAGATGTCAATGGTAGCAACCTCATGGTGGAGGGATTTGAGAGGGAGTCAATTTCAGATCTGTGTGGTTCTGCGGATAGTGACACTTGGGAGGGAGACATGGGATCATCAGATGAAGTACCATGATGGGGAATAATGAATATGATTATTTAACTTTAAAATTATTATTATAATATAAATTTTATAATTACAAAATTAAATACAAGAAATTATTTTCATATTAATTTTATATTTCATGATGATATAATTTTATATTAATATCTATCAAAATTCATGTTTGAAAAATAATAAATAACTACATAGTTAGGTGGCATAAAACTACCGTAGGTGAATGATGTTGTTTTAATTATTCTCAAAGAAGTTAATAAAAAAATTAAGTTATAAAAAAAATTGTGTACGAATTGATAAATATTGTAGAGTAAATTTTAATTTTTACTTTTAGAATAGAATGTCTAAGATGATATTTAAATGAGAATTCATAGCTTTTCAAACATGTTTATCAACATATTAATATAATTTTAAAAGGATATGACTAGAGGGAATGAATAATATATCATCAATGATGGGTAAAATGTATTTCAATAACTGTACTATAATAATATAGATGAATATAATGGTACATTTAAATTAGTTTTATAATAAAAGAATCCCAAAATAACAATAAATGGGAGGCATGGGAACCCTCACGTTGACATTTTAACAACTTATAAAATTGATTTTATGAGTTTTATTAAGTAATTTCTCAATAATAATAGGTAAAAAAGATAAAAATATCGTAAAATTTTATGAATTTCTTAATATAAATAAGGATTTTCATAGATATTTTCATAAGAATTTACAACAAATGGTGTTGGATTAGAAAAAACTACCTTTCTCTTTTAGTTTTGTCCATTTGAATGCATATAGAAACTGCCAAGGAAAAAACATTTAGATAGAAAATATCTTTAACAATGTGTATAGGGATATTTATAGAGGTATTTGAGTAGTTTATAAACAATTAATAAAAAATTTAAGAAAGAAAAAATGGTTGGAGGATTAGTGATTAAATAAAAAAGATGTAGTGATATAATTTTATATAAAATTAGTTGTATTAATATCCAGTACTTGATTGAGACATATAGGTTTATTTGAAATTTTAAATATACCAAAACTGAAAGGCATCAAAGACATATTTTATTCAATGTAATTAATCAAAAAAATTGTTTTTTATTAGAATAAAATTTTACTATGTTTTGAAAATTGATAAATAGTTTTCCCAATAAATATTATTATATTTAAATGAATTTTTTATAACATTAATTAAATGCTATTGAATAAGATAATTATGTATTATTATTTTATATTCGTATCATAGTGATAGCATAAAATATTAAATATTTTTTAAATTTGGATTATTCTATATTCTTTTAAAAATAAAACTTTTTAAAGTGATATAGAAAGTTAACCTAAATTTTATAAATATTAGATAAATCAAAAAAAGAGTTCCACATTAAAAAATATGATTACTATATCTTATATATTTAACATTTTTTAAAATCATATAATACATAGAAAAAATATATTTTTAATTAAAACTATTCATTTTTTATGAGTGATTGAACTTATATTTTTTATTATTTAATAATTATTATAAGTTTGGTAATTAATTATTTGTACATAGAAATCATAATATACATTTTATAATATTCATCATTAAATAATGTGAATGTTATAAATTAATTAAAAATTTATTAAAAGATTTTTTTTTTCTAATGAACACTATGAATTATAATTAAAATGTTATATCTAAGTCCATATTACTTTTACGATGACTAAAATATATAAATATAATATCTATTTTTGGTATAGTTATACTATATATATATATATATTATATTTTAATATTAAATTAAAATAATTTATATTTTATAATATTATTTTAGTATAAAAAACATTACATTACATTTTAAAATGATAATTTTAGAGCAATGAAACATACACATAAAAATTGATAGTAATTATTTAAATAAAAAAATTGTATAAGAATATAAATTTATAATACATTTTTTGTTACAATAAAAAAATAATGTTACAATTGATTTGTATTATTATGAATATTGATAAATATATAATATTAAAATATAATACATTAATATCATTGGTTATATGATACTACAATGTTCCAATGATAACACAGATCATAATTTGTTAATAATTATATATAAATGAATTTTTTTACAATTAAAATGACTATATATATATACAAAAATTAACTGGAGTAAGTAGTTATCATATAAAGCATATGCATAATAATAAATAAAAGATATTTTTTAGAACCTTTATAATGAATTAATATTATTCTAAAATTTCATTATACATGAATTATTATTTTATAGAAAAATGTTCCATACAAAATAATATAACTAAACTATATATATGCATAAAATTTCTAGGCTAGTATTAGTAGAAACAAAAATAGGTTAATTTAATTTATATATATGTATTTTAGGGAGAAAATTTATACAAATATTTTTTTAAATTAAGGGATGTTACATTACACCCATTTATGGAAATTATTTCTTCAAAATTTTACTTAATGATAAAATATAATTCATGTTTTCTTTTATTTTCATGAATTTCAATACTAATAACTATTGATATCATAAATATTAATTGTGTTATAGTGATAATATGACTTATAGTAAATGAAATGGATATTTTTACCCTATCATATAATATTATTTATACTTAACCTAGTACCAAATAGAAAATGGTATTCCATCATTGGAGTTATAAAAACAATTTCTCAATTTTAATTCCAAAAAAAACCAAATGCTTACTTGAAACAAATAATGAGACACAAGGAACCATACTTATAGATCTTATGGAAAAGACATGTATTTTCACATGTTACATGAAATTGAAACAATATCTTATACATATCTATGAAATGATATCCTATGGGAATGTGGAAACATAAGGACTACTAGAAAAAAAGTCTCACTATGAATAAAAAATAATCATTGAAACATAATGGTTCTATCAATAGATCCTAATTAAATTATTTTCATTATATTGGAACAGTTACACCCTGAAAATTCCTATAGTTTTATTTTTAATACATTTATTGGTATATATCATTAATTATAATTATATATTTTGGGTATTTTTAAATATTTTTAATATTTCAGTCATGGACTTTTGTAGGTCCTTCCAAAACCAAGGACGGTCACATTGTGACTCTATTAATTTTCTTATGGTTTATTATTGACTTGCGAATGTCATGTTGTGACTATGGGAGACCGCATAATGATGATATCCATAAACTAGCATATTTTGGAGGTACAACACCCCATAAAGTTAGTGTCATCCTATGGTGTCACTTAGGAAGTGATAGAATTATTATAATATTTCTTTGGGGAGGCTTGTAACACCATTATTGGGGTGTAAACATCATGATATTCATTTTCATAATTTTAGAATTAGGAAATTACATCATTTTTCAAGAAAAAATAAAACCCACTTTGGGACTCTATTTACTAAAATTTTCACAAATTAATAGAGTGGTTCCCTAGGAAACCTCCCATATCCTCCACCTTTGACTTCATGTCTTCTTTATAGTATCAATGTGTATTGTTAAATTTTAGAAATTATTTTTATTAAATTATTAAAATCTATAATATAATTTATTTTTCCTTATTTCTGTATGAGGTCATAGTGGTCATTACATATGTTCATGATCTGTCATAACCTTTATATTTCTTGTTTCTAGGGATTTTGACGTTACATTTAGACCTATTTTAGCAATATTTTTCAACATTGATAGAATAAATTTATTTAATGTTAGGAGTTGGTGTGTTATTATTTTTTCACTGACTTCTCACTAAAATTGTATAGTGTGAGGATTGTTATTATTATTATAAAATAATTCCATATCATGGTGGTTTTCAAGATGGAAATAGGTTTCTAATTTCTCTATAATATAATAAAGTAAAAAATATATATTTTTAAATCCCTATTGGTATTTTCTAAATTTTCTTAATGGTTTCTTCACTCTTATTCATATTTTATAAGGTACATTTATGGTACTTAATGACATTGTAATGGCCTCTATAAGTAATAAAATTATTATTATAATTAGTGTTCAAATGAAATTATTTTTTTCAATGGGAATTTATTTTTATTAACTAACTCAAATTTAAATTTATAATTTTATGAAAATGCAGAAAATAGAGAAGAAGAATGGTATATGTTCTTAAGATGGCCTAACAATATGGAGGCTAAGGGAATCCCAATGGAAAATAAAAAACAAAGTACATTGGTTGGGATCCTAAACATAATAAAGTGTTCAAATACACTACTTGGTCCCCTTTATAAACAAGGAGACCAACTACCTTACTCCCCTCTCTCCAAGTGTGTGGGATCTCAAATAATTACGAAAAAAATATTAAGACATATTATAGAGGTATAGGTGATCCTAAAATGATATGGGTAGTGTCTAAAAAGGGCATTGAAGAGCGTGGAAGAGTCAGGTTTAATAGAGGATAATATATTTTTTGACCTTAAAATATTGATAGTATATAAGATAGAACGAACATATACTTATAAAGGAGTTCCCTCTCCATAATAATCCAAGAAGGTAATTATGAGTGATCCACATCAGTCTTGGACTAGTCGTCCACTGCACTTGATCCATTTGTTGATGGACCAATCATTATCATGTAAATTGTCTTACATTGGATCCTACCAACAAACCAATGTTCCTTAGGACCATAAACCATTTATGGGACCTATACAAAGCCTAGAGGTATTTAGATCATAACAACAGTAGGAATGATTTCATCCTTACAAAGGATGCTCTAGGATTCGATATGTGAGAGGATCCTTGTTTTGATGTACAAGTTATTGGGGGAGGCCCTTGATGATGAACTGTATTATGAGTATCCTATATTAATAATCATAATATCAAATAATCAATAAGATTTCCTAGTTCATTTAAGATAGAACCTTAATTATCACAAAAAAACTAGAGAAACTGATATATAGTTTCAAATCCATCATAACTCCCCCTAAGGGAACTCCAAGTCAATTGGGCACAATATCATTCAACTAATAGGTGAAACAAATACAAGGTAATTTCATTCATGAATTATATATGTAACACTCTGATAATTTTAAAATTTTAATTATATGATTAATGGAATATACGAAATGAAACACCTATCTTAAATGAACCACAAAATATAACTATTTAAATATTAATATTGTAACATAGTCGTTAAATTTATAGGTATGAATATAAATAACTATATTATGAAATATTTATAAATTTCCTACTCAATAAAAATGTATTAATTAAGACATTGCTATTCTTTTTGTTTAGGAAATTCATTTTATGATTCAAAAATATGTTTCTGCTAGAAATTATTTTTATTTCATTTTTCGAAAAATTATTATATTTACTTGTTCATAAATTTAGAAATATTATTTTTTAAAATTAAATAATTTTTTAAAATTAAAATGTAAAAATTATATTAGTATATATTTTTTATTTTTTTAAAAGGCTGATTTTTAAATGAATAGTAAAAAATACAAATATTAATGGAAATTTTATTTTATGTTTCATGAATTTTCAAAGTCCCATTTCATATTAAAGTGGTTTCAAAGTAAAATTAATTAGTTTATATTATTATTAATATAATTAAGGTAATTTTAATCGTTCTAGGGTTGAATTTGGTAAAAAAAATTGTTTATGCATGAAAATGAATTTGTGGTTGAATTCTTTTTCATTTCACTCTGCATTTCCATCTTAGATAAATTTAAATGACTTATAGAAATTTAATCATGAATAATGGTTGTAATATTCAATATAAAAAAGGCATAATTTTATATTATAGTAAATTTCTATTGTTTTCAATATTAATAGTAACCATTATTAAATATTTTCACCTTAGTAAGGGTAAAATGTGTAAAATAGTGTTAAAACATTCAGATAAGGCTTTATCACTACTCGGACAATACAGTTAGAGCTCATAAATTTATTTACGTAAAAGGTAAATTAAAAATTTGGAATCTCATAAATTTAAAAAATATTCCATAGTAGGTTTGTATATAAGTATTAGATTCAAATTCCATCTTTTTATTATTTTCATTAATTTAAAATTAAATGAATAGTTTTAAAATTTACAATACTGATATTATATAAAATTAATATTATAATAAATTACCGAAAAACATAAAAAGCCTGAAAGAAGATAATGTGGGTGATATATTGTATAAATTATTATCCATTGGTTATTTATGAGCCAATTTTTACCTTAAAATTGAAATTACAACCCTTTAATTGTGAAAATATCATTATCGTGATTATGGATAAAATAAGGAAACCAAGTGGTTAAACCAAATTATAAGGTTCAAAATACTATATAAACTTGTCAAAAAAAATTTATGTGATTTAAATTTTATAATACCTTAGATTAAAATATGATTCCATTTTGACAATTTTTTAGAATGTATTTATTATATTTTAATCATTTAAGAAATTATAGGAGTTCCCCTCCCCTCACATATAAAATGGAACGCATACTTTATCACTTGTACACTAAATTGAGACTTAGATATAATCCAAAATCTTAAAACTTATCTTTTAATACTTCCTATAAATGATTTAGTAGAGCTAATCTTCTTAGGACACAATATCAAGGGTCCATTAGAAGGGATCTAACCTAGTATTACTTAGGTAGAGGTAATAATATTAGTTGATTTTGTTTTCAATTTGATTATTCATATAATTTCTCCTTTTCTGTGAAATTATCAAAAAATAAATATTAATTATCCTTAATACTCTAAAAAAATTGTTATTATTATGAAACCATATTTTTTCACAATATTATATATTGTCTGTGAATTGAATGATTTTCTCGTGTGTGTGTGTGTGTATATACGACTTATCGTCTCCTTGAAACGATACAATTCATTTTCCAAAAAAAAATGTAATGGATGGTTATTATGTTGGGAATAATAATTATATATGATATTTATGATATGATTTTCCTTATTTAATTATAATATCATATCCACCATCAATCCTTCTAATCCATTGGGAAACAAATTTGAACATGTGTCCATGTTGACAACCACTCTAGAAAGTGATGAGATTCATTTTTAATTTATAAAATACTTGGATTGTAATAATAATTGATTTAATGAATATATATTATATTTATAATATGATAGTTATTCTTAAATTTTGAATTATTATTTACATATATTTCACTCAAACCATCAAAAGGTGAACACAACGTTCTTGTGTATATATGACCTACAATCTCTATGAAAGTAGTAATTAAATTTTCAATGTCCATATTTTATGAATGAATATAAATATTTTTAAGAATAATATAAATTATATTTATATCATAGTTAGTACTATCATGATGGTTCAACCATGATCATATTATAAGGGGCTAAACTATTAAACAAAAATTTCCATGAAACGTGTTTCTATTGACATAGATAAAGGGTAATTTTGATAAAGAAATATCAATAAATTAGGGATGAAATATTATCAATGGATCATATATAATATTTTAAGTACAAAATTATTCAATAATAATTATAATAAATTTAAATTTACTATATAATATGAAATCAAACCTTCAATGAAAGTCAAACTTGAGATAATCAATTTTTAGCCCCACGTTCATTTGTGGGAGACATATTCCATATTCACCAATCATTTTTTTGGGATGTATATAATTTCCCTAAAAAATTTAATATATTTTATATCTTTGTATTAATTATATTTAATTTTTCAATTTATTTTATTATTTCTTGGGGATTATCATTTAAAATATACTAACGTGGTAATGGTTTTATCTTAAAATATCACTGTTTTTCATGATTTTTTAGAATTAAATTTTTGAAGATGAAATCTTTAGATATAACTCTCAATATACTCATAAATTTTATTATCCTATGATTATTGAATTAGAATAAAACTATTTCCTCCATTTTTCATCACATTGTGTATTTAAGATACCAAAATACAATTTTTAATGAAAACCGACATTATTTCTCTCTTAAATAAGAAACACCTTATTCCATATCTATTATTTATATGAATGATTTAAAAAATGTTCTTAATGTTCTCAAATTATTTTTTAATGTAATTGTTTCCCATGTTTTACTTTTTAACAAAAAAATTATAATGAATTTTATTTTCAATCTGTTCATGAGGTGAATTTTGACTTTTATTAAATAAAATTATGAATGGGATGTTTTCTAATATTATACGGTATGAAAAAAAATTATTTCTATACTAGAAACTAAATGCTTAGAAGAATCATTTATAGGTTTTCAATGTTATTTTCAATGATAAAAATTTCTTTAATATTTTCTAAATCATTATATAGAAAACATGTGATTTCAAAAACAAAAGTTTATTTTCCTTATTAAATATTCTATATGGTAATTAAAGATTTTTTTCTATGTTGACGTAATTTGATGCTACATATGTTTTCTAGGGAAATGATCCAAAGATACCATCTTTATTATTTATTGGGATTGTATATAATTATGAAAAAAATGTGTTTTTCAAACTCATACTTTTTCCATGGGTAATTCTATAATTAATTGATGAAATTTTTATAAAACCCACTTATTTTCCATAAGTTATGGTTTGATGAAATGTCTTAAAAATCCAATTTCATTCTCAATGGTTATTATATGATGAATTTTTTATGATCATGTGGTAAACATATTAATATATTATCAACATGTGATGTGTGAGACCATAATTATATTGTCATCCAATGCAGTAGATAAATATGGATATACCATTATATAAACTATACTACAATGAAGAGTGGACTTAGTTTAGTAATGGGCTATGTCTATAATGATATACTTGGGAGTAAACCATGACTATTATGATTTAATAGCGACAAAACGGATCCCACTATGATAATCTCGGTTGTAATCCTTGACCACTAAAGAAATTATTTCATATAATTATTTTTATGCATCAAACCAAGTATTATTCCAATTTTATGATGTCATGGATTATGTTATTTGACTCAATTATGACTCATGTTATATAAATTACAATAAATTATGTTATTACTCAAGAATATGATCGATGATAAGATGTGTATGTTTTAAGAATTTAAATATCATATTATTATACCCTTATGATCATGTTATTCTTATGTGATATTTAGTATCTACATTTTTTACCCATACAAAGTATTTGATATTACCCTTATTTTATTTCAGTCCCCCAAGATTCGAATAAGAAATATTTGAATGAGTTTCAAATATTATGAAATTTTTTCTTTATTATGTTATTAATTTTATTTACAATTCAAAAAAGTGGAATCATATAAATATATGGTTACTCAATCCTATTAAACTGATTGATCCTTTTGAATGATGGCTCATCTTCTGGTGAAGTCTATTCTATGTAACATAATTTCAAGGAATGGTTTTTTTATCAATCAGTGTGTTGTATTTTATTTTATAATGAATTATTGTTTTTTTGTATAGCATGATCATGAAGCATAGATACGCTTCTGGGTTTCTCATATATCTTCACTTTAATTTCTGTGGAATTGTTATGCATGCCACATTTTAAAATAAAATTATTTTGGGGTGGTTAGTTTTAGGTTATGTGATGAAAATTATTCTATCTTATATTGGTTCGTCCAAATGATATCCATTCCAATATATTTATCTATATTGATTTGTTTTGATTTTATCTCAATATTATGATGGATATGTACTCTATTTTAATGTTTTTTGATTGTATTCATTGTGGAGTTTTATCTTCTGTATTTATTGGTTCGTTTCTCACATTGATTTTATAGAAGTCATGTCATGGGGATGTTATGAGGTAATGAAATTGAAATTACTTCTGGGTCATTGATATAATTTTTTTTAATCTTGTGCTCTAGGAACATGACAACCTAGGAAGTCCAGGAGTATACTACAATAGGGACTCTGGAATTACTACAACAAATAAAAATATATCATCTACTCAGGTATATGTTTTTTCCTTTATTGTCTTTTATTTTCATTACATCATTTGAGTAGACAATAATTATTTTTCCAGTTCCATTTAAATTGTATTATTAAAAGAAAATCCATTTGTTCTTATCAATTATTAATTCTTAAACATCATATTTCATCAACAATTATTACATTTTTCAATTTTGTTTTGGCATGTTATTGATTGAAGTAATTTATTCATGTAGAAAATTTTTTTGACTGAGTTTGATGCTGATGATGTAGTATAATAAATTTTTTCAATGCCTCAAGACTCTATTGGAATATAAATAGATGAACAACATCCCAATTAAATAGATATATACAACAAAAATAGACAACATTTTCTGAAACTCGGTGAAGTTTATCCAATTTATTGGAAATACAATATGGAATTTGTTATTTTCTGATAACCTTTTACATTTTTACTTCCAATACTAACAATACCTTTATTAATGACTACATAAATTTGTGTAGGAACATGTTTAAGGAATTAATATACCCTTTTTGATTGGTATATCATGTAAAGTGACTTTATTTTTCATTTACTATTTTCTCAAATATACATAACTACCACAGGAAACCATATTACTCTCAACCAACATCCTTCAGTTTTTCTCTACTATAGGAATGTATCAAGATGTTATGTGGAGGTTATATCCATCATAGCATGATCTAAACAGTTTGACTCTAAAAGGGACAACGGATACTATTAAAAAAATTTGTTACTATTCGATTTTAAAACAACCTCATTTTAGATGTAACCATTTGTGAAAACATGTAGTTCTATTTTTTTTCCGAAAACATAATATTCTCTATCAAAATTAGTTTTTCAATTTGAATATTTCAATTATTTTATACCTTTTCTTATTTGAAATGTATGTTACATCATGTTTACTATTTCAATTTATTGAGAAAAAATTTTCAATCCTGTTCTAATATACTTTTGTGCTTTCTAATATTATGTTTAAGTCTGAGAACATCTACATGATATGTTTCATTCCATAATTTTCAATATCCTTTACCAATTTCCTTCACTCTATTTCCGCATGTCAAAGGTTTTGATCTGATTATGTCTTGTATGTTTGTTCATCACAATGATATACATTCCAATACATTCATCTAGATTGATTTGTTTCTATTTCTCATAAATCTATAAGATTGATATGTACTCTATTTTAGTGTTCTTTTAAATGAATTCCTTGTGGAGTTTTATATTATGTTTTCATTAGTGTTTTTCTTATATTTATTTTACAGCAGTCTTGTCATGGGGTTTTTATGTGGTAATTAAATTGAATGTTCTATGTCATTGATAGTCATTTTTTATTTTACACTTATTCTCCAGGAACATGACAACCCAGAATGTTTAGGAGTTAGCTGCAATAGGGAATCTGGAATTGCTAAACCAATTAAAAATATATCTTTTACTTAGGTATATGTTTTTTCCTTCATTTTATTTTATTTTCATTACATCATTGGATTAGATAATAATGATTATTTTAGTTCAATGTAAATTGTCTAATTAAAAGACACTCTATTTGTTCTTCTCATTTTTTAATTCTTAAACATCATATTTCATCTCCAATTATTACATTTTCCAATTATTTTGGCATTTTATTGACTGAAGTCATTTATTCATGTGGAAATATTCTTTGACTAATGTTTTATGCTGATGATGCATTCCAACGAATTGTTACAATGCCTCAAAACTCTTTAGAAATAGAAATCCTTGAGATAAACCCCCATTTAAAGTATATATTCAAAAAAAGAGAAAAAATTGACTAAAACTCAGTGACTCATTTCCAATTTATTGGAAATACCATGATGAATCTATTATTTTATAATAACCTTTTACATTTTTTACTTCCGCTTTTAATTGTACCTTTATTAAAGACTACATGAAACTATGTAAGAACATGTTTAAGGAATTAATAGACCCTTTCTGATGAGTATATCTTTTAAAGTGAATTGATTTTCCATTTACTATTTTCTCAAAAATACTTAAATACAGTAGGGAAATTATTACTCTGTACCAACAACAATCAATGATGCTCTACTACAAGAACAGATCAATCCATTACATGGAGGATATATCCAACACAACATGATGTAGACTGTTTGACTAAAAAGGGGACATTGAATAATGTTAAAAACCTTAGTTACTAACTAATTTTAAACCCACCTTATTTCAGATGTAACTGTATGTGAAAACTTCCATTTCTTTTTTTTGTTTCAGAAAAATAATCCCCTCTACATGAATGGGTTATTCAATTTTCATGTTTCATTAATTTTTTTACATTTTCTTATTTTAAATTTATGTTTCTTCATGTTTACTATTTAAATTTGTTTTGAATAAATTTTCAATCTTGTCGCAATATATCTTATGCTTTCAACTACTATGTTGATGTCTGATAACATTGTTTCATGTGTTTCATTCATTCTTTGTTGTTGAATGCACAACCAATGTTTCCTCTCTATTAATAACCATGATCAGCTTTCCTTGTCATTAGGTTCTTTACATTCTTGGGATCTTCATTACAATCACCCACTAGACAATTTCATTGATTATGTCAATGTTAGTAGTAAAATTATAGGAAGAGAACTTTGGTTTCTAGAATTTGTATGCACCTATGTGTTTACATATTCTACATGGACTTTTTCTTTATAAAGATTGGAATTAATATAGAATTTTGAAATTTATTCTCTTGTTATATCAAGATTGAATCTATCTTCATCGGTTTTTTTATTAAATTTCATGTTATCAATACTTATGAAGTGGTTTAAGGCTCTGCATACTCGGGATAGGTCTTTTATAATGTGAGATTTAAAACCCACAACAAAACACTCTTAACATTTACTAAATATGGTATACATTCGGATATTGGGGAAATGTCATTGCTTCCCGATTATATGGAGTAATCTCAGGTTATTGTACCTTTTAAATGAAGTTCCACTATTTCATTGATGAAAATATTGTTTCCATTTTATGTTTATTGTCATTTATTTTAATATGTTATCTTTATATTTCTTATATAACTACTTTAGTGGGTTCATGTAGAGGTGATTGTAAAGAAAATGGTACATATATTTATCGTTTAAATTAACTGATAACAAGGCAGTTCCAAGGTAACATCATTTACAGAGTTTTGGGGTCTTTTAAATTGAGTATTGCAGAATTGTGGAATCCTCTATTCCAATCAACGTGATTTTGTGGATCAATACCTCAATTTTTATCAAGGGGATGAAAAATAACTTCCAGATATATGAATCATCCGATCAATTTTTCTACTTATATATTGATTATATTTCAATGAAACCATATAATATGAATTCATGTTTCCTAATAATCCAACCATATTCATTGTTTTAAGACTATAAACTCCTATAAAAATCCATAAACCATGAAAATATATATAGCTTTCATTCCATTATTTATCTCAATCCCACCTCTAGCCTCCATCTTAGCCTCTACCTTCATATTTCATTTCATCTCTATCTCAGAGACCCGTATCTCCCATTCCATCATATTCCATCTCTTCCAACATTACTCATCAATACATTTCCAATTTTCACATGCAGTCCACTCACATCCTTATCATCGTTTTATTTTAAGAATTATATTGAATATAGTGATATTACAATTTTTTTGAATGATGAAGCAGTAGATGATTTGGGAAAAATATAATAGTCATTTGAGTGTGCACGGGCAGAGTACTAGTATGTATAATAATATGAGATGTTGGTATTAGTTGTAAGAATTGAGGTTGTCAACATCATAACTCATATCATAGATCCATACATTCTAGAATAGTAATGTAAATTATCATAGAACGGACAGTTTATTGCTTCCATTACCCATTCTGGTGTAGTAGTTGGATGATGTATCTATGGGCATAATATTTGGTATTCCATTGAATAAAAATGGGGGTGATGTGATTTGGGTGATCATTAATCGACTTTAGAAGTTGGTGTATTTCTTTCAAATTAAATATATTGTGGTGGTGGAAGAGCTTGAGCACATGTATGGATAAGAGATCGTCAAGGTCTATTTAGTTCCTCATATTTTTGTTTCTAATGTAGAAACATGGTTTACATCTTGATTTTTTAATGGTTTGAAAGATAAAATGGGTATCCAATTGAAATTAGGCATGGTGTGTCATCCTTGGATTTATGGGATTACTGAGTGATCTATTTAGATTAATGAGGATATTCTTCCGGCATGCATGCTTGATTTTATTGGTTCTAGAAAAAATTAATATCTTTCTGATCAATTTGAATATAATAATAGTTAATGTGATTCAATTAATTTGTTACATTTTTAAGAATTATATGGGAGACCATATATGCATCCCTAGTGTCAGAAAGAGTTAGGGGAATGGTGTTTGGTATGAATAAGTATTATTCAAGAGGTGATAGAAAAAGTACAATTATTTTGAAAAATGATAGAGGGGCCTTTGAAAATTTTAAAATCCAATGTTCACTAAATTCATATCCATTTTGATTTTGGGATTATTGAACTAGTTTTTTCTTAGAGATCCACCACATTTGGGGATTCACACACTGAGTATGCAGCATATGTTCTCACTACGGTTTGTTGACCGTTCCAAGATCATTAAACAACCTGTGAAGGAATCTTGTTAGTTAGACCTTCCATATTTCAAAATGAAGATTCATAAAGTGTTACCTATTTCTTAACTATTGAGGTATAAAAATGAACCTTCACATGTGATTTCCTATAAATATGTTGATCTGGAGACCAACATGTATTTGCATGAGTAATGAGATCAAAATATGGATCACCGGGATCAGTTGACATAGAGTAAAACAATTATTTTGATCCATGTACTATGTTATTATTGATAAAATATCCATGAGACGTTGGAGTGGTAATCATTGTGGAGGTATAATTGTCCTTCAGTTTTTGAGAGTCCAAATTAATGAGTGAATTCTCTGGATGTAATTGTTTCTGGTTGAGAGAAATGGGACACCATTTGGGTCAAAAATGTGCGACCTTTATATCAAAATTTATCTTCAATGAGGTTATACAGTCTTTTACGCATTGTGGGTTGATTATATTAAACTTTATAAGAAACATTTCAAGAAAAAACTCTTGGAATGATTAGGTAAAACTATGTATTATCCATATATAATGTTTATGTTTGTTCCACTGGTAATTTTTGTTTTTGGAGTATGGTTTTTCTACGTCAAAAAATACCCAAAAAATATGTGGGTTAATGGGTTTAGACCAAAGGTTTTTGCATGGATTGACAATGGGTTTTCAAATTTGGTTGTAATTTTCATGAATCCATGCACATTAGTTTTCAAGGGAGAGTGACTACTCCAAGGTTGGTGAAATTTTTATCTAATAGTAATCTTAATGATGTTACTCAATTAGAACATCTTGAATTATAAAATTACAATGATTACCTGTTTAATTTTTATATATAAATTTTTCATAATACCGCTAAAACCATCCCCATAATGATTATATATATAAATCTATAATAGCATCCTTGGAGAATCTTGATTGATTAATTTGGTTATTTTTTAGGCACATTCATATTTCCTCTTCATTTCTCCTCTTCTCTCTATATATATTCATGTTCTCATTTATCCTTCATATATTATAAGTGAATTCAAATATGATTTCTACATATAGAGTTTTTGAGGTGGAATTCATGATTTTTAATATGGATATAATCTTATCCAAAAATGATTCATTAATTCCCGTTACAATTTTAAAATATTTATACACTATCTGCTTGGGTGATGTAGGGGTCACTATATAATAGTTTTATCCCATGATTTATCTTTTTTTATTGTAAATTATTTCCATATGATTTAGTTAAATGATTGATTTGGTATTGAAGAATGTTGGTACATGGAATTTAATCTTGGTTGTCCTGAAAAATGGAGGTTTGAAGGGGTTTTATTTAATAAATGTTTTATGAACTTAAATACATTCATTTTTAATGTCTTAATTGTTTTTTTACTGTAAAATTAATTTTTTGTCATGTGAACGGTTATATTTCACTTTTGAAAAAATATTATCAACATTTGTGCATTGATTAATTAAATATTTGGGGAAAACATACAACATGATAACCATGAGTTTGAAAGGATTATAGAAATATTCATGCCTTTTATGGGTTAAACCATAAGGGTTTAGGTATCCATTAGGTTATTCTATCATTTGGATGGGTTTGACACTGATAGATTATGGAAGAACATATAATTTTTTGGGATCATGTTAAGATGTCTTAGTATTCCCTGTGTGTCAACTACTTATTCCTATAGGATAAATCACAAAAAGTTCTTCATTTATTAAATAATAGTATTATTTCATGATTTATTTCTCACATGGTTATATTTTGAGATATGGATGTTTTGACCACCTACCTCTATATTTCCATTAATCTTTGTATTCATATTCTTATGTCTCAGATAATGGATAGTTTTAAATAATGAAAATAAAGGATATCTTATGTATAATAATTTTGGATGAAATAGATATTTGATATGTTATTTGTTTTAAATATTGATCTATTTATTTCATGAATACTGACATTAAATAGATTCTTTGTATTATCCTACTGGTTACTTTCCTTACACCATGTGTATGCAATTAGGAATATGTATATTTGGTTTTGTAGTGCAAAGGTAAAGGGAAAAATTTTTTGTATGGTAACATGGATACTCATTTATAATCTTTTATATTTTTATATCAGGGTTTATCTTTTTGTATTGTTCTTATATGTCTCATATTTTGGTAACCTTATTCTTTTCTATTCTCTCGTATTTTAGCTCTTTTATATTACACTTGAGACATGTTTTTCTTTATGTGATTATCTCCAACTTATGGTGGGTTATCTTGGGTGATGTCTTGTGTTTACTAGGGTTTGTTTGTCACAAATATAGTAAGATATTATTAACATAAATTGGGTGTTATTAATATATTATAATAAGAATGGATAAGTGTTCAGGAGAAATATAAGGATTATATTAAAAGGTATTTATCATGATGATGTAATTTAAATTGATTAGAAAATTTCTCTAGTTTCTAGAATCAATTACACAAGAATATGTTTTATTATTATTTTTCAATAATGCAATAATATATTCAAAAATTGATATCGTATTAATATTTATCATTTTTGAATCATAATACAATGTGTATACTGCAAAACCCAATTTATTTTTTATTAGAGATAAAGATATATGTATGTTTAGGATGATGAATAAAATTTACGGGATAAAACAAGATCTAATAGAATGGTATTCTAATCTCTACTCATGTATTAAGTCGCCAAATTTTAGAAAAGGTAGGGTTGAAAACAATATTTAAATCCCATAAATTAATGTGGTACAATTCAAATGTATTGAAAAAATTGATTATAATATATTTATTTTAAATGGGGAATGTGTATATAGTGAATTTTCCACCCATGTGATGAAGTTATTAGATGAGTCAATTTTTTTATAGATGGAGTACATATTTATACATCAAATTTCTCAAATAAAAGATCACATGAGTATTTATCAACTGAAAGATGGATATTATTTATTGATGATGTTTAGAATGGAGGATGATACACTAGTTTAGACTCTGAATTCACTAGGATCCTAAATCTAATATAATTAATATTCAAAGGTGTATGCTGAAAAGTATTCCAAAATACTTATTACATGTTTTCTCTACATGATGGATTGATGAGATAATTTTTCCAATATAATTACATAGTCGGTAAGATATCAATGTGAAGCTAAGGAATCTGATTTCAAAGTAGAAAATATATATTTTTTGGTATATTAAATTAACTATATGTAATGTAGTTACTTATATCAACAAGTAAAATCCTGGTCTTAGTGGATATATTATTTGGATAGGATCAGAAGAAATGAAAAAAGGAAATACACATTTAATGGATAGATATTATTTGGATATAGGTGTGTAATTTTTCAGACGATGTATCAAAATTCTGTTACATTAGTATAACACATGTGGAATATTTTCCATCAAACATGGAGTCCACAAAACTACTATGGTTGAATAAACTGTATTAAAATCTTTAAGTGGAAGTGAATTTTACATTGTTGGTGATTTATAAATATTTATGCCCCACCAATATTTCATGAATTCTGTTTCGTAATTCTTGACCAATTTACATTGATATCAACTACCATTTTATCATAGAGAATGTTTTGGAATGATTCTTGTGGAAGCTGTATTTTTCTTTAGAGTGGTTAAAGTGTTTATTAAACTATTAACTAATGGTCCATTTTGAATACTAATAAATTTTTACCAAAACATTTCAAAAATATGCATTTCAAAAACTATGGTTTATTATGCGTGCTCAACTACAACATTCTAATGTTAACATTATATTGACTTTTTTCCATCACTCACTTATTCTTTTGATTATTTTTATCAAAGAAGGGGAATAAACAGAAATCAAAAGATATAAATTTTCCTTATGCAAGATAAACCACATAATTAAATATATTAATATTTTAGGGATATTTTTTAAAAGGAAATGTTATTTTCTCAACATACATATGGGTGTGCGAGTGTTTAAATATAGGAGTTTATAATTTTTTTGCTGTTTATGCACCATAATGATGCCTCGGTTGAGTATGTAAGATTGAAATAAGTTTGTAACATATAAAAGAGATGTTTTGATGAATTTAATGTTTTGGAGGATATTGGAATTGAATGTGAGTTAATATAATGGTTTGTAATGTATTTATTATTCATTATTATTATTTACTACCACAAGTTTTATCACCTAGTCTCAAAATGATTATGTAATTATTTATTTATAAAATTATTGAGATTTTATTTTATTTTTTGCCATAAAAATATTAAGGTGGATATTATTTTGAAAAAACAAGGTATTTGTTATCTTGATAATATTTCTATGTTATTTTATAATGTTTTAGTTATATTGTAATATATAGATCTTGAATTTATGGTGATTGAATGTGGTTTTTTTATCCAAAATTGATTCAAATTCCATATCAAGTGAATATGGGTATTTTTGATATGTTGGATAGTGTTTAAAATTACATTATGTGATGCTCTAATTGATATGGGAATGTTGGGGAGTATTTTTATATTGTATGATAACTTAATTGAATGAAAAAACATGATGTGTTGTTCAGAAAAAAATAATCTTGTTTAATGTCTCTAAAAATGGCATGTGGATGGTCTGAAGAATTATTTTGGTGTTATGACCTATTACCTAATTTTTTTAAAAAACAATACCTAAAACTTATAGGGAATAAAAACACCCCATGGTGTAATGCTTTTTATCTTCATATGTAAATAAACGTTTTAGGGATGATGAAAAAATGGCCTGATGTTTTACCACTTTGAATAGAAATCAGAAGAGATTATGTTTCTATTATAAAGAAAGGAATATGGTCAAATTATCACCACTTGGATTATCTATCAAGGCCATGTTTTTTTTCAATGGGAGAAATTATATTTCAAACCATGTGATAATTGATGTCATGGAATATATTGAGATCAAATAATTTGGAAGGAAACTCATGATTTTACTTTATTGGTTGTGGATTTCAAATTACCAAGAGTAGATCAAAGTATTCGGTGAGGTGCATAAAAACACATCATGGAATACCTAACCACAATTTTGTTATCCTAGAATATAGATTTATGTATTTTGGATGATGTGTCTTGGTGTGTTAGACATGGTTTAATCCAACTCAATCATTAATATACCTTGATCTCATATAGGTTTGTGTTGAGACATTAGATGGAAAAATGGGTGAAATTAAAATGGGAATTACTATATTTTATTTATTTTTTTTTTAAATTAAATAAAAAACTATGTATATGTTAAGAGTGCGTGTTTGATAGTGTAGTATGGATTTTTGAGAAAAAGTGAAGAGAAATATAGTAGAGATTAAGAAAAATAATCCCATAGATTATTGAATTCTCTACTTTTCCTCATCTATATATTTAATAATGGAAGAATCATTAACAATTGATGATTGAAATATAACTTTGAAAATGATGGAATACTCTACTTTTGAGGTGTTAAATTGTGTTTATTAATTTTAATTGATAAGAAAAAAAGTATCTACAACTTCATAAATATTATTAGAAATATATGGAATAAATTGAAAAATCAAAATGGGAAATCATGTATAAAATATTTAGAATTATATAGAAAGAATAAGAAGATAATAATTGAATCATTATTGACTAAAATTTAAAAATTCTTCTTGGTTGTGAAGACAACATTTCAATATTTTTTTACCATTTATGTAACATTATATTGATTATATCAGAGAACACTTATCATATGAAGATATGTTTTTATAAAAATGACTATAATGAAATATAATAATAACTGTAATAATGTGATGATTATAATTTAATGTATGGAAATGTAAAATATCATACAATATGATGGAAATATTCATTTTCTTTTATTGGTGAACCTTGTACACCTCTATTGTTACTATTATTGTGTGATTTTTCAATATATGTAACAAAAATGAAAATATTATCATTAAATTCAGTGTTGAACAATATATGTTGTATAATTGGTCATTTTTTATACCTCTTAATAGTGAATAATTTTAGTTATGAATAAATCACAAAAGATATACAGTCACTGATAAAACCCCCATCACCATGTTAATTTTTATGGGGCCTTACTATAATTGGTAATAATAATTTTATATGATTAAAATATATTCTAATGATTGATTATTTCGTATAATAAATTTGATATACTCAATATAAATGAATACATATAATTGTATTTCCAACGAGATTTTAATGTATTGGTTATGGTCACATAAACAAAAACATTGGAATTATTAAGGTATTTATATTGATGAAAATTTATTCTAAAATCAATTCAATCAATTTGAGAATATCATTTACATATCAATCATCCCTTGTTTTAAAATGAACTATCATTTTTATCATGATTTATTTTAAACACTGATTTCATTTTAATGACATTATGATTATTAGTCCTCATCACATGATCTCAATTCAAATTATTTTCAATATGATAAAAGTCATAATTTGTTTATTTATCCCATGAAATATCATTTTTAGTTCTTTAAAATTTATTATATCTTCCTTTAAAAAAATAATATTTGATACATCACATTCAATAAGTTTTTGTTGGGATAATTGTATCACTAATGATACTAGATTAATTGATTTTAGCCATTTAGTTTTTCCTTTGAGCCAATGGTTAAATGAAATGGACTATCACTTCCTTTCATAATTTAATTTCCAAGTCTTCCTTCTATAATAAAAATTATTATTATCATATAATTGATTCATTTTCATCACATATTTCCTCAAATTTTACTTATCTATCCTTATTTATAGATTATACTTCTATTATATTCATATCAGTCCTCCAAAAAATAATGTTGAGTGTCCTATTCATGTTATTGTGGGAATTATTATTAGTTTAATAACTAAGTAATATTCCCTCATATGTTACACCAATTGTTTCCCTCATGTTCATTTATTGCTTCTAATATAACACCCACTGCCAATTACTCTTATATTATTTAATTTTAGGTTTATCACTCTATATATCTAATATAATTTTATATTCTCTAGAAACCGAAAATAAATATATGTTTTGGGTATATAAGACAGCTGAAACTTCCACCTTTGAATATAACTTCTATTAAATAATATTTTTATGTATTTTTAACCATCTAGTTTTTTATTTTATAAAAATATTTTTAGGTTCATATAAATGATATCTCATGTTTTATTCTCTTCTTTTATAAATAGTTCTAAAATAATTTTTTTTTCTTTCCATACCAGTTTCCAATATTGTAATTTTTCATCCTATATGTTTTTTTGGATCTCCTTTTAAATTTTTAATACATTCCATTTCCTCTTTCCATATTTTAATAATGATAATGTGGACCCACCTGTAATAGTAATCTATAAACATGATAAAATACTTTTATCCTCTCATTAAAATATGTTTCAGGGGACCACGTACATATAATTTAATCAATAAATAAAACATAATTTTTTTTCTACATTGTCTTATAGGGATTTTGAACTATATACCCTCTCATGCATGAAGCATAATTATTTTATGAAACTACTTTTAAATTAGTAATATAAATATCTTCCTTTAAATTTAATATATCCCCAATTAATTGGTGATATATATGACAGTGATCTCAGAGTGGCAAGTCATTTTCCTCTATTACCACAAAAGAACAACATCTTTATTTTTTATCATTTTCTTATTTATTTTTATTTTTTATCCTTCCTTAAATCAAGGAATTAATTAAACATTAATTTATCTGTCAATACTCATTACTATAAAAATTTAAAAGAGACATTGTTTTATCCACGATTGT
This sequence comes from Viscum album, assembly GCA_963277665.1. Taxonomy (NCBI): domain Eukaryota; kingdom Viridiplantae; phylum Streptophyta; class Magnoliopsida; order Santalales; family Viscaceae; genus Viscum; species Viscum album. The sequence goes on along the minus strand of OY728135.1, from coordinate 738,547,528 downwards.
TAATGAATTTGGTCATAAGTGGCATACCCCAATGGTAAAGGATGATTCTGGTTATATGGTGAAAAAGACAACCATATGGACATGGTATGTTGTGACTATGGTAGAGGGGTTTATCAACAACAATGGTCGTATTTTATTGTGAATATATGACCTATAGAACTATGTTATATGTGTATTATGTCTGTTGATTATCAAAAAATTTATTTACTTATATTACAATAATATATTTACTTATGTCAAGGATAATAAATTAAAAATAAAAACACAAACACATACTCATGAATCATCTACTATTTGGATACAATAAACTACACCAAAAATAGTATATCCACATTGAAATTTTCCCTTATTACATAATTTAGAATGACTATATTAGGACCATTATTTAAATCCTTAAAGTCACTTGATTTTTGTAGCCTAGCACTCTTTCACACCTACTATACTCTAGACCTACCTTCTCCTAATATAACAAACTCCCCATATACAAGAGTTATTTATATCCAACCCACATTATTCATCCACCCACAACATCCCTTCTACCAATTTATTTGAGAGAGTAACTCATGCACGATCTATAGCCAAAAATGATAATCCTTTGTGTCACACTATACATGTTATGTGGCCATGGAAACCATTTACACACCTTTTTATCACCCCTTATAATGAAAATTGATATACCGACTATAAATAAGACATAAAAAAGAAAAAGGAGTGATAATAACAAACATATGGTATGAAACACCATTAATAATGGGGGAACTCAGCATAAAAAACCTCAAATAGGTTAAAATACCTATTGGAGGCATGGATATATACTATATTATTTGGGAGATTGTTAGTAACTATGTTTCCTTCAATCTATATATGATACATTTTTACATGAATACATCAATATATTTAGTACATTGATCCCAACCCTTTAAAAAGATACTATATAAAAAATATTGCTATACATTCCATAGCATTAATAACAACAGTTGTGTCACTTTCAATCCAAATATAGTTTCATCCAGATTTTCATTCATAATTAAAGACATAATTAATAGTAAATTACTCTATTTTATAAATAGTGTTGATTTCATGGAATTTCTTCAATATATCTTCGATGAATCCTCTAAAATTTTATAATATTCTAATATACCCCACATGTCTTTGAGCTCCCTTTTTTACTCAATTAATATTAACATGTTTCCCTTTTTCCATAAAAGAATACATTTTAATAATGTGATCATAATTTTATTACATTATATTCCAACGATAAATAATGTATTTAGAGTAATCAGATTGATAATATTATTATTCATTGGTCAATCTTGATACTTAACTGACATTTGAATGTCTTTCATAATTTATGTGAGAATGATACCCATGTTGATTTTCATTCTCTCATACTTGGTCATATTCTTGGTAAAATGAATTGTAGACATTTAATCCATGAATACCACATTGATACAGTTATATACTTATGAATTAAGATGTGTACCATAAAAAACAGACCTAAAAGAATACATGCCATGGACATTCAATAGTTGTATGAAAAACCACACAAAATCCTTGTTCAAATTTTACATAAATACCTCAAAGCCAATTTTTAATAATTAATTAATAGATATTTCATAAATATTAATTATTAAGTATTAAGAATTTATTATTTAGTAATACTTTAATATTAATTTTTAATTTCTCATAATTGAATGAAAATAATTAATTAAAATTATAAAATTTTATTTATTTATTATTAGTACAATGAAATTATCATTCATTAATAAATCAAAATATAACCTCTAATGCAAAATAATAATAATAAATTATCAATTATGTATAATTAATTATTAATTTTTATTTATTATTGATTAATAATAGTTATCATTTTTTATGTATTTACGGTTTTCATTATTTAATCATTATTATATATAAATTATAATATATGACTTAGAAGATATATATTATTAAATAATAAATAGTTTATAGTTATTAATCATGTGTATTAATTTTTAATTAATATTAATTATTTAATAGATGTTAGTTTTTAGTTATTTGTATTTAGATATTAATTATTACATATTAATTATAAATTATTATATACAAATGCTCATAATGTTAGCATGGAACTTATAATTTTAATCAATGTTCAAGCATCCAACCCATGACAATCTACATTTATAGAGATTATTATTCCTATTTTTAGTCTCTCATGAGAGTGGATATGTCATGCTATCATCGATATAACCCCATGATACTCCAATGATGTGGATGGTGTGAAGCCACAATGATTGAAAAGAAAGCACACTAGGTCTAGTTTATAATATTGCAGCATGATTGCAATGTTCAACACATAGACAGGAGAGATGATACGTGACATAAGGAGGTAGAAACAACAATTCTCTTCCCATATGGGAGAGTTGGTAGATGATTTTTAATGCCCATAATGTGCATACATAATGGAAATTTAATGCATGGTTTACTGAGCTGAATAATAAATCAATGAGGCCTTTAGGCTTATAGATGATTTGAATTTAAATAATGGGTAAGATAATTTTATATTGACAGTTTGGGGTGTTTTAATGAGATTTATCACTTGTAAGTGATCTCCCAATGCATTCCCCCACTATGAAAAGAGCTACACACTAGAGTTGTGGTGTATAGATGACAAGGGGATAATTACCTCTAAATGTACAAACACTTTCTATCATACATCAATATAAACTAAATAAGTATGAAATGCAACATAAATAATAAACAATATTAATATTAATGTATATATATATATATAAAAACAGTAATATGATGTAACTTATATAAATGATTTATTAGAGAATAAGGTAAAATATTTATTATAATAATTTAGTGAAACTAAAAGTATAGATATAAATTATATATCACAACCTATTGACATCTTGTAATTTGACATTCCAAGGGTGGATACCGTAATTATATTCACTCATCTAAGCATAAAATCAACCACAAAATCTAGTATCAATGGTCATTAATCCTATACATGAAATGTTCTATATAGGCATCGGGTGAATGACCTTAAAGTACACATGTAGGGGTGACTATAAAAATACCTATCATGGTCATCACAAGTAGTTTACTGATCATGAGAGAATAACAACTGTCAATGTGCATAAATAATATCCATGGAATATTATTATTACATCCAGAATGTCACAAAAAACAAAACCAAAAATGGTAGTCAACCTATCAATCTACAGAGAGCTTACATATGTAATTCTCACCAAAGAAAAATGAATAATTATATATTAAATTAATGAATAGAAACTAATTATATATTCTTCATAGATTCTATATACGATATTTTTCCCTAGATGCACTAATCCTAACACGATGGATTAAATACACATATCAACCAATCGAGATAGTATTGGAGGAAATATGAACCTCAACTATATCAGATGTACACTTGGAAATAAAAATCTCTACTAATGTAAATAAACATCACCGAATGTATTAGTGTATAAACTTATAGATTTTTAAGGAACTAAAAATATATTAGGATAAAGCTATATACTATTCTTATATAAGTATTATTCTTTTCATGGACTATCACAGAATATTAGAAACTTCTAATCTCATAGAAGTGGGTGGGGAGTAGAGATTTCATCGAGTGCATCACCATCAAACTTAATCCCAATACTATAATGAACAATGGGGTGTTTCCATTTGAGTGAATTTCCATTATTTCATTCATATTATAAGGTTGTTAGAGTGACTAGAGATCTTCATGCACCACATGTATCACATCTTCAAATTATGTACAACATTGGAACTACCCATCTCACTTTATCCCCCCCAAGTAGTCAAGAGAATTACATATCTTTATCTATCTCTATGTTATGCCTTACCTCTATCATCCCATAGTATTGGGTGAGTAGTGGTAGATAAATGCATAATTTGACATTTGTCTCCACCCAAATAAGTGGGATAAATGGTGTATATGCACTATCACATCACTGTAACACAAAATAACGGATGAGTTCCCAAATTTTGTTTTTTCACCGTCTGGTCACATTAGGTCTCAAGGTAATGAGTGCATATAACCAAATATTAATAATTTTTAGGTCCCCATACTAGTTAGAATACTTTCATGGGAATCCTGTCACTATCATTCACAAGGAAATCCAACTTCCAAAGCCTCCAAAAATTTAAAATAATTCAAGAATTCATGACATAATATTTTTAATTTCCCTGATAACCACATCACTACACTAAAGATATTAGTTTCCCTGTTAAAATATTTATCTACATTATCAAAACTATCTCATGGTACATTACTATGTTCATATATAATTTCTAGGTTACTTCATAATTCATTGCAATTATTTCTATCATTCTATGATTTAAATTTCACATTACAACCAATCCTTCCCTTTTCATTATTCACCAATAAATTTATTATTAATTTACTACATTTTTTAAATTAATTATAATTTGACAACTTTTTTATTTTTCATTACATCATTAAATGAATTATTATGTCCTAATATAATAATAAATGTTATATTAATCAACCTACATGGTAAATATTCCTTCCCAATAACATAATTCAATAATTTACTTACTTCATTCAATTAAACATTATTATCCATGTACATAAAATATGTTTAATCCTCCCCTTATCTAATTTTTAAGACAATCCCCATTCATAACATAGTCACATGTCCTTTAGTTCATTATTTAATGGCTTAAACCCATTCACTGGAACCAATATTTAACGTTTATTATTTAATAATTCGAATTATGACTTATCACATAATTTCCTTATATAATACAATTTTTAAATAATAAACTTTTTTTAATCATCAACTCATGGTTAATCTGACATCCTAATATTGTGTTTCACAAATAACTGTGTTTTTTACCTCATTAAGTGATTACCTTAAGAACAGTGATAGTGAACCTCACGACCATTTTGAATTATCAATGTTAATTTTTATTATTTTAATAAAAATATTTTTCATAATGTAAATAGAAATTCAATAAATTCACCTATTTAATTGTCTCAAAATGATCCAAACATAGTTTTAATTGGTTTATGATGTCATGAAGAGTCAAAAAAATACATTTAGTGTAAAAAATACTTATGAAACTCAATTATATGTGTAGGGGGAAGTTATATCCTTACAATTGGCTAATGAAATACCACCATGTTCCCACCACATATAGTCTATGGAATTTGTATGCATAAACAACTTCCTCAGTCAGATTAATTTGATCTAATGTTGTATGCCTTACAAAGACAATGATGATGTGGTGTATCATTCTATTGTCTAATCGTGTTGATTAGGCATCCCTCACATATCACGTGAGAGGGTATGATGATACCATTTCAAAACTATCAGATCGAGATAGTCGAATTACCCATGAAAGACATTGTTTACAGACATTCGTATGGGGTATGACCAAAGTTGTAGGATTTTTTCCCCTCTGGTCAATTGATAAGATGGTTCACATTAATTTGGTCATTAGACACACTAAGCCACATAACCCATTCAACATAGGGTTATCATGGCCCAATTTAGGTATTTCAAGCACAAATCAAATGGATGAGAGTATGACACAATGATTATCATTTTCAGATACCTATTCCACATCCCATAACTACCCAAATAGGTTTCTGAGATAGTTAAACATCCCAAAACTCACAAAACATCAATAGTTGGATCGTATCATCCCATATATCATAGAAAAGTAAAACATTTCGCATAATTCAATTATAAAAGAATATCAAATAAAGATAATATTACTAAAGGGGGAAAATTCCCTCTCTGATAACATTAAATACATTTACCATATTGATCTGAAGTATGTATTATTATATTAACATTGAATATTCTCATCTATGGATATATTCTCCCTTCTATTATTCATCTTAGATTTTAGTATAACTCTAATTTATTGAAAATTTAAAATAATTATATATCAAGAATATCTCTTAAAATGAATATAAAAATATAATAAAAATTTTCATTTGATTCATTATGATATATAGATTAATATAGTTGAGTTTCACTAAATTATTCTTAACTTTATGCATACCAATTTTAGAGATAATTGTTTCAATATAAAACTTCTCTATGGAATTACTCAAAATTCCATCAGCATACATTGAGCATTTAAATTGTATTGTGTTCACCTTGATAAGAATAATATAATAGTAATATTTTAGAAACAAATGTTTTAATTATATAAGTATATAAAAATAGATTGTTTTAGAGGCGAAAGGGGCAAAACAACTTCTAAATAACCATTCATTTATTATTATAAATACGTCTTTCTTTAATCTATAGTGAGATAGTCTATTCTATGTTAAGCCACCAAAGACATGGCCTCATCTCTTCCTCCATAGATTCCCCTAAAAATAAATATTAGTGGGATAATTATGGTCTACTTTATGATGATAATTATTATTTATTTACAATTAGTAATTAATTATAAAAAAATACTCTCAATTAATTGTTCAATTCTTTAATATTGATTCTAAATTATTAAATAGACATCCTTTTGTATAAAAACCAATTTCAATTGAATGGATCTACTTATTTTCAAATCCAACATTCTAAAGAAGGGAAATTTCCCCCTTTTTTCTTCTAAGTAATAATTAATATTTTAATATAAAATCTTATGACAAATAACTAAATGACTAAAAATATTCAATTATATTTAATAGAGATCCAAAGCATCCAATTACACTAGGGTGAACATCAATATTAAATTACAAGAAAAAGGAATAATTTGGTGTAAATGTAGGTCATTCAATCCACCATAACATTATTAATCTGTGAATGGAAACAATCAACTGACAGTCTAAACACGTCATTTATCCACCAATATGAAATATATAAAGAAGATATCCACTATGGGATAAAATCCAATAACCAAAATAAATCAAGAGGAAATGTATCCAATGATAGATAAAACAAAAATTCTATAATGTTTATATAACATTGTGATAACACAAACCCTCCTCCCACATCATTCTATCCATATCTATAATCTCTATTTAAGAAGAAAATATGACCGACCCACTGATATAAAAATCACTTTTTGATAATCCATGACTACATTAGGTAATCTCCATCACAAATCCAATAAACACTTCTATATTATAATTTATAACTAAATGAAATTATATACCTCAATTATCAGTCCAATAACTCACGATTATTTGGAAAAAAATGATTGAGAGCATGATCCCCAGTGAACAAAATGTTTTATACGTAGAAAGTATTCATTATCCACCCCTAGGAAATCAACCGAGATCTATATATTTAAAGAAAAAACTAATTATTTTCTTGAATATGGTCATAATAATTCTCCCAAAAAACTATACTAATAATTTTACGTGAAGCAAATGTATCATCAAAACTCGATAATGACTATATCAATGAATCCGTATAATATAAATTTCTATAATGATAATAGACCATCCAAAAAACACTACTAATATTTCATATGTACATAGTAAATCTAGCCATAAATTGAATGTTTAAAAAATATTAGTTATAGTTTAGAAAAATTTCATAGAAAATTTATATTGAGGAAGGATATGATTGATAAAACAATCATAGACTATAGTTTAGTATATTTATTCTCTATCTATTTATTTTCAGTAAATAATTCCATATATATAATTTTATTAGTTAATAAAAGGTGAACATATACACAAATTTCATATATATATGTATGAAACATATCCCCGCTATACCAAATTATCTCATCATGCTATGATTCCTTACCATTTCTAGAAATCACTAATATATATTAATAATCACCCCAGTTTATAATATAATGACCTTACCTATTTCAAGAAAAATCCTTCCAAAACTACCAAAATCCACATGCTTCGCAATAAAGGTGATCATATAAAATATCTTCCTTCCAACAAAGAGTAAAATAATGAGCACACTTCTTATTCTATTTCATCAATCTAACAATTAGTGACCACATTAATGGTATCAAAATATCTTCCTTTCTTTTACAAGACCCATTAACCACTAACACCAAATAGTCAAAATTAAATAACACTCATTGAAAGTTTTAGTGTAAATTCTATCGTACCTCCTAGAAATGTAGGAGTTACACTGATTTTGACATGGAAAGACATGACATAAATATTTTTATAATTTGATACAAATCTCTATAGTTCACTCCATACATTTTCTCAAATCCCAAACAAATATTAAATTTTATCTTAAATAATAGGCATCATAGTGCATCCCTCTATTAAGTACCCTCACATTGAATTATGGTTATATGAAATATTATGTTCCCATAAAAATTGTTACATGGATATTATTTATGATAATTTCTATGGGAATATTTACTCATAAGTGTGTTAATTTCAACTAAATATTCCATCACCTACTATGAATATAATGTGCCGCTATAATAAATAAGCTCTAATAATATCAATAAATTGGCCAGTGTCACTCTAATTAGAGTAATCATAGTGGTATAGATCTCAAATTCATGAATAAGTCCATGCAGTCTCAAATATCACAAAATAAGTAATTTAAAATCCCCATCAACTCAAAATAAATTAGATTAACTTTTAAATTTACTGAATGTGTTTTATAATAATTCTACATGGAAATAGTTATTCCCTATTGAAATACTTTTATAATAATCTATTTGATTCCTAAAAAATCATTTATTTAGATCTATTATAAATTATATAATATATTTGGTATATATCAAATCATAATCACAACCACTAATTTAGAATGAAACATTCCATTCTCATCAATCCCTACCAATTTCCCCACAAAAACCTTTTCAAACCTAAAATAATATAACATTTTAAGGATTTTAATAAATTTTCTACCGATCTTGTTCACCCAAAATATCCACAACTAAAATCTATGAAATCATGAAAAATAATAATCAGGACAAATATCTATATGATGACTGATCTTAAATTTAAAAATCGATCCCAGATACTAATCATTCATTCATAAAACATTAATGCAATTCATTACCAAGAGTATATTCCACTTTATCATTATACTATAATAGAAAAATTTTCATGTATCATCTCCCATAAAAGTAAAATCTATTATAATTATCTAACTATGCTAGAAGCTAATAGGTACCAACAATGTATCTTCATAATAAGGAATTTATTACCTTTAAATATACCATTGACCAAGTATCATACATCAAAATTCAAAAAACATTCATGAAATATAGTATAAGTAATGTATATTATGAATATATAAAAAAACTATGATAAAATATAATTAATATATAAAAAACTTTAGTGTATTACGTGAACTAATATGATTTAATAATAAAGTACAATAGAAAATCTATATGTATTTAAAAATCCAAAACAGGATATATACCAAAATGTAACGGTCTAGGGGTAGTCACCATAATGATCTCCACTACACAAGAAATCCACTTCAATAAAAAAATCTGGGTTCTATAGTCATCCACCCCCCATCAAAATATCTATATACATACATGGTGAATTCTACATAATTTATTATATATTGGTGAGTATAAAATAACTAGCATTATCATCATGAGTATTGGATGGATCCAATAAAATATTTATTTTTTCATTGTGAACAAATAATAAAATTGGTTCAAACATATCACATCCCTAAAGTCATCAAAAGTGTAGAAACAATACTCATAATCAACCTTATTAAGAAAACAATACCTCACCTCCAAAATGATCTAAAAAAACTATTATTACATATATAATGGAACATATAATAGAAACTGGTCATACATACCATCATATATTCCCAACCAAATAATACTCCTTTAATTTACAATTCATGAGAAGGTTGATGAAATGCATTTCTCCACTTATCAGTGATATACTAGAATAAATACACATCTTTAACAATCTAAGATATACTTTTGGAAATAGACATCTTCACTGAAGGAAATTGATATCTCTACAACTAAAATAATATAAATATCTAGAGACTAGATGAAATAAACATATTCTTGAATAAATATATATACAATTATGCTTTAGTTAATAGACACCACCAGGGATATCATAAAATATATGGTTCTTCTAATCCTAAAGAGGTTAGTGGGGAGTAGAGCTAGTATCAGGAATATTTTCATTCACATTCTTCAAAATATTATATGGAAGAAAGGGTTTTCACCACTTGGGTAAATTTCCATTATGTCATTAAAATATGGAGTATTCTATAGGAACTAAACTAACCAACATGTCCCATTAATCATTTATTTTTATCAGGGATCCTCGATAAACTACTTAAATCCTTCTGTCCATATAGGATATGTTTGAGGAATTACACACCCTTAACTATAATATATTGATTTCAAAATTATATAATCGTAGAGTAGTGGTTGAGTGAGTGAAAATATATGAATAATTCATCACCATTCTCTACTCAAATAATTGGACAAGATAGGGTAAAATTACTCTCATCTCATTATAACCCTATACAGAGTGTGGGTGATAAAGAGTTCCAATATAGAATTTTTTCACCATCCATACCCATCATTCTTAATATAAATAATATCATGAGAGAGTTAGTGAATATACAAACTTTTAGATATTAAACAAGGGGATCCTTATAACAGTTATAAGAAAACTTGTGTAGTAATCCTCCTGTTATAATTCCCAATAAAATTTCACATCACAATCCAAAAAAAGTGAATTATGATTCAAAAATAATAATAAAAAAATTGTTATTGAGTAACCTAGATAACCATATGAGGACACAAAATATATTACATTCCTCCCTCAAACCCAATTATGAGTAATCAAAAACGTTTGAATATACATTAATATGTTTTGTGATAACTTCCAATCCACTTGACTCATCATCAAAAATATTTCCACAATTTCTTTCTCTAGAGTGCATAATAGATTTCTTTGTTATCTTTTTATTATTCCCCAAAAAATTGTTTTATTAATTTATTAATTTATTAATTATTATTGTTATTATTATTTTATTAAATTTTCTCACATTAATTATTCTATTAAATATTTTCCCATGTCCCAATATAGTGATAATTTTTATATCTCTCATCAAACCCTACAGAGTTTCATTCCAAATAACATGATCTGAGAATTAACTGAGTATTATTAATTTAATGTTTTATTCATGTAATTAAATTATTTTCCAACCCCGATTCATCAAATTACCAAGATAATACAGTTTTTGGTCATAGATTATTTTAAGAGGGGAAAATTTACTCCTTTGACAATTTAATGTAAAATAAATGTTTATAGTGAGAAATACATTACATGATAGTTGATATGATCTATTTGAGCTTAAAAAGATAATATCAAAGTATCATATGTGAATAAATTATTAAACATAATATATTACTATATTTGAATTGATGTTTTAGTGATTAAATTTGATAATGTAAATAGAAGATGAACACAATTGGAAAGGATTGTGGAAAAAACACAATTTGTGCCACTATATATCTTCCCATCGACTCGATAGGTTAATTATTTAAATTTATTGGACTTAAAAATAATTATGAAACATGTCCCTCACATCTTTGATTTATGATCAAACACTTGAGATTTTTCAAAGCCATGTAACCCATCCGTCACTTTTACCTTGTAAGAACCATCATAGAATGTTTATTTTAGAAGCGAAAGGTTTGATTTATGAATACCCAATAAAATATGATAATAAATATATTTAGGTGGTTGTAGTATAATTGAGAATGAGATATTTGAGATAATGGTTGTGAGCCTTTGGAGATTCAGAACATTGGAAGGCTCTTAAACGAATTGTTAATTCTTGTACTTAACCATTGATTTGGAACTTGAGATCACAATAATGGATACTAGTTATCAATAGTGAAGTTATAATATGTAATGGGGTCCCTTTATAGGCTCTAATGGGCATATAAAACATCTTAAATTATTCACGATTGATGATATCATGGAGGTACACATTTATGTAATTTCCAAAAATAATTAAATCTACCTAGCTATAGATATATGGACACTATTGGTTACCTAGTAGCCACTGGAGGGTAGATAATGGCCTACATAGAGACATCCATAGTTCTAGAAATAGAACCAACTAACCGGTACACCTCCACATTCTAGATAATGTACACATATATATTCCTTTTATATATACTTCACCAAGAACTAGCTAGTGGGACTCAATTGGGAGGTTGTTGGTATTCTAAATATAATATATTTTTGGACATATAGAGCATGTTGACTGGTTCTCTACATAATCTTGCAAGTGTATCCTACACTTCAACACATTCATGTTGATCCATCTATTCTACCTTATAAGACCACATAAGGACCTTTCAATAAACTTCCATATACATGAGGGATGAAATGAGCCGTGATTTAGAATTTAATAGAACATCTAACAAACATAATAATGTCATTAATTCCATTACTTTTTATTTAATAAAAAGTAATCAAACTCACTAAAATGAAAATGCATGAAACATGTTTGATAGTTTTTTATCATGAAAAAACTATGAGAAATAGAGGTAAAATAATAACCCCATTTTTATGTCTATAGTCACTTAATATAGAAAAGGTAATTTAAGTGTAAATGGATAGAAATAGTTATACTTATGAAATTAAATATTTTAAGAAGATATTCTATTAACCTCTCCCCATTTGTGAAAATAAATTTTATAAAATTTTGACATTTATAAAATAATACACACAATCCTTACTATTAAATCTCTCCCCTAACACATTACCCCATGATAACAATTCCCCCCCATTTATTATTATCAAAAAGGGAAATCATCAAAAAGAAGAAAAATAGTTGATGATGGAGAAAATGAATAATTTTTTAATGAAATCCTCATTGGATATTTCGATAATTGAATTTTATCTTCTAAATCCACAAATAATATTTCTATTAAATATGGAGAGGGGAAATTAAAATATAATAAAAAAATAAAATAAATGGTTAAAAGAGAAAAATAATCTTTTTGGAAAACACTTATTATCTATGATACACCACTAATAATATGATTATTACAGAGAGATTGAAAGGTTAATAGAACAATGCAAAAAATCAGTATCAAATGAAAAGTATAATTTATGAATAATAGAATAATTGTGATAAATGAGAAAAATAATTGAATTAAAATAAAACATTTCATACCATTTCTATATCATCAATTCACATTAAGGAATGACTTTAACTTCTTTGATTTATTTCCTCGTTCAAAAGAGTTTGACAAAGAAATTATTTTGATTAAGAATGAAAAATTTGGATTATATCTTGGATTAACATATTTAAAATTATATCCCACTAAAATATTCATATATATTGGTATATAAATAAATATTTATTCACCATGAATCTTCTTTAAGAATGATAAAAATAATAATTTTTTCTAGATTAATATTCATAAAAACATTTATTAGTTTTTATAAAGAAACATATAATTTATTTTCAACTTAAATGAATGAATGGTATTTTCAAAAAAAAAATATCAGTATTATTAAGAAAAATTAAATTTGAAATAAGTGATAGCATCTTTAAAAAAGATAATTAAAAAAAATAAATCTCTAAATAAAATTTTAATAATTAGAAATGTGATAAGGAACTTCATTAAATGATATTATATGTGCTATAATGGAATCATATCCAATATAAAATAAAATAATAAGTCAAGATATTTATGTTCTAAAATTATTATTTATTAAATTATTTAAAAAATAATTTAAAATAATTTTAGAGTTAACTCAAGATAGACATGGATAAAATAAAGAATATCACATGTGAACCAATAATAATTCACTATTAATGAATTCAAAATGAAAAAGGTATAATGGTTTTGCGAAAATATCAATTATTTGATATTTTAAATGGATAAAATATAATAATATATCACTCATTTTGAAGTGATCTCTTAAAAAATGGTGTCTCATATCAATGTGTATGATGAGAATGTGTTGGAAATTATTTTTATAGTTATTTAAGGAATTGGTATTGTATAATAATATATATATGGTAAAATTTTAACCTAAATTTAGAGATATTATGTTCAATCCATAGAAGTTGGGCACAAAAACCCCCAAAATTACGTATTCCACTTCAGTTATAGAAAGAGAAACTCTAAGAACATGGTATTTGAATAATTTATGGAACCTGTAAATTTTGATTTAATTAATATTTATGGAAATAATTTGGATACCTAATGAGTTCAAGAAGGTCTTAGAGGTTTCTAGGGAAAATTAAGAGGCTAAAGATTATATTTTTGGAAGAAATTGGCATGCCTTCCAGTTTGTGTAAACTGCACGGGTAGGGACCATGGTTAAATCTAACTATGGGGATGCTCTACATTTTTGGGAAGATCAATGTCACATTGTTGGAACATGATTTACTTAACTATATAGCCTAAACTTTTGATTTCCCACTTTCTTATGGTACCAATGCGTAGTCGGTGCATGGTATGATAAACTCTACAGCCAAATCGTGCACAATATTATATCTAAGAATATTTACCATTTTTTTGTTAATGATATATATATATTAATTGTTCCATTCTATTATGGTTTATTGTGGATAGAACCCCCTTACATATAATTTTATAGCTCTTTGAAGTCCTAAAATGGGGATTGAAAGATATCCTTCATCCACGATCTGGTCGAGCATCTGTTCATGACATTGGATGCGCAACAGAAAGTACTCGAGTCTTATTATGTTATTAATTATTTCCCATCATCATGACCTAGTTATTGAGGTTTTATTCCTTATAATACCTTTTATAATGTACTCCAATCTAATATAAATTAAAATATGATACTGGAGGAGGATATTTGTACAAGTATGAGGTGTGTGGTCTTTAACTCATCCCTCCTATTTGTTGATTTTGGAATTGACGTGTGGGGCTTGGCAATATCACAATGTTCCATTTATTGAATTTATATTCCATTATTATAGTTTCTAGAATAATATGGTTATTATACTTCAATATTTGTGCTTTTTTGGTAGTTTTTATAACCACAATGCCAAACATTCCATGATGGGTGATATGCCCTTATTGATTTTTTAGTGTTTTGAAAATGTTGGGAAATCATTCAGGTGTGATCATGATTGACCACACTAATTGTAATAATCATTATATAAATTTAATATTGAATAATTTAATGGTGAATGGAAAGTTACTTTTAACATTCACTTGACCAAGATAAGTTAATTTCCTAAGTGTAATTAATTGATTATAGTGATACATTTTAATGTATGTTCTATGAATATGAATAATCCAAATTAAATTAAAATGGATGGTTGGTTGCATTTTATATCCCATCATTCCACTTGTGGTGGAAGTAAGTGAATGAAACAAATATAATTATTATGAAATATATAGTTAAATTAAATGGTTTCATGTTACTTTTCCTTGTAAAAGTAATGAAAGGATAGGCTTAAACCAATTAACTTCATTAATGGAATAGTTATCATGTAGTAAAATTAATAATAATGAATTAAATGATAGATGTCTACTTATTCATATGTACCTTCAATTATTTATCGGGATTCATTAATTTTGTTAGTTCATTTATTTTGGAAGAAATTCTTGGGTACTCGTGGACATCATTATGATTCAAGGATGTCTGTTGACTAAGGTGAGACCTACATGGGAACCTGATCATCACCTTCAATTAGATGCCAATTATGACATCATAGGATCCCCTTATTATTATTAATGGATCTTCCGATACACTCCTTTTATATTTCATGGCTTCAGGTTCCTTGGTTACATCTATTGGCCTAGCCACTCCTTTTTTCCCATTTTACCTTGGTTGTAATCCTTGTACACAGTTATAAATTTATTTTTGAATTCCTTGGACGATTCTACATGGATTACACTATTAACCCATACATGGGATGTAGTTATTACTATGCTGGTGGCCTTTTAGGTCTATGTTTCTATGATTATTAACTTGGAACCATTTCATTTTGAAAATACAGTTGGCTTCCAAGTTATACCTTGGAACATTTACTACATATGTTATCATGAGTTGATGTCAGTACTGGTTATGCCTAACATGAAATTCTAATATAAATTAGTAATTAATTAATTAATTAACTGGTAACATGTTCAGAGACCAGTAGAGGGATGAATGAGGTACTTGGAATTTAGATACATTATACTAGTTTAAATTATATATTCATTCATGATCAATATTAAATCTCTATTACATGGGCCTGAATGTATAGAAGCCATTGGGGGTGGACCATTGAGATTTATCTCACACCCTATCTAGGTGCCATTTGGTACCTGGGCTAGGTTACATGAATGTTTTACTAGATAAAGAGAGATATAATGCATCAAAAACATGATTGTTTGTTATACTTGGATGTAAATGGTAGCAGATGATCGAGTTGTAGCTTGGGATACATGGTACTGTTTATGTATTTACTTTTTTCTACATTAGTTTTTTCATATTTTTCTACAACTTTGTAACATTTTTTCCATCATTCTAGTGACATGAAAAATATCATCATCAATTATTTTATGTTATTCTTTTTATTTCAGTTATTGTTATCCTTGTCTCTTTCCAATAAACATTCTATTTAAATATATTTCTTTTTTCACTTAAAACTATTTATAATTATCGAATGTTATGAACTCTAGTGATGAGGGAATATTCTCCCCATAGACACACCCTAGGACCACACTTCAAGCCAGTATCCTCTGGAATTTAGGGGGATGCACAGGAGGCCATGTGGTCCACCTAGCATGGGGTACCTAAGTGGAATTCGGTTCTATGACATCAAAATTTGATTTGTGGGGTTGCTTTCTTCTTTAACTATTTGGAGAAAATATATTAGACATTAATAATTCCCAAAACTGGATCATAATCCATTCATTGTCATTGTGAATCGATGCTTGGGGAAAATTCTGGGTTGCCAAAAATATAATTATTGTTCTGTTTTTTCATATGACAGTATGTATCATTTCACTTTTGGTTGATGCACATGATATGTTGTGTTTTTTTATTATTATAATTGATAATTTCATTTCATCCTTATCATGATGATATTAGGAAATGGAATATTGTTACATGTATCAAATATTCTTTTGGAATTCTTATCTAGTGAATATTGATATGCCATATAGGTGAATTTCTCTTCTTTTCATTTCTTGTTATGCCTATGATTGTTGAATGAGCCTTTCCTTGTATATATACTTGTGCTATTTTGGGGTTGTGACTGAGTGAGTGTATATTTCAATTCATGAGGTGTTATGTTACCTCATGTGTTGGAATGAGTATTTTACCTAATCAAGAATTTAATTATAAATTCAAGTGGGTGATAATCTCAGTAATAATGAAAATGGGACTAGATTCACTAGAGTGGAAAAATCATTTTAAATAATCATATATACAAGTTCTAAGAAAAAAAACATAAAATTGAAATGGTTTCATGTCCTTATCCCTCCATGTCTTTCTTATGAATGGTTAATAAGTAAACCAGGTAATAAGAAAAATGAAATGAAGTGGTTTCAAGTAAATTATGAGGCACAATACTGTTAACCCTAAACATTCTTGATCCCCTGTATAAAATACTTGAACACTTAATGAAACCTAGATTTCTAAGCGATTAGTTTGGGTAGTATGCCTTAGGAAGTGATCTTATTTTTTTCAGTTTCCTCTAGTGATGTTATATATGATTATAAATTTTTTCAAAGGCATGTGCTTGTCAATTTTGGACCATTCTCACCATGAAGTCCCCACAACTTATTCTAGGAAGGTGGTGGTGACAATGATACAAACATGGTGGGCCTTGAGCTACCAGTATTACTACTTGGAGTGATACTATAGGAACCTCTTGTTGTTGTAGATCTAGTCCTCGATTCCCATGTTCATGATATTTTCCGACATCTGATGCATTTTATACATTGTACTCTACAATCTCCATCTACGACGGATAATCTGACTCGTGAGTTCTAGCCGCAACATCCTCTCACCTTTTTAGGGGATGAAAATAAATAGGCTTCTAGGTCATGGCAAGAGGACACCCAATATATCTTTGAGAATCTATATATTCTAATAGAGTGGATGGTCAAACATTCTACTTACATGTTGTTTGATGGACCATGCACTAGTGGGATGTGATTACCTAGGCAGGTCATTATTAGGGAATGTAATGGGTTGACTTCCAAACTACCTTCTATGATCAGTTCATTCCTTAGAAACTGAGAGCTAATAGTACCATAGATTTCTTGAATTTCGAGATGGGTTCTACATCATTAATAGAGTAATAAGATCATTTCACTGAGTAAATGTGATTTTCACTGTTTCTAGACGATGATGAGATTTTTCATGCTAGATGCTTCCAGAATGTTCTCTAGTAAGACATCAATAAATTGGTGAATTTTTTCTACCTACCTAACATCTCTGAGATCTAAAATTATTCTTTAATCACTGAATGAAATTTTATGCATGGCAACTATACAATACATAGAGGATCAATTCCATGATATTCTAGTAGTTCTTCCGGTTGCAGAAAGAGATCGCTTGAGATTTCTCTTCAGTGCAGTGGAAACCATGTTTCCCATGTTTGTAGCTCTATAGTATACCATATGTGTTAATGATTGGGTATTCTAGAGCCTTAGTGTGATAGAGTCCCACTAGAGTTCTAGTCTTGCAGCTATATGGGGAATCATTAGATTTTCTATAGGGCCATTCCATCATCTTTTATTGGAAGTGGTTTTGCATGAGCTCTAAATTCATGAGAAGGTTCAGTTAATCCATGTTAGGTGGGGAGTTAAAGTATCATTGATAGGACTAGTTAAAGAAGACATTGTGGCCATGATAAACAGACCCATGATCACAAACTGCGCCAATATAGGAGTTTTGATTGCGGTAGTCCAGTTGTTTCATAGGCTTGCAGATCTGGTAAGATGCATGCATTATATCTAATACATATGGATCAGGCTATGGGACCATCTATAGTACGAGGTACTATTAAAAGATAATCTACTATAGTAATTTCTTTATTTGATGTAGGTTCTTCCCAGCCATTTGTCTCTTTATCTATCCTGGAAATCCTTGGGCTATAAATACATCGTCACTATGTCATAATGACCCTAGATACACCATTAAGGGTACGATCAGAGGGAATACACTTGTGTAGAATATTTTCCCTTGAGGTAAGCAAATATTCCTTTCTAAGGGACCTCTTTGTTCTTGATATGATGGGTTATGATTTCATTCATGTGATGGACGGGTTGGTTCATATCACCCTTTATAGATGGATATCACTGAAGGGTATCATTTACATTACTAGAGGGTAGTAGTTATCTAAATTAGGTAGAGTGGGATTATCGATATGGTAGTGTTGGACTTGAGAATCATGGGTTAGGTGGGGTGATTATTCAAATTTCCAATCTCATTATGGAGGATCATGTATTGGACTAGTCAAAATTCCTTCTAGTAGTAGATCATTTCATACATGTCTTTCTTAATGATTTTTCTACCTTCCCTCCTGATAGGGTGGTCAATTTTATAGTTTATCTAATTCCAAAGGAATCTCTAGTGTCCATTCCTCCATATAGGATATAACATTTTGAGCTATATGAGCACAAGAGTCAATTATAAGATCTTGAGTCCAATGGTTTCATACAGCCTAGAACTTCCAATTAGGGTTCCCCCATGCTTTTCCCCAAGATGGTGGATTGAAAACTTCATCTATGTGTAGATTATCGATCGTTGAACTATAATATGATCAAGAACTGGTATCCACTACCTTGAATATTTGATATATTTGACCATATCCAAGAAGATAGGGTCTTCTATAAGATCAACCTAATACCGGTCTATCATCTGGTGTGATTGAGGCCATTTTATAAATCATATATAGATGTTTGAAGATGGTATGTTTTGTATGAGTACATCATTGTGCCATTTGGTTTATTGTAACACTCATGGAGACCATTCCAATCACCTTGATATCATTCTGAGTACACTAAGATAGAATCATATTTATGATCATCATTCTATGTTCCACTTCTAGATCAACAAAGTTCACTTCATAGGTCATATTATCTCAGAATCAACATTATTTGTTGACCCTTAGAAGGATAGTGATGTGGTTTCCAAAGAGAATCCCAAGAACATGTTTGATATAAACAGTTTATTAGGATTGGATGAATATTAGATACATTTCATACATTACTTATAAAAAATTTATTCACCTCTCACTATCCTTACAATGAATGGTGTAATGTTCGAATGGTAAAAAGCAAGTGATAATTCCATTCAAGAGTTTAAAGGGAGGATTTTATAGAAAACTATTCTAATTCATCCAATGGCTAGGAAAGGTTATACCATATTCTGTGATGCATCAGGAGTAGGCCTAAGAGTACTGGTGATGTTAGATGATAGATTCATTGTGTATGTATCTCAATAGTCGAGGCCTCACGAGAGAAAATACCTCATGGATGACCTTGATCTACCAACATTTATCTATGCATTTCTTTTCTAGAGACATTATCTATTGGTTGAGTTATTTTTGAGGTACACAGTCCACAAGATCCTCAAATATTTATTTCACAGGGTGACTTGAATCTCAAACATCTATGATGTGTCAAATATCTTTAGTATTTCTATTTTGAGCTTTCCTATATGCCTAGAAAAGGAAATGTTGTCACTGATGTGCTGAGTTGGAAAACTCAAATAGAGTCTGTATGATATTCCAGTGATGAATATAAGTTAATGGCCCTCTTTTTTGAGCTTTATCTAGAATTTCATGATAGTCATGAGAAGTCTTACCTCTCATCCTTGAATGTTTCCTCTTCCTTCCTTGAGAAGCTTATGTGTATGAAATTTTCACATCATGAAGGATTTATTTTCCATTAGAGTATATATAGAGTTGACCCACCTCTATATTGGTCATTGGACAGAGACGATATCCTATATATTCATGGACATGCCTATGTACAAATCGATATGAGATAAGAGTTGATGAAATAGTTAAATTCATCTCAATGGGTAGTTCATTTAGAAAACTCTAAAATGTATTCAGATATGAAATGTTAGTATTAGTGGGCATGGATAAAATGTTTGATAATAGGATTTATCACTCGATCTTCCACCTATTACTTGGTTACAGAAGAGAACCAAGACCTCTAATATTATTATATCTTCTTCCTTTCTCATAATGGAAATAGGAATGTATTACTATGGGGTTTTCAGTTGGATTACCATAGTTAATGAGGGGTAGAGACACTGTAAGGGTAGTTATTGACTGACTAACAAGCGAATCCCACTTCATTACTAATTGGGAGACATTTTCAATTGAAGGTCTAGGATAACTGTATGTCCTTGACATCATATGACTAAACGAGGTCCCTCATACTATCGTTTCGGATTGGGATGTTCATTTCACATCCTGGTTTTAGTTGGGTTTATAGAAAATTATGGTTACCTAGGTGCTTCTAAGCACAAATTTTTACCCTCAGACCAATGGACAATTGGAACTGATGATACAGGTTCTAGAGAACATGATATGGACATGTGTCCTTGATTTTATAGGTTCATGGGGAAAGAAAATACATATATTCTATTTCTCCTATAAAAATAGATTTTAGGAGAAAATTAAAATGGATAATTCTTAAGGTATTATATGATAGGTTGTTTCATTTACCCATGTGCTTGCTAGAGGTTTGTAAGGCCGCCCAACTAGGTATGTGTCGCATACATGAGAATTCAGAGCATGTTTAGATGATTTGGAAGAATATGACTACTAATCAGTCTAGAGAAAAATATTATTTCTATTTACATTGATGACCTTTGGAGTTCATGGTCATGGATCATGTTTTTCTATGGGTTTCTCCTATGTTAGGGAATATATGGCTTCAAAGGTACAAAAAACTCACCTTGTTCTATATGGCCATTTTAGATTTTGGAGTGTGTTGGAGTTGTATCTAATCGGTTGTTATTTCAGCATAAGTACCCTTATGTGAACAAATTCATCAAAGCATTCCAGATTCAACATTATCATTCCAAACCATATATCAATTTTGACCCTGAGGAAGTATATATTTATGAAGATGATTCATTTTGGGAGTATCTTATACGCAACATTGACTAATGTACGAAGACTCTACGATGACCATTTATTCTCCAAGTACAAGTGTGATGGAAGAAAATTTGTGTTAGGATGAGACTTCATAGTAGGATGTTGACATACATTCACAGTGGACAGAGTTGTTCTCAGAAAATGTTTCTATGCCATTGGAAGGTGAACTCGAGGATGAGGTTTTCAATGGGAGGAAGACTGTCAGAACCTAGTTTTTTTAATTATATATAGGTCCTATAGATTATGGCTTTATAAACTTTTATGGAGCTAAAGTGGGTTCCTAATGACTTCACAGAGGTATTTGGGGTGACTGGGGATTATTCGGAGCCTGAGGCATAGCTTTATGGGAGAAATTAGCATGTCACACTGTTAGTGTAAATAGTACATGTAAGGTGAAATATCAAATCTAACCAGTTGGATGGTCTTCATTTTTTAGTAGTTCCATATCATATAGTTGGCCCATGGTTTCCCTTACCATGTAGTATAACTATGTGACTTCCCCTTTCCCCATGTACCTGTGTAGGGTTGACGGATAGTTTGACAAACCATGCGGCCAAACCTTGGATAAGATTTTTTCTATGTTGATTTTCCATTTCCCCTTAAAGATTTAAATATCTCAACCCTTATTCCCATTTATAAGTCCCAAAATAAATAACCCCCATCCATCTAATTTTGGCCATATTTAAAGGAATAAACTAGGGGTGAAAGATCTTCTTCATCTGGGATTCGATTGATCTCATGTTCATCACGTTGCGTACACAACGGTAAGTACACAATCACTCATAAGATTTTCTTAATTCCTCTTTCACTCGAACTACTTATCAAGGTTTGATTCATTATAATTTTTTTAGATCTAAATCGATTAAAGACAAATTAGTGGATGATATATAGGTGGAGAGTTGTATGAGTATGCAGTGGGGGTCTATAAGTCTTCTATCAAGTTCGTAGATTTTGGAATAGACTTGTGGGCCCCACCAATTTCATTGGGTGTTGTTTATTGAATTTTTATTCCATTATTGTAAGTAGTTAGAAGAGTATGGTCATATTGTTTCCATATATGTGAATAGTTATTTGGGGTTACACCCACAACACCTAACACCCCATGTTGGGTGATATTCAACAATTGAGTTTTTAGTGTTTTGACAATTTTGAACCATCATTTTGGTGTGATCAAGAATGAAAAAACTAATTATAAGACTCATTATATTTAATTATTATTTATTCACATAATGGTGAATGGAACGTACCATTCCACTTCAACTTGACCCACCTAAGGTAACTAACTAATTGTAATTAATTGATTAAAATGATTAATGGGCATGTATGTAGTATGAATATGAAATATCCATGTTAATTGAAAATCGATGGTTGTTTTCCTGTGGTGGAACCCATTTATACATAAATTTTAAGATTTTTAATGAAATAAATTTAATTATTATGACATATATAGTTAAAATAAATGGTGTTATGCTACTTGGACTTATCAAACTATTGAAAGGAAATGCATGCACAAAATGACTTGATAAATTGAATAGTTATCATATGGAAAAATTAATCATAATGAATTAAATGTGAGGTGAATCTTTATCCATATAGAACTTGAAATAGTTATAGGCTAACATGACTCGTGTTATTTCTTGGATTCTAAAGGGGATACCTTGGGTACATGGGGACGTCATTCTGATTCAATGATGTTAGTTTCCTTGGGTCAGACCTACCAAGGAACTGAACACTCATCTGCCTATAGATGCCTTATATGAAACCATAGGATCCCTTCATTGTTATTACAGGATGCCTTGGATACAATCCTTGGATCCAACATGACATAAGGTGTCTTGGTTACACCCATGAGCCCGACCACTGCTTATTTCCCATTTTAACTTAGACGGATTTCGTGGACTCAGTTATAACTTTATTGTGGACTGTCTTGGATAATGTGACTTGGATTGCATACATACCCCTTAGCCAGGTTATAGTTACTATAGAGTAGGAATCCCTTGAGCTCTCGGCTTCCTTGGTTATTACCATGTGACCATTTCATTGTTAAATTAGAGTTGGATACCTTATAACACATTGGAACCTTCACTACATAAGTTATCACGAAGTGATTTCAACGTTGGCTATGGATCATGTGACCTATAAATATAAATTGGAAATTAATAATCTAATGAATGGGTTACATGTTCAAATTCAAGCTGAGGTATGAATAAGGAATGTGGAATTTAGTAACATTGTACTAATTTACATTATATATACATGATTTCACACTATTTAATATCAATTACACAGGCAAGATGTTATTAGAACCATTGTTTGGGGTCCCCTAATATTTATCTCAATCCTTCTATGGGTACCATTTGGTACCCGGGGAATATTTCATATATGCATGTGTTGATAAAGGGATGCTTAATGGTTTAAACACTTGATTTCTGTTCGTGCTAGGATGGAGCTGGTAGTATATGACTATGAAGTAACTCATGATGGTTTGAATAGTTTTTGTATTATCTTTTTACTATATTGGGTTTTTCATGTATTCCTTCTACTTTGTATCAATGTTTTCAATATTTATAGTGACATGATATATATCACCCTATGTTATTTTATGCTATTCTAGTTATTTTCATTATTTATATCCTTTTCTCTTTTTTCTAGTACTTCAATTTATATATACAGATTCTGATAAATACCTCTTTTTAAAAAAAATTGATGTGCTACATTATGGTGGTTTGGGTATTGTCTCCCCCAGACATAGCCTAGTCCCTCAATGCTAGTCGACAACCTCTAGCATTTGGGGAGATGTGCTTGGGGCCTTATGGAATCCCATGCTTAGGGAACCTCTAATGTGGGATCTGAGTCTGGGACATCATAGAAATTGAGTTCCTCTTACTACTCTATGAGTTGAGTTGTTTTCAAAGAGGATGATAGGTTTCACTCGTGCCATTTCTCTCTCTATGGAATCCACAAAAATAAATATAGTAAAAATAAGATAATTCATATGATATTTCATTTTAATAATAATCCATGATTTTTTATCCTTTTAAAAAATTGATAAATCCTTTTGATTGATATTAAATGATATTGTTTTAAATTTTATTGAAAATAACCATAAAGACTATCATTGAAAATTATATTAGGTCAGGCCATATTTAGGTAAAGTAGACTACTGTCATATTTCTATAAGGGTTTTTATTAACCATTTTTTGAACATTATCCAATAATAAATTACATATATAACTCATGGTATTTCTAATTTTCTTATCAAAATCCATTATGAATCATTTTATAATACCATTTGATAATTTTCATCATTTTAAATCTATTCCATAATTTATTTTAGAACCATGAAAACTGAGGTATTTTGAGTTCACTATAAATCCCATCTCAAATACCTTTTTCATTAAATCAAAAAATAAAAACAGTTATTTTATTTGGTATACCAAATAAATCATAAAATCAATGTAATTTTGAACACGTAACAACTCATTTTAGCTTTTATTTAAAATAATATTTTAATCTTCATTAATTAATTTAAAACAAATTTGTAAAAGATAATTTTAAATACATCCATACCAATATCAAGGGTCATCATTTAACTAATAAATATCATTGTTATGTTTGAATATAAAATTTTGATAAAATTTCAATTTCAAAACCAGGTTCTTGATCCACAAATAAATCATAAATAAACACATTTGTGAATCATCTTTTGAAATCTATTTGAATGAGTTTGAAAATAAGATAAGAGAAGAATGCTAAAAATATTATAATAGATTCTAACTGAGTGATGTGTGAAAAATATTTACTATAGTAAATTCCTTTTTCTTGGTTATATCTCTTGAAAACTAAACAATATTTTATACAGTGGTATTAACATATTTATCTTGTTTATTTATATTAGGATATTTTTTAAAAATTTAAAATAAATATAGGATGGATTTACTCTTCCACCATTTTAATCATTTTTAACATATGCCATAAAATTTTCTCTTTTCAAATCCAATGAATGATTCCATTCTCAGATTTGGACTCCAATTTTCCATGATTTTATTTATTATTTAAAATAAATCATTTCTGCCCAAAAATATTAAAAAATATTATGGTTTAGTATTTTAAACCAAATACCATATTGGTTTTCCATAAAAAAGGTAATATTTTAATGTGATTAATTATAAATTATGCATTATTCATGGAATCTTCCAAATAATATTTTGGATGTGTAAATTTATTTTAAATAGTTTGAGTACTTTATTAGATTGTTAAATTCACTACTCCATTATATTTTTTTGAGGGGATCAAGGATCAGAAAAAGAAATATTATATATGAATAAAAATAATTAAATTCATTATTATTTAATTTTTTACCCTAATAAATATGACTCGAAATAATTTTAATTTTTTTTATTTTTAACCATTTTTGAAAACTTTATGAATAATTTCCAGGATTTAATTTTATGATATATAAAATATACCCTTGTAATTCATAAAATATCTTAAACATTTGTGATAAGATTAATTTTTATTCAACAATGTCATTTGGACTAGCACATAATTGGTAAATATTAATTAAATAAATATATTTTGAAGAATAAATACAATTTAATAATTAAAAGAGAATTTTTTTTCTTACTTTATTAGAATTCGTCACAAACCATGTACTCATTGAAATAAAATTTGGGAAGATATATTATTATTTTATAATGGTTGAGTTTAAAATGGTATTAAGTTATATAATGACTAGGATATATTTTCAAAATTAATGACTCACTAACTACATCACTCATGCATTTGTATTTTTCTCTAGTATGTTATTTTAAATTTGATAAATAAACATTTTGAAATCATGTAAAAATAAATAAATTCTTTCTGTTTGAGTAAAAAACTACGAACAATTGATTCTAAAAAATATATTTTAATACTTATATCACAAAAGATACTTATTATTAATAAATTTTGATTTAAAACATTTTAAAATATATGAATTTTTATGATGGTTGATTTAGAAAAATAAAACGTACCTTCTCCAATGATATTAACTTTATAATTATCACCCAAAGTTACATACCCTCCTTATAATTTATTTGTTTTTATTAAATTAAAAGATGTCTCAAAAAATGTATATCCTGAAACCACAATCATGTACATAAAATGTCTTAGGTTCTGGTTAGGAGAAACTTTTCTTATAAAAATAAACAATTACATATTTTGGTACATACACAAACATGGGTCCACTTGTGTTACCAAATAATGACTACAGTATATATATTTTCAGTGAATGGGATTTTAAAAAAAGTCAAATAAATATGGATTGAATTTTTTTACCATATTTCATTTTTTAGATCTCATTCTTATATTAAATTACTAATTCTTTTGATATAATTAAAAAAAATCTTTTGAGCGTATTTTACAAAATTGGTTTTCATTTGACTTTTGGATGTTCTAGCATGTTTTTAGTGGAAAAATCTAATCCCTTATTATCAATTGTTTGTGAGCCTATATTTATTTAATGTTTTCCCCAACATGGGTTAATTCTAATTGATAATTTTGTATATATTAAATATTAAATTTGAGTTTATCGACATCTTGTTTGTTTTTAATTTTTATGATGAGATATTCATTTTCTTTGAAGATAAGGCCCTTTAACTTTTATATATTTTCGTTTTATTGAACCAAATATATTTCTTTCATCCAATGATAAATTTATAAAGAGTCAAGTTTGATGATAGATATTTTCAATTTCATCATGGTCATATTTTAAATCCTCTTAATTTTGGTGAATGGTGGTTCATAAATAAGATGATAGATGATAATAATAAGGAAAAGAAGAACATGAGGAGGAAAAAATATGTAGGGGGTACTGAAATCAACATAATCATGAACATATTCCATATGGAAATTTGATCTTGGGACACATGATGTGGATAATGATATTGAATTCATAGATTCATCACATAAACTCTACATTGTGACATTCAATTCCTTTTTTTGAACTTTTTTATTTTTATCTTTTTCTTATAAATGAGGAATTATAGTTTAATGTGACCATTATTTTTTAAATTCATTTCATGTTATTTCTGTTTCCACCAATTGATTCTATTTTTGGTTTTCTTTTGAAATTTCTTCTTCTTGAAGTAAAGGATCATTTTCATGGTATGATTTTCATGGTCTTAAAGCTCAACTTCAGATTGTACGTCATTGATAAATTTAAAGGTGTCGATTATATTGATTCCATTAGATTCAATGACCCATTTAGTTCATTTTATTTCATCATGATTTTTTATGTCTTAATATATCCAAATAGTTCCTTAATAGCCATATTTTTAACATCTTTATATTTTTTTATCACTATTAATTAAAGAGTATAGGATCTAGGTAAAACCCAAAATATTTTAAATAATGGAGGTTTGGTGGATAATTAATCACCTTGGGACATTATATCACTGCATATGTTAGTAAATAATATAATCATTATTGTAATAGAATCACTACCATTCACAGTAAAACTTTTAAAGTCTGGAATATATATATCTAATGCAGTGACACTTTATCTATTTTATTCTTCGTTTGTTACATATACTAATTTAAAAATTTCACAAGAATTTTTTCAAGAATACACACCATTAAATTAAATTTTATGAATACCAAAGGGATGATAATTATTTTCATTCTAATTCAACATAAAATTTACCATATTTTATATGGGATAACTAATAATACAAAATAAAGATGACATATGATTATTGTAGTAGGAATTATAATATCTGTAAAATGTATTATAATTAAAATAATAATAAGTTTCCATATATTATTATAGAATTATAATTGGATAGGATTAATAAATTTAAATACATCAATTTTAAGGCAATAAAATTTTAATAAAAATAAACAAAAATAATATAATTTATACAATTTTTTGTTCAAGATAATGGGAAGAATGAGTGAATTTACCTTTTAAATTTTCAAACAAAAAATAATGATTAAAGTAGGAAATCATATACATGATAGTTGATAAATTTGAATCATGTATATAGAGATAATATTATAGTAATTTAACATGGAAATTTTCAAACCAAATTTAGGTATGTTTGTGGATTTATGTTTAGATATGTAACTTGAAAAATTAAATATAAGTGAAATATAAATAATAATGATTTTTTAAATAACACGATGTGTTCCCCTAGGTCACCACACCATGACTCAAGAGGTTATTGGTATAAATACCTTGATCTCAATGATGATTATGTAACCCATCTCTCATAATTGTTGTTTTTTCGAACTCTCTTAAGCTTCATCGGTAGCCAGGAAACCCATCTCACGCTTTTTCATTAGATTATTCGAAAAATGTAGTTTATAGGACTGAGTGTTACAACCAATGAATTTTGTTAAAAACAACAAAAAATTCAATACATTTCTCAACATGCAACACTATGATTAATGATAATTTAGATATGTTATTAAAATACTATCATTAAAATGTGAAAATCATAACATAACATTTAAATTAGAATGTATGAATTGAATGACATAATTATAAATGTAGGTATAATTTTTCAACTCAATAAAAATGTAATGATTGATTCTTTCGAAATAAGAAATGTATTTTGAGGAATTCCATTTCATGATTAAAAAATGAATTTTATTCAAAAATAAAAATCAATCAAAAAACATTCACTGGAGAATGGATAGGATTCTTAATCCAAACCTCAAACTATCTTTATTTTGTTGGCTCATCTATTGTATAGATAGCTGTAAAGCACTAAATCTCTATAAAAAAAGATGAATAGTCATTAATTTTCATATAAACCTATTTCAAGTTTATTAACTACCTAGAATAATCATCACTAGGGGTGTTGGGGAAGATTTAGTCACAAAATCTTGACTCGAAATACCTCTAAGTCACATATGGATAACGACCCTTTTGGTTCAAAACATCCCTTTGGTGTTTTGAGGGTCTGTGAACAATATAAATGGAGCGCTTCACTCTCGTACAAAGAGGCTTACCTATATGCTCAAATATAGATATATATGTCTCAATTCATAAAAAATACTTCATGTGTTCCACCATCCCCAAAAAAATTTGGGATGAATTTAATGTTTGGAATCCAAAGTCAACTCTCCAATAAAAGGGGTATAGCACAGTCCTCTATGTATCATCTATATAAACCAAATAAAATATACTCATAACTATGAATAATCTACCACATCATTAATAATAAGAGATTCCATAGGTGGAAGTACCATAGGTATCGTTAGCATCATGGGGCCCACCACCTATGGAACACAGTCTTCACCACCCTCCTGGCATACAACCAGAGGGTATCAATGTTGGATTTCCCTATAGTTTCCAAACACAGGTCTCAAATATAATGTGATAATGAAATAATCAGCCAATATAAAAATAGAATAGGAAAAAATCATTATATTTAAAACATGGCCAGATCAATTCTCATATATGTATGTTTAGGTAGTAAAATTAATAAATAAGAATATAAGAGATGCTACCAATTTCCCACTGCAAAGGTCTAGTCAGGGTCAAGATCTGTGTTACATGTCAAAGGTCCCTATTAAATGATGATGATTTTTTAGATTCAATATCATATGTTGTTAATTATCATTTTTTAAAAAATTAACTTGAAACAGTTGAACAAAAATGATCACCACATAAAATATATAGGACCCCATACAAAAAATAAAATGTAGTGTAGTGTAACACCGGAATGTTTTTATGAAATTTTTTCTTAAAATAATTTATATTCTTCAGTAGCATGTATTAAATGAAATCATGAGTTTAAAAAAACCATGATAAACCCTTAGTATAAAATAATAGTTATATCCTAGCTGTCATATTATAATGAATAATAATAACTAACTTATGAAAATGAATTTTAAATTCCTTGTCTATCAATTATTTATAAAAATATAAGTCAATTAAATAATTTTATTATTGAATGAATTATTTTTTTAATGAAATTAATGAGATATATATATTTTATATACGTAATAAAAGATTATTTATTTTCATCCAATGTATATTTTATTCATAGGGTATGAATAAACTATATTTGATATATAAAGGCCTACTTTTTAAAAGGGCAATTTTAGGCCTTTGAATGGAGAACCCCTTTTAAATTATGATTTTGACACATTAATAATTTATATATGATAAAATAAACATTTTATTTTGAATTTGGTTATACAAATTTACTTTTGATGAATTTATGATATTTTTCTAATAACTTTCATGTTTGATGAATACTAAAAATATACTAAATTTTAAAAGAAAACAAAAGTTTTCAATCGAAATAATTTTTATAGTTAAATTATAATATTGAATGGTTTTAAGGTATAAATAAAATATATTTTTATCATACAATATAATGTTTATAATTATCATTAATTTTACATTGAATTCATATGTAAAAAATTTCAATCTTTTGCAATGTCTTATCATTTAAAAGCTCACTCTCTCATTCCAACAATGAGATTGATTTTAAATTAATTACTAAAACATATATGTTTTGAATTTTTAAAAATTAGCTCCAGATTTATAATCATTAGTTCAAAATTATTTCAAAAGGCTACTTTTATTTTTTGGAATTACGAATAGTAACTTTGGTAATTATTTTTATTATCTTGGTTGATGGTAAATCGGGTAATTAAAGGTAAAAATAATATTTTAAAATTACCTTAACACCTATAAAAATAATATTTGGTGACTAAATTATACCCTTATCATATATTTTTCTAAATGTAATCACTTAATGGCCAATATCCCAAGAATATGACATTAATTTTATTAAAATCAATGAATGTGACAAAATTTCACACTTTCTGTTTATATAAATAAATTAATTTTAATATATGGATAACCAAAAGATAATATCAACTATAGATAGTATATGGAAATATAAAATAAATAAATAAATCATAGAAAATTATCTTTCAATTAAGGAAATTAAATAATTACCATTAAGGATGACACAATAGTGACACATAAATTATTTTATTAATAGAAATATCATATAAATGATTTTAAAAATATTAAAAGAAATATAATTTAAACTGATTAAGGTTCTCCATGAATTTTATAATTCATTATGAAATGTTTGGAGTATATTAAAAAAAATTGAATATATATTCGGTTTGGATTTTATTTAAATTCAATGAAATGAATAGTGTAAAAATTTATAGTATTGATATTTTATAAAAATAATTTTTTTTAAATCATAAAAATATTTAAACATTTTAATGTGATAATTAAAAGGTCTAAAATTTCAGAAAACATCCATTTTTTGGTTAATTAACACCAAATAATTAAATGTTTATAATTATTAAATATTTAGAATATATTTCAACAATTAAAATTAAATAGATTAAATAAATATAATTCGAAATTATAAGGTTTAAAACAAAATAAAAACATGTATAAATATTTTTGGTTGAGAGGATTTAGACCCATACTCATATTATCTTAGAAATAATCTACTTTGGATGGATTTTCATCTAAAAATTAATTTATATTAATTTAATAACTTTGGTACTTCCAAAGATGCCCCTCCTCTCTCTTATAAAAAGATATATATATTTCCCCTTTAATGACACTTCTAAATCCATTTTCTCAGCCAACCCCTATACATTTCCACTTCCAAATTCCTTAACATAATCCTATAGACCAAACATTGGGATGACCTCTATTCTATGAAGGTATTTTGTGAAAATCAAAGGGTGATACTCGAAAAAGAGTTAATTGTTTTATCACCACAATAAACATTAATTTCTTCTTCTTCATCCCCTGATTATGTTTTTTCCACAATAAAGTAATAAATATTGTATCTCAAAAAATTCTGTTATGTTATTACATTTATTTTACAACCTTATACCTCCTTTTATCCATCCCATGAATAACAATATCACAATGCATGTGTACGAATGTCTTACATTCTCCAAGACATGGTGTAATATGTTATTCAACATTACATTATTTGGATGTGTATAATGATGGGTATAATGGATTTAAATAATTAATATGACATGATAGTTATTCAATATAATTAATAAACCATCCAAATTCGTACCATTAAACCATCAAAGGAAATGAAAGTGTCTCTCGTGCATACATACAACCTACCGTCTCCACGAAGCGGTGAGGTTCATTCTCCATATTAAAAATTCAAGAATTGTAATATAATTTATTTGAGGAGTAAAAATAATAATTATAAACTTAATTTCATTCTATAAATAAATAAAATAAATCCTATGCATAAAAAATATGACTTATATGGAAAAACATGAATGCAAAAACGAAGTAGTTAACACCTATAATAATAAAAATATTGAAACACTATTAAAAATGACATAACAAGATCATTTATGATATCATAAATATGAATATGGTTCTGGTCTAATTTAATAACATACTTTAACAATTATACATGAGTTTCAGATACATATTAAGGATATCATACCTAAGGTAAGGGATAATTTTACAGTCTCATTTTTATTCAAGATTGTTTATACATAGGTATGAAATGGGGTTTACATATCATCGACATTGATATTTCCTAATAATGTAATATTATTTATATTATTTTACCATTTTTTTCAAAGTTAATTTTACCCATTGGTGAATTTTTATTAAATCGTATGAAAGGAATCTTTTTTCGTTATTCAATTTGAGGTACTTTTTGACTTTTCCAGATAAATTATGAGGAGAATCTTTTTTTAACTTATGCGTCATGAATAGATTTTTATGATTTCATGAACACTTATTTGGTTGAATCTTACTCTACACAATTTAAATATTATTTTAAACTACATTATTTTTTTTAAAATTGCATGGCATTTGGAGACAAGAAAAGTTTTTGGAAAAATAAACGATACTTTCCTCAAAAATTAAGTTCATGGATTTTATCAAAATTATTTTCTATATAAGATGTCGTAGGGATATGTTTATATACATATTATTACATTCATTTTATTATGTTTATAATGGAATTATATTTATGAATTCCATTTATTTTATATGGATTATGATGTAATGATGTTTAAAAACCAATTTTTTTGTTCCTTGGGTTATGCTATGAAGAATGGATTATATTTTTGTGCCACATGTAAGAATGATTAAATAGAGAGATAGGTAGGAACTATATCTTTATCCATTTCCTTGGGTAATTATTTATATCTAATGAGATAGAAATTAATATAATAGAAGGTAAATATATTTTAGTAATACAGGGATAGAACCGCAAGTAAACTTGGTTCGATAATGAACATTTTTTCAAGGACGGTATTGGGTATGAGACTCGGCTAATATGGAAATTATTTTCTATGATTATATGTATTCCACAAGACTTCATGTCTTTTGTTATGAATTTTGGGATTATTTCCATTAATTCTTATGAACTTTTATCCCATGACATGAAATCACGATATTTCATATGCAAGATAATATTTTAAAATGTTATGTTATTATGTTTAATTTTTCTAATATGATTAACATTTCCCATGAACACCCTTACTAAGAATTTGAGATCACCCTTTCATATTTTTCTTTTCCATAGGACATAACGCAATTAAGTAATCTACGTGAGAAATGAGTTTATTAACGAAGAAATATTTGTGAGATAATGTATATGTTTTATGAACTAGTTATTTATGTTTCTCAGTTACTAAAGACAATGTATGTATATAGTGTTTTCTGGACTTTATTATATATTATAATGAATGTACTTCAAATTTTTATGTAATATCAATGTATATAAAGTATGGGTAGTTATATTTTGTATAAGAGGAAAGGTATAGTTATCCTTTGGAAACTAGGATGAGAAAGTTGTAGTAAGAACACCAAGGATATGCCTAAATATAGGATTCAATCCTCTTATTTTATAAATAATGATGAATAACCTAAGATAAAAACTAACGTGTCCTAAATAGAAATTTTATGTTTGATTATATAGTTTTCCCATTATGATTATTGTTTCTCATACTATGCTTCTTAGTTTTAGTCAATGGATGGAAGCTGAAAGAACAACGTTAATGCTGAATGTGATGGGAAATGAAATGATTTTCCCCCACAACAACAAAATGTTATGGGAGCTAGAATGGAAAATATTTTATCCATGCTCACACAACTATCTCAACCTATTAATCATATAGGAATTCAAAATTATAAATGTATGGAGAAACATTTTGTTGAGTCCTTCATGATGCAACACACACCTTCATTATGTGGGTCTTCTAATCCATTAGTGTCTGAACAATAGATCATCGGCACTAAAAATATATTTTCAATTATATAATGTTCTAAACATGAAAAATTTATAATTATTATATCATTTGGATGTTGAATCTGATCAATGGTGGAATCTTATCATGAATTCGAGGAAAATAGATAAAATAGAGTCTCTAGAATGGGACGAGTTTAATAACTTAATTTTCAATAAGTACTTTCCTTTTTTTATTCTAACAAAGATGGAGAAAGAGTTCCCCAACTTAAGAAAAAGGATGATGAATCTTTTTCTACTTATGAAGAAATTTTTACAAGACATGCAAGGTATGATTCTGGAATTATTATCCAACCTGGAGTGAAATTGATCGATTCTTTAGTGGCTTAAAACCAAGTCCCTAAAGAGAATTATCCATAAGGGACTTCAATAGCTATGTGTAACTCATTCAATGTGCTCCCAAGTTTGAGATGGATATTAGAGTATCACATTTTTCCAATGGATTTGATAAGAAGAGAAAAATGGAATTCAATGGGAAATTAAAAGACCACACTGAAAAAGAAGATGATTTTCCCTTATTCTTAAAGTGTGGAAACAAATATAGAGGGAATTTACATGAAGGGATAAGTAAATATTTTATGTGTGGAAATGAAGGACACAAAATAGTTGAATGCTGATTTGATGAGAATTTTTTATAATGATATGAACAATGAAAAGGGTACATAGAATTTAGATCCTACAATTCAATGCTAGAATTTCATGGAAATGGGTCATTATGCAATTAAATCCCCTAATATAAGGGTCATTGATGATGGTCAACATCAAAAAAATCTTAATCCCAAAGACATGGGATTTTCACATACAATAACTATCGATAATATGGAGTATGATAATGAATTGGTTAAAGGTACAATTACCATCCACTCTGAAGTATCAAATCTTTTATTTGATTATAGATCCACCTAATCTTTTTTTTCTGAATAATTTTATAAGGGTATCACTATATTAACTAAATAATTAAATATTAACATAGATTTGATGACTCTTAACGACATAATAACCACATCAAATTTTTATAATTCATTTCAGATTGAAGTTTGTGGGAATTTTCTCCTTTCAAATCATGTGATCCTTCATATATTAGAATTTGATGTTATTATGGGAATTAATTGGATTTATTTATATGGAACTCATATGAATTTCCACGGAAGGGAAATCACATTTTATATTCCATATCAATTTATAATAATTTATTGAGGCAAGGACAAATATAACCTTATAATATAAATTTCTTCCATCTTATGGGTTTTGATTCCTATATACGGTGGTTATTTCTCTCAAATGGTTGGTAATAATCTCACAATTAAGGATGTGATCATTGTATAGGTGTTTGAGGATTTCTTTCTGGAGGAATTTCTAGGTTATCCAACAAATCTTGATGTTGAGATTTCAATAAAACTCATACAAGGTGCTATGATTATTTTAAAAACACCTTATAGAATGACCCCAATTGAGTTGTATGAATTGATGAAGCAACTCCATGAGATTCTTGATATGGGATTCATACACACTAGTGTGTCACCATGGAGAGCATTAGTGCTAATTTTTAAAAACAAATATGGATCAATGAGACTCTACATTGGTTATCGAGATCTTACCAAGGTCACTATCATGAAAAAATATCTTCTTACCCAAACTGATGACTTATTTGACCTCCTACTTTGAGCTCAATACTTTTCCAATATTGATCTTTGTTCAGTATATCATCAATTAAGGGTCATGAAG
The DNA here is from genome assembly GCA_963277665.1 of Viscum album. Classification (NCBI taxonomy): domain Eukaryota; kingdom Viridiplantae; phylum Streptophyta; class Magnoliopsida; order Santalales; family Viscaceae; genus Viscum; species Viscum album. The sequence goes on along the minus strand of OY728135.1, from coordinate 738,510,453 downwards.
GTAGATAAACGAAAGACAACATTCCGTACAAGGTATGAACACTATGAATTTGTAATAATTCCTTTTGGTCTTACTAATTCCCCCAATATCTTCATGGATATAATGAATAGAGTCTTTAGAGACTATCTTAATCAGTTTTGTGGTAGTCTCTATAGATGATATTCTTTTCTTCTCTAAGAGAAAGGAAGAATATGAATACCACTCAAGAATTTTACTAAAGAACCTATGAAAAGTGACGCTTTATACAAAATTTACAAAGTGTGAATTTTGGCTTTATAGATTTTCGGTTTTGGGTTACATAATCTCATGATATGGGATATCTATGGATCCATAAAAAATAGAAGTTGCTAAAAGTTGGTCGAGACCAAAAATAGTAACTGAGATTCAATGTTTTCATGGTTTGGATGGATATTATCGATGTTTTTGAATGATTTTTCATGATTATCTAATCCACCCACCATGTTGACTTAGAAAGAAGTTATGTTCCTATGTGTGGAAGAATGTGAAGAGAATTTCAATGAGCTAAATAGAAGGTTAGCCAGTGCACCAGTTCTCACACTGCCATGTAGTGGAGAAAGGTTTGTAATCTATAATGAATCTTCCAAGAAGAGGATGGGATGTGTTCTCATGCAAAATGATATGGTGATAGCTTATGCCGGACGACAGTTGAAAACATATTATCAAAATTACCCAACTCATGAATTGAAGTTAGCTATGGTAATCTTTTCATTAAATAAATGGAGGCATTATATTTATGGTTAAATGTGTGATATTTATACTTATCATAAAGGTTTATAGTATTTTTTCACACAAAAGGATATGAATATGTTCCAAATAAGATTGTAGGAGTTGATTAATGATTGCAACCACTCAATAAATTACCGCCCAGGGAAATTGAACAAGTAGGAAGATTCTTTGAGTTAAAAATACCATGCTACCGTATCCATGATGAGGATCACAAAGGATCAAATATTAATGAATTTTTAAAGGCTGGATCATGAAATATTAAATGAAGGAGAAAATTTAATCTTTCTCAAATGAATTATTAACCATCTATATAAGTGAAGATTATGTAGGTGCAAAAGAAAGATATAGAGCTTCGAAAGAATGCGAGAAATGATCATGAATTCAACATTGATTGTGATGAAATAATAAAGTAAAAGGATTAGGATTGTATTCCCCCAATACAAGAATTATGAAGAATCTATTGGATGCGTCTCATAGTTCTTTATTCTCTATTCACCATAGAATCACAAAGATGTATAGGGACCTAAAAAATTATTTCTGGTGGTAAGAAAAAAAGGGATTTCACTGAATACGTCTCTCGAGGCTTAGTTTCTCATCAAGTTAATGATGAGAGATAAAAGTTGAAGTGGATTTTACTACCATTTTCTATACTGGAATGGATGTAGATAAACATCAATATGGACTTTTTCTTCATACATCCCAAAAAAATGAAATGGAAATAATGATATCTAGGATATAGTTGATCGTCTTACAAAGTTGTCACACTACATTACTATTAGAGAAGATTTATATCTTGATAAGCTTACCGGGTTATATGTAAAATAAGTGGTACGATTTCATGGAGTAAAAAACATAATTATATGTAATTGGGACTTGAGGTTTACCTCGATATTCTGGAAAATTGTTCAGCATGATTTGGATATATAGTTATGTTTCATCATTGCTTATCATCCTTATACAAAACATTAGTCTAACAGGACACTTCATACTTTGGAAGACATATTGAGAGCTTTCAATATGGATATAAAAGGAGTTTGGGAACAACACCCTCCTTTGTTGGAATTTTTATACAATAATAGATTTCACTATAGTTTTTAGAAGGCTCCTTATGAAGATCTCTTTGGAAAGAAGTGTTAAACTCTAGCCTTTTGGGATGAAGTTGGGGAAATAAAGCTATTAGGACTTGATCATGTTGAGGAAATGGTAGAAAGGGTTAGATATATTCAACAATACAAAAGACCATCTCAGAGTCTTCAATAAAGTAATGCTGAAAATTGGAGAAAATACCTTGAGTTTGAAGTGGGTGAAAAGGTGTCTCTACAAATATATCCCTGGAATAAAGTAATGGTATTTGGAAATAAGGTAAAGTTGAGCTCTAGGTATATCATTATTATTTAAATTCTAGATTGTGTTGGGAAGGTATCTTAATGGTTTTTTCTCCCATAAAATCTCTTTCATGTTCATGATGTATTCCATGTGTCTCTCATAAGAAATTACAAATCTTATCCTTCAATTGTACTAAACATACAAGTCATACCACTATAGCATGATCATTCTTATGAAGAACAATTGATATACTTTGGATCATAGTGAAAAAGATAGAAGAAACAATACCAGCCACTATATAAAGGTTTCATGGAGAAACATCAAATTTGAAGAACCTACATGGGAACTTTAGGATATGATGTGGGATAAGTATCCTTATCTTTTTTTCCAAGTGATGAATTTTGAGGGATAAATTTAGTTTCAATGGGGTAAAATGTTACACTAGGATGTTTTAATGAAATATTTTCTTTAAATAATATGTATTCTTCAATAGTTTATATTGATTAAATAGTGAGTTTAAATGAACTGAAAGGAACCGTTAATATAAAATTACCTTTATAGACCTGACGTTAGGTTAGTTGGAATAATTATAACCGACTTATGAAAATGCATTGTGAATTCATTGGGAATAAATTATTTATGAAAAATATAATTTGAATAAATATTGGTATTATTGATTGAATTAATTTTTTAAAATAAATTAATGAGATATATATATGTTATATAATTAATAAAAAAAATTTATATTCATCCAAATGATATTTTAGTCATAGGGTATGAATAAACCCTGTTGGATATATAAAAACTATTCTTTTTAGGGTCATTTTACACCTTTGAATGGTGAACCCCTTTCAAATTAAGAATTTTACATAATAATAAATTTTATATAAAAATTCATTTTATTATGAAGTGGGATATAAAAATTTAATTCGATTAATTGTTGATATTTTTCTCATAACATTCATGTTTTGAGGAATAGTGAAAGTACACTAAAGTTTATGAGAAAACAACGTTTTCATCAAAATAATTTACATGGATAAATTATAATATTTAATGGTTTTAAAGTATAAATATAATATATTTTTATAATTATGTATAATTTATGACATTATAATTAATTTTACATTGGATTCATATGTAAAAACATATCAATCTTTTGCAATGTTTTGCCTTTAAAAACCCGTTCTTTCATTCTGAGAGCGGGATTGATTTTAAATTAATTTAATGAAATTATGTGTTTTTTATTATTAAAAATGAACTCCATATTTTTCATTAGTACGTCTAAATTTTTTTAATAGGCTACTGCGATTTTTGGGCATTAGGAATTGGAACTTTGGTAATAATTTTTATTACCATGGTTGATGGTAAATAGGGTAATATTACGTAAAAATAAGATTATAAAATTAGATTTACACTAATAAAAATCATATTACCTAACTATATTTGACCATTGTGATCTATGTTTCTAAATGTAATCACTTAATGGATACTTTACAATGAATATAAAATTAATTTTATTAAAATCAATTAATGTAACAAAATTTCACACATTATTTTTATATAAGTATATTAATTTAAATTTATGTATTACGAGGAGATAATACTGACTATTGATAGTATATGGAAATATAAAATAATTACAAGCATCATAGAAATTTATTTTCTATTTTTAGAAATTAAATAATTACTATTATATATGACACAATAGTGAAATGTATATTATTTTATTAAATGAAATATCAAATAAATGATTTTTAAAAATATTAAAAGAAATATAATTTGAATTAATTAAGGTTCTCCATGAATTCCATAAGTGATTATGACATTTTTGGAGTATATTAAATGTTTTTTTAGAATTTATCTTCTATCTGGAGTTTATTTGACATCAAAGAAATGAATTGGATTAAAATTGAGAGAATTGAAATTCTATAAAAATAACATTTTATTAAATTAATTAAAAAACATAAAAATATATAAAAATTATAATTTGATAATTATAATGTGAAAATTTTCTTAAAAGTTTCATTTATAGTTAATTAAAAGCAAATAATTAAATATTTATTACTATTATAAATTTAGAATATATTTCCTCAATTAAAATTAAATAGATTAAATAAGGATAAATCAAAATTATAAGTATTAAAAATAAATTCAAAACCTGTATAAATATTTTTGGTTGAGATGATTTATAGCCAAAATCATCTAGTCATTTCAAAAATCCACTTTGGAGGTATTTTAATTTTCCAATTAATTTATGTTAATTTAATTGTTTTGGTATATCCAAAGGTGCCCCTCCCCACTCTTATGAAATGGCACCTCTCCTTCTCATCTAATAAAACATATAAACCCATTTTTCTCAGACAAAACCTATAATTTCCCACTCCCAACTTCTCTCAATTCATCCAAGAGTCCACACTTCGAACAAAAATCCATCCTATGAGGTTCTTTTGTGAAAATTAATAGGTGATACTTGAAAATGTGGTAATTGTTTTATCACCTCATTAAAAATTTGGTTCTTCTTCTACGTCATCTTCTTATGTTTCTTCCATAATAAAGTAAAACACATAATATTTTATTCACTCATATATGTTACTATAGTTATTGTACAACCTTATACCTCCTTGTATCTATCCAAAGAATAACAATATCACCATGCATGTGTGTGTATGACTTACCTTCTCCAAGCCATGGTGTAATATATCATTCAACAATACAATATTTTTTTGGGTATATTGATGGGTATAATGGATTTAAATAATGAAAATAACATTGTAATTATTATTTATAATTAATATACCATCCAATTATATACCATTTAACCATCAAAGGGAATGATATCGTCGCTTGTGCGTACGTATCCCTTACAGTGTCCACGATGTAGTGAGATTCATAATCCATGTTAACAATTCAAGAATGAATATAGAGTTTATATGATGTGTAAAAATAATAATTACGCACCTAATTTCATTTTGGACATTAATAGAATACATCCTAAGCATAATAAACATAACTTACATGGAAAAACATGAATGAGAAAACGAAGTAGTTAATATCAGAAATAATAGCAATACAGAAACACTGTTAACATAATGATATAATAGGATCATATATGATAACATAAATATTAATATGTTTCCTTTATAATTTAATAACATTTTTAACCATTATACACGAGTATTATATACATACGAAGGATATCATACCTAAGGTAAGGGGTAATTTTGCAATATCATTTGTATCCAATATTGTTTATGAATAAGTATTTACTATTGTATATTAATCATCCACGTCAAGTTTTCTAAATTTTGAAAAAAAAAATTATATTATTAAATAATTTTTCAAAGTTAATTTTACCCTTTGGTGAATTTTTATTAAACGGTATGAAATGAATCTTATGTCTTTATTCAATTTGAGGTACTTTTTGACTTTGTCGACAATAGTATGAGGTGAATATTTTTTTAGCTTATATTGTATGTATGGATTTTTATGGTTTCATGAAATTTTATTTCATGAAGCTTATTCTGAAATATTTAAATTTTATTTTCAATTAAATTAAATTATTTTAAACTTGTTTGGAATTTTTAGAAAGAAACATTTTTTAAAAAGAAAAGATACTTTTCTCAAGAATTAAATTCATGTGTTATATCAAATTTATTTCCATATATGATCACATAGGGTTATTTTTCTCTCCCTATTACTAATTTTTTTTATTGTTTTTATGATGGAATTATTTTTATGAAATCTATTTATTTTATATGGATTATGATGGAATGATGTCGAAGAAACCATTTTTTTATTACTTAGGTTATGATACAATGAAATGATTATGTTTTTGTGGAACATGTTACAATGATTTCATTATGAGATTTATGGGTCCTAAATCTCCCTCCACTTCATTGGGTAAAGATTTATATCTCATGAGATAGACCTGAATGGAATGAAAAGTAAATCGGGTTTAGTAAAACAAGGCTGGAATGGCATGTAAACCCAATTCAGTAATGGACTCTATCCACTATGATGGTATTTGATATGAGACTTGGCTAATATAGAAATTATTTTCCATGATTAGGTGTATGCTACAAAAATTCTTATCTTATGTTATGAATTTTGGGATTATGACCATTAATTATTATGAAAATTTATTCTATGACATGATATCATGATATTTTGTATGCAGGATATGATTCCAAAATGTTATGTTCTTATGTCTTATGATTTTGATAGGATTGATATTTCCCATAAATACCCTTACCAAGCATTTTATATAACCCTTTCATAAAATTTACCCATTTCATGAAGAAGGAAATTAATTAATCTTTATCATAAAAAAGTCTAGTTATGAAGAAATAAGTGGAAGAAAATGTAGATGTTTTATAAACCACTTGTTTATGTTTCAGTATTTATAAAGAAACTATTCCTATATGGTCTGGTCATGGTTTTATTATATGATATAATGAGGGTACATAAATTTTTAATTAATATCAATTTATGTAAATTATAGTTTGTTTTATGTATAATCTATTTTAATCCATACCGTAAAAAGATCATGCCCATGCGAACAACGGTTCTTGAATCAATGTGTCATAGTTGACTGATTAGAGTGTATGTTGAAGCCTATTATGGATGAAACTGTTCGGGTTATGGTGGTCACTATATGTACCAAATATTTTTCTCAATCCCCTATATAATTGTTTTTTCAATTATTTTTCTATTACTCAAACCACTCATATAAATCATAGGTAATGCAATCAATAATATGCTTCTAAATTTCATGACATGTAAATGGCATGTGAATTTATTGTATAGTTCCTCAAATGATGCATGAGATGAAATTCCATAATCTCAATTGGCCATATTGAAATAAAATTATCAATAATATAAATAATAACATCACAACTCAAGTGAATCACCCAATGGTGGAATCAAATAATTTTTTATCAAAATAATACAGAACCTCAATTCTATTTTCCAAGAAACATGGTATTACCCTAAATAAAGGTTAGATACTCCCCTAAATGGATTATAAAAATTCTTATAAAATTCCTAATATCTTATATATTACCCCAAAATAGTAAGGAAACAAGAAAATAAAATTCCTCTGATACCACTTTGTGACATCCTGACCCAGTTTCCACAAAATTGTGCCCCGATTTACTGGGCCACATAGCTTCACACACACCTCCACATATGAAAAATTCTTCCAACTAGAAAAAAGGGACTGTAGTGTGTCTATAGGGAGACTATTTACTCTAGTCAGAGTAGAAAAATAATATAATTAGAAGATAAATAATTAGTGTAATCATATCAATAATAGAAAAGACAGCTGACACACATATAAAAATCCAAGAACTAAATAATAATCAGATGGAGTAAGATGAATCATATACAAAATATGATGATGTCATGTATCATAAAAATTGAGAAATCATAAATACATGGAATTATTTAGTCAAAATAGTACATGATATAGAAAATGCATAAAAAGGAAAAAAATTATCTATACATTCTGATCTCTGGCATGTTCATATACTTACAACGTCCCATTTTAAGTCATTCATGAATTAACACATCTATAAGTGTATGCTTTCCCTTATCAACCCCTACAAGAATATAGTTTACCCGAGTACCAATGGTGAACTGGATTGGTTGTTAGATAATCTCATAAGGACGCCACCAATAGATTCTATTAATATCTAGTTTTTGTATATAATATGGTAGTGTTCACAAAAAATAATGAAATGCAGTAATAATAAGTATAAATGGGTCAGTTCTAGTTCTTGAATGAAACCAAGATGACACTACCATATTTGGCCCATGTTAGAATTTCTCTAATCCAGTAACCATGTGTATACACATATATTGGCTATAAATGTGATGATATCTACAATAATATATGTGGAAACTTCCATCATTCAACACCAATGGTGTAACTCAGACATCTATAAGTTATAGCTTGAGTATCACAAGTATCAAGGGATGACATGCATAGCATCATAGGAAAGGGGATGCCATGCACAGAATCATAGTATCATGGATTCCATACCCAATATCATTATAAGGGTCGTCATGCCTATATATAAAAATGAGGGCCATCATGCCCATATATTACAATAAATGGTCATCATAATCGTATCACATATATAAAGGGTCACCATTCCCATATGACGTTTATAGATTGTTTCCATGATAATAACACATTTATAAAGGGGATCTATATCCACAAAAAAGAATTAATGGTTTCTATTCCTGTAACCCATTTAAAAATTGTCCCAATGGTCATATTGTATTTTCATATGGGACTCCATTCAGATATATATATATAACATTCATAAGCTTCATCATTCCCAAATTACAGTATATGGGTTTCCATTCCTCATTATATAAAGTATCCACACTCAAAGGATTTAATTAGAGCCAATAGATAATTCATAACTCAATGAGATCAATAATAAAAAGGTCATAACCATTGTTCCATTTAATTAGAGGACATAGTCGTATCAATAACCTCAATAATTTATCTTTTAATTGATAAGCATTTTATCCAAGCTATAACACAAATATTATATATTTAATGTATTATATCATGATTTGGAGTCATTCCAAATCCATATTGATATTGGCTACGTTTTGTTTATAAATATATAAAAATTAATTTAAATTTGATCATCACAACTCAAGGGGTCACAAAAATCAAAGGCGATTGAAAAAGGTCAGAAGGTTCTAAATTAAGGCAACCCAATATATGAAGAATAAATTTAGGGGGAATTCATGGTTAAACAGTCTGTGGAACAACCAAACATATTATAAAACATCTAAAAATTAAGAGAAAAATACTAGAACACCAAAATTATTTCTGTAGAGGAGCACTCATCTAGTATCGGCCTTTGGTTCGGTTGATATTAGTAGAAAATGGAAAATTCATGAAAACTCCCTACAAATATGAAATATGAGCCTGCACCCCAAAAACATCGATAAGAGAAAGAAAAAAATGAAAGGCATAAGTTGAATGAAGATCTTACCAGCACACATCCAATGAGATTAATGGTGGTCAAATCCGAGTCTAGATGGATATTTAATTAATAAACCTAGATTGGAGGGAGTTTGAGAGCTTTATGTGGTAATGATTGGATTTTTTGTGCCCTCGAATAATGAAACGTGATATGGGGGTAAAATTAAAATTCATTAATGGAGTTTCAGTAATTTCTACCTAAAAATATAGTGTCACACAGTTCGGCTGCATGGTTGTCTAGAAATATCACCAACCATGAGAACCTCCCTACCTAATGGGGGATCCCGCACGATTCGACACAGAAGTTGGGAAATCATGCACCAATCTACTATGAATTTTAGACCTCTCGCAAATGCATTCACCCCTAGAAGTTATATTTCCTAAAACATTATGACCTCTTACATCCCTCTATATATCCCCTCATGTTTAATCACATCCTTGTAGATAGGGTCATAGAGGTTCTCCTAACCATGCAGCCCAACTATAGTTCAAAAACATTTAGGCTCTAGGCATCGAAAAATCCTTAGACACCCCTAAAACACATGTGATCACATTAAACATTTTAATTAAGTCAAAACAATGGAGTTAAACAAGAAATTTAAAGTATTCATTCCACATATAAAAAATTGGTTCTTAAAAATAATTATTTTTTAAATTTTTATTTTTATTTGCCATTAATTCATTCGATCTGTTGAAAAGTGAAAATTTCATTATTCTTTGTATATGGAATGTCTTCTACATGAAAAGTGAAATTCAGTTTTCCATATATATATATTATGGATTTATATATATATATATACATAACTAATATATATTATATTTATATCATTATTAAAATTTTGGTGATTACTTAACCAGTATAAATTTATATTTACTTGAACTACCAAACAAACATTTGAAAAATAATATTGAATTCTCATACTCTATGATTTTAATAAGAAGTTATTAATAATAAGTGTTTAAATTTTATATGTGGAATATATATTATACTAATGTATGTAAAATAATTCATAATAGATGTATAAAAATTCAAATTTTTTATATAGGAGTTTACTCTACTTTTGAAGCAAGTAAATTTTTGGGTAAGATGTTTTTGTCTCACTGTTATTTCTATGAGACACAAGACATATTCACCAATTGTTTATTTTATGTGGTGTATATATTACACGTTATTGTAAATTTTTATTCTCGTCATGAAAGATAACATGATTTATATGTCCCTAAAATTTTCAATCATTCATGAGTTTTTTATTCCAAAGATACCAATGTGGTAAAGGATTTATGTTACAATCTTATTGATTTCTGAGATTATTTATTATTATGTTTTTTATGATGAAAATTTATGATATACTATCATGAAACTCATTATATGTATTATAACATATTTATTTCTATAGATTAAATGTTATCTTTTCCTTTTTATCTATCTAAGAACTAATGATACAAAAATATTGTTTTAAGGGAAAATGACTTTATTTATCTTTTTGATATAATATCATTTTTATCCATATCCATGTTTTCTAAAAATTATTTCATGAAATTTTTAATATTATCACTTTATTCTTGATTTTTATTTTCACACAATCCTTAGTTTTAAAAAAAATTTAAAATAATCATTCTTTAATTTCTTTTAATATGGAATTTTTTACTGTATACCAATAATGTTAAAGGAATATTTGATTAAACATAAAAAAACATGATCATAATTTCCCATCATCATGATCACTCGATAATTTTAAGATTACATTATATGTTTCCATGGTTCTATTCAATGAAAATATGTCCAAAATATTTTATAAATTTTTATTTGCTAAATATTAATTTAAAAATGAAAATGTTGTTTTCCTCATAAAATATTCCAGCTATATTCTATAAAAAATCATCATCCATGATATCATATTTTTTTGTTAATTAAGATTTAATGATAATATGAAACTGTGGTACCATATTTATTCTTATAACTGCACGTTTTGGGTCTTGATGATGAAATATCAACAAAACTAATTTTCTTTTCCACATGATAAGTTATGATGCATGTTTTTATGACCTTGTTGCATTAATATGAATGGATTTTTTATTATGTGACTTGAGGGCCCAAAACTATATACCCATTCAAAAAATTGGGTAAATATTAATATTATATGAACCAAAATGGAAAACAGGTTGATATAAATAGTTTGAAATGGGGAATATAAGAGCTTATCTCATTCCCAAAATAGGGTAAATGAGTGGTTATCACAAGCCACAAGAAGGTACATAGGCAGTTATCCAAATAATAACATGTTCTGAATCTATTTTTGAGTATTCTTGACAAAATATTTCAATTATTTTATTTATTCCACTGACATATGATATAATCTTATTCCCATGTTTTGTTCTTATTTCTCACATTCTTTGTCTCTTTTATGATTTAAGTCTTATGAACTAACACACATTATTCCATAACTGATGTTAATGATCTGAGAATTGGTGGGTGTGATTTTCAATGGTTAATATTACGTTCCTAAACCCTTTATGTTCATGTTATGTTTTTATGTTTCTTGAAATATCCATTACATACCCTTACTATTCATCTGATCTCACTATTTATTATGTATTGTTTTCCCTAGGATATGAATAAATGTTTTCTGTATGATGATTGTAATAATCGTACAAGTCATGATGAACTATGTGTTAGATGAAATGGATCCCTTATGAATAAGTTGATAAAGTTTCAATGTCCACAAATGCACTAAACCTGCATGGTTCCATCATGGATCATAATGTTATTTAATGAATATTTATCTAATAAGATGTAATTTTTTTTTATTAAAATAATGGGTTGTTGTTGTTTGTATCAGATAAAGGTTTAGTTACCTTTAGAAACTAGGATGAGAAACATTTAGTGAGAGACCCTATGATAATCTTAACTATAAGATATTTTCCTTTATAATGGTAGATAAAGGAATGAGTTTTTCCTAAAAAAATAATATATACCAAGACAATATATGTGGAATTGGTTTTAAAATAGATGAATCTAGTGGAAATAAAGATGAAAAAGAAAATTCAACTACATATTAGCCACTATTCTAGTGGATGGTGAGTATTCCCTACACACCTAGTTTGAAAATCCTAGTGTATATTCAAGGATTCATCCACAATTTTATTATTAAACATTATGAATTATTTGAATATAATATAACCAATGATTGTTAAGGATAAACATTGAGAGGAAAATATTAAAAGATAAGGTTTCATGGTTAGTTATCTGATGAATGATTTTCCATTATTACTTTATTCCTATCTATATATATTATTTCATAAATTATAATTTTTTAGACAATGGATCGAACTGGGAGGATTCATTTTAGTGGTGAATTTAATAGATAATGGTATGATTTTCCTCAAGAAAAACTGAATTAAATAATAATTGAATGGATAATCATTTTGATAAATTTTAATATGATATTGTGATATTTGACTAAAAATGTAAAATATAGTGAGATTCCTAAAACATATAATAAGAGGAAGATTATTTTTTATGAATGTTTTTATGGTAATTATCATAGATAAATGAAATATCAATTGTCTTCATGTTAATAATTTTCTATGGTTCCCATCGGAGAATGTATCAATATAATGGGAAGATATTTTCTATGTTGAAATAATGGTCATAGAGAAATTAATTTAAAAGTAATTATGTGTATTCTATGTGGGTACTTGGAAATTATCTAATTAAATGTCCTAATAGAAGGGTTAACTCCAACACCAAAGATGGACCTTAGTAATCCCATCATTGAAGTGTAATTATTGAAGTGTTTTTGTATTAATATTGTATAATTAATTTATATAATTTTAATACTAATGTCATTCTGGATATAATAATAATGGAATGTATAAGTGTTGTTCTACATTAGTTTTTAATTATTTTATTCAAACAATATATTAAAGGTGGTGAATATATGAATTAAACCATGGGAGGGAATGCATTAAGGAGAACAGTGAAGAAACCCTAACCCAAAACATAGATCCTTTTTGGACATCATTGAAAGGTGTGAGAAATCGCTGAATGTTTGTGGGGACTCAAAGCCCTTGACTGATATTAAACTAAAAAAATTTCAACATAGGGGGATTTCTACGATATCATTCTCAAAGGTAGAGGTTAGGATCTTGTATTTTGATTTATTCTTCTTTCTTAATGGAATTTTTATCAAGTGCATGTGTTCTTTATTATTCCTTTTAAAAACATTAGAGGCTCTCAGTATTTCAAACCTTCATGTTGGTCTTTTATATTCACTGCATGTAATTTTTCATTTCTTATCCAAAGACAACTATTATTTTCTATAGATGAGAAGATCATGGTCCTTCGGTGGTTGTTCCATGATGGTTTTGAAATGGTCCCCTAATTTCCTCTCTAATTTTGAGCATCCAATTAACCTTGTTTGGTTAGGATTCCATGGTCTTCCACTTCACTTATTAAATCAAGAAGACCTTTTTTTATTTCTAGCATGATTGGGAAACCCATAAATTTAGACAATTCTAGTAGAAGCCTTTATCAAACGTATGTTTCTAGAATATGTGAATAAATAAATATTGTGTAGTCCCTTCCATCCAAAATTTAGACACAAAATGGTTATAATGGATTCTTCCAAGAGGTTTTCATTGAACACCTCCATGAATATTTCACTGATTTCATTTTAATTGGACATTATTCAAATATTTGCAGTATAAAATATTGTTATGCGCGTCCACTTATAAGACCCAACTCAATCTGGGTTGAAAATGTAGATCACAGGTAGATGACCAATGTTCCTACTGAACACTCTAGTAATAAGGATGTTGAACCACATCCCCCTACTAATGAATATTCTAGAGTTTTGGCTACTCCCACGAATTTTCAGCCTCTTGATGGGGATAAGGTGTCACTCAAAATTCTTAAGAAACATGCAGTCATATATGGGTCGCAATCCTTGCATGAGGATGATAGAAATTCCCACTCAGATTCTTGTGAATCAACACATGATGATTATGAGGAATCTAGTACGAATGAGGAAGCCTATTTGAAATCGAGTACAAGGAAAGGTAAAAAATCCCAATGATTTTTTTGATGGATACATTATTCTGAGTCCCAAAAATACTCTATGATGTAGGGATTACTCTAACATCAAGAGAAAAATTTTCACTACAGCCCTAAAGGGCTCTTGGAAAGAAAAAACAGTGATGCAACCATAGTATGTGGTTTTATAACAGCCCCTAACATCTACTGATGAAGGAAACATAAATGATACTACAATAATTGATGATTTTGACCCTTCATTGAGGGATACATATCAATATAATGATGATTTTAGTAATGAATTGGAATCTTGGATGGAGGAGAAGGATGAAATTGTTTTTAAACGATACATGAATGGTGACATATCTACGGATACCAACATACAAATCAGAAATTGAATGTATATGAAGATAGTGGAGGAGTTTAAACAACACATTGATGTTACTTTCAAGGAAATTTCTGGCAAATGATTTGTCCTATGATTTCCATGGTTTGATGCTTGAGGCTTGTGACTTCTGTTGTTTCTTTTGGGATGGGAGTTTATTGTACATGAAGGTCCTTTTTCCTTACTGGTCGAAGGATTACACTTATGATCATGTTTCTACAAGTTATAAGGATGCATGAATTTTAGGATTTTTATCGTATGGTTAGTGTGTTTTTTGTTCCTAGAGTGGTAGTTGGTTTCTCTTCATATGTGCCAATCTACATGTTCATGTACCTATGAAACATTTCTTTTGAATGTGCTCACCTCAACTATAAGCATACACTTATGTTTTATTCATAGAATAAGTTGATGTGTTTCTCAAGTTTTCTAAAAGTTATTTTTTCTTCCCTTTTGGACTTAAGGTGGCCTTTTTTGATTATATAAACCTAGAAGGATCCTTTATTATCATTCTGTTTGACTTCCTGCTTCTTCCATAAGGAATCTTGTTATTTTTTGAGTTTTTAAGCCTTCAAGAAAGTTGATTATATGCTGGTGACCACTACTATTTGAAATCAGACTATTTTTTGGGTACTTTAGTTTTGTGATTACACAACCATTCAGCGATTATGTGTTCGGAAGATAAAAAACAGGGCTTCCTGGACTTGTCTCATGCAATCTGGAATTTTGATTATTTTTCATGGGAACCATAGATTTTATTCCCCTTAACCCCCAGTTAATGTAATCTATTTACACCTCGTGTCTGTAGTGTAACTTTTTCTTTTAATAAATTCAATTTGTAATAAATTGTGTGACCAATTCATGTCACTGATATTGTAAAAAAACAATATACTGAATGGTGCTGATAACCATGAATAATTATTTAGTGATAAGGTGATATTTTTTTAGAAAACAAGATTAAGTGGGAGATAACCATTAATATCTAAAAAATAGTCTGTTAATAATTTTTAGATGTGATAAAGAGTTAATTGACATTGATGAAGTAAATGAGATAGTATAGGCATCCTTTAAATTTTTCAATGATTTGATGACAATGTGATTAAGGTCACCATTGATGAATTTTAATACATTTATTGATTTGTGGAATACATTCAATAGTTTGTGTTATTATTTTTGGAATATGGTTGGTGATAATTTTTTGAATCAAATAATTTTTAAAAAAATATATTTTAATTCAGGTTATTAGAATGTTTTAAGAGAATCAAGGTGTTCACATGTTTGGTTGGTAACATTATCAGATATGTCATGTTTTATTGGATATGTGTCAATGAAGATCATAGAAATAAATTTATTAAAAAATAAAGATGTAATGATATTGATTTTAGTTAGATATATTTTGGAGGAGTCATAAGGTTAACTATTTGTGGAAACAATTATATTAAACATAGTTTTTTTATTGATGTTTTAGGAATAAGTGTATTTTATTTATTAAAATTAATAAGTTATTCTAACCATTTTGGGTTTTTATGATATCTAATGAAAAAAGTATTGAGGAATAATTAATTTATAGATCCTATCATCAATTAAAATTTAATTTTAGTGATTTAAACATGAAGATTCATCATGCATATTTATTTTTTAGGAATAAGAGTTGTAGTGGAAATTAATCAAAGCACAACCAAATGATTGAATTGTTCTTATAAAATTGAAACAAATCAAGTGAGTATAACTTCTCACGTAATTTATCTTGATAAGAAAAAAATCCTTAACTATAGGAAAATAATATTGAAATAAATATTTTATATTTATTTAATTTCTGATGAATTGGTGGTCTTTTCACCTTGAAATTATTTATGGTTTTAATTCACTAACTATCTCATGGTCATGTTCACGATCACTCTTTATTAGTACAAGGATGTTAATTTTATCCTCAATTTATATATATTTAAATTCCTTATTATGTTATTTTTATATGAGAATTTTATTATGTGTTATTTCAGTTGACCATTTCATTTCCCACTTCCCCTTTTCAGAGGAGGTTTTATTATACCTTTATATGATGTGGGGTTTCAATAATTCTATTAAAATATTGAACCATTGATTATTGATATAAAATTTTGGGGGATTAATATATTTATGGGGGAGAATATGACTCCCTAAAAAATAAACTAAAATTAATAACAATCCGGGTCTCTTTATTAATATGGATCACCAAGCATTATACGAATTGATATATATTATAAAAACATTATTATTTAAATGTGACTACATTAACATATTCTTTGAATTTGTGGGAATTAATAATGGAAAACACATTATTAATTTTATATATAATGTTCCTCGTCAATAAAAATATAATGATTAATTTCTTTAAAATAAGAACTCAATTTTCTGTAATGTAATTTTATGCTATAAAAAGGAATTTTATTCAAAAATTATTTTTATTTTATTTTGTGGGTGGAAATTATATTTATTTTCTTACACTTCTAGAAATTGTATTTTAAAAAATTTAATTTAATTTTTAAAATTCCCATATCATTTTAATTTTCATTGAAATTTTGATTTTTTTCTAAAATGATGGATTTTTTAGTGAATATTGGAGAATATCGATTTTTAAATTACTGTCATTTAATTTCATTAAATCATATAAAATAAATGTACCATTACATTTCTCAATTGATATTAAATTTTAATACCAACAATTTTATTTTTAATAATATAATTAATTTCATTTTAATATATAATATTCTTGAATTTGATATAACATAATTTTTATAGATTAAACAACATATATTGAAAATATATTTTCGTTGTTTTTTGTTATTTTTTTATTAAAATTTATTTCATACACTTATATAAATTGAATATTGAAAAATGGATATCATATTATTAATTTGGAGGCATAAATTTGGAGAAAAGTACCCTTTATGTTTTTTCATTATTAATAGTAACTATGGAATATATTTTTCATCTTAGTAATGGTAAAATGGGAAAAAGAGGGTTAAAGACATGAAATAAGTTCTCAAAATCAAACAATATATTTCAATTATTTTATTTTATGGAATATATTCAACCATATAAATCTTAAATTTTAATAATGGGGTTTTGGGGAATTTTTTCCTTGATAATGAAATTTATATTATTTTATGTAAAGAAAATCCTAAAATGTCACTCTCTTGACATTAGTGTCTGTATATTTTGTTCTTGAAGATAAAAAGAGTAAAAGATCAGTTTTAAATGATTATTTGAAAGAATAAATTATATTTTATAATGATAACTTAATTATTATTTATAGTGAGTAAATAGTTACCCTATATTGTTATGTAACACCAGAAAAATATTTATTTAATTAATAGTTAATTCAAAAAAATGATTTTGAAAAATATTTAAATTTATAAAATTTTGGAGAATTGTTCTTATCCATTAACTCTTAATATTAATATATCATTTCGGGGATATAGAAATGTTCTAGAATCAAATTCCAAAACTATCTCGATGTCATTAATGTTAGAGTTAATAAATAGTGTCAAAATGACATTAATGATATTTTATGTTATCAATGATTCTATTAAATTAATCATAAATTAAAAAAATTCAAGTGAAAAAATAGAATTATAAATTGTAAAAAATGTTATTCTTTTTCATTTTGGAGCTAATTGTTACATTATAATTTAAATTCTATCCTTTTAATATAAAATAAATTGTTTCCAAAGTTAAGGTTAATATTTTTTAAAATGGGCTTCCATAAAAATGATATGGTTTAAAATAACATCCCAATATTTATATATTTCGTTAGAATCTGATATTATTTCATTATTTCTATTTATTATAATCTCTATCCATTTGTAATTATTTAGAATGGGAATGAAATAATTTTATTTTATTCTCTTTTTTAATTCCATGTTTGTCTTTTCTCAATCATATAATAGAACACCCCTTCCATATTTTAATTAATCTACATTAAACTATATACCATGACCAAAACCCACTCAATTATTATCTAAAAATCCTTATTTTTAAATTACCTATTTAATTATTCTTAATATACCATTATATTTTTCCATAATAATTGATCAAAATGTGGCCTACTAAGTAAGAGGTAATTATATTACTTGAGCATTTTCAATTTATTTCTTCCTCTACCTCCTATAAATATACGGAATTTATCATATAATAAAAAAACCCAGTAAAATATTTATAATAACATATTTTTATGTTTATGTAACTACCATTATACATCTCCTTTTCAATGAAATTTTAAGTAAAAGTATCCATCATGGATTCGTGGGGATATTACCACCACATAAGGATACATCTGATTTACCATCACTATAGTTAATGGATATTTATTATGATGGTTTTAAAGATTATATATGATATTTTTGACATAATTAATCTATTATGTGAGAATTTTTCATGTTGTAAAACCCTCAATCAATATTTTCCCTTTTAATGTAGCATAGTGGTGACCACAGGGATGTCTCTCAAGGAGGTTGCAGTTCGAGTTGCAAAACTGTCACTTTTGTTATCAATTTTTTTTCAGAAATGAAAATGGGGATTTGATTAAAAATTTGAATATATAAATTTCATTAAATACTAAAGTGAAATAATATTAAAGTAATGATAATGTGGGTTTGAAATCAAGAATAAAAATAGTAGTCGCAGACATGCTTCACCCTCTCGGACACTCCCCTCTTCCTTGTATAAAAAAATATCTTAATTTAAATTTCTAAATGTACCCCCAAGGACCCCCAGGTTTACACTCAAATTTGAAAATAAATCATATTTAAGACTTAAATATGATTTTGGCCCCGCCTATTGAAGTGATTCAGTTACTTAAATACCTACAAGTAATTGAACCTAATTGAATTCGCTATGCTCAATGGCAAAACCTCACCAAAGAATATTAAATAGCAGAGTCAATTGTACTACTTTATAGATGGAACAACGATCAAAACAAATGTGTTGAAAATATATTTATGAAAGAAAACAACTAGATTCATTCAAAAATATAGGTTCAAGAGAAATTCAAAAAGATATTACACATTAAAATCCAAACTCGGAAGAGAGTATCTGTCGGGTGTCGTCGTCCTCAACCACTTGCCAGTTAGACTTCCATCACTTGAGAAGCCTTCATAATCTCTATTGAATCTTAAATTGATTTCATATTCATAATGATCAAAAATCTCCACCTTCCCCTTCACTCTCTCAAGCCAACTCCCTTTGTGACGGATGGTGTGGTGAAGAATGGAATATGATTTAGAGGTAGGAGCTCCTCTCCTTTAATAGGCATATTTTATCATCAAAATATTGTCGCGTTTTGCGACCCATTAATGGGGCGATTCATGTATGGAACTCTTCCTAAATATTGTTCATAAAATTTATTTCCGTCCACCCTCCAAATTTCAGATTAATTGGACGCGTATTGAAGGAGTTATAAGTTTTCTATTGAACATTTATTTCTCTGGATGAAGCTTCCTAGAGGTTTCCTTCGAAATCCTATCACTCAACGACCATCATATAGGATTCCAAACGTCTTGTAATTAATTTTGGAGATGCGATTTGGAGTCCTCTGTAATATCCAGGTAAAATCTCATCATTTGTAGGTGTTTAGGCCGAAATTTGCTTCCATTACTATGGTGGAGTCCAGGTAGTCCGCCCGAACAAATTGTCAACTTCATTTATTTTTTTGGGCATCAAGATACATGAATATTTTCTTGGTCATGAAGACAATGATGATGGAAATAAAATAAGGATTCTAAAAAAATTAGAATCACAAAATTTGGAAATGTATTTTATGATAAATGACCAAAATACCCCTGTGATAAAAATCTGTTAAAAATCCAGAATTATGCAATTTAAACTTTTTATCCAAAAACACACTCTAAATCCAAAATTGTTAAAAATAAGATGAAATTGTTAAATTTTTGAGGTTTAAATAATTTAAATTTACATTAAAAATATTGGAAATATTAGCTCTATTAATTCCCCCACACTTGGCTCTTGGACTCCTGGACAAGTGAGCACGGTATCAAGAAAAATAAAACATATACCAATGGAGTTTACCAATTTACTACAATGAATTAAAAAGATGTCATGCCTCATTAAAGAATTTTTTTTTAAATTTCTATATTCAAATCATTCAATCCATTTCCAATTATTTTGTCTTCTCATGGACACAACACACTTACCTCAAATTCATTTTCTCTCGGCACACAATATATATTTGCAACAAAGCATTTCTCATCCAACTCATTGAAGAATTACCATCGACTTGATAAATTTCTATATCTCCACCCGATGTGAACCAAGAACATGTGATTATCATGAGGACTTTACAGGGTTTTTCTGTGGCTTGGGGTTGGTGGGTTTCAAATGTGAAAAATTATGTGGCTGAATAAGGAGGGTTTTTCTCTTTTTGAAGCAGAAGTGCATGATTCTAATTTTTACTCTTGTATGGTCTCCTCCATATTCTCCTAAATTAATCAGCTCTAATCATCTGTTTTCCACCCCATTCAATCAATATTTTAGTAGTAAATATGATTTTTTTAAAGCTCCAGATTGGGGTCAGCTTATTTCCATTGCGAGCTCCAGATAGGCACAGATCCATTTAATTTGAGAGCTCCAGGTAGGCACAGCTCCATTTCATTTGAGAGGTCCAGATAGGCAAAACTCTCAGAAAAATATATTCCAGTATCACAAATATGCATTCAATGTTTAAATGTTCTCCCAAAGAAACACCAAATGAGGTAGCACATCATGAGTCATCTTCCCCCCCACACTTAAGTTCAACTAGATCATGCATTTCTACTTCGATAGCAGGTTGGAAAGGGAAATTTGGCTTGTAATGTGGCTAACCTAATAGTCTATACATGGCTACCAAGGGCTCAAGAAGGATAAAATGTTCAAGGAAGGCCGAAATAAAAAGGATAGTCATGAAAAAGAGGCTCCAATATTCAAACAAATGCCTTAATCATTTTAATTACAAGTATCTCTGCCAGTAAGTTTTGATATATATAAATCAAGTTCTAGTTTTAACAAACATGAATTGGTTTTCTCAAGAAAGAGGTAAATGTGAAGAAGATGTAAAAATGGGTCATGAGGCCTCACAGGAATGAGAATTTCAATCACAATTCGAGTGATATGTGCCATGACATTTCAAAACAAGTGGTCATTTCAAGAATTTTTCTAAATTTTTGAACTTGAAACAATGTCATTTTCAGCAGTCATTTATGTTCAGTTTCAAAGGATCAGTTGGTTCACCCCTTGGCATGAGTTTCAAATGAAATTCAAAAAATTTTGAAATATTTTTTTTAAAAAAATAAACATGAAACAAATGGAATGAAATTTTGACAACAAAAAATTTAAAACAATAGTTCATAAAATTCCACTCTACCCAGCATTGTGTCCCCCCAAATATATTCTATTCAATGTCCTCATTATGTAGTTTTTTTATCATGAAATTCCAGAAATTAAAGACATAGCAAAAATAAATGATAAGGAAAGACACAACCTAACATAAATTATATTCTGTGTCATGAAGTTCAATCTCCTCCCCTGGAGGATCTTGAAAATTTTCTCGAAATATCTTCAGCCTATAACCATTGAAAGTGAATGATGTCCCCTTGTCTGGATCATTAATCTGTATTGCACCAAAAGGAAAAACATGAGTAACAATAAATGGGCCAGACCATTTGGAACGAAATTTACCTGGGAAGAGTTTCAATCTAGCATTGAACAGAAGAAAATTGTCTCCCTCCTTGATGTTTTTGTTGAGAATCCTCCCATCATGAAAGGCTTTGTTTCTCTCTTTGTACAACCTAGAGCTTTCATATGCATTATTTATGATATCCTCCAGCTCCTGCAAACAATATTTTCTTTCTTCCCCAGCAGAATATAGGTTCATGTTACATGTTTTTACAGCCCAAAAGGATTAGTGTTCTAACTCAACTGGTAGATGAAATGATTTTCCATAGGCCAATATAAATGGTGACATTCCAATTGGGGTTTTGAAAGCTGTTCTGTGGGACCAAAGAGCATCATCATGTCTAAAACGCAAATCATTTCTATTTGGGTTCACTATTTTTTCTAAGATTTGTTTGATCTCCCTATTAGACAACTCCTCCATTCCATTTGTTTGAGGATGATAGGGTCTAGAGTTCCTATGATTAACACCGTATTTCTTAAAAATTTATTCTAAAGTCCTATTAAAAAATGGGTACCTTGATCTGTAATTAGAAACATTGAAATCGAAACCATGAAAACAAATTTCCTTTCATAAATTTAGACACAATACTTGCATCATCAGTTCGGGTGGGAATAGCCTCTACCCACTTGGACACATAATCAATATCCAACAAGATGTAGAGATATCCAAATGAATTTGGAAAAGTCCCCATGAAATACATTCCCCATACATCAAAAACATCACAAAACAAAAGTGGGTTTTGTGGAATCTCATTCCGCTTGGAAATGTTTCCTTGGAATTGACAATTTTTACAGGTTTTGCAGAATTCGAAAGCATCTCTAAAAATGGTGGGCCAATAGAATCGAGAATCAAGAACTTTTCTTACTATTCCCTATGGTCCAAAGTGTCCTCCATAGTTTAATGTGTGGCAGAAATGTAGGATGGATTTAAATTCAGAGTTTGGAATTCATCTCCATATCATTTGATCACTACCAATGTTCCATAAATAAGGATCATCCCAAATGTATTTCTTTGAATCACTCACAAGTTTATCAATTTTATTTTTGTACAACTAGTGGGGGTGTTCATCAAAAGCCAAATAGTTTACAAGATTAGTAAACCATGGTATTTCAATTTGAGCAGCAAATAAATCCTCATCTGTAATGGTTTCCTTAATTGGGGAACACAACTGAAATTTTCTATTCCCAATAGATGGTATCCTGCTCAAGTGACCAGAAACAAGGTTCTCACATCCTTTCTTATCTTTTATTTCAACATCAAACTTCTGTAAAAGCAGAATCCATCTCAGAAGTCTT
This sequence comes from Viscum album, assembly GCA_963277665.1. NCBI lineage: Eukaryota > Viridiplantae > Streptophyta > Magnoliopsida > Santalales > Viscaceae > Viscum > Viscum album. Next base: position 738,486,951 of record OY728135.1, on the reverse strand, counting down.
GGTTTTGCATCATGTTTCTTCATCAAGAATTTGATTGCAGAATGATCAGTAAAAACAATCACCTTGGAGCCCAAGAGATAACTTCTAAATTTGTCTAGAGAAAAGACAAAAAATAGCAGTTCATTCTCAGTTGTTGTGTAGTTTGATTGGGCTTGATCAAGAGTTCGTGAGGCATAGGCAATCACATGAGATTTATTTTCTGTCCTTTCACTCAATACTACCCAAAGAAAAAAGTCAGATGCATCTGTCATTATTTCAAAGGAAATGTACCATTTAGGAGGTTGAACAATGGGTGGGGTTATCAATATTTTTTCAGCTCATGAAACGAATTTCTGCAATTCTCATCAAAGACAAATGGAAAATCTTTTTGGGATAATCTGGACAATGGAAGACCAATCGTACTGAAATCTTTAAGGAATCTCATGTAAAATCCAGCATACCCAAGGAAGGATTTCACATCTCTCACAGTTTTTGGGTATGGTAATGAAGAAATGAGCTCAACTTTGGATTTATCAACTTGAATTCCATCACAGGACACAACATGTCCAAGAACGACCCCTTTAGCAACCATAAAATGTCATTTTTCATAATTTAGAACACGGTTCTTTTCAATGCATGTTTTAAGGACACGTTCCAAGCTTTTCAAACAACTTTAAAAAGATGATCGATACACAGTGAAGTCATCCATAAAAACATCCATGTATGTTTCCAAAAATTTAGAGAAGATGTTTATCATACACCTTTGAAAAGTTCCTGGGGCATTACATAAACCGAAGGGCATCCTTCTGTATGAAAAAGTTCCAAATGGGCATGGGAAGGAGGTTTTCTCTTGATCCTCAGGTAAAATGTGAATCTGAAAATATCCAAAGAATCCATCTAGAAAACAGTAGTGGGTTTTTCCATCTAGTCTTTCAAGGACTTGATCAAGGAATGGTAATGAGAAGTGGTCTTTACTTGTAACCAAATTGAGTTTCCTGTAATCAATGCACATTATCCATTTATTTCGAAGCCTTATGGGGACAAGATCAAAAATTCATTCCTTGAGATTGTAAATCCAATTTTTTTAGGAACAACATGGACTGGACTTACCCATTGACTATCAAATATGGGAAAAATAATTCTAGCAGCTAACAAGGTGGTGACTTCTTTCTTCACAACCTCCAAAAGTGTTGGGTTTAGTCTTCTTTGAAATTATCTTACCGGTCTAGCGTTCTCCTCCAGTAAAATTTTGTGTATGCAAACTGAGGGGCTGATTCCTATTAGATTGGAGAGAGTCCATCATATGGCTTCCTATGGTACTTGAGAACTTCCAACAATTGGTTTTCCTGGACTTCTGAAAAATCTTTTGAGATGATTAAAGGGAATTGTTCATTATGACCTAAGATGGAATACATGAGGTTATCCGGAAGGGGTTTCAATTCTACCATAGGTGGGTTGGTTTCATTGATAACTGGGAACTCTTCAGAAGTTTGATTGTTTAGTGAAGCTCCATGTTAATAATGGTTATCTCTTTTTATGATATCAAGACTTGTTTCATGTGAAAAATTGGAAACCTAGCCTGGAATACCACTAACATATTTAGTGGTTTCTAGAAATTCAGCTTCATCATTGCTCAGATATCCGGTCTCAAAATCCCAAGACTCTTCACAGTCTCCAATTTCATCCTCATTTTGATCTGATTCAGTATCAAACAAATTTCCAACTTTTTCCACATCAATTGGTATTTTATCGCAGAAAAAATCAGGTAACATGCCAGAGGAAAACCAATCAATCATGTTTACACGGGGAGTTGAATGATCCTCAACTGGTTGTCTCATTGATTTAAAATGTTAAAATGAACAACATATCCTCCAAATTCTAGTGAAAGTGTTCCCTTGTGAAAATTGAAGATTTCTTTTGACGTTTTTAGAAATGGCCTCCCTATGATGAGGGGAGCATGTGTGCTAAACCGATCATCATCTATATCCAAAACATATAAGTCAACATAAAAAATCGTGTCTCTCACTTGATCGAGAACATCTTCTATAACTCCAGCAGGTTTGGTGGTACTTCTGTTTGCGAGTTGAATGATAATTCCATAGGGTTTTAAGTCTCCAACCTGAAGAGATGAGTAGATAAAATGTGGCATGACATTGATCGAGGCCCCTAGATCAGGCATCACATCTTTGAATTCACATTTCCCAATGGTACAGGGAATGGTAAATGTCCCAGGGTCTTTACACTTGACAGGAAGTGCATGTTGAATCATCGATGAATCATTCCTTCCTAAGATTACTTTTTCACCCCCTTTGAACTCTCTCTTGTTGGTACACATGTCTATCAGAAACATAGCATACCTCGGAATTTGTTTCACAGCATTGAGCAATAGAATATTGACTTGGAATTTCTTGAATGTTTCCAAAACCTCCTTATCCAATTCTTTTTCAGCACTTGACTTTGGTGGTGGTTCACACCTTGGATAAGGCAGTGGAGGTTTGAATGTTTCTAGGTTATTCTGAGTATGTTTTGGAGGAACATAAGGACCATACATCCTCTTACAATAATTCTTTGTTCTTTCAAACAATATTTCCTCTCTTGACTTTGAGTTTCTGTCAACTTCAGATTTTTCATCATTTTTATCAAGGGAAGGATTTTCATCAACAGTATCAGCAGAAGGCTTGATGGTCCCAATCTGAGGGTTGTCTAATTTTGTTCCACTCCTATGTTCAATAGCACTCACATTTTCCTTCCCATTATTCCTTGGATTTACTTGTGGTTGTGTGGGTAAACCACCACTCATTTGATTTGTTATGTAATTAATACCAGAGGCATGTTGGCTCATTTGAGTCATCAAGTTATTCATTTTGTTATCTTTTTGTTTTGTGTATTAATTTAGTTCCCTAATTTCCTCTTGTTTTTTCCTCATTGCTTCTTCAAGGTTCCTATCAGTGTTTTTAGTGGGAGGGGTAGGGTGAAAATTACTTCCAGAATGAGCATTGGCTTGCTCATTGATATATCTTGGTTGAGAATTACTTGATTGCCCTTGGAAGAATCCTATTGGTTGTTCAGGATGACAAAATAATTCATTTGAGTTGTTGTTCCATCCCTGATTAAAATTTTGGTTGTTTTGAAATGGTCTTTGCTGGTTTGGTTGAAATGGTCTTCCAGGAAAAACTGCAATGCAGTTCTCAGGAGGCTCTTGCATTTGCGGGCATTGGTCACTAAAATGTTCATTCCAAGAAAAAATCCCACAGTGGACATGTAGTTGGAAAGCCGCTTCAGGTTTGGGTTGGGTTGGTGGGGTGTTAGACAACATTATTGACCATACCATGGTGGTAATATCAGATAGTTGACTTTCAATTGTGTTGTTTTTGGGACTTGTAGTAGGGTATTCTTGTGCAGCTTTTACATGAAGAAGGCCTCTGGTTCCAAATTGTTGGGCATTCTGGGCCATGATTGCAATTAAAATCCTAGCAGTAGCTGGTGTCTTATCAACTAAATCTACTCCTGCTGCAGCATCGATCACACTTCTATCAGTGAGTCACAATCCTTCATAAAAGTATTGAATGAGAAGATTGTCACTGATTTGATGATGGGGGAAACTAAAACAACGATGTTTGAACCTTTCCCAGTATTCGTGAAGTGCTTCTCCTTGTGTCTGCCTAATTCCACAAATATCCTTTCGAATGGAGGCAGTTCTAGACGTAGGCAAAAAAATTTCAATGAAAATATTTTTTAATTCATTCCAATTTCTAATCAAGGTTGAGTGAGAACAGAAAAACCATTCCTTACCAACTCCATCTAGAGAAAAAGGAAATGACCTAAGCATCCTTTGATCGTCATCAACACCATGAGGTTTCATGTTGACACATAGGTAACTAAATTATTGGAGGTGTTTTTGTGGGTCTTCACTAGGAAATCCATTGAATTTTGGAAGCTGGTGGATGAAACCGGACTTGATTTCAAATCCAGCAGGGGCATCAGGGTACTCTACAGGATTCTAGTAATTTTTTTCATAGGATGAAGCCAGTTCTTTCAAAGTTATATTTTCATCCATTTGGATTTCAGTTTCAACTAAGTCCCTCCTAGGTGTATTAGTAGAAGATTCACAACTTGCAACTTGGGGATTAGTACCTCTAACCCTAGTGTAAAATGTTCTATCAATTTCAGAATCTAAAGGTAACAAGTTCGGTTCAGATGTTTGGGTCATGCAAGAAAAAAATAATTTAAATAAAATCAACTCTAGAAACCTCCCCAGAAACTGCGCTAGTTGATGTGAGCGTTTTTCTTGTCGTAAAACACTCAATCAATATTTTCCCTTTTAATGTAGCACAGTGGTGACCACATGGTTGTCTCTTGAGGAGGTTGCAGTTCGAGTTGCTAAACTGTCACTTTTGTTATCAATTTTTTTTTGCAGAAATGAAAAGTGGGATTTGATTAAATATTTTAAAATAAAATTTTAATTAAATACTAAAGTGAAATAATTTTAAAGTAAATATAATGTGGGTTTTAAATCAAGAATAAAAACAACAGTCGCAGACCAGCTTCACCCTCTCAGACACTCTCCTCTTCCTTGTATAAAAAAATCTCTTAATTTAAATTCCTAAATGTACCCCCAATGACCCCTAGGTTTACACTCAAATTTGAAAAGACATAATATTTAAGTCATCAATATGATTGTGGTCCCGCCTGTAGAAGTGATTCAATTACTTAAATACCAACAAGTAATTGAACCTAATTGAATTCGCTATGCTCAATGGAAAAACCTCACCAAAGAATTTTAAATAGCGAGGTCAATTGTTATACTTTATAGATGGAACAATGATCAAAACAAATGTGTTGAAAATATATTTAATAAATAAAACAACCAGATTCATTCAAAAATATAGGTTCAAGAGAAATTTAAAAAGATATTACACATTAAAATCCAATCTCGGAAGAGAGTGCCTGTCGGGTGTCGTCGTCGGCAACCATTTGCCGCTTAGCCTTCCATCACTTGAGAAGCCTTCATCTTCTATATTGAATCTTCAAAGATTTCATCTTCTTAAGAATAAAAAATCTCCACCTTCCCCTTTGGCACTCAATCCAACTCCCTTTGTGAAGGATGGTGTGGTGAAAAATGGAATATGATTTAGAGGTAGGAGCTCCTCTCCTTTTATAGGCAGATTTCATCATCAAAAAGTTGTCGTGTTTTCGACCCATTAATTGGCCGATTCACATGTGGACCTCTTCATAATTATTTTTGATAAATGTGTTTTCCGTCCACTCTCCAAATTTCAGATTAATTAGACTCGTATTGAAGGGGTATGATTTTTCTATTGAACATCGCTTTCTCTGGATGAAGCTTCCTAGAAGTTTCTTTCAAAATTCAATCACTCAACGGCCATCATAAAGGATTCCAAACGGTTTTAAATTCATTGTGGAGATGTGCTTGGGAGTCCTCTGTCACATCTCGATTAAATCGCATCATTTGGAGGTGTTTAGGCCGAAATTATCATCCATTACTATGGTGGAGTTCATGCAGTCCTCCCAGAAAAATTGTCAACTTCATTGATTTTTTTGGGCATCAAGATGCATGAATATTTTCCTGGTCTTGAAGACAAAGTTGATGGAAATAAAATAAGGATTCTAAAAAAATTCGAATCACAAAATTTCAAAATGTATTTTATGATAAATGTCCAAAACACCCATGTGATAAACATCTGTTAAAAATCCAGAATTATGCAATTTAAAATTTTTATCCCAAAACACACTCTAAATCAAAAATTGTTACAAATAAGATCAAATTGTTAAATTTTTGAGGTTTAAATAATATAAATAGGCATTAAAAATATTGGAAACACTAGCTCTATCAATATACTATAGTTAAAATATCATATCTCCCTTCTTACCGTTCGATTTTTTTGAAAATGATAACATCGCTCGTACATACATGTAAACTACAACCTCCACGAATAAATGTAATTTTTTTCAATTTTGATTTATCTGTAAGGTAATAAGGATATATTTATTGAATATATATTATAAATGATATCATTTTTTTTATAGTGAATATTTTTTTTCTGTCATACTATCCATTAAAATGTGAACAAAGAGTTATTGTGTACATATGTCTCATCATCTCCCTAAATGGTGTCATTCATTTTTCTATCTCTAAATATTATAGGTGACAGTAAATTAATATTTAATATATATATATATATATTATAATTATATATTTATTAAAATTTATTTTATGATTTTACTATGATCAAATTCAAGGGATCAGAACTACAGAACTGAAATTCTCATGAAAAAAAATGAAAAAGTAAACACCCAAAAATGATTATTTTAAAAAAAGTTATTATTAAATTGGTATTATATATTATAATTGAATCATATATAATATTATAATTTTTCACAAAAATCATTTTTATAGTATTATAAAAATTAAATTTATTATAAATCTGTTTATAGAACATTCAAAACAACTCAAACTTAACGAATGCTATTTTTGTGTCAGTTTTATATCTATGAGACAAAAACCATATTCACCACTTGATTATTTTATATGGTGTATATTATCAACTTGAAATTATATAATTATTATTCTCAAGAAAATTTTAAAGATTTAAATATCAATATTAGGTCACACGTTTCATACTTTCTTGATTCAATAGTTTCCAATGTGGTAAGGGATTTGTGTTACAATCTCAGGGTTTATCATGATTATTTCTGATTATGTTTTGATGATAAAATTTTATAATCTACCAAAAAATTGTAATGATGTACTTTATAACCTCGTTATTTATATATATTACATGTTTTCAATTTCTTTTCCTCTCTTTAAGATCTCTAGAGAATGGAATAATGTTTTTTGGGAAAAATTAATTTATTTCACTATTCTTTTAATTATACATTATCATACATAACCATTTTTTCTAAAAAAATAAATTATGTTTTACTATTATATTTTTATGTTATAAATTCTTCTCTATACATTATTTAATTCTTACAATATGTTTTAAATGTAATCATCTTGTATTTTTAGGAATGATATTTTTTTATCTGAAAATGTGAATGAAGCCTTTGTTTTAATGTACACTTCATGAACAAAATATCATGTTTTCATTAATGATCAATGAATTGAATATTATATTAATATAATTCTAGTTTATTTTCAAATAAAAATCTTCATTATTATTTGGGATCTTTTTTTATTATAGTATGTGATTTCAAATTGAAAATGTTATTTTCCTAAAAAATTCAGTGATACATTAAGGGAATTTTACATCTATGATAATATAATTTGATGTTAAATATGATTCAATGGGGATATGATACAATTATACCAATCTTATTATTCTATGGATATTTTATATTTATATTTATGGACTATCGGTAAACATGTTTTCATTTCAATGGTTTAATATATGATGAATTTTTTACGATCTTATGACATACATATGAATGGATTTTTGATTATGTGATTGTTGTGTTGGAATTATATATATACATATAATAAATTAGGTAAATATTAATGATCTCTGATATCAAAGGATACATGGGATTTTATCCCAGGTTGGAAGCAGGTTTAAAGGATGTTTTCACAATACAAAAGCAGCTACATAGGTGGTTAGCCAAAGCCTAAAAAGTTAATAATGTCATGGTGAGTATAATGGACATAAGATTTAAATGATTATGATTATTATTAACTTAGGAAAAAAACATATGATATGGTATTAATAAAATTTTATGTTGTAATGGTTCATGTTATTTTTTCACACTATTAATCTTATCTTATGAAATTCCATGTTTGTTTCCATACTTTAATTTTACGATCTAAGAATTGTTGGATTTTATTTTCAATGGAATGTACCATGTTATTATACCCATTATGATCATTTTATATTTAAATATTAATTTATATCCCACTTATTTACCCTTACTGATCATTTTACCACAACCTTTTTTATTTTTTATTTTCCCCAAAGAATGAATAAATTTTTTATGTTTGATGTGTCTAAGAAGGGTGATTCTTTTAAAGAACTAACTTGGAGATGAGGTTGATCTCTTATGAATAATTTGTTTATGTATATAATAATAAAAAGTAATAATATTTATTCATTTATATAATATATTTATTTTTTAGGTATTGTGTATTCATCTAATAAGATATAAAATTTATATATATATATATATATATATATGAAAACTATGGGTCACTATAGTTGGAATCATTGAATGTTTTAGTAACCTTTTCAAAATAGGATGAAATAACACTATTGCGAGCCCCTAGTACAATAATATTTTTTTATAATTTCTATTGATATGGTAAGGAAAGGAGTGTGGTGTTACTAAAAATAATTAATTATTTAGATAATAAAATTTTAATGGTGATAAAGTTAATATTTTAATAATTATTCATATTTTTTTCAATTATTTAATCCCTTAAAATTCTCCAATTTGAGTATTTGTATCATTTTATATTTTTTGGTGAGTTTTGAGCTTAAATGTGAAAGTGGTTAATTCTGGATATTAAAATGTTTTATGTTTCCTCTGTATTTCAAGCATAAATCCTAAAATATTAATCCAATTCATGTGATTAACTTTTTTTAGAATGACATGATTCATGGTCTACAAATACGTCTTCTAGATCCATAGCCAATTCAAACTCCAACAAGCCAAAAACTAAATCAGTCAATGTGAACAAATATTATGGACTATAGAATAAACCATGCCTCATTCAATGATCTATATATCAGGATACTGGTCACCAAATAGGGTATTTCCATTTGGGATAAAAATTCTACTTGATGAGGATGGTTCACATTAAATGTAATGGAGAAATTATTGGATTAATGCCACCCATAAACCAGTCAAGGTAGGGTTGGTGGAATAGGGTTTTTGGCCAGAATATGAAAGATCTAGAATTTTGGCCATAACATCATTCACTCTACTCAAAATTCCATGAATTTTCGATGGTAGATGTCCAACTCTATTTCTAGCCTCTTATAAGAAGGGACCTTATCATGATTCGATGATATAGTGGGAGATCTGAATCTGATCATCTTGATGACATAATCATGAAGTAACATTTTTTTGTTATTCTTTTCCCATTTTTCATTCTTCAAGTTTTGTAATGTATTATTCCTACCAATTACTCTCAATTACCCTTACGATGGTGGTTAAATCTTATTAGTGATTGGGGAAGGTTGGATTAATCTTTTATAATGTTTTAGTTGTTGCATTTGATCGAATAAAAAACCTCTCTCTAATGCTCTGTTGGTTTCAAATTCTAATAAATCATATTATTATCTTATGCGGTTTTATTTTATTTAATATTACGTTGTTATTATTACTTCGTTAAATGTTCAAAATCTCCCTCCAATAGGTTCTGGTGTATATATTATGGAATTTATTAGGGCTTAGGGTTGAACTACTTGAATATCATCTGTACGTGTGAGAATTGGAGTAATTATTCTTAATTATTTGGGATAAACAAGTCCCGATTGGGAATTGCCTAAATAAACAAAGGGTATTTTCTACACTTCTTTCATGAAATGAAGTATATTATACAAAAATAAAATCTTGGTAAGGTTCACTCTCAGTAACACCATTTACCAAGGGATTGATAGGAAGCGATTGTGAAAAATCACTTAACTAACTTAGTAGAAGATGATTGAATAAAATTGGAATGGTGATAAAATTGAAATTGAAAAACCAACCTAGACCTAATCACATAATTTATATTACTATTTTCAATCACATAATATTTCTATTTTTTCTATACTTTTCATAATTTATTCCTTTTGTTTCATTTCTCTCTATTTCTAAACAAACCAAATTCAAAAACAACGTGACAGACATGATTGTTGATCACTCCTCTCTAGAGACAACATAGGATAACCACTATACTATATTTTAACTTATTAAATATTTTTTCACACCCAATGATAGGCATGTTTCAAAACATCAAATTTTTTCCGGGGAGGTAGTTCCAAAGCCTAATTAAAAATATTTGAAACGTTTCAAAAATAATGTTAAAAAAACTATTTCCATGATGTTTTCATATGATTATTTCATTAATTTATGGAATAATTACCAACAAGTATAATATCACGAATAATACATTTAATATAGTGATCTACATGATAGAGTTAAAATGATGAGGGACACTCTGTATGGCTTGGGGAGAAAAATTGAAAGAGCATTTGACTATGTTCATGAATTAATGGTGTAACCTAACCCTGAGCTTGAGTATGAACATAATAAGTAACTTGAAGAGGCCAATAAGGATGAATTTACTTTTGAGAAATATTTGGGACATCAAAAAGATCTAGATGTATTGTGGAATGAGTCTGAAGAACTACATTATCTACATATTCCTTAAAAAGAAGAAGATCTAGAACAATTGAATGAAGACACCAACAAAGTGGTGGAATTTGAAGAAATGTTGAAGGAGCCTGACTACCTACCTCTATCTTGTGAAATTCAGCTACAAGAGGCACCTCATATTAAAGAAACAATTGAAACTGAACAAACTCAAGGAGATAAAATTTTCATAGAATATTTTCATTCAGGTTTTATAGTAAACAAATTCTGTACTACTTCCCCTTATTTTAAATATTTAAATTCATCCAACACATCTTTTTTCATTGGGGTATGATGAAGAAAAAGAATATTCACATCAAAAGGAACATATGGGGCTCCTTAAACTAGATGAATTATTATTTGAAGAATTTCAAGGGGAGAAAAATGATTCTTTTCCTAAGAAAAAATATATGAAAGATTCTTACATTGAAATGGAAGAATCTGATTTTGATTCAGCATGATTTAATTTTTTTCAAATTGAATCACACTTTGACTTTCCATTTGACTATTCTTTTGATGCAGAAAAACTTACGAAACCAATGACGAATAAAAAGAATTTTGTGCAAGTAACAACCATGAAAGAGGAGTATTCATTCTTCTTCCTAATGTCACCATACAAGATGTATATAACTTTCATGGGGGTTTACTTTATATACTATTTACATGAATTCCTAAACAATAAAGGAAAATTTCATAATGGAAAGAAGAATTTTTTTAGTTAATATTAAATAAACATAACCCACCGTTAGATTAGTGACAACCAAATGAAACACCCCATATAGAGGTATTCAAAACATAGGGCCCGCATGGGGTATTAATCAAGATATATCATTCTCTTCTCACTATATTTCTATTTTAGTTTTCTTTTAATAATTTCTTTTTGTTATTTTCCCTACTTTTGGTTGCAGGTTTTCATATATGCATTACTTAGAAGATTAAATCAATGTTGCACTGTTAATAAGTTAGGATGTACCTATCCTTATCACTTTCTTGATTATATTGATTCAATTAAAAATATTATTAACTGTTTAATCAATTTTAATGCATTGTGGAAACTACATCATTTAATTGTGGGAGAGGAAACATTTTTAGTTTAACATTTTCAAGTTTTTATTTATGTATTTTTCAAAAAAAAAGTGTTCTTAATTTTTTTTGGGTTTTTATAATACATTTTAAATGAATTGATTATCATTTTAACTTTTGAAACCCATTTCAATGTGTGAAACAATTTTCTCCGGAATCTACTCTTAAATGAATTCATAAATTGGTGTTCAAATATTTGTAAATTTCATGAAATTTACTCTGATTTTTTGAATCTCATGACATAATTAACTATCTTTATTTTTGAAATCACATTATCATGCGGATTATAAAACTTATTTTCATAATATTTTATTTTACCTCAGTTCTTAATAGATCCTACCATGCTTAATTTTACCAGAATTTGATTTATACCTATCAAAACATGAGGGATTGATGTACATGTGTTTTAAATGATTGATGCATTTCTTTGGTTTTAAATCCCCCTTTTCTGAGAATATTTTTCATTATGGCCTACCATGAAAATTTCATCCTTGTATCCCTTAGAATCCATGAAGATATTATTAGTTTAGCCAGATTTAAATCTAATTTTTTCTATTCAACCTTCCCTTGAAGTGAAATTGAATAATATAGTTGAAATTATGTTTGCGGAAAGCTATCTTGTGTTCTGCTACCTCATTTGGCGATACTTTGGGTGGAAAATAAAATATGAAATAGATAAGTATGATTCTGATAAAAAAAATATGTTGAATGTTTTTCCTTTTCTAGAGCTTTCATCAAAAGTGAAGTTGTGAATTTCTAGACGGTCCAATTGAGAATGAAAGGTGTGCCTATATAGAGAATTCAAAAAAATAATGTTTGATATGAATGATATGTTTTCTTCCATAATTTTGAATGGTGTGATATTTCACGGGTTTTTCATGATGATGGATTTTATTTTCTTCTAAGGAGATTGAGGGGGAGACCGTATTTGAGTAAAAATCAGAATAATGAAAATTTTCTTTAAAAAGATCCACGACCTCCTCAGTCAGCCTTAGAATTTTTCACATCTAATTACTACCATCCTAGTGCCATAGAACAATCCTAGAAATTCCTCATGATAAACATATGTCTCTGACTCACATCAGGTAGAGATGTTGTAATTTATCAATCCTATGGTGACCCTTCCATGATTATTGGATGAGAAAGTCATTGTTGAAAATTGACATTTCTGTGACAAGAGAAAATGAAAGTGAAGTAAGTGTTTTGTGTGAATGGGAGGATAAATAAAAATAAAATATATTTAATTATATAAATGGTGAAATTGAAATAATTTTTTTGATGAGGAATGATATATTTTTTATCTTGGTGTGAAATTGTTGGATCCCATGGATATGTGTTTTAAATTATTTTTCTTTGATTTTGATGTTTACTTATCTCAGAGTCCAAGTCCTAAGTATGGGGGAATTGATAGAATGAATATTTTAATAATAATTTATATGTTTTCAATTATTTAATCCCATACAATTAACCAATTTGGGCTTTTTTGGATCATTTTATGTTTTCCTGTGACTTTTGAGCTTAAATGTGAAAAGTGGTTAATAAAAGACATTAAGTAGTTGTCTATTTCCTCTATATTTCAATAATAACTCCTACAATATACATCTTATTACTTTGATTAATTTTTTGGATTAAATGATTTTTGGTATAAAAATATGTCATCTAGACCAAGATACAATTATCACTCCAAGAAGACAAAAAAATTCGTCAATGAGAACACATAATCACGTCGGTAGAATAGACCATTCCTCATTCAATGATCCATATCTCCGGAAATGGACAACGAAATGGGGTGATTGTATCTGAGTACAATGTAAAACTATAATATGAATTTTCAAAATAAATTTTATGGGGAAATTATTTTATTCACGTTTCCCTTAAACCAGTCTAAATAGGATTGGTGGAATGGTGTTTGGCGACCAGAATATGTAAGCCCTTGTATTTTGTCCATAATGTCTTTTATAATACTCTAAATTCCTTGAAACATTATGGGTAGATGTCTAACTCCATTCCTTAACTCCTACAAGTAGGTACCTCGGCCATATTCGATGAGATGTTGGGAGAACCAAAGCTTAACTTCTGGAGGACAGAATCTGGAGGTTACATTTTTTTTTTCTTTTTCCCCTTTTTTCATTCTTTTAGTTTTGTAATGTATTATCCCCCCCCATTATTCTCAATTACCATTAACATAGTGGGGTAAATCTTATTTTTGATTGAGGAAGATTTGGTTTTATATTCTGTAATGTTTCAGTTGTTAAATTTGAATTAATAAATACTCTCTCTCTTCTACGGTGTTGGTTTAAAAATTATTATAAACGATTTTGTTATCTTACATGACCGGATTTGATTTAATATTCTCTTATTATTATTGATTTATTAAATGTTTATAATCTCCCTCAACCTGGTTCTGGTCTATATATACTAGAATAGATTAGGGAATAGTGGTGAAGTACTCGGCAATCGTCAACACGTGTGAGAATTAAAGTAATTATTCTGAATTATTTTAGATATTTAGGATAAACAATACCCAATCCGGAATTCCCCAAATCAATTAAGGGTACTTTATGAACATTTTTCCAAAAATTATGGAGATTAGACCAAACAAAAATCTTGGTAAAGATTAATCTCACAAATACCATTTACCAAGGGAGTGATATGATGTGATCCTGAAATATCACTTTAACCGATTTAGCAGAAGAGGATTGAAAAAATTGGAACTATGAAAATATTCAAATTGAAAAACCAATATTGACCTGATCACCCAATTTATTTTACTATTTTAATTAACAGGATACTTCAATTTGTTTTCATAAATTACTTACTTTATTCCTCTTGTTTCATTTCTCTCAATTTCTAAACAAAACAAATTCAAAAACAAATTGACAAACATTATTGTTGTATGATACTCTCTGGAGACAACCTAGGTTAACCGATATACAATATTTTAAACTGGAAAAAAAATTCCACTCCCCATGACAGGCATGTATCAAAACATGGCGTTGTTTCTTGGGAGGTAGTTCCATAGTCTAATTATAAATATATTACACGTTTCAGAAGAAAAGTTAAAAACAATCTTATACCTTGATGTTTTTAAATGATTATTTCTTTAATTCATGGAATAATAACCCACAAGTAAAATTTCAAGAAGAATAATTTGATTATATTATTCTAAATATTCGAGTGCAAGGGATGAGTGATACTCTGGATGACTTGTGGAGAAAAATGGAAAGATAATTTGACTATGTTCATGAATTAATAGAGAAACACAACCCTAAGACATATAAAAAACCTAAGCATGAACTTGAAGAGGCCCAGAGGGGAAAATTTTCTATTGAAAAATATGAGGGAGACCAAAAAGAGCTATTCAGATTCTAGAATGAGTGTGAAGAACTACTTGATCCACATATTTCATACAAAGTATAAGATCTGGAACCATTGAAGGAAGACACCACCAATGTGGTGAAATTTGATGAAAAGATGAAGGAGTCGTACTACCTACCTCTGTCTGGTGAAATTCAACTACAAGAGGAACCTCTAATTAAAGAATAAATTGATGCTGAAAAACTCAGGGAGATAATGATTTTATAGAATCTTTTCATTATGATATTATAGTGGACTAATTGTGTACTAATTACCCTTGTTTTAAATTTTTAGATTCATCCAACACATATTTTTCCTTATAGGATGAGGAAGAAAAATATAATGCATGTCATAAGGAACATATGGGGATACCTAAACTAAATGAACACTTATTGGAGGAATTTCAAGAGAAGCCAAAAGTTTCTTTACCCAAGGAAAAAGAGGCGCAATAATCTTACATGAAATGGAAGAATCTGATTTAGATTCATCATGTGTTAATTTTGTTCAAATACAATTACACTATGACTTTCCATTTTACTATTCTATTGATAAATCATACCATAAGAAACCAATGGAGAATAAAAATTAGGGTTTTCAAGTGACAACCAATAAAGAATAGGAATCCGTATTTTTCATAAACCCACAATACATAATGTATCTCATTTTCCTGGGGGTTAACATTATATACTATGTCAATAATGTCCTCAACAAAAAAAGAATAATTTAATAATGGAAAGAAGATTTTTTGTTTGTTCATTTTAAAGAAACTCAACCCACCATCAGATTGGGGATAACCAACTGAAACTGCCCATCGGGAGGCAGTCAAAACCCAAGGCACAGTTGGGAGGTTAAACCAAGATCTATCCTTATTTTCTCAAGATATTTCTATTTTAATTTTAATTTAACAAACACCTTGTGTTATGTTCTCTACTTTTGGTTGTTGGTTTTTATGTATGCATCACTTATAATCTTAACTCAATGTTTCACTACCAATATGTTAGTTTGTTTCTCTCTCTGTCACTTTCTTTATTATTTTGATTCGATTAATATTACTATTATATGTTAAATAAACTTTAATGCATTGCGGACACTGCATCAATTTAATCTTTCATTTAAGATATGTTTGTAGAAACTACATCATTATTGTGTGTTTCTAAAATATTTAATCTAAGATCATTTTCATTTAAAAATTTTAAACCCATATCAATGTGTGAAAGAATTTATCCCATGAAACATATCATCAAGGAATTATTAAATTGTCTTTGTTTTAAGTTCAAATATTTGTAAATTTCATGGAAATCACTCGGATTTTCGAATTGCATTCTATAATTAACTTTCTTTATCATTAAAATCACATTCCTGTGAGGCTTATAAACCAAATTTTCATAATATTTTCTCTTTCCTCATATCTTATGGGAACCATACCATGCTTTATTTAACCAGAATTTGATTTATTCCTGTAAAATATTGAGTGTTTGAGGTACATGTGTTTTAAATGATTAATGAATTTCTTTGGTTTTAAAGAAACATTTTCTGAGAATATTTATCATTACGGCCTATGATGAACATTATATCCATATAGCCCTTAAAATACGTGAACTTCCTATTTGGTTAACCACAATACAAGCTAATTTTCCCTATTCAACCTGCTCTTGATGTGAAATTTCATAATCTAGTTGAACATCAGTGTACAAGAAGAAGTCTTGTATTGCACTACCTCATTTTGTGATACTTTGTGTGGAATAAAAAAAGATTAAAGAGATGAATATGCTACTGAAAAAATTAATTATGTTGAATGTTGTGCCTTTATTAGAGAATTCATGATAACTGAATATGTTCCTTTTGGGATCTTCCCATGGAGAAATAAAATTTTTCTAATCGGGAGTTTTAAAAGAAATCATGTTTGATATAACTGATACATTTACTTTTGAAAGTATGGATGGTGTTAAATTTCAATGATCATTCATTTTTATGGAGATTATGTTTTACTAAGGGGAGTGAGGAAGAGACTATATTTGAGTAAATTTTAAAATAATTCAATTTCGCTTCAAAAAGAGTCAGGACCTCCTCTGTCAGCCTCCTAATTTTTCACATCTAAATCTTACCAACCTAAAGCCACAGAACAACCCAAAAAAGTATTCCTGGTAAAAATATTTCCTTGAGTTACATTGGGTGGAGATATAAGAATTTATCAAGCCTATTGTGACCCTTGAATTAGTATAGGATGAGAAAGACATTGTTGAAAATTGACATTTTTGTGAAAATAGAAAATGAAAGAGAGGTAAGTGTTGTGTGTGCATGGGAGGAAAAATGAAGTGGAAACATATTAAATGATATAAATGGTTAAATTGAAATAATTTTTTTTTATTAGGAACAAAATATTTTGTATATCAGTGTGAAATTGTTGGACCCCATGGATATGTGTTTTAAATTTGTTTTGCTTTGATTTTGGTTTTTACATGTCCAAGAGTCCAAATGTTATGTGTGGATGAATTGATAGAGATACTATTTTAATAATTATGTATTTGTTTCTCAATTATTTAATCCCTTATAATTAACCAATTTGAGATTTTTTGGATCATTTTATGTTTTTTGGTGACTTCTGTGGTAAAATGTGAAGTGGTTAATTATAGACAATAAACAGTTTTATGTTTCCTCTATATTTCAAGCATAAATCCTACAATATTCATCAAACTCATTTGAATAATTGTTTTTGGATGACATGATTTGTGGGGTAAAAATACATATTATGGAACCATATCCAATTTGTACTCGAACAGGCCAAAACAAATCAGTCAATGTGAACACATAATCTGGTCTGCAGAATAGACCATGCCTCATTCAATGATATATAACTAGGTATGCCGGCCACCAAATGGGGTGAATCCAATTCGTCTGGAAATAAAACTCTATGAGTAATCTTCATGTTAAATATTATTGAGAATTTTTTTATTAAATCCTCCCTTATATCGATCAAAGTAGGTTTGGAGGAATAGTGTTTGGCAGCAAAAATAAGTTAGCTCTAGTATTCCAGCCATGACATCTTTCAAACTACTCCAAAATCATTGAAACATCATGGGTATATGGAAACAAACATTACATGCCTTTTATTAGATGGGACCTTAGCCTAAATCAATGATATGTTGGGATAACGGAGGCATAACTTCTGGATGAAAGAATCTAGAGGTTAAATTATATGTTCTTCTTTTCCCTTTTTTCTTTCATTTAGTTTTGTAATGTATTCCTACTCCCCATTATTATATCTTAATCTTACCATGGTGGGGTAACTATTATTAGATATTGGGGAAGGTTAGGTTTTATCCTTTTAAATGTTTGAGTTGTTCCATTTGATTGAATAAAACTGTCTCTCTCTTTCGCGGTGTTGGATTCAAATTCTAATAAATAGTTTTATTATCTTACGCGGTCGTATTTGATTTAATATTATTTTGTTATTATTTATTTGAAAAATGTTTATAATATCCCTCCACTAGTTTCTGGTCTATATAGAATGGAATATATTAGGACTTAGTGGTGAAGTATTCGGCGATGGTCTGTACGTGTGAGAATTGTAATAATTATTCTAAATTATTTGGGATAATCAAGGCTCGATCCGGAATTTACCAAATCAATTAAGGATATTTTATAAACATATTTCACAAAATGAAGGAGATTATATGAAAATAAAATCTTTTTAAGGTTTAATCATACCAACACCATTTATCAGAGGAGTGATAGGAAGTGATCATGAAATATCACATTAACCGACTTAGTAGAAGAAGATTGAATTAAATTGGAACTATCATAACATTGAAATTAAAAACCCAACCCTGGACTAATCACCTAATTTATATTACTATTTTAAATCACATGATATTTCAATTTTTTTTCATACTTTACATAATTTCTATCTTTTTTTTCATTTCTCTAAATTTCTAAACCAAACAAATTCAATAACAAAGTGATAGATATGATTGGTGTGCGCTCCTCTCTAGAGAAAATTTACGTTAACCATTATACTATAATTTAACATAGTAAATATTTATTTTTCCCCACCCCACGAAAGGAACGTGTCAACTAGTTTTAGGTAAAATTATTTTATGTGTGATAACAATAAAAATAGTTCACTTATTATATAATGTCAATTATTATAGTACATTGTGATTGTTCCATTGATTATCACATAGTTTTACATTCCATGGGGATATGATTTAGGTGATTCATTTTCCCATATAAACCATTTTTAACGATATGAATCCATGATAACAATGGATGTAATCATTTAAACTACTGGTTTCGTATATTAAACAACTGGTTTCCTGATTTTGACATCATATTAATGATTTTTCATGATTATATGATTCCTCATTTTAAATTTTTTTCTCACAATTTTTGTTTTTGTTTTAAAAAATTGTTTCAACCTAGAATATTCATGTTATTGTTGGATGTGAAGGAAAATGGAATTATTCCCCTATTAAGAATATAATTAAATAATACCTCAAAGAAAAAACTATAGGATTATTCCTCATCATCAATTGTAAAATATTATTAGCCATGTAATCATTGATTATATTTATAAAGTGTCAAATTAGAGGAAAATTGAATTTGATGAATGTTATTATTGTAATGACCATAGAGTAATGAAATTTCAATTTTCTTCATGTCATAATGTTGGAAGGAGAACCCAGGAGTATGTCTAAAGGGAAGGGTAATATCATTTCTATATGGAAATAATGGCCACAGACAAAAGAATTTTTGTTTCATTCAATGCCTTTTGTGTGGGGAAATTGGGAATTGTCTATGTCTGTGCCCAAATACAAGGGTTATATCCTATATTAAGAAATGACCTATACTATGCCTATCTTTGAAATTAATGTATTGAAGTTTGTATGTTTTGGTATTTAAGAATTATTTTATATAAGTGCTATATAAATTATATTTTGGTTATAAGAATCATGAAACATATAATAATTTTTCTATAATAGTTTTCTTTATAGATTTGAAATCATATGTTGAATGGTATGGATAATCAAGAAAATTTATTTACTAGTAAGGTGATAGTTTTGGAAAACACATGATTAATGGAAAGATATCATTTAAGATGAAAATAATATTTAGTAAATAATTATTAGTCGATATAAATATATTATAAAAATAAATTAAGTAAATCAGATAGAATTGGTAACATTTAAATTGGTGAGTGGTTTGAAAAAATGTCATTTAGGTAATTTTTTATGTAAATAGGTTCATTTTTTGATTTATGGGTATTATTCAATATTCTATGATTTTATTTATTGAATATTTTTATTGTTAATTTTTTGAAGTACATATGTTTTCATTGATTTTTTATGGTGATTAATGTTATTAGAATGTTGTAGGAGAATCTTGGTGTTCACATGTTTAGAATGTGACATTTTGTGTTACTTCATGTATTCTCGAGATAAATGTTAATGTTGATCTTAAACAAAATAAGTGATCAAATAATTTTGATTCCTATATTTTTTTTATTTTTTCAGATTTATTTTTTATCAGCCTTATTGTTATCTATTTATAAATACCAAATATTAAATATTGTGTGTTAATTTAGATGTTTTAGGTATTAATGTTTTTTATTTAACCATATTTGATAAATTTGTTCTATTTTCTTTCCATTTAATACAGATATATGGAATGAATTATCATTATTTTTTAAATCTTTTGATCCATTTAATGATAATTTTAGTTCATCAGACATAACAAATAAATCATTAATATTCATTTTTAGAAGTTAGAGATGAATTGGAAATTCATGAAAGCACAACCAAGGGATGAAATTGTGATAATAAAATATAAATAAATCGATTCAATATATTTTATTTTTTAATATATATTTATATTAATATAATTCCATGAAAATAAGAAATATATCCTTTTACCATCATTTTTGATGAATTGATGTTCTTTTCACCCCTCAAAGATTTCATGTTTTTTATCATTAACTTTCTCATATCCAAGTCTTATATCACACTCCATTTATCATTGGATGTCCATTTACTCCTCCATGTCTAAATTTTTACATCCTAAAACATTTATCTTAATCGGAGAACCCGATTATATGTTGTCTCTAGTTATATGTATGTTTCTCACTTCCCCTTTTAAGATAAATTTTTATTCTTCCATTCAATATGGGTCTTAAATAACTATATTTTCAAATATTGAGACATTTTTGAATCAGATAAAATCGAATGGGAAGGATTTATTTAATTGCTTTTTAATATAACACCTCTAAATTTTTTTAAAATGAATAATAAGGATGATATCTTTCTTAACACGCAACACTATGCTTTATGTGAATTCAAATATACTATAAAAATTCTATTATTCTAATTTTATCCTTATAATGTAGTTTTTGAATTGGAGTGTATGAATATGATTAATATTATAATGATATATACATATATATCCCACTCACATCAAATTTATTAATTAATTCTTATGAAATAAGAACACACTTTTTAGTAATTTAATTTTATGCACTGAAAAATCATTTTATTCAAAAGTGATTTTAATTATTTTTTGTCAATTAAAATGATAATTAATTTATTATATATTTTGAAATTTCATTTTATGAAGAAAAAAATATTTTTTGAACTCATCATATTAAAATTCTCTTTGGGTGATGACTTTAAAAAAATTATGTAAGTAAAATTATAACCCATTAAGATCAAATATGTCATTACTATAAATAAGGTTAAAATAAGTTAAAAAATAGGTTAATGAAAAATATAGTATTTTAAATGTCCCCAAAACATTTCTTAATTTATTTGGAAGATTATATTATGACCTTAACCAATTTTTTTTCAAAACTATATCCATTTTAAATCATTTGGGCTGAGAATAACTTTATTATATTTTTTTCTTTTTGGTAATTCCATGTTCGCCCCCCCATTAATGCACAAACCTCATCTCTTTTATTTACACCACTTTGAACCATATAACTCAAAAATACCCAACCAAATTCCCTTATAATATCAAATAACCATTAAACAGAGGTTCTTGTATTATTTAAATACTATGATAATGTTTTTTAATAATATATCTAAAAGAAGGCCTACTAAAGAAGAAGTAATTTTCTTACTCGACGTTTTGTAATTTATATACACTTATAACATCTCCATATATATGGTATTCATCATGAAATAATAAATTAAGTAGCATAAATATACTAAAATGTTATTATTGTTATTACTGAACTACCATTACCCACCTTCTTTCCAAACAAATGGGAAGTGAAATTAACACTCCTTTGTATGTATGTACTACCACCTCTATATAGTGATACCATTAATTTTATATAACCAACATTAATTGATGGATGATGTAATGATTTTAATTTTTATATATTAAATTTTTGAAATTATTATTATTTGATAATTATAATATCATTTCTACCTTCTTAACCATCAATTCATTAGAAAATGATAATGTTGATTGTACATACGTGTGGACCAGTACCTCCATAAAGTGATGTGATTTAGTTTTTTTAATCATTACATGGATGATAATAATAATATATTTAATTAATATATATGATATATATATATATATATGATATTATAATGATTCGATAAAGGTGATTTTTTATTTACCTTTCTTTCTTTTATCCATCAAAAACTGAAAACATCATTGATTCATTCCTATGGCCCACCGTCTCCTTGAACATTGTAATTAATTTTTCTATATCTATGTTTAATTCATGACATTATATATATATAATTAATATATATGAAATTTAATATTTTATTGAAAATATTATTATAGAACTAAGATCGGATTATTTGGATTGGATCAAAAGAATCGAAATTCTCATGAATAAATTAAATAGTGACCACCCAAAAATAAATAATTTTGTGTGAATTTGTTTATAAAAGGGTGTTAATATGTTATAATGGGATCATATATAATATTATATGTATTTATATGAATCTGGTATATTATTAAAATAAATTAAAATTTATTATATAAAAGGTTAAATTACATTTGAATCATGTTGAGGTCGAGATAATTGATTTATCCAACACTTTTATTTCTATAAGGCATATTTTATATTCAAAATTTGTTATTTTTATGTTGTGTATATAATAAAATGAATTTATTTTATGATGATTATCATTAATGTTATAGAGATTTAAATGTTCATCAATTTCTCTTAATTTATTGAAGTATAGATTTAAATGTTACCAAAATGGTAAGAGATTTAAGTTATAATATCACTGTTTCTTGGAATGTTTTTATTTTATGAAAATTAAATTTTATAATTTTCCACCTTATAAATCCTATGAATTTTATTATAAACTAGTTATTTCAATATATTACATGTTTTACTTTAACTTTACTCTCTTTAATAACTCAACCGTTCAAACAAACTTTTTTTCAGGAAAAATGTGGTTATTTATCTTTTTGTTTGGAAAACATTTTCCCACATTGTCTAGGTTTTCTATAAATATTTTCATGAATGTTTTGGAAATATTTAATTATTATTTCAAGTCATTTTTAACCATTATTTAATTTTAAAAATAGTGTTTAAAATTAATCTTATTTTCATTTTTCCCAACAACGTTTATTTGACTCATTATGTGATATGTGAAAGGAATCATTCATTTAGCATGAAAAAAGTGAATAGAATTTCATTCCATCATGAATGATAAATGATTTGAATATTCATTTAAAATTATCCAATATTAATTTAAATGAAAAATTTTAACTTTATATTTGGGTGACTTGATTTATTTTTATTTTTGATTTATAAGAAATGGTATTTTTCTCAATAAATGTTCTAGTGTTATTTTAAAAGAAATTTTCATCTATGATAACATTAATAGTTGTAACTTTTGATTTTTAGGGTATATGAAACAAATATAAAATTCTCATCCTATTTTTATATTTTATTTTTATGTTTATAAAATATCAATAAAACCCATTTTATTTTCAATATGATAAGTTATGAAGAACTTTGTATATGATATTGTGGATTAAAATGAATGGATTTATGAATACGTGATGAGTGGGTCCAATATTATATATATCTATACCTTTTTAGAAAAATAGTAATGTTATATGATCTAAAATGGAACACTGTAGTTCATCCCAAGAATGAAAGCATGGTACACAAGTGGTTCTTTCAAGCCTGAAGTAGGCACACAGTTGGTTATCCCAAGCATAACACTTTATTAATGTCTTGGTGAGTAGACTTGACATAAGATTTCTATTATTATGATTTTGAAACAATTATTCCAAAATATTTGGTCATAATCTTATGCCAATGTTATATTCACATTACTCATATTCTTTAATTACTTTAGGATTCATGTCTTAAGAAATTAAATTCTTTATTTCATGACTCATGTTTTTGTTCTAAGGATTTTTTGGGTATAATTTTTAAAGGTAAAACTCATGTTCCCATACACTTTATGATTATTTTATGATTAAATATTCCTTCAATGTCCCCATATTTACCATTACTAATAAATTAATCTCACCCTCCTTTGTGTTTTATTTTCTCTATGATATAATGAAATGTTTTGAAGAAGTTTTTTAGTCGTGAAGAAGAAAATAGGAGTTGATTAAGATCTCTTATGAATAATGTTTCTTGTATCATAGTATCCATAGACATTAAACCTATACAATTATGTCACTGGTTATAGTGTTATATACTAAATATCTATAAAATATTATGTCATATTAATGTATAAAAATGAATAGTCCCTATATGGAAGTTTGTTTTAGAAAAACCCATTAGAAGATACTCTAAAATCAATCCAGATTGATGAAGTTCAATGGTCAATGAGAGACGTGTAGGAATGGTTTTGAGCCTTGATATATATATATATATAACACAAGAAATACCACGAGGCAATTGATAATTATAGTGATTTTCTATCAATTTGTATCATGAGATTATGTCAATTTGAATAGATTATCAATGTGAGGTACCAAGATCCTAAGGAGTTCCTTTAATATGAATCAATAAGAACAATAAAATTTTAGAATTATTTGGGAGTCATGAAAACTAAAATGACCAAGTTCATGGCCGTTTTTCCATAATTAATGTTTCCTTGTAGATCTGGTTCAACACCTCTGGTTACATGGTAGCCAACACCGTTTATCCAATGGCTTACCTATTAGTATACACAGTTCTAAAAAAATACCAAATAGTCGGTGCACCATTGGTTAGTGAACTCCTGGGGATTTTACTAGTATTTCCATTACCACTAGATCATTGGTGAGAATTCTAGAGATAATATGGTTTTATACACATGGCACCAAATCACGGGTACCCTACACTGGCTAGTCAGTGTGGTCTTCTATTCCTAAAATTTAAGTGGATCCACCTTAATATCCATCTATGTACATCAAAGGATATTCTAATATCCTTACATTACATTCAAGGATGAAATGACACGTGATAATTCCTTTAAAAATAAATCTGATTATCTTTATGATTCCATAAAATCTATCACTTTGTATTTAACAAAAAATTGAAACTCACTTAAATGATTATGTTAAAATCAGCAGTCAGTATTTGTGATAATGAAAACACCATGATATAGAGAGGTACACCACCTAGTTCATAACAAATCAACCTCTCCATTGGATAATTATTTAATATTCAAACCCTTTATTTATGAAATATCTAAATATTATTATTTAAAAATTACCATTAAAATTTATATCAAGATTAATTTACATTTTATTATTATTTATTAATAATAAACATTATATAATAAACTCACGGAGAATATGATATTCCCATCAATAATTTCAAACTTAATTGAGTCTTTCTTCATCGTTTTTTTTCATAGTGACCAACAACTATGAACCTCAATACCATTATTATTTTTAAATGTTATTTATTATGAGTTTAAGAATATTAATTATTTTAATAATTCAATATAAATTACAAAAAACCAATCAATAAAATGTTCTCAAAATGGAACAAAATAAGATCTTATTGGTTTATGGTCTCAAGAGGTGTCCATAAGAACATTCAGCATATAAAAAATTTGGTCCATAAAATTAGATATCATGATGAGATATTCAACCATCCGTGCGTGTTGTGTGGAACACAAACATGCCAATACACATTGTCTATGATGATGATATATGATGGCTCCCTCTATAGTATGATTAAATATAATATACCACCTTTGCCTCACCATTCCAACTATGATGTCGCATATATATTTATCATCTGATAAACTGAATAAGATGACCTAAATACACCACACACAACTCCTAGGAGTGGATTACATGACACCTCTAGTACTATCTAATTGTGAATTTATTTTGAAAACATGAACCAATGTTACATATGACTAGGTTATGAATGAAGAATATGGATATTATCTAACTAATTTATTGATCAGATAATGTCAATTAGAAAAACTATTTAATACACTAAGTCTCATTCCCCCCCCCCATCAATTTCATTTTGGAATGGCTTGACCTTGGATATCCCGGGATAGATCCAATGTCAAGGATTATGTTGTTATTTTAGTGTCTACAACATACAATAGTTGTTTTAGAAATAGATAAAAATCCTAATATTCACTAAACATCAAAAATTGTCTAATTTAATCACTTATATTGAAGAAAAAGTACATATTAGCACATAATTCAATCAATAAGGCACAGAAAAAATAGTGAAAAGTTTAGAATATGGAAGATTCTATGTAAGGTATCATTCAAGATAATTAAAAATCTAATCCCAAACTCATATCATTAGTTTCTTCATAAAAAAAATATAAGATTTTATATGTCACATTCAATGATTCATCATATATATTTGTTTACTTAAAATTATCAAAAAAATCAAGAAACAAATCAATACCATATCACCAAAAACACCCAAATCAGAAAACATTGATGTTGTTAGGTTATTTATGAGATATAGATTATCATAATTGAGTTTAAATTTATTTTTTTTGATTTAGGCCTTTATATTCTAGATTAAAATTTTCTAAATTCAAACATATATTGATAAGTAATCAATAATTGATCCTCGAATCTTTAGAAGATATGGTATATTATGTTCTCCTTGTTTAACATAATCATAAATTAAAATATGAATAATAAATTCACTCAGTTTTTTAGGATTAAGAAGAGATAATTTAAGGAGTTAAAAGTGGAAAAAAATTCAATGGAACTGTACCATTTTTCTGATAATACACTCATTATTAATTCTTCAACAAGATCCTCCCTTCTCCAATAAGCTATTATAGACAAGGTCTCCTCCGTCAAACAATTGATCCCCCTAATAGTTGCAAACATGGGGTAGAATTATCCTTTCTTATAAGAGTAAAATTACTATTTATTTTCTTTTATTAACTACTAATAATAAATTCCAACAACTAATTGTGTAATGCTTCAACATCTCACTGACTTCTAAAACAACCATCATTGGGTAAAAACCTTATTTTGTACTTAATGATATATTTTTTCTTCCAATCTACTTCCTTGGTAAAGGTAACTTTACCATTTTTCCTTTAATTTAATAGTCTGTATTTTCACCTAAAATATTTTTTGAGGATCAAACATATAACCAAAAATATTCAATCAAATCTAGAAGTGTTCTAATCAATCAAATGACCAGGTAACAAACATAATGTTCTAATAATTTGAAAAAGAATCATTCAATGGAAAAATAGGATATTACATATGTCTTTTGATTCATCTAAGCCCATGGGAGTGTGTGTTATATTTTTCTTTATAACCCCTCATACATCTACTAGTAATTAATTAATAAATATAAGTTATTTATTATTTATTATTAATTATGACCATTTATTAGTAATTATTTTAATTACTATTAGTGATTTCTAATTTCTAGTTATTAGTAAGTAATTAATATTTATTAATTATATTTTACTTAGTATTTCATTGTTATTTTATAATATTAAATAATGATTATTTATTTCTAATTATGGAATATTATTTAATAATTATTATTTATTAATAAAAAAATCAAATTACAAGTTTGTGTGAATTTTTTATTATTTATTAATATTAGTTATTGTTATTTAATACTTAGTAATTAATAATAATAACTATATTTTTTTATTATTTTTTATTACATATAAAATATAAACTATTATATAATAGAAATTAATGATTACATTTTAAAACAATATAATTACCTGTATATTAAATGTTTTATGTTATTATAAATTATTAATTTGTAATTAATGATTATTAATTAATCTCTATTAATATTTTATAATAAGTAATTTAAAATGATACTAATTAATTATTATTTTAGACTGTATAGTTATTATTAACCGTTTATCTGAATAATATGATATATTACTATATTATGTTTAATTGAATTTAGAGAATAAAACTATTATAATTACTTATTTACTATAGTTGTTCAGGGATTATGGTGTTGATCATGCTTAGAGGATATTTTTGTAATGGTTGGTGACCTATATAGGCGCAGATAAACTTTTTGATTCCCTTGATGTTATCCTATAGAACATAAAAATGAAAATATATGAACAAGAATGAACCTATATCAACAATGTATTATAACATAGAAGAGAAGTCTCACAAAAGTTATTTTGTTAAGACACACACCTTAAAATGAAACCCAAACAAGAATGTCCTCAGCACAATGATTGAAAGAAATAAAGGAAAAATAATATAACGATTTTTTATATGGTATATAATTTCATCCTAATTCTTGTGATGTGTGATTCCAACTCTGATAAACAATAAATTGGAGATGAGTATAATTGAATTGTTAATTCCTTGGAACAAATTTCCCCACCCTACTACAATATGTTGAGTCCAAATGGTGCCTCCACATTTTGATCTTCATGGTGAGAATCCAAAAATTGATCTGAACATTGTGATAACCCCTTCAGTCGGTCAACAACTTCTACAACATTAAAATTTACATCTAGTAAAATATCATTATTCAAAAAACCCAATGGGTATACTATTAGATATCTCGGTGAATAAATTTATATATCCCCATTATCGTATAATAATTAGTGAAAACCTCTTATGTAACATTATTGATGATGTTTATGTAATATTAGGATTTACCATTATGAAAATTAGTTTTCCTCTCAAAATTTTCACCTTTAGGCTTCTCATGTTACCTTCTGATTTCTTATTTTTGGTCTTCCAAATTATTTAGATCCAAATATTGTAGTTTTTGAAACACTATATGTCACACCCCGACCTATTGTATTAATTTATTTAATTATTTTTCAAACTTTAAATTTTTATTCTGGGGTTTGGGGTGGGTCATGGATGAGGTTTCTTTGTTTTCGATAAAAAAACATGATTTTTGTGTTCGACGTCTATGGCAATCTGAGCAGAAGGTGTTTTGGAAACCCCATACAGCTCCTCCCTAGTAACTGCACATCTCGTAGTCTTTGGAAAATTGAAAAAAAATTATTTTTAGAAATGCACACTAATTGTTGCATCATTTATGGTTCCTATTGTGTAAATGATTTTATTATTATATAGGTAACATGAATGATTTTAATATTTTTATTTTTCTTCATATTCTTATTATTATAATAATTATTATTTTTTGAAAATTATTAATTATTATTACTACTAAAAAGTTTAATTATTTTTATTTTTATTTTCATTTTCATTAATATTGTTATTATTATTATGAATGTTATACTTATGATTATTATTATTGACATTGCACGTATATATTATTTATTTATTTATTATTATTATTATTGTTATTATTATATAGGGTTTCTGGAACACCGTCTCTCTCCCTCGCAGGTCTCCATATGCTCTCCCTTTCCAGAGTTATTTTTTTTACATTTTTTCAAAAAAAAAAAATTTAAAAAATACAACGAGGATTAAAATATTTTTTTTACCCCCCAAAGGCGGCACCTGGTGTGCCGCCTTTGGGGAATTTTCCGGGCAGGGCATGGCGGCACCGGGTGTGCCGCCTTTGCCCAAAAAATAACCGCAAAGGCGGCACACCAGGTGCCGCCTTTGCCTAAATATTTTTTTTTAAATTTAAATTTTTATTTTTATTTTTTGTTTTGTTTTGTTTTATATATATATATATAACAAAACTTTTCAGCAGAATTTTTCTGCTATTTAATATCCAGCGGTTCTGCCATTACAGCAGTCTAGATTCTGACTGATACCCTCACCCAGAACTCCCTTTTATAAGGGGGTTTTCCCTGAAAACAATACTGCATTTCCGATGTGGGATTCTGGTTCTCCTTTTCCTGCACAGTACATTCTGCGTTTCTGATGTGTGATTCTGTTTCAAGTACGCGACTTTGAAAGACTATAAAAGTTAAACTATAATACCAATACAAATGAAACTTTAAACACTGATTAAACATATAAGAAATAGTTGAAAACAAAAATTATTTCATAAAAAATGTTGATACGGATTAATTTATAAGCTTTCAAAACCTCCTACTTGAAACATAAACATATTTGAAGTACGTGACTTTGAAAGCTTATAAAAGATAAATTATAAGACCAATACAAATGAAACTTTAAACATTGATTAAACATATAATAAATAGTTGAAAACAAAAATAATTGCATAAAAAATGTTCACCAAAAACAATTTATAAGCTTTCAAAACCATCAACATGAAACTTAAAAATGTTTCAAATTCCTGACTTTGAAAGACTATAAAACATAAACTATAAGACCAATAGAAATGAAACATTAAACATTGATTAAAAATATAAGAAATAGTTGAAAACAACAAAAACTTCCTAAAAAATTTCCGTAAAAATTAATTTATAATATTTCAAAACAATCTACTTGAATAGGGAATCCGATCCATCAGTTTGAGGGATACCGGGGCTAGGTTGATAGATAATCGGATCATTGTATCTATGGATTTTTTGGATAGGAAGATAGATTCATTTCATTAATTACATCGAGGTATTTATTTTTTAAGAGAATATAGACTTTCTTATAATTATAAAATAAGGTACACCTTTATTTTTTGGTTATAGAATACGATTCTCTTAAGGTTAAAAGACATTATTCTTTTAATGGCTTTGAAAGTCATTATTTCTTTTGTATGAAATTGTATTTCTTTTTTGTAAAAAGTTTTTATATTTCCACCACACATATAATTGAATGAAAAACATCATATTAGTATTTTTATTATGATTTTATCCATATTAATATGATTTTGATAATAACAAAACTTTTGAATTAATAAAATCTATCATGATTATGATTCTTGATCATACAGAAATTTTATTCAAATTTTTACCCATAAATTTTAATGAGGTTGAATATTACACAAAATTCAGGATCACATGTCAGATTTTGAACCATCTTGGCACTGCTTAATAAGTAAACACATTCTGTGGAATTGGAATATGTTTGTATTAGGGTCCTTTCTATAATACAATATAGCACTAAACCACGGAAACTTTCTTTGCAGGCACTCCTCCATAAAATATGTATCCACTATTCTCTCATGTGTCTCTATTTTCACAACCACCCTTTCTCATCTAGGAGCACATCATACCACTTATTGTTTGGCTAAGGTTTAATTACTTTCCCACCTAGGTAGTGGTAGACTCTTCCCTTGGCTAGCTAGTGGTAGGATAATTTTTTTGAGTAAAATAAAACAAATAGTTATCCATTTCATCTCCTAAATTATTATTTTTGTAAAATATAAATTCATCTCACATGAACATATTTTAATCCCTCATGAAATAATAAAATATTATATTTCCTTCACTTCCTTTTCTATTATTGTAAACAACGTGTCACCATTTCCACAATTTTTTTAACATAATATCACATCAAAAGTCATCACAATTATGCCTCACATATCAAAATAATATACTAACAAGTCATTCATCCTTATTGGAAAAAAAATTCATATCAATGGGATCTTTATATATCATATTCCTTATTGTTTTGAATTAATGACTTCCATTGTTCCACATATCCATTCATATGGTGAACCACCATGATGACTTTTTTCCTTTTAACTAATTCCTAAATTGAAAATTATTTTCTATAGGGACATTATGCATTTTTCATCTACAAATGGATTATAAATTTCACTGAATGTTAGAGGTTATTACTGCATGAAGATATCCATTATAGTTACACAATGTTGTAGATCAATAGGTCTCTCTATATAGGTGGGTTTATTTTTCATAACAAGGGTTAAAATCCCTAATATAGTTATGAATAGGTTTTTCTGCAAAATATATTTGTTTAATTGTTTATGGGGAATATCCCTACATTGACTAAGAATGCTTATATGGTTCCCATTCCTCCACTTGGTATCCATATTTTTATAATGACATATATATTATTAGCTAATAAAATATAAATGTAAAATATAATTCTAATTATGAATTATAGAGTGTTTTCTAGAAATCTTGAGTGTTTTTCATTGAAATATTTATATCTATATTGGTTCCTCTAAATCAATTTCTAAATGTTACTAATAATGTTACTCAAATACCAATTATAACATCTTATAATCCATAAACCTATAGTCAGTAGTTATATTACATTATTGATATAAAGTAAAAGAGTCCCCAATGGAAAGAACAATTTAGTAGTCTAGGAAGACCATATATAGATATACAATACATATTAAAATAGAAGATACAAAATGAACATATTATGAGATCATGAAAATCCCTTCAATCATATCCCAGAAAATATCACATATTCCTCCTCAATGATTCCTGAGAAAGGAAAAAAATTACATGTGTGATCAAAAGCTCATTACAGAGTAGCATATATGGGAACCTTACATAACATAAACATAGAATAAGTGATATGTAAAGTATAAATTAAAAAATGAAGTCATAATATGCTAAAATTGAGGGAATTATATGGTCATGATTATAAACGATAACATCGAATAAAATAATCAATTATCTCATACTGATGGAATGTATATTTCTAGAAATGAAATTCTTGTTGTTAAGGCTTAACGCTAGGCCACATTAGTATTATTAGAAGAAGAATACACCAAATACCAACATATTTTTTCATATGATATCTACTGATGAATTGATGGGAAATATAGTTATATGCCAGACCCATCACCTGATTAAGACTAATTAATTCACTCTACGAGTCATAATGACCTTTGTAAAAGTTACCTATGAAACCTATTGCTGAATTAATCATGGGTATCCATATATTGATAAATGTATACATAAAATACTTCCCATTCCTTATAATAATGTAAATTTCTTCTCGAAAAACCCTTATTTAACTTGGAAGACTTGTGTTACCATCCATGTAATTGGAATTACCCTAATCATAAAAATATAGTGGTGAGGGTACCTTCAATGTGTTGTATATCCATGGAAGATAGTAATTGAGTACAATAGTTTTCATTGGTATGAGACCCAGGAAAAAATGACAACCCATATATTTAATGCCCCCTATTTCATGATTTCTTTCAAAAAATATACACTTAATATAATCACAAAATAAAATTATTCCATGTGTCCTTAGGTAATTAGTTACATAGAATAATATCCTAAAATAATAATACAAAAAAATTATTTAAAACTCCATAACATGCCCTTAAAATCCACTGATCTTATAATACTGCATATGATAACCTGGGGATGTACATAAGAAAGGGGTGAATTATAAATCCTTGTAAAGAAATAATCAAAGAATAAAATTATGAAATTAATACATGTGAGTAGAGAGACATAACAAGGTGATATAAAATTGATGTGATTCGTAAAAATAAACCTCAAATTATTATATAATATAATAATATCAAGGCAACATTGGAATGCAATAAAAAATAAAACATAGAATCACAATTCTAAGTCAAGGATAACCACTAAAAAAATATAACATAGAGTGCTTAGGATAACCTCCCATGTACTGTATGTGATTTCTCATGAGGTAAAAACATTACCCATTTTTATGAAGTGTAATATAATTTAAGGCAACCCATCATACTCATATCATGTACATGAATTTTTTTAAGTTTCAAGTAGATTGTTTTGAAATATTATAAATTAATTTTTACGGAAATTTTTTAGGAAGTTTTTGTTGTTTTCAACTATTTCTTATATTTTTAATCAATGTTTAATGTTTCATTTCTATTGGTCTTATAGTTTATGTTTTATAGTCTTTCAAAGTTGGGAATTTGAAACATTTTTAAGTTTCATGTTGATGGTTTTGAAAGCTTATAACTTGTTTTTGGTGAACATTTTTTATGAAATTATTTTCTTTTTCAACTATTTATTATATGTTTAATCAATGTTTAAATTTTCATTTGTATTGGTCTTATAATTTATCTTTTATAAGCTTTCAAAGTCACGTACTTCAAATATGTTTAAGTTTCAAGTAGGTGGTTTTGAAAGCTTATAAATTAATCCGTATCAACATTTTTTATGAAATTATTTTTGTTTTCAACTATTTCTTATATGTTTAATCAGTGTTTAAAGTTTCATTTGTATTGGTCTTATAGTTTAACTTTTATAGTCTTTCAAAGTCGCGTACTTGAAACAGAATCACACATCAGAAACGCAGAATGTACTGTGCAGGAAAAGAAGAACCAGAATCCCACATCGGAAATGCAGTATTGTTTTCAGGGCAAACCCCCTTATAAAAGGGAGTCCTGGGTGAGGGTATCAGTCAGAATCCAGACTGCTGTAATGGCAGAACCGCTGGATATTAAATAGCAGAAAAATTCTGCTGAAACGTTTTGTTATATATATATATATATATAAGAAAACAAAACAAAAAATAAAAATAAAAATCTAAAAAAAATTATTTAGGAAAAGGCGGCACCTGGTGTGCCGCCTTTGCGGTTATTTTTTGGGCAAAGGCGGCACACCCGGTGCTGCCTTGCCCTGGCCGGAAAATTCCCCAAAGGCGGCACACCAGGTGCCGCCTTTGGGGGGTAAAAAAATAAAATTTTTTAACCTAGATGTATTTTTAATTTTTTTTTTTGAAAAAATGCATATAAAAAAACCCCCCTTTCCACGGGTGCTGCCACCCCCCTCTTCTAGACACCCAGCCACACCTATCTCGGCCTCTCCCTTCCCCATGCTCCCGACCTGAATTTTTGGCCTGAAATCCCGCCTCACCTCGACCCATACCCATGTATCATGACCAATCAACACTCCTCTTTTGGCACACCCTGTCATGCACAGTAGTACACCCCGGAACCCTCTACAAAAGCGCACCCTACTCGGCTCCTCCCTCCTTATTATGTGCGACCAACGCTCCCCTGTAGCATTGCCTCCCCTCTAATGTGAACCCCTCTTGTTTCCTGGACACCGTCAACCTTAGCTCCCTCCATCTCAGTGGTGCACCGTTTTTCCCCATCTTCCTAGACTCCTCAACCACTCATTTATTCTAAGCATGCAACATCCCGATGTGGCCCCTGTTTTCCAGCGCGGCCCCTGCTAGGTGACGCGACAACCTCCTGATTCCTGTGGCGAAGCCTCCTACCCAATCTAGTCAACCTCCTCCTGCACCTCCCTCCTTTGTAGTATCCCCACCTCCCTTCCCCGCTCAACGACCAGCGAATGCTGCTCCACCGGGGAAACATCTTACTTCTCGATGCGACAACCCTCTTTGTGGCCCCTATTGGCTAGCGTGGTAATATCTAGTGCGGATTCTTCTGGATAGTGCGACACCCTTCTGTAAAACCCCTGTTGGATGGTGCACCATTCCTCATTCAATCGTACGTTCTCTGACCTTCCTATGGTCATACCTCACCCTTCCGGTGACTTATCCATCAAACACCTCTTCCACTTCTGATGAGGTTCTGTCCGCCAATGGTTTATGATGGCTTATTCCCGGTGCGCACTATCCCCGTTGATGTGCGCCCAGCCAATAAGCTCCTTTCTGACATGCATATCCTCTTTTTTATAGCCCTCTAATTTTTATTTGCACTTTTTCTTCATTTATGTTTTTATTTTTTCACATTGAGGGTTTGTTTTGGGTGGTTTATGATTTTTGAAACCATCGTGAGGTAGTTTTGGGATTGAGTCGCCATCGCACTTCAGTTTGGAGGTTAGTGTTTCTTCCCACCACTTGGTTTCACATATTCTAATTTGGGGTTTTTGTTTGTGTTTTGAGTTCATATTTTTTGGTTTGTAGCATGTTGGACCTTACCACGTGGTTTTAGACATGCATTGTTTCGTTGCGCCTTGGTTTTGAGGTAGGTTCCCATTGCAATACTTTTAAAATAAAAGTTGCATCATATTTCATACTGTTTACACCATAAATATATATATATATATGTGCTAAATATCATTTTGAAACTTGTGATTAATCAATTTATTAGGAAAATATAGAACATTTTTTTTCGTGTGCAATATATTGTTGTTTTGTTATGTTTGTGAATGCTAATTTTTCAATTAAATGTTTTATTAATTTTTCACCAGGGTTATCAATTTTAATGGGTTCACACCATGATATTGGTGTTTTCACCTGGTTGAGTATTAAGTGGAAACTATTTTATTAAATGTTTCTTTTGTCGCTGATAAACTTCCCGCTTGGCTCTTACGGTTTATTTCGAAAAAATAAAATGGGTTGGTTTGGTTTTATAAAAATATTGGCCAATTTTGAAGTATTATTTTGGGACTCCTTAAATGGTTTTAAACAGTTTTTGGTTCATTTTATTGTGGTTATTGTGAAATTTATTTAATTCCCATTAGTAACTTTATGGAAAATGATTAATTAATTTGATGAAAACCTCCTAGGATATCCCTCCTGCCTTGGTTACGACTGATTTTCTGGGAGGCCCATGCTTTGAGGCTCCCAAGTGCTAGAATGGTTTAAAGGAAAGTGGTTGTCCCATGGAGTGGCTTGGGTTGATGTATGTTGTGAATTATTATCATATATATATGTGTGTGTGTGTGTGTGTGTGTGTGATTCGATGCTCGGATGGCATCATTTGGCTCACCCCCATTCCAAATACTTGAGACATGGGAATCTGCCATATTGAGAGAATATTCTATGAATGATTGCTTCACTGGTAGGTTATGGTACTGCCCGTTGGCATATAGTATGTGGATATATTGGGTTTATTACTAGCGGATTTCCCCTCGGCCTACCTGAGAAAGGATGGTCGAGCATATTGGGTGTTTTGATTTCATCATGTGTGACAGGTCAACGGGGATGATATCTCATGTATCAGTGTCTTTTGGTTTATACTTTATTTCATAGGTTTACCCATGTCTATTCAACATTTATTTCTTGTAGTAGTGATTATGGTTCTTATATGTATACCTACATTTCCCTTGTTGGGTTATTTATTTTTTACATTTTTGTATATTCTTCTCCTTGGAAAGTGATAAACAGTTTTGGATTAGGTTTCTAAAAATGGTTTTCAGATGAAAGTATTTAATCCTCTTTATACAAATTTGAAAATATTAACATCACATTCCCTTTCTAAAATTCCATTTACACTGATGAAATTAATCTATATTTGAATATGGTTAAGGGAAATGGTTCGTACTTTTATTTTATGTAAAATATTTATAAAAATTACTTTTATAAGTTTTAGTTCAAACTTGAAATGTTGATTCTATTATTTTAAAGTTCGTCCATTGGGAATTGATATCTGGCTAGCCTATTGAGTTTTAAAACTCAAGCCTATAGTTCTATTCTATGTTTAGTGTTTGTGCAGGCCCAGCTTGGGTGCGCTCGCCTTGGGCGATGCTTGATCTTTGAGTTAGGGAGTCACCCATGGGGTCACATGGTGTTAGTTCGGATGTCGAGTTCAATTGGATTTTTTTCTTGTTTAGTCATTTTATTTTATTTAATTATTATGTGCATCTCTATATTATTTCTACTTATTTATTTATTTGTGATGGATGAAACCATTACAACAATCTCTATTGATGCCCTGGCACTTGTCGCAAGCTTGGGAGGATCAGGAACGCCTCCTGGGCCTTGCTGCAGATCAGATTTGGTGAAAGGTTCCGAGTCGACCCGGGTTGGTTCGTAAAAAAATGGTAACAACAAAGGTCATCTCTTATCTGACCTCAATTTTCAGAGCACCCATTATAATTTGGTATGTCAAGGTAGATGGAGTATTATTTTTGGGATTTGAGAGGCAGGAGCGAGAAGAGAATTGTGAACTCTTGCTCCATCTGATACTCTGGTATCCATGGGAAGTCTAGTTTAATTAGTTTCTTTAGGTTTTTATAGAACATTATGTTATTGGGATATGAAAAAGGGAGTTTGGCTAATAGTCCTATTCCTCATGTCCTGGAAAGCCATTTGGAGCTAGGGGCATGGTCCAAAAAGACTATAAGTGTCAGTGACATGATTAACATATGGCCACCAACCATATGCTCAAGTCACCCACTGACACTAGTTCCATGTTTGAGATGTTTTGGGTCTCCTATGACTTCTGAGAGTGGTTATAATTTGAAAAAAATGGGCTTGACAAAAATGTTTGTTTTAAATGACATTTTTATTTTTAGTATTGCCTTAAAATAAGTGGTATAGATGATTTTTTTTGGAAAATGATGTTTCTTTGTCTTGGCCTTCATGTTCATATGGGTTCCCACATGCATAGTGTTATGTGGGAAATGTGGATGGATTTGTGGTTTTGTGGATGGAGGCCGAGGGTGGCACGTATACATGCATGTGAGTGAGTCTCTAAAGAATACTAATGTTGAGGGTTTAACCCAACAAGATTTTTTAAATTAAAGATGTTTTCAAAAGAAATTTGTTGATTTTATGATGGCTCATTTTCTTGTGTCTACAGCCTTTCATATATGCAGTGTTTGTTTTTGAGGATTTTTATTTATTTTGTTGGCCATGATTGGGTTCTTGACTCTTATTGTCCAGCGGTTATTCCCTTAAAGCTTTGATGGGTGATCGTAGTACGGTTGATCAATCTAAGGATTTATACTTGTATTTCGGAAGCTAGATCCACCTCTCTTTTATGGTCGAGCAGAAACATCTGTAAAAGAGGAGTGAATGCGGAATATTGAAAGGGAATTTAAACTCATTGAGTTTCCTGAGTTGTTGAAGGTTAAGTTTACAAACTTTATTCTTGAGGGCTCATTGTGGATGTCGTGAAAGTTAATGTCTCGGAATAGGCCCCGTTAAGAGCATACATGGGAGTGCTTCAAGGCTTTGTTCATTCGTCGGTATTTCTGTAAAGAAGAATGGGTGAGAAAGGGGATGGAGATGTGTTGTCTGGAGCATGGAAACAGATCCATGTTGGAATATTTCCAGCACATTGGGGAGCTAGTCCCTTTTGATACAGGGTATGTCATATATGACTCCATGAAGGCTTGACGCTTTGAGGCGGGTCTCTACCCCGATCTACAGTCGAAGGTTCCTGAGTACAACCTAACTTATTTTGTCGCTGTGATGAGAAAAACATTTCATGTCAAAGCCCAGATGGTGGGAGTGCTCAAAGAAGTCCTCACTCCTTCATCCCCTATAAAATTAGTGAAGATTCTGGTAAGGATATGAGTAAGAAATCGAAAGTGGATAGAGAATGTCATGGAATCAAAAGGCCTCAAGATCTATCAGCATCCTCTTCGGAGTGGGAGATCCTCGTGTGTTATCAGTGTGGAAAGCTGGGTAACAAGAATCTGTCATTCCAAAGTGCTCTGAAACCCTACCAGGCATGTGGACACTTGGGTTACTTGTGACGAATCTGTCAGGGCATTTCTAGAATGCAGTGTGGAGGAAGTTCTCAGAAGTGATGTGTTTTTGGGTTTTTGTTCTTTGTTTTTTTGTGTAAGGTTCCATTTAGTGTAAGGGGTCTTTTATCATTATAGTTTTACGTATGGTATATTTGGTTTTGATATGTATGGGATGTTTTGGGTCTTTTGATGAACTCCAATTTTCAATGCCAGTATGATTTTTATTTTAAAATCATTCCCTTTCGTTTGTCAAATGAAAAGTTGTATGCCTTTTATTGGGATTATCAGAACCTTACTGCAAGGAGGGAGATGCTTCATCCATCAGAGCTCCTACCAAAAGGCCTCAGAGTGAAGCCTACATGTATTATGGAACCCCATGGAATTATACAGACATCTGGTTTGTTTTGTTTTGTTTTTTCTTTTTTAGTTGTTTTATTTGGTTTAATTATTCTACGCTACACTGTATTATTTCTTCTAATTTAATTATTTGTTATGGGTGAAATCATTCCCACAGTCACGGTTGATTCCCTAGCACTTTTTGCCATCCTGGGAGGATTAGGAACGCCTCTTGTGCATTACCGTGGATCAGCTCGGGTGATCGGTTAAGGGTCGACCACGGTTCGTTCGTGACACCATCTCTAATCCAGTATTCATAATTCATATTCAAGAACCTATCCTCTCTTAACCCAAATTAATTTTTCTAGAAACTGTTTCCAAATATTTGAAACCAATAATATCTAACATTAAAACTATTTTAGAGATTCACCAAACATTACTCTATTTAAATACACAAACCACATCCACCCTTTAGTTCCCTTTGTAGCCAAATGGTTCCCCTACCCACCTTAAGGTTATCGCAGCCCATTTAAGACACAACATCCCCTATGTATATCCTAGACTATGACCAGAGTTGAAATATATACTTGATTGTGAATTTCTTCCACATTACAGAGATTCAAAAAAATTAACTCCAAAAACTTCTATAGAGAATGACATTTAAAATAAATATGATTTGTATGGGAATGAATCATCAAATTTTTGGCCAGATGATTTTTACATTGAGTCAAAAAATAACACCCCATTCACCTAAAGTCTTTAGATGTCATTAATAATCCTCATCAGTTAGGTCATGTACTTACTAGAATCCAATAATGATATGTAATCCCCTACCATTTTTGAATGTGAAACTACTTATTGAAGTTATGAAATCAAACTCACAGTTTTTACTCAAGAAGTTAACACATATCCACCCATCCAAATTTGTGTGATTTCATCTACTAAAATGTACCACTCTTAATAATTAATATTTTTGGAAGTATATAATCAATAATTTTGAACCTTTAATATATTATAGGATCCATATATTAAATTTATTATACTCACTTCTTGGATTTTTCAGGAATATGGTAACAACTTCTACTGCTTTCATAATGTCTGCTAATATAAAAACCATTACATACATCATGAATTTTAATAATGATGAAAAAAAGAACCATTTCCATGTACTTATAATAATTTTCTATTCTTGTTGCATTCACCTATATCAAATTGAAAATCATACCATTGGGTGTGGTAATCAAATTCACTTTGCTCATTTGAAAACATTTTATCAAGTTTATGAAATTCTCAGATTAATTCAAAAGCAATCTTCTAAACCACAAGTCTCGTACAATATTCATCCCTTAAATATACATATCAAGAAAAAGAACACTCTTCAAAAAAAATTTAAAATATTAAAATTTTATCTAAAAAATCCTTAATTTTATAGACCCATCAATAATAATTTCATCAATATAATGAAGAAAGATGATGAATTATGCATCATCGTACAAGATCTGGTAACAAAAATGATCATCATTATTCCATATGAACTTATGTGCCAACATAATTTCATAAAATATAATATCATATTACCACAGTTATTTTTCCAACCCATTAAGGATCCAATTAATCCTGGAAAACATATTGTTGTTTCGTTTACCAATGAAGTTTTTGATGGGCCATGTAAATTTATTTATCTAATTATCCATGAATAAATGATATTTTTATATCTAAGTAATGTAGATATAAAACTTTTATGGAATTTATACTTCCCTTGATTCAAAAAGTAATGTTTTTAGCAAACAAATAAACTTTCCTTATAAATATTTATAATCCATTAGTTAAACAACCATAAAAATAATGATTTTTTCCTATTACTACCATTTACTTCATCTTTTATATAATAATCCTCTTTTTTTGATAACTATACCCCAATATGTCATTCTTTTAGATCACATGATCTATACAGATATAATATATATATGGAATAACTTAACACTAACTCCAAATCACACTATTTATTAGAATATAAAACATACCCCAGTCTCCCAATATCTATAACATATGTGAGATGAAAATAGGTGAAGGATACTTATGTATCTCTCTAATTCACATAGAATCCGATAAGACCTTGAAAATTATTTTTGGGACTCAACTCCTTCCAAAATTAAATATTTTGAAAATAAAAATCTAAAGGACATTCCCCATGAATTAATAACCCCAAATACATCACATATTTATAGCCTTGTAAACACAATTATATCTTTACTATTATCTATAACTTCTTCGAGTAATTCTTGTGTTTTCAAAAATGAAAAACTCCTTGAACAGTTCTCTAAATCTATACCTTATGTTTTTCAATTAATTCAAACCTCAAAAATATGTGATACTTGTATCTAAGATAAAATAATACATGGTTATAATCATCCAAAGAGATATCTTCAATGAAGGATTCATTCTTTATTCTATCAAACTTCTGAGAGATGTTATTACATATCAAAAATACAAATTCATTATCCTTATTCCGAATAAAGTATCACACTAAATACATAAATTATATATTATCCATTTACATAGAATAATTATTAATATAGTAATGTTTGAAAAACAATTTTATGTGCGAAATTTGAACATTAATTCTAGAATAATAGTATTTCATAAGTTATTTCTAAAAAAGAGATAATGGTCCGGTGTTCACCAAGAAGGTATCCAATTCACGGCCTCTACCAAAAATTCCATCGGAAATCAACATGAATCCTAATTCCCCTACCTTCAAAATTAAAATAAAATATTTTCCCATATTTAATATAATTTATTTTTTAGTTCCTAGTGAATTAATCTCAATCCGTAGGCATTTTCTCTACCGGAACCATTGAAAATAATTATTTCAATATTCCACTCCATTTTCAAACCTCAAATTTTTCAGTTTTCATCTCATCTCTTTTTGCTCTGTAACAACCCAAAATTTTATCAATTCAATTTAATCTTTCCAATAGTAATGTAATAATCACATAAAATCACATTTGGAAACACAATGCAATATCATGCATAAATGAACTACATTCTGGCCTTTAATAATAAATTTTCCACTTTTGTGTTTTGAATTTCAATAAACTGACATACATGGTTGCGATCAGTAAGTTGTACGGAGTTCGATAGGACAAACCTATTTTTTGGGGAATAGTAACATACCCTTATGAATAGTACTATTACCCTTATGAATAGTAATATTACCCCTATGAATAGTAAATCAACCATGTGAATTGGAACCTTACCAAAGATTGTATAAATAAAATTTACCAATCCTATAAATGACAACAAGATATAATTATAGTTTTTTTGTAAGTTATGAATATTTAATGATTATTATCATAATTTTAAAGAAAATTTCTTTTCATAAAATTTATTCATAAACAACTATTATGATTTATTATGATTATATGATAATTTTATTTATCCATATTTAAATATTCAATGTGTTAGAAAAGAAGTATTTACTTTTAAAATTTTTATTGTTCAAGGAAATAATGATTTTATAAAAAATTAAATATATCATACATAGAAAATTATTTTCAAAAAATGCATATAATTTTTTAATTATACACATTGGAAAATATTTTGGGTTAATTTTAGAGATTTTTCTAAAATACGTGAATTTTTTTGGTGAATAGTGAAATTTGATACTTTAAAAAATGTGATTAATAAATGAATTTCTACCTAATTCTTGAGTCATCAATGACATAAATGGGCATTGGTATGAACTCACTAGAACATATTACTATTGTTAGTAATATTTATCCCCAATATTTCTTTTCTTGTTGATAGATAATATATTATTTAATGTAATATTGAGAAAACCCCTCTCACCTCAACTATAAATACCACCCCTCACAACCTCATTTCCCTGTACCTCTCAAGACTTGTGTCTACTCCAAATTCATCTCAAATCTCTTCCTATGCTCCTCCCCCACTTCCATTATACCCTGGTCTCATAAAAATACCTAAACCTCCCCTCTAAATAATCTCTTAATGAAGATATATTCAATATGTAATTTCTCTCCATTTTTTCGTTCAAATTCCTTAAAAATTTGATTTATTTTCTTCTATTATTTTCAACTCCTCATATCCAAATGTTATTTTAACTCTAGTATGACTGATATACTATTATTTTATCATGTTTTTAGACTATTATTCATTATATTCCTCCCTCTCTCAATCATTGTTTGTAAAAATGAATTGTTTTTTG
Organism: Viscum album; assembly: GCA_963277665.1. Lineage (NCBI taxonomy): Eukaryota > Viridiplantae > Streptophyta > Magnoliopsida > Santalales > Viscaceae > Viscum > Viscum album. Next base: position 738,442,971 of record OY728135.1, on the reverse strand, counting down.
TGATGTGTTAATTTACCTATATTATGGGTGATGCACCTCCATATTCCATAAACACCTTCATGGATAACAAAAAAAACCATTAAATGGTTGAAAAAATATTTTATTATTAATTTTTTAACTCATATAAGTTTCTAGAAACAATTTTCAGTCATAATATTAAATGATATAACAAAAAATGTTTGTTGTGATCCAAAACCACCCAAATTATACTAAAATGATCATCATTAAATATTAACTAATGATTCATCATGTTATATAAAATAAATCATTAAAATATAATTTCAACTTTTATAAGATAATTAATTAAAATTATGGATGTTTATCCATGTTCCACATGAACATTCATTCAGGTAAATATGTGAACCATTCCTGAAAAAAAAATCAAAAAGAACACTCATGACCAATGATTTTAAACTCTATTACTCATAAAAATCCCCATAAAAGAACTTAATGAAATGAATCCATAATTATGAATATTAATTTATAAAATTTTATTTAATTGTTTATTAATTATTATAATGTCATTGTACAGGACACTAAAGTGAATAACCAGTTCGGATACAAGGTAAGGGGAATTCTCGAACCCAAATTTCTTTCTATGGGTTTTCCCTGTATCACTCCATTTTCAGAATGGTTATTACTTGAAAATAATTTCTTCATAATTATCTTCTGTTTTTTTGTATATACATGTTTTTCAATGTATTTTATATTAAACAAAATGTTTTCCAAAATAACTCTTCATTCAAAAACACACCTTTAACATCTCACTCGAGTATGATTATTCTTGAATCAAGATTGATATTCCCTCTTTAATTTAGTAAACCAGCTTTTTTAAACTTATTATTATTGAATTAAAACTATTCCTTTAAATGGGTTACTATATGGTCATCGTTGATATATGTTCCATGTGGCATGCATGATAATTTAAATGTTGTGATGTGATAGGTTCGCTCAGAATTTTATAGCGCAATGTAAATGTTCTGATGTGATGGGTGCACACAAAATTATATAGTGATCCAATGCAATGGGTATTGTGAAGAACCTCATGATTAATGTGAAGTATATATGAACATGATAATATCCTTTTTCAAAACTATGTGTGGTAGTTGACCACTAAGACGTGATATTTTATTTTTATACATTTCCACATTCCAAGTATGTTTTTAATGTTCCCTCTCATGATTATGATACTATACCTATGTTATGATTATGATTATTATGATCATCCCCTACTATATTATTTCATGTTCTTAGTTATCTTCATAATTTTCTTTTATCTCAATCAATTTTTATGTATATCCTCAAGTGATTATTTGTACAATGGAGAATTCATGGGGAAATAAAAAGATACAGAAGACGGAATGAAATAAATTTTTATGCTCTTTTAAAAGTAATGTTTGGACCTAGTTTTCCAATGAAACAAAACCTTTGGATCCACTTTGTGTAATTAGTTTATGTCATTTATCATTAAAATAATTTAAAAGTAATGTAAAAAAATTAATGTCACTATAGTTGGTATCAGAGGACAGTTTAGTTACTTTGGGAATTAGGATTAGGAAACCTAAGTGTAAACCCCTAGTATGAGACTAAGTATATGTAATCAAACAAGAATATTTTATAAACATAGGGATCCCATAAGATATTCTTTTAGTTTTAATTTCACAAAGGAATAACTTATTTATTCATGACTTGTTGACTTATGTTTTCTACTAACCTTTTCAATTTTAGAAAATGGTTGGAAATAGGAGAAACCAGACATACAACATGGGCGAGGGACAATACGGTGATTTCATGAACAACATCCCTATTGCTTTGGGAGGTATAGTTTAAAACATCATGGTGATTCTGACCCATTTTTCTCATGTTATGAATAATAACCAGAATAATGTGGAACATCCTCCTTCACCTAAGAGGGAGTAACTATCTATCAAGTGTTTAATGCAACAACAACCAAATTTGTTTTGTGGATCTTCCCATCCAGTATTTTTAGAATAGTGTGTCAACTTGAAAGAGAAGATCATTTCAGTGCTTCACTATTTTAAGATAGAGATGGTGACTATATTAATTTATCATCTATATGGAGTGGCCAACCATTGGTGGGATTTGATTTAGAACAGTAAGAAGAGGGACAAATTTGAATAGATGGAGTGGGAAGACATTAATATAAAGTTTTTTAACATGTATTTACCATAAACTATTCATATGAACATGGATAGATAATTCATAGTGCTAAAGAAAAAAAATGTAGAATCTTCCACAGTAAATGAAGCGAATTTTACATGGCATGCAAGGTATGCGTCGGGATTTGTTATCAACAATGATAAAAAAGTGATATATTCTTTAGTGGATTATAACCACACCCTCATATGGCTCTCAAAATTCAATAATTTGGGAGTTCTAAATAGGTTGTTCAATGTCCTCTCAATGTGGAGATGGTGTTTGGAGAATGGTCCTCAGGGTATAGTGATAAGAAATGAAAGATGAATTTTTATGCTAGAGGGTCTAATGAGAATGATTGAAAGAAAACTCAAGAACCCACATATAAAAAATGTGGGAAGAAGCATCCTGGAAATTTCCTCAATGGGACGGGGAAATACTTCATGTGTGGGAGGTAAGACCACAAAACTAAAGAGTATAAAGAATATGTGAGAAGATAGGAGAATGTGGTGGAGGAAAGGAGAGAACCACATTTTTTCCAATGCAACAACTATAGGGAGAAAGGTAACTATTCAATATAGTGCACTAAACCTCAATCCCTCAAGGATAATCAGTGTCACCAGCCACTAAATCCAAAAGATCAAGTGAAGGATTATTCCCTCAATACAATGGAAGTTTAGAAAGAAAATAAAGTCGTACATGTATATGTCCTATTCACTCAATAAAGGAAAAAGTCTTTTTATTCTGGTTCTACGCATTCCTTTATATCTTTATGTTTTCTAGAACTATTTAATCGAATCCCCAAAACCTTTAAGTAGAGATAACTATAAAAACACCAAGTGGTGCAATAATTGAAACCTATTTGTTTCACTCATCTCTTATTTGTGTATGTGGCATGATTCTTCTAGTGAATCTCAGGATACTTACCTTCGTAGAATTCCTAACTATAATGGGAATGGATTGACTCTTGTTATATAGAGCACATATCAACTATCAAGAAAAAGAAATATCATTTCATTTTCCAAACCATCCCATGATCCTCTATAAATGCAAGGAATATCATGAATCTCCATTGAAATATCCTTCAATGGTGTGGGAGTTGATACCCTATGAAGAGGCATACCACACTCAAATGGTTAAGTAAAAGGAAAGTGTCAAAATAATGGAATTGAATATCACGAAGGAATACAATGATGTATTTCCCAAAGAGTTACCAAAACATCCCCCTAGATCATGAGGTATATTTCTCCATAGAACTCAAAATCATAGAAACTCCTATCTAACTTTCTCTCTATAGTACGAATCCTATAGTACTAGAGGAGTCAAAGAACTTGCTGAAAGAGAATTTGGAAAAAGGGTTCATACATCCTAGTGTATCACCATGGGGTGCTCCAATGCTTTTTGTGAAGAGTAAGAAGGGAACAATGTGGATAGGTATCGATTATTAGGAACACAACAAGATCACCGTAAAGTACAAGTATTCTCTCCCAAGGATTGAAAACTAGTTTGATGAGTTAATAGGTGCTCAACACTTCTCAATGGGGTATCTTCATTCTGGATATCATCATCTCAAGTAGAAGAAGGAAGATATTTAAAAGGATTTCTTCCGTACAAGGTATCAGCAATATGAGTTTCTGGTGATGCCCTTCTAACATAATAATTCCCATTTAATCTTCATGGATTCGATGAATGGTGTCTTTAGACATTACCTCAACAAATATTTGGTAGTATTTATTGATGATATTATCATCTACTCTAAGAGAATGTAGGAACATGATGAACATCCAAGTCTTTTGTTGGTGACATTGAGAAATGAGAAGTTGTACGACATGTTCAAAAAGTGTGACATTTGGATAACTACGTCATGTTCTTGGGACATGTGATAATAAGTGAGGGAATTTTTCTATACCCTTAGAAAAAAGGTGATTGACGAATGGATCATACCCTCTAGTGTTATAGAAATTTATAGTTTTTATTGGATTACATAGGTAATACCAATATCTTTTGAGAAATTTATCATGATTGTAAAGCATGCTAAATATGTTTTAAGAAATCATATCTTCGATTCAGGTATTTTTTTCCTTTTTATGAAGTTTTTGAGAAAAGTAAAATTTTTGGAAATTTTTGAAGTATACGCCGTGTACATTATGTGTACAAGTTGTGTACTCCCTTTTAGTGCCAGGCCATGTGCTGACCTTGTCCGGACCACACACACGGTGTGTAGGGACGAAGTGGAGGCCGCTTAAAGCGTAGTACGGAAAAATATAGTACAGACTGTGTACTCAAGAAGTACACACTGTGTATTTTTTTTTCATGAAACGGACTGGGGTCGTTCCTAATCGACAGAATCGTCTTCTTCTAGGCCACGTTAGACCGAGAGACACCTTAAAACCGCAGAACTTCTCTGAATCCCCGCATCTTCATCCATTCTCTAAATTGACCGTTGTCGATTGCATTGGAACCACAGCGGTGAGTCTTTCATTCTCCTAGAGCATTGTTTTCCAATTCCTATTCTTTATCAAGTTTTCATCGATTGAACGTTTTGGAAGTATTCTGAGATCATCGACATTCTATGGAGAATCAATATTTTTGGCTCATGTATATTGATCTCCTATCATCCAGGTAAGTGGTTTCTTCTTTACCTTTCACTATCTTTGATTTTTATGTGCAATTTCTAACAATACCCACGAAGGGGTATTGCATGTTTACAATTTTTCCCTTATGGTTATTCTTGCATTTCTTGCATTCTTGTGTAGAGGTAAATTTATCATATTTGTGGATAATTGATCTACTTTGATGTTTTTCCCATGGTTTTTTTGTTTACAACTTTCAGGTCTTTGTTAGCCTTGGCCGTTTTTCCTGTTTCCATGCCTAGTGACCGTAGGATGGAGTGATGATGATAACATGCTTGATTGTTGTATATTGTTTAGACAAGTTTCTATATAGGTGTACATTGGTTAGAAAAGTAACTCTGTAGGTGTAATTTTTTTTATAGCATTATTATCCACTGACTAGCACGCGGTTGTGAGAACCTGGTGTTATAGACTATAAAGGATTGACCGAGTGAGCTTCTGAGAGAGTCTTTGACATTATAGACTATATGTGATAGACTGAGTGAGCTTCCTAGAGTGCCTTTGGATATTATAGACTATAGGGAATAGACCGAGGGAGCATCCCAGAGTGCCTTGAATCTTATAAACTATAGGAGGGTAGACCAAGTGAGCTTCCTCAGAGAGTCTTTACTTGTTTAATTGCACTAAAACCTTTTTTCTAGACTAGAGAAGGAATTGACTGGGTGATATTCCATAGAGAGTCTGTGATATACCTGATACTATATAAGGAATTTACTGAGTGAGATTCCTCATAGAGTTTCTAGACCTTGGGGCCACGAGGGTTAGACCACGTGATCATCCTCAGAGAGTCCCTAACTACCATATACTATGAGGGGAATTGACCATGTGAGCTTCCCCAAGGAGTCTTATAAATTCGTATGACCAAACAAGAGGGTTTAGGCTGAGTTCACTTCCCAGAGGTTTGTGATACTTCTCGGTTTGGACCAAAGGGGATGGCTGCGAGTACTTCCCAGAGGGGTTCCTGTTAGTGGTTAGTTGTTCGCATCACTACTGCTTGTTGTTATGTGGAGTAATTATTGCTGTATATCTTCCTGTCACTTCATGTTGTTTACTGTTACTATATTCTACTTACTATACTGTTACCTTCCATTTATTCACTGACTATTATGCACAGATCTTCAGGTGGTTGCATACTGGGATTTAGTCTCACACCCTATTTGGGCCATGCTTTTGCGCCCAATTATACTATTTTGATGCAGGTATAGACAAGGGAAAGCGCCCTTCGACTTCTGGAACTTGATTTCGTGGAGCAGGAGAGCACGGGACCAAGCTATGGCTTGCGATGATGAGGAGTTTATATGTTTACCTTTCTTTTGTACTTTGGATTGGCACTATTGTATTTCCAGCATTGTGACTTGTTTGGAAGCTTTCCTAGACATATGTATCATGAATCATTTAATATATATATATATATATATGCTCCAACTATTTACTGCTTTAGTCTTCCGCTGTTTACTCATGTATGGATTTTTCTGTTTCTGCTATTTTTTTTGTTTACTTCCATTGTGTACTCTACCAATGAGGGCATAGTTTCCCCACTATCACACCAAAGTCCCTCACTACTAGTCAGTAGCCTCTTTCACTTGGGGAAATACACTTGAGGCCTTGTGAACAACTGGGTACGAGGCGCCTCTGGGCGGCTTTCAGAACTGGGACGTTTCAAAGTGGTATCAAAGGAGTTATTTTCTATTGACTTACTATTTGGAGCCTTAGCAGAGATAGTATGGATATAGTATATGGTGTTAAGCTATGATCAAGAGTAGCTAACCCGTGTACATGGAAAATCCAATATACCTCGCTTAGAGCAATTTTCCAGTTTTTCGATGTTACAGTTGATATGATTTCACCTAGAGTGATCCACATGACTTGTGTTGTTATTGTTATTCCTATTATGGTTCTACTTCTGTTTCAACCCGATGATATTAGAGTATGTCATCTCATGCATCATATAGGCACCTGTTAGAAATCACATTCCATGCACCCTTGCCATCCCATCTTGGGAGCATTAGTGATTGCATGCTGTTGTGATAGATGCTTGGTAGAATCCATGTTATTTGTTATAGGACTTTTTGTATTGTACTTGCATGGATAAATGCCAAATTTTGGTTCATGAGGAGTTATGGGACCTCTTGAATCAGAAATTGGTGGATCAGTGACCTGTTCTTCCTTTTATATGTCGGATTCCACGATTTGATTCGCGGGGAGTATGGGCCCTCATGGATCATAATTTGGAACCTTCATGCCTCGTTTCTTTGTTTTCTGGACTCCAGTGCAGTTTCTAAGCTACTGCCCGAAAAAAACCAAGAATAAACGGCATGTAAATTGTATATACACGTAGTGTAGTTTTTAAAATGTGTCACTGACAGTGTGAGCAAGAACATGGTGTTGTGGAAAAATCTTCTGGAACACACCGTGTACGGTAAGTGCACGCCGTGTAGTAGTGAGTCGTGTACCTGGTCGTGTCACTAACAACACATGTCGGGGAAGATCGAGTAGAACATGCCATGTTTTGTAGGAACACACCTTGTTGTTTTGTTACAGTTACCCGGTCGTGTCACAAACAACACGGGTCAGTGTTATCTTCTCCTATACATGTCGTGTTTGATCAGAACATGTTGTGTAACGGTCAGTCGTGTAGTCGGCCGTGTAACTAACAGCACGGGTTGCCGAAACCTTCTATAGTACATGTCGTGTCCATGGGAAACACGCCATGTAGTCTAAGTTTAAGTGGACCGTGTGGGTTAGCCGTGTAAGTAGACTCGGGCAGGGGAGTATATTTCAAGTGCACGCCATGTGTTGGGACAACACACCATGTAGTTTGGGTTGTTACATGACTAGTGTGGCAGGAATTCATGCCCTTGTGAATGGCTAAAGAGAACACGTCGTGTAATTTTTATACACGCCGTCTAGTCCTGTTTGGTAAAACCTTAATTTTTCCTTCTCATGTTCCTATTTTTTACTCTTTTGTTCTCAGTCTTTGGTAATCTTGGTCTAAGGTGTGATTTTGATCATTCAGATCTATGCCTCTGAGACGTCCTCTAGTTTTACGTCAGTTTCTAGATGGGGATCAGACACCAGATATGGATGATTATGATCCTCCTACAGATCCTCATGATGTGCCAATTTTTGCACCGGCATTTATACCCATCGCAGGAGCCGATATGCAGTTTAGGGCGGACTTCCTGAGGATGATGCAGACTTTTCAGGGAGCACCACCTCCTACCTTGTCTATGGCTGAATTGACACGGGTCTTTCAGCAGCAGCATCCTCCTACTTTCTCAGTGGATGGAGGACCCCAGGCTATCGAGTCGTGGTTAGATTCCACAAGGAATATCTTCGAAAATCTCGAGATACCCCTAGATACGAGAGTAAATCTGGCCACCTATTTGCTCCATGACACCACCAATAGGTGGTGGGAGGTTATCTCACAGTTAGGGCGCCAACACAGTATGAATTGGGATGAGTTTCGGCACAACTTATACGACTACTTCTATCCAGAGACCCTGAGGACCAATAGAGCCCAAGAGTTTATGAGTCTGCAGCCTGGTACTATTTCTGTTATGGAGTACTCACCTCACTTTACTGAACTGCAGAGTTTCACACCGATCTCAGCAGGTGAAGAGTTTTTCCTTGTAAAGAAGTTCGAGGATTGTTTTAGGCAAGAAATTAATTCCCAGGTGAATATCTTCATGTTGACCTCGATATAATCTATCTTCAACCAGTCGCTTATCACTGAGCGCAATCTGAGGGATTCTGGAGCAGTGAGCCAGTGCGGTTTGGCATCCAGAGCTGGTGTTCCACTTACGGATAGTAGAAAGCACCAAAGAGAGTCTCCTTGAGGAGATCAGGGTAGGTGGGATGTATCTTTTGTCATCCAAGTTGTGTGCTACCAGTGTGGTAGGAGTGGGCATACTAGGACCCAGTGCCAGAGAGATCTAATGAAGTGCCGATCTTGCGGCAATATGGGACATATTTAGAACTTTTGTCAGATATTCTCACCTTCAAGGGGTGGTAGGGGTTCTTCTATGACACCGTGTTGTGGATATGATTCTCCAGTTTCTCACTCTTAAGGGAACTGGGGTTCTTCCGGCCGTTCGGGACGATGTGGAGGTCGCGGCCGTGGTGGTCAGTCACCCAGTTATCAGTGACATCAGAGTGGATCAGCTCAGAGTGGTCAGCCAGGGGCACATGGCCACAGTACATGCCAGAATTTCATCATGGAGAAGACATACCGAGAGAAGGATCCCAGCCCTTCTACAGTTCGAGGTACGATCCTAGTACCCTCAGTGTTATCTTCAGCTCTTTTCAATTCTGGTGCTTCACATTATTTTATCTCTGCTGTTGTTATGAAGATCCTTTGGATCTGTATCTTTTCTTCTGCCGACATGTTAATTCTTGACATGCCTTTGGAAGCAAGGACTTATAGTGTATGTCTGTTCATAGAGATCCCTCTCGAGGTTGTATGATATCATTTAATATGGGATCTCTATGTCCTAGAGATGACATGTTATGATGTCATTCTCGGGATGGACTGGTTGGTTCCCTTTCAGGAGGTCTTTGACTATTATCGACATAGGGCGAGTTTCATATCCCCAGAGGGTAAATCCTTTCTTCATAGAGGCGAGTGGGATGTTCAGGCGAGTTCAGCAGGACTCGAGCATCATAGGCTAGGAGGAGTTACATCCCATATTGCTAGTCTTTATCTGGATGACCAGGGGATTTCACAGTTGGAATTTCCTCCAGTGGTGGATCGTTTTAGAGACGTCTTTCTAGAGGAATTTTCAGGTCAACCTCCCAAGCGTGAGGTATAATTCTCGATTGATCTTGTTCCTAGAGTGACACTGGTGTCCATTCCACCCTATAGGATGGTTACACCTGCGCTGCAAGATCTCAAGAAGCAGTTGGAGGAGTTACAGGCAAAGGGTTTCATTGGACCCAGTACTTCTCCTTGGGGTTCGCCTGTCCTTTTTTCAAAGAAGTCAGATGGTACCCTTTGGCATTGTGTGTATTATCAAGATTTGAACTAGTTGATGGTCAAGAACCGATATACCTTTCCAGGGATTGATGATCTCTTCGATCATCATTGAGGATCCAGAGTGTTCTCGAAGATTGACATGAGATCCAGTTATCATTAGTTGCACATTAGACCATCAGATATACATGTTACAGCCTTCTGGAGAAGGTATGTTCTATACGATTATACGGTTATGCGGTTTGGTCTAACGAAAGCGCCAACAGTTTTCACGGTGCTGATGAACCGAGTGTTCCATCCTTACTTGGATTCTTTCGCCGTTGTGTTCATGGAAGATATCTACTTGTACTCTCACACTCAACATGACCATGCCAAATAACTTGATATCGTTCTGAGTACACTGAGAGAGAATTAGTTATATGTTAAGCTCACGAAATTCCACTTTTGGATGGATCAATTTCATTTTCCAGGTCATGTTATCTCAGAGACAAGAGTAACAGTGGACCCAAATAAAGTGAGAGTTGTAGTTTCCTGGGAGCATCCAAAGAATGTCTTTGAGGTGCAGAGTTTCCTAGGCTGGTTGGATAATACATGATCTTCATACAATACTTTTCGTGCCTAGAAGCATCATTGACTGGTTTGACCAAGAAGGGGGAAAAGTTCTTATGGTCATATTCTTGTGAGTTAGCCTTTCAAGAGCTAAATGGAAGGTTGACGTCAGTACCGATACTAGTCATTCGAGAGCCCGGAATGATCTATAATGTTTATTGTGATGCTTCAGGTATTGGGTTGGGCGCTAGGCTTATGGAGGTAGATGGGGTCTTTGCTTACGAGTCTCAACTATTGAGGCCACACGAGAGGAACTACCTAATACACGATCTGGAGTTGGCAGCTGTTGTTCATGCCTTACGCTGTTGGAGACACTACCTTCTAGGAAAGCACTTTGTGGTTTTCAACAACCTCAAGAGTCTCATGTATATATTCACTCAGCGTGATATGAATCTGAGACAGCGTAGGTGGGTCGAGTATCATCAGTATTTCGACTTCGAGCGCGCCTATACACCAGGTAGGGAAACACAGTGGCAGATGCGTTGAGTAAGAGATCTCAGATTCAGGTATTTTAGGAGGCTTGAATTGAGTGGAAGCTTATGGATATATTCTCTGAGATGCACATGGAGGTGCATGACAGATGGAGATAAACATTCCTTTCTTCTGTAGCTGTTACCTCTTCTATTCTTGATCAGGTACATATGATGAAACTACCAGACTCAGATGGCATAGTCCTACGGGAGAGTGTGTCAAGAGAGAACCCACTTCCTGGATGAACAGTGGGTGAGGATGATATATTTCATTTCCAGGGACGCGAATGGGTGCCATCAGACATATGCGAGGAGCTATTGTGGGATTTTCATTTCTCAGTTTGGGCAGTTCATCCTGGCATTACCAAGATGTATCAGGATCTTCATCGCCAGTACTGGTGGCCAGGTATGAAGAGAGATGTTGCTGGTTTTGTCATGAGATGTTCTACTTTTCATCAGGTGAAAGCAGAGAATCAGAGACCTGGAGTCCCTTTACAGCAGTTACCCATTTTTGAGTGTACGTCGAATGACGTCGCGATGGACTTTGTGACAGGGTTGCCGAGGTCACCCCAAGGAAGTGATGTTGTTTGGGTTTTCATCGACAGGCTTACGAAGGTTGCTCACTTCATTCCAATTAAGGAGTCCTTCAATGTTGATGAGTTAGGACAGTTGTTCATCTAAGAGATTTTATGTTTACATGGAGTTCCACAATCCATTGTTTCAGACAGGGATGCACGCTTTACTTCTTGGTTCTTCTAGGGACTTCAGAAGGATTTCGGGACACAAGTGCTTTTGAGTACAGCATACCATCCCCAAACTGATGGCCAGTCCGAGTGTACAATCCAAGTTCTTGAGGATATGCTCCGAGCATTCATTATCGACTTTGGTAGTTCTTGGGAGAAGCATATCCCTCTAGATGAGTTCTCCTACAAAAACAGTTTTCAGGAAACAATTCAGGTGGAACCTTACGAGGCTTTATACGGTAGGCCATGTTGATCACCCTTAAGCTGGATGGATGTAGGAGAGGAAGCTTTGCTGGGACCTCGACATGTTCAGGAGACCTCTGAGCAGATAGAGTTTATTCATAAGAGGATGGCTATAGAACAATCTCGACAGAAGTCTTATGATGATCAGCGGAGATGACCTCTGGATTTCAAGGTCGGGGATCAGGTTTTCCTGCGTTTCGCATCGAGGGTGGGACACAAGAGGATTCAAAGACACTGTAAGCTTTAACCTCGGTACTTTGGGACGTTTAAGGTGTTGGAGAGAGTTGGGCCGGTCTCCAATCAGTTGAAGTTACATCAGAGGTATTGGGTTATGCACAACGCCTTCCACGTTTCCTAGATCCGACATTATGTTTCAGACCCATCTCTTGTCTTCCAACCAGGGGAGGTTGAGCTCAAAGCAGATGCATCGTTTAAGGAGAATCCTATCCGGATTGTCAATCACAATACAAAGGTTCTCCAAGGCCAGTCTGTACATCTGCTATGGGTGGTATGGCGGCACGAGCGAGTACAGGACGAGACATGGGAGAGGGAGGCCGATGTGCGATCGTAGTGGCCTGAGCTGTTCGGGGTTTCTTCTTCTATGGCTCTCTAGGGAAATTTAGGGACAAATTTAGTTAATGGGGGATGTATGTAAGAACCAGGATCTTCATTTTAGTTATGTTTTTCCTTTTTCTGACGTTTTTGAGAAAAGGGGAATTTCAGGAAATTTTGAAGTACACGCCGTGTACTTTATGAGTACAGGCTGTGTACTCCCTTACCGCACCAGGTCGTGTGTTGGCTGTGTCCGGGCCACCCACACTATGTGTAGGGATGATGTGGAGGCCACTTAAAGTGGAGTATGGAAAAATAGAGTACACTTTGTGTACTCAAGAAGTACACGCCGTGTATTTTCGTTTTTTCATTAAACAGACCGGGGTCACACCTAATCGATAGAATCATCTTCCTCTAGGTCATGTTCGACCAAGAGACGTCGTACGGCCACAGAACATCTCCGAATCCCCGCACCTTCATATGTTCTCTGAATCAACCGATGTCGATTGCGTTGGAACCGCAGCGGTGAGTCCTTCCTTCTCTTAGAGACTTATTTTCCAATTCCTCTACTTTCTCGAGTTATCGTTGGTTGAACGTTTTGGACGTTTTATCAGATCTTCGATGTTATAAGGAGAATCAATCTTCATGGCTCAAGCATATTTATCTTCTAGAATCCATATAGGTGGTTTGTGACTTACCTTTCAATGCATTTTAGTTTTATTTGCAATTTCCACTTATTCCTGTGAACAGGGTATTGCATGTTTACCATTTTTCCCTTGTGGTTATTCATGTCTTTATTGCAATCTTGTGTAGTGGTAAATTTATCATATTTGTGGATAATTGATGTGATTGGATGTTTTTCCTATGCTTTGTTCTATTTAAAACCTTCAGGTCTTTTATAGCCTTGGCTATTTGCCTGTTTCCCTGCCTAGTGACCGTAGGATGGAGTGATAATGATAACATGCTTTTTTTCTGTAGACTGTTTAGAAAAGTAGCTCTATAGGTGTACTTTGGTTATCCAAGTAACTCTATAGGTGTAATTTGGGCTTATATAATTTTTATGCACTGACTGTCATGGGGCTGTGAAAAGCTAGTGCTATAGAATAAAAGGGATAGACCAAGTGAGCCTCCCAGAGAGTCTATGACATTATAGGCTACATGGGATAGACCGAGTGAGCTTCCCAGTGTGCCCTTGGACATTATAAGCTACAAGGGATAGACCGTGTGAGCTTCCCAGAATGCCTTGTATCTTATAGACTACAGGAGGGTAGACCGAGTGGGCTTCCTCAGAAAGTCTTTAATTGTTGAATTTCTTCAAAACCTTTTTTCCAGACTAGAGAAGGATTTGACTGAGTGAGCTTCCTTAGAGAGTATGTGATAGAACTGAAACTATAGGAAGAATTTACTGAGTGAGAATTCTCAGAGAGTTTCTAGACCTTGGGTCCACACGGGTTAGACCATGTGATCTTCCTCCGAGAGTCCCTGACTACCCAAGACAATGTGGTGAATTGACTGAGTGAGCTTCCCTAGAGAGTCTTATAAATTCGTATGACCAAACCAGAGGGGTTAGGCTAAGTGAATTGCCCACAGAGTTCTAGTACATCTCAGTTAGGAAGAGAGGGGATGGATGCAAGTACTTCCCAGAGGGTTTCCTGATAGTGGTTTGATATTCACTTCACTATTGTTTGTTATTCTATGGACTGATTATTGGTGAATATCTTTCTATTACTGCATGTTTCTTAATGTTACTATTTAATTATTATTGTGCTGTTACCTGCCATATACTCACTGAATATTGGGCACAGATCTTTGAGTGGATTCCTACTAGGATTTAGTCTCACACCATATTTGGGCCATTCTTTTGGACCCAAACAGACTATGTTTTTGCAGGTATAGATAAGGGAAAGCACCCTTCGACTTCTGGTACTTGATTTCGTGAAGCAGGAGACAACAGGACCAAGCTATGGCTTGCGATGACGAGGAGTTTATATTTTTACATTTCTTTTGTACTTTGGTTTGGCACTGTTGTATTTCTGGTATTGTGACTTGTTTGGAAGCTTTCCTAGACATATGTATCACGCATCATTTCATATATATGTGTGTGTGTGCTCTAGCTGTTTACTTCTTTAGTCTTCTAGTGTTTAATCGTCTATGGATTGTTCTATTTCCACTATTTCTTATTGTTTACTTCTTCTATGTGCTCTCCCAATGAGGGCATTGTTTCCCCACTATCACACCCAAGGCCCTCACTGCTTGTCGGCAGCCTCTAGCATTTGGGGAAATGCGGTTGAGGCCATGTCACCAACTGGGTATGGGGCACCTCTGGGAGTCTTTCGGAATCAGGACATTACATATGTTAACAAGGAAATTTATAATGTATATCTGGTTGAAATAATGTGAGGAAATCCTCAAGGAGCTAAAGAAAAGGGTGGTCACGACACCTATACTCACATTACTGAAAAAGTAGAGGATGTTTTTTGATATAAAGTTATGCTTTAAAGAATGGAACGGGATGTATACTCATGAAAAATTATAATTTTATGGCCTACACCTCACTATAGTTGATGCTCAATGAGCACAAATACCCATCGTATGATATGGATCTAGTAGCTAGGATTTTTACCTTGAAAATCTGGTTGTACTACTTCTATAGCTAGAAGGGTGACATATATAATGATCACAAGAGTCTAAAGAATATATTCACCCAAAAGGAGCTCCACATGCATCATATGAGATGGTTAGTGATAATCAAGGACTATGACTGTTCTTCTCACTATCATCTTGGAAAGGCGAAGAAGGAAGCCGAATCTCTAAGTAGAAAAAACATGTTACTCTATGCATGATTCATATTTAGAAAGACCTTATATTTATCGATATGAAAAGGATGGATTTAAAAATCATAATGTTCAGGAATAAATTCAACCATTATCAAATTATTTACTGACCATCTATCAAAGAAAAGATTAAGGTGGCACAAAGGGATGATCTAGAGTTACAAGAGAAGGTGAATATAGTAAAGGAAGGAAAGCTATAAGAGTTCCCTATTGATGATGATGGTGTGATTCGGTTTAGAACCCAGATTTCTATGCCTGCATCACATAGGATAAAGATGTATATATTTGATAATGCACATTTCTCATCATTATCTATCCATCCCTAGAGTACCAAGATGTACCATGATCTTTGAGGGCATTTCTGGTGGGACAGCATAAATAAAGAGAATGCTGAGTAAATATCAAGGTGCATAATAATTTAGAATGTTAAAGTAGAGTGAAAAAATTCCAAAGGGATGTGTAAATGGAATATTTTCACTATGGACTTTTACACATTTCGCCCAAAGTCAACAAAAGGAAATAATGTGATATGGGTTATAGTGGAACAACTCACAAACACATCCCACTTTATCTCTATTGAGGAAGATATCTATCATTAAAAACATGCAATGATATATATAATGGATGTGGTGAGACTGCATGGTTTTCCACTCTTGATTGTCTATTATCAAGATACAAGGTTCACATCTAAATTTTCGATGAGTCTCCATTCTGATTTATGTAATAAATTAAATTTCATCACGACTTATCATCTCTAATGTGATGGCCATTCTAAAAAGTCTATATAGATGCTTGAAGATATTATAGGAGCTAGAATTCAATAGTGGATGGTACAAGCATCTCCCATTGATTTAGTTCTTATACTACAATAGCTTCCACTCGAGTATTCAGATGGATCTATATGAATCTCTATATGGAAAGAGATGTATAACACAAACATATTGGGATGAAGTTGGGGTATGAAAACTACATGGACGTGATATTTCCCAAAAGATGTAATATAAGGTTCAAGTCATCCATTAATATATCAAAACTGCTCAGATTATGAAAAGTAACTATGCTGACAATAGTCGAAGGGAATTATAGTTCGATGATTGAGATAAATTATTCCTTCAGATATCTCCATCGAAGAGATTCATGATGTTTGGAAAGAAATGGAATCTAAAATCAAGGTACATTTTCCCCTTTGAGATCTTCAACCGCAAAGGATTTATGGCCTATCAGATTGCACTGCCAATGAATATGGCTAATTTTCATGATGGGATTCACGTATCAATCACGAGGAAGTAAATACCATATCCCACACATGTATTGGACTCTGAGGTGGTATATCTAGTAGATTTTCTCTCTTATGAGGAGTAGCCAAAAAAGATTCTTGGACTGGAAAGATAATGTTATACTCAACTAAAAATACAACCATTTCAATTTTTTTGGGATGAAAAATAATTATAATGATGTTACTTGGGAACCAGAGGATGCGATGATTGAGAAGCACCCTCAGTTGTTTATGTAAAATGAAATTTAGAGTTTGAAAATTTAAAAGGGGGATGAATGTAATGACCAAAACTTCTCTCAATGATATTTCACATTTCGTATACTAATTTCATAATCACATAAAATAACATTAGGAACCACAACACCACATCATTCTTAAATAAACTATTATGGGACCTTTAAAAAATAAGTTTCCACTACTGTGTTTTTAATTTCGAAAAACTGACAATCACAGTTTTGATCAATAAGATGTTCGGAGTCCGATTGGACAAACATAATTTTTGGTGAATAGTAACATACCCTTATAGATAATAATATTACCCTTATGAATTGTAATATTACCCTTATAATTATTAAATCATTGATGTTAGTAGGAACCTCACCAAATATTTTATAAATAAATTTTATTCATCCTATATGTGTCAATATGATATAATTATAGTATTTTTGTATACATGAATATTTAATGATTAATTTAAGAATTTATAAGTAAATTTATTTTCATAAAATTAATTCAAAAAATGGTATTTATTTTCCTTATTATTTTATCATAATTTTATGATAACGTCATTAATTATTCAATGTGTTAGAAAAGGAGTTTTAAATTTTAAAATTGTTATTTTTAATTTTAATTATTATTTTATTTAAAAATTAAATTAATCATATATAAAAAATTATTTTCATAAAATGGAGTTCATTTTTTAATTATACATGTTTAAAAATGGTTAGGGAATTTTTTGGATTTTTCCTATAATACTTGAATTTCTGGTGAATAGTGAAATTCGATAATTTGCAAAATATGCTGAATAAATGAATTTATACATCATTCTTGATTCATGGATGATTTAAATGGAAATTATTTAAAACTAAAATCAACTTATTACTCTTTATAGTCACAATAATCTAGACAATATCTTGTTTTGTGGAGAAATAATAAATTAATGAATATAATATTGAGAAAAACCCTCTCCACTCCACTGTTAATACCACCCCTCACACCCTCAATTCCTCACACCTCTCAAGCCATGTGCATACTAAAAATTCTTCTCAAATATCTTAATAAGATCCTTCCCCACTTCCATTATCCCTTTGTTTCATAAAAATATCATAACCTCTCCCCTAAGGACTCTCTCAATGAAGATATATTCAAGAGGTAATTTTTCTCTCACTTTTCTTTCAAATTCCTTTCAAATTTAAATTCTCTTCTTCTCTTATCCTCAACATCTCTTATCCAATTTTCATGATAACACCAGTATGATTGATATAATGTAATTATATCATTTTAATGAAATATTTTTCATTATACTCTTCCCTCTCTCTCTTTGTTTATTAAAATTATATTGTTTCCTATTATGTGTTCATTTACCTACATCATGGGCGATGAACTACCATTTTCTTTCAACAACTTGTAGGATGTCAATAAAACCCTTAAATGGTTGAATAATTATTTTATTATGTTTTTTCAGCACCATTTTTTTTCTGGAAACAACTTTTATACATATTACTAAATGATAAAACAAAACATGTCCATTATGATAAAAAAAATGACCAAATTAACCTAAAATCGTCAATATTAGATTTTAACAAATGATTCAGCCACAAGTTATATAAAATAATTCATTAAAAGATCATTTAAACTCATGGTATATTATTTATATCATGTAATATAAATTCTGGATGATTATCCATGTTCTACACAAAAATCTACTCATGAAAATAGGTGAAACGTTCACAAAAATGGAGAAAAAGAACACTCAGAAACAACAAATAAAAACTCAATAACTCATCCAATGAAAAAAAACATAATAAAACCATAATGAACAATATTAATGTATTAAAAGTTATTAACTTGTTAATTAATGAATATAATTTCATTATACATGAAATTAATGTTAATAAAGCGTTCAGATTCAATGTAAGGGGAATTCTTGAACCCAACATTCATTCTTTAGGTTTTCCCCCATTCACTCCATTTATAGAATGGTTATACCTTAAAAATAATTTATTAATAGTTATATTACCTTTTTTAATATATACATGTTTTCAACTAGAGTTTATTTTAAACATAATGTTTTCGAAAAGAACTCTTCATTAAAGACCACACATTTTACTTCTCACTCATGGATGATGATTCTTATATCAAGTATGATATTCCATATTTCATTTGGGTAACCAATGTTTTTAATGTATTCTTATAAAATTAATACCACACCATTACATGGGTTACTATATGATCAAGAATGACATATGATCTATGTGGCATGAATGGTACTGAAAATGTTGTGACGTGACGAGTGCGCCTAGAATTATTTAGCACAATGTAAATGTTATAAAGTGATGGGTGAGCCTTGGATTATATCATAGTCCAATGAATTTTGAAATGTTAAGAAACTCATGAGTAAACAGAAGTATGCATGAACATGATGAAATCTATGTTCACAACTGTGTGTGGTAATTGGACACTAATACATGAGGTTTTATTATTATACATTGCTATATTATAAGTCTTTTATTAATGTTTCCTCACATGATTATAATCATATACATTTTTTATGGTGATAATGATTATTTTCACGCCATGTTATATTGTTTCATGTACTTATATATCCTTTTACTGGGATTTTAACTCACCCCTTTTGATGTATATCCTCAGGTGACTACTCTTACTAGGCAGAGTTCAAGTGACAATAAAAAGATAGAGAAGAATGAATTAAAAAAAGGTCATTGTTTATATAGAAAAATTTATGTTTTCCCTAACTTTCTCTAACAATAATCCATTGGATCATCTTTGTGTAATGGTTTTATGTTGTTTATCATTAAAATTATGTAAATGTAATGTAATAGACGAAGGGTCTCTATATCCACCATGGAACTCCATTGAATAGATATAATGAATAATTTAGAATTGTTATTATGAAAAAAAACATATTCCATACATGTCACATTATTAATCAAGGTAACATGTTCTAGTGAACCTTAGTGAGAAAAAAATATTAGGTCCCTATATATATACATAACATATCTCTAAATTCATGTCATTCAATTAAAAAATTTTATTTTGGAATAACAAATTCTTCTATATTTTATGGATGAATTATTTAGATGAGTTACACTCAATTATTTTAATAACCATCACTCGTTTTTTACATAGTAATTTCATATAATTTTCACTTAATTGATCATGAAATTGAAATTATAACATTTTTAATGTTTTTATCTTTTTTTCATTTCCACTTATGAACCTCTCATTATATGAAAGGTTTTATCCTTCACCCCTTATGAATCAACTATGAAACCATGTGTGACATTCCATGTCCCATCCAAAAAGGTTTAATAGGAACATGAATCATCTAATGATTCTAAGGAGATCATTTTTTTTGTTATCCCAATATATGTCACAATCCATACAATTTCATTAAGATTTCATTCTTTGTATGCATGGAAGCATAAACCTTGACTATAGTCCCAGGTTTCCACCATCCACAATACAAACCTAATCATATCATTAAGAATTATAATTACACATAATACCTCTCTAGGATGACGAGTGAAATTAACATTAAAATTTTATTATATATGACTCTAATGATTAAGAAAATCTCATAATAACTGAACTCGTATATTCCAATATGGTATTTTGGGATGATCTTATGGAAGAATACCTTCAAGAATTGACTCTAAATTCAATAAAATATATCTTCATATGTCCTTTATTCTCTTAATTCAAACACATGTAAATAAAATCTTATAATAATATTTTGGTCTTACATATCCTTAATATTATTTTCTTATGAATTTTTTATACTACTAAATTCACCTATTGTTCATAATGTACATGTTTTCTGTAAATGTGGGGATATACTTCTTGTGAATCTTCACATTAAATATATGGTCGTTAAAATATGAGAAAACTATAAAAATTATAATTCGTATATAACTCACCACAATAACAATCATATCCCACTATATTTCCTCGTAACCCACTAGGGGTAATGAGAGTAATAGTGTAACCCACTATAGATCCTCATAAAATCCCTTCACAAATTAAAATTTTCTAAGAATGATAATGATTTCATTGATGCATTCACAAACTAGCTATCTTATTTTACAATAACATTCTAAATTACTAGTTAAATACAAAAACATTGTTTATTATAGTTGAATTATCCTATATATCAATAAGAACCATCCCATTTTTTTAATTTTTCATCACCTCATGGATGTTATGAGACGCATTTAGGTTATTGACGTCCAAATCATTGCATGTTCTTTCTTATATACCCTTTCCCATTCTTCCTTTATTATCTATTTAGATCTTTTTTCCCATTAATGGAAGACCAAGATCCTTATTTTTATATAATATTATATTTTTATCATCAAGAATCCAATTTCATTAAATTTGACCTCCCAGATCCTGACCCTCTTCCAATGTCATTAATGTTGAATTTAATGAAATCTCAAAAAATAAAAAAAAATATATAATAGGTATAAAGAACTACTTAGAATAATTCTCATACAAGGATAATGAGTTAATAATTATACTAAACTGGGGCTTGAAACATCATATAAATGGTCAGTTTGTATGAGGATCTATAAAAGGTCTTAGATACCACATGTTAGTTTGATTAACTTTATAATAAGTCCAAATACATCTAACAAAACATATATAGTGAAAAAAATAACTAAAATAAACATCCACTATTAAAAAACAGGAACATATATGACAAGAAACACCTAAATAACTACACTAAAATAAACACCATGAAATTAATCTCATATATTAAACTTTCATGAAAATTATTGATGGAAATCAATAAAATAGAAAATCGAAATTATTTATATTTTTTAGATATTAGCCCTAATATATGGGGGAAACTGATTATGTAAATTATCCTACAAGGATAAGGGAAGAATAATTATACTAAAGGGATCTCTAACACACGTTGGAAATGATCCAGTCATTTGAGGTCCACTAAATGAGATTTTAATCATCTTTTTGGATTTGATGAAAATTACAATCATCTAATTGTTTTTCTCCAAAACATACATGGTGGAAACTTAAAAAACACAATGACCCCTTACTAGCAATTCACTGAATCTTATATTACACACTATACCAATTTCACCAAACTATAACTAAAACCATGAAATAAAATATAGTAAAAAATTATAGTAGTCAATGATGGAATGAAATATAGGAAGAAGAACAATATACTTGTTTACATTATTCAAATCATAGTACTAATCTATATAGGTAATTCTACATACTACAATATTCAAGAAACATAAGATGAATACAATTGAACTATCATGTCCCTAAATACATTTCCACACCCTACTAGAAAATGTAGAATGTAGTCGTTTTATCCTGTGCAACTATCTTCTTTTCTACATAGTGGGAATGTGAAAAAAGATACTATATTTGTGGGAACTCAATATATTGTACATGGACATCAACTTCTTTAACTTCCACTTCTTATGAAAAATTAATACTTATAGAAACTAATTGAGTTTAATCTTATATAACTATATGAAGATCCTTATATATCTATATTATTAAAAAACCAAGGAAATACCCTTATTAAACCTTAGAGATAACCGTTACCAATTCCTAGAGTTCACAATAATGAATAGTCCATTATGTATCCTAAATTTAATCATTAGATTATCAAAGAACCTTCTGATTACCTTTTTCATAAATTCCTTAATTTTGTCTTCTAGATATTATAGATTTTATTCCAATATATCAATGTGGTATTTAAAACATAGGCTTGTGGAACCACTCCTTCTGTTATCCCTAATTACTTACCTGTAAAAAAACTAACAATGCTGAACCCAGAACACTCTTAAAAAGTAGTTTTGTAGTATAAAAAATTGAAAAACAAAAATATTTATGTATTAAATTAAAAATAAATAATTATATTCATTTTCAATAATTTATATAAATAATTTCAATTATAGAAAATTCATTCTTCATATATGATTACAACCATGATTGGTGGTAATTATCATAAACCTATATTCAATGTGCTAAGATTTGTGTGCATGAATATTTCTATTATCATGTGAATACTATTTTGATAAACCTACCATAATTACATATGCAACCATGAATGTAGTGACCATGAATTTATGATATGTCGATGTTCAGGGGAATAATTTACACATTTTCTTCAAATAAAAATAGTTTACCTTTCTATTATTTACTTGAATTTGAATATAACTTTCGGATACATTTTACAAATTTACTCAAATTTAAGATATGTTCTTAATATATATCAATGAATGGTATGTTTTTCTTTTTAAATTATTCTCTATCTAAAAACAACTTATCACTAGACTATATATATAAGGACATATAATTTCAAAAATGAATCATTTTATGCAAATATTTTTATATATTCATAAACAAAATCTATTTTCATGTCATGTGGGATGAGCAAAAAAATTCATGAAACCATGTCATATTTTTGTTTCATGTTTTGAGCATGATTTTGGCCAGGATGTCATTCTATTAATTCTTCTCTTATAACAAATTATAGGTTTTTTTGAAATACAATTTTGTAACAACCCAAACTATTACAAATTAAATAATACTCTGAATTTATAAATGCATTACTATGTACTACAGTTATTGAAAATAGATGAAATGAATTTGTTATTATTGAATCTTATAAAATACTGCTATACTCAAAGACCAATTAAGAATCATTACAATTGATAATATATCTATTCTATAATGAATATTTATATTACTAAATATTAAGGGTTATAAAAATATTTAATTGAAACATAACTAAGTGGTGATGGCCTTGACCAGTAGGATCATTCCCTATAATTTCCAATTACTAGTGCTTTTGAGGGATATGGAATCATTAGGATTTCCCTTGAAAATATTCAGGAAAAAATTCAAAAACAAAAGCATGAGAGAAATTTTTTTTAGACTTTCAATAACATAGATATCACCTCCCAAAACATGTTCTTCTGACCGCCCTAATAAAGTACCATCCATTCACACCTTACCCTTAAGGTGTGTGATGGTGTATTAAGGGTTTATGTAACATGACCCTAATGGTATAAATTAGTATATTTTATTTTTAATACAATAATGATTATATTTATCCTTTTTCATTAGTAAATTATATATATATATATATATATTATATTGAGTTTAACAAAAATCAGATTTTTATATAATGAAACCAAACATGTATTTTTGGGAAATATAAAATTTCCATTAAAAAATAATAAATTTAGTAATTATGGAGAAAAATTAATTAAATATTATTATTAAGTAATATTTATGAAAATAAAAAATTTATTATATTTTAATAAACTATAATGTAATTTTTATAAGGTTCATAACGTTTTTAGTACAATAAAAACTAGTATTACCCATTAAATAAAAATTTTTATTTAAAAGCATAAATTAAAAAATTAAAAAAACAAAAAAAATATTATTTTTGAAATAAACATGATGAAATCACCCTACTTGTATTTTATCAAAATTTTCTGAGACATTCAAATTTTTTTCTAAAAATTAAATACTGTATAAATATATGGTATGTATTGTTGTATCATAACACAAAACTACAATAAATACTCGAAACATAAATTATATTTTACGGTTTTAATAACAATTATTTAAGAAAATGACCCACTTATACATCATGAATGGTATTATTTATGGGGGTTCAGTTTTTATCCAAATTAAATATTTAAAACCATTCCCCATTGGTAGAAACCATAAAAACTGTGGGATGTTTTGTGGTTTTTATTATTTCATCACTTAAATTCCAAAACCATTGTTGAAAAATTAATAAATAATTCCAGACATTTTATTAATAAATATCTAACCAATCTCTCATTCCACTTCAAACAAATCCCATTGAGAATGAATTTAATCTCACAACCCTTCTCTAAATTCATCACAACTTGTTTCCAATATCTTCATAATCTCTTTCAAATGTTTTTGGAGCACTCTCTCAATGTAAGGGATTCACTTCCTTATTCATTGTATTCAAATTATTTATTTATATTAATCCTTATGTTTTCATTTTTTCATGTTTTAATGTGTTTTACAAATATATTTACTATCCTTGCGAATAAAAAGTTATTAGAGATCACCTCTAAATATCATTAAGAACATACATAAACCTTTATGTTTCCTCTTATGATACATAAATTATCCCATGATTTTCCATAACAAAAATTTTATTGTAAATACCCATCATCATTTCCACACCAGGGTATTCACTTATAGTTAAATATAATTAATTTTTTTAGGATATCCATTTATGTAACCAAAATTAATTAATCATGGTATTTAATGTGATGAAATATGTTATTATATTTTATTCTCTAGGTGGAAGTCAAATTCATGTAAATGATATGAATATGGTGGGTGGAGCTGAAATTATATATCTCTCTAATACATTGGGTAATGTTTTTATCTCATGTGATAACATTTATGGTGTAGGGGTGGTTAACCTAAGAAAACTATGTTATGATGTGTCAGTGGTTAGAACTATCTTATGAATATTATGTCATGTTTTATGTTATTTTATCATCCCTATGGGACCTTGGTGTTATCATCATTGGCCATTATTCAATATTCAGGATTTTGACTCTCACCTTTCCTTGTCATCATGCTACAAATCTTGATTTACACATACTACTATGTCTATTCTATGCTTTGGATATGTAATTTCTCTTTCACGTCATTTAGATATTTCATTAACCTTGTTTCTATAATAATTTGATAGAGACTTTTCTAAAGTTGTATTTGGTTAATCATGAAATTTTTAGGAGTTTTTAATGTTTTTATGCTTGGAACATGGTTAAGGAAAATCATGCAGTTTAGCCCAGAAAAACAATGTTCCAGATGATGGTTCTCTAGGGGGGTGAATGGTTAGTTCATTATATAAGGCTTTTCCCTTAAACCATTCACCCTTTGAACATGAGCGTTTTCATTATTGGAATATATATAGTTTAACCATGTGACCAAACCATGTACCCTATCCATAAGACAAGTAGGGGAACACTATTAGGGTGCAAGGTTACTACTATCCTTGTGGCCCATCCAGAAAACAATGATTACTGACTTTAAACCCCAAAAAATATAATTAAAAAAAATTGGAACACTATTTAAGATTATATACACCCCAATTAAACCCTAATATGATTCATATGTCATTGGAGACTATCAATTAATGATGTTGAGACATCGAGCCTCTTTTCATTTTAGATCAATGTGATGGTGATCTCATTAGTTCTCCATCTGATATGAAAATATCTTATCATGTAGTTTCTCCATAATCTCCTCTTATATCATCCTTATAGAGTGGTCAATCACCAAGTAATTGATGCATCTGTTCCCTATTTTAATTCATCTCGATTCTATATTTGATTCTATGATCTTGTACACCTCTGATAATTGATTATGGATCCTTCTGTGGGTGTAGTGTGATTTGATTTAAATTTAAAGGATTGATGGTTCTATAATATTTTATAATATAATCGAATCCCAAAATTATTGAATGATTTGAAATTATTTTCTAAATGATTTGAAAACTGATATTTGTGATCATTCGATGCATGATTTAAAAAGGGAGTTATATTATTAAGTGTATTTTTGAAAAATGATGGCTCATTTGAATGTATATTTGATGAAATTATTTGATGTGATTCTTGAAAAAATTAGCTTAAAATGAATGATAATTTTAGAATACATGAATTTGATTAAAACCTATTATTTGGTATTGAATTGAAAACTAATTTTGAAAATGAAATTGGGAATTTGAAATGTGAATGATGAAATGATTGACTTGACCATTATTGATTATTATTTTTTCTTTTAAGAACATCAAATTATCGGTAGTTATATGGGTATTAGGATTACAATTATGCACAAGGGCCTCAGCCCAGTTGGTGAGGACTCGATAGGTGCATCCAAGAGATCTGAGATCAAATAATGGTGGATGAATATTTCCGGGTATTGTAGAAGCACAGTAGAATGTACTGTAGCAGCAACTGTGTGGCACTGTAGCAGCTAGAACTATTCATCCATCGGGGCCTTCGGGACACCGGTTTGGTCCTTGGGTGCTGCACGGAATTCATGCCAACCAAGGCCTTCGGGTCAGTTGATTCTCAAGGCCTTCGGGACACCATAAGACCTTAGGGCCACCCCAAGGCCTTCAGGCCACATGAATACAGGCCCCAGACACACTACAACCAAAGAGTATCCCCAGAAGAGGATTCAAAGTAGGTGCACTCACCAGAGTATAGCCAAATGGATTATCAGAATGAGAGGTTATGGTTATGCCATCGGTACCAGCTTGTGCTTGCACGAGAAGCCTAGCCAGAGGGTCACGCAAAGGTGGAGAGCTACTATCAAGATGCAGATGCTGGGGAGGGGTAGTTCCTTGTAGATAGTCTGGTTGAATTCCCTAAGACCTTCGAGTCATGTAATCTCCTAAGCCAATGGGCCATGTAATCTCTGAGCCTACAGGCCTCGTAATAGTTCCCCCTCATCCCTTGAAATGGGGGTTATCATAAATCAATAAAAAGGATGGCCTTTGGGCCATTCAGACCGGATTACAATTATAGTAATATGACTCCTTATAAATTGATTGATCATTACAAAACTAACTAAACCATTTTTTGCATGTTTTCCCATAATGGGTCCCCTGATGGGGTTTTTATATATTTACCATAAGGGTTCTCCAATTGGGCTTTAAATATGATTTCCCCACATATATTGAACTATGATAGTGATTGAGAAGTGTGAAGATCCTATTTCCCGAAAATAACGTGACCTATGTCTTTTGTGCATTGTGCATTGTTTTTTTTTGACATGATTATTCATGGAATTGTTTATAAAAATATTAAATACATGCCAATTGTATTATATAAATTATTTATATAAAATGTTATTTTATTTAAATTTTTATATATATGATATAATTTTAGTTGATAGAATATTTTTGTGGTAATATGTAAATGCCTTATAAATCCTTGTTTTATTTAAATTCAATGAGAAAATTGTTTATTCTTATTGGATTTATTATGTAATATTTTGTGGTGTCATAAGGAGATCTGTTTCTCATGACCAACCATTTCCTTTTATAATTTTTATATTAAATCATTGATATTATAAGAAAATGTAAAGAGACACTTTTATTTGTAGGTTATAATACATTCATCGGACCTATAGTGATGAAGGTTACTTTTGGAGTTGTGATCCATGCATTAAATGATTTCTGGATTTTTCATTGATTTATCTGATGTTGTTTCTTTTGATTCTATATTGTTTCAGGATTGTTTTACCTATTTTATTTTGGTATTTTTTTTTAGTATTGATTAAATACCTAAAATTATTTTTTATCCCTTAAAATTTTGTAGAAGAAAAATATCCCTCAAAACCTTGATCAGATTCTAAGTACCCATCATCAACCAATGGGGACCAAGTGTGCCTATTGAGATTTGTGCACACTGTCTTGGTTATCCATGTACAAGCATATATTGGATGTTTCATGAAGCATTTTAATAAAAAGTGGTATTACATATTTCATCAATGTTTGAAGGATGTTACGGATGTCCTTGTAGAATGGTGGTTGGATTATTGGGATATATGTGGTAGTTATGAGTGAGTGTCTGGACACCTCTCATCTAAATGAACCTTATGTAATGACTTGTCTTTTTAAAATGTTAAAAATCCTTTTTTTAATTTAAATTATTTAAAGGGACCTAATATTGATACCTAATCATTTTGTGGTGGTATCAGTTGTTCCCTGGGCTCAATCAGAGCAAGATGTCATGAAATGGGAACAAAATACTGAGTCACACTATTAGAGGAAATTTTGTTTCCTAGTTCACATAGTCTCTCTAAAACAGTGAAACGGTAGATAGTAGAGAACTAGGGGCACATGTTATTTATAAAACATTGAGATGTTATGATCATGGTCTTTAGCTAATGTTGGGATTTAGGAAAAATCCTTTTTGCGTGGATTACACACTGTTAGATAAAGAGTATGCCTAAACATGCGGGTTGCCACTCTATTACAGTGAATGGAACACATTTAGCACACATTTTGGCTAACTATGTGGCTATACAATGTTCCCTTAGGTTTTAAGGTGAAATTTATTTTTTATCCTCAAATAAACTAATAAACTAATTTCTATTTTCTTCCAAATCACTTCAGTAGACCATCCCCCTTTCCTCCCTTTGAATGCCTCTTCCCATATTTTTCCAGGAAATTAGATAAATCATCCCTCCAGTGTTTGATTCAAAATTCATCAATGGAATTGTATATTTTAAGGTATGAACTCCCTTCCTCGTAAATACAATCTATGTTTGACTTCAGATCCATCATTAAATTTTTGTGTAATCTCGTTTTACCTAGTTTCGGGGCACTAGAATCTTTCATAGATCTCTTCCAAACTAATCCAAATATGAGGCTGATATTTGTCTAAGATTCATCTATAGGAATGAGTTAGGTGGTCTTATTATTTTCCTTATAATTTTTTATGTCTTGTAGCTATTTCATTGTGTCACATTCCATCTTTTGTCGAGTGCCCCATTTATATTGATTTATTTATATCAAATTGATCCTTGCACATTGATACATGCATATAGATCATTGTTTAGTAATTTAGAAATTTTTTTCTCTCTTTTATGGACTCCCATTGGGTGCGAAAAGTTGAATTTCCCATAATGGAGAAATGTGTAGATTCCCATGTCACCTACTAATCATTCTTATTAGCCTTTAAATTAAATTTATCTTTTAATTTGAATGCTTTGTTTAACCAACGGTACCTGATAGATGTTTAGACAACTTATTCTTGGAATAGATCATGTAGTCGATTCACATAATGTCCATGGGACCTTTTATTGTCACCTTTATCCTTTTGAATATAATTACCATGTTTCAGTGAAATATATTGTTTGAATAAAAGGAATTGTTTATAAATGATTTTTTTGTTTTCTTTAAATGAATTGAATCAACGAATAGAATGGTTTAAAAATTATGGTAAGGCCATATATTTTGGTTAGTCAAATGATTATTTAATATGTTATTTACTTGAAATGAATTGAACTTGAATTATGGAACATATGAGAGGTTTTTCCTCTTATTTTATACAGTAAACATGGATATGCCTTTTTTACATATATTTTGTTTTCTGAACAATACTTGGGAGATATTGACTCATGATTAATATTATTAATGTACATATGAATTTTCATAGGATGTGATCTGATGGTAAGGGTTCAGTTGAGCATTACAGTATCACACTCCCTTACATCGAGTGTTGAGAATAACAAGTTACACCACAAACACTAGTTCGACATTGGGATTTACTTGCCACGTCCCTTGTTCAAGTGTATACATGATGTCACAGAAACTATCTCGAGTGATGAGAATGATATCTACCACTCATTTTGAGATATAAGGAATGCACCCTATTATTTGATCATATAGTCTAAATGGACTGGTTGTGGATGTTGAGGTTATGCCTCAGTCTAGCACCCTACATTTATTCTAGGAATATATCAAATTATTTCGGAATGTACATGGTTCATATATGTGGTTGAAATATATAATTATACAATATATATAGTGACAGATCAGACATCCATTCTGGCCATGATCCTAAGTATGTAGACTAGCGAAGTTTCATATAGGAACCTGAGCAGGTTATTTACTTATTTATCTTGCATTGGTAAGTAATTGTTTTTCCTATACACAGTTTTGTTATGAGCACTGCATGGATTACAAGTATACCATATTGGTGTTGGCCTAATAATATTTTTTGTCTTACACCCTACTCAGGTTGAATTTTGTATCTTAGAATATTGCCTCTATGTAGGTATCAATAACAGATATTTCCATTTTATAGGCTGTTGTTATGCTACTTAAAATTTGAGACTATAAATAGAGGACCATGCATGGGCTTGAGATGCTAGTGGAGAAGCTTTTTTTTTCTTTTTGTACCTTGCATTGTATTATGTATCTTCATATTTCCCTTTTCTTTCTTATCATTCAATGCATCTAGGTATCTGACACTATTCGGAGGCATATTATATTATATTCAATATTAAAATATCTATTACTCAACAACATTATTTATTATTTTGGTTTATATTTTCTTCAATTGTTGATTTTTTATTATTTTATCTGATGTGTGACTATAATAATAGGGTATAGTCCCCCCACTGTACCACCTTTACACCCAAGATTCAAGTTAGTAGAAAATGGAGTATGTGGAATCAAGTATGAGGCCATGTGACCCACTGGCTTGGGGCACAGGTAAAGTGGACACTGGGTTGAGATATTTCAATGTGGTATCAGAGCACACTTTTTCCTTTTTTTAATTCTTTCTGTGTTATATATAACATTAGTAGTTAATGGGATTTGGAATTTATCCTATTCCTCTATGTAGCTAACTCATGTATAGGGGAAGAAAAAATTAACTTGGATACAAAATTATTACTATTGATTATTCCATTAATAAATGATATGACTTAACCACTGAGTAACAAGCCTATTTTATGATGTTATTATTATTTGAATTATTGATATGGGGATTTCTTAACTATGGCCTGATGAAATTAGGGTTTTTCATTAGATCCTTCATCATTATTAGGCATAGTAGGACTAATATTCCAAACATTTTTTCATTTCTCATTTATTTTTAGTGTGGATTTTCATATTTCATATTAATAGAGCCTTGAATATGTATTCAGCCATACTGATACATATTGCATGGACTGGAAACAATTATTCACAAATAAAGTGTCTACCTTAGCCTAACAACATTTTCATACATTGGATAAAGAAGAATCCTTAAGCAGTCAATTATGCCACGTTGAGTCATGGACCATTGGTCACATGAGAATGAATGTGTTATATTGTAGGTTAAGTGGATTCCATGTTTTAGTTCGTTAAGAAGTATGGGGGCTTATGGATCGAAAATGTAAATCCACTGAATTCAATTATTTAAAGTGATTTGAAAATTTGAACAGGTAGAAATTTTTAAAAAAAATGATTTCTAAAGTGAACATAGTTATCTTTATAATGACCCAAACATTTTTCAATGCAATCTCTTACTTTCTATAGTAATGTCATATAGTTTAAATCACATAAAATAACTTATATACCATAATAAAAACACTATAAATGAATAATTAATGAAATAAAAAGTATTTCTTGAAATTAAGAAACCAATACATATTAAATAGTAACTTAACCATAAGAATACAATTATGACACTTATGAATAGTAAAATAGTCAAATTAATTGTAACATCACCCATTAATGTATTAAATTTTTTGGATACTTATAATTGAAAGTATGGTACAATTATATCATAGTATAAGTAAATATTTTTTTAAATTATTAATTATGTGTTGTCATTTTTGTATGTCATAAATATTTAATTATAATTTAATGATTAATTTAATAATTTAAAAGAAAATTTTTTTGTTCCAAAATACAGGCCTTGGAAAAATAAGAAAAGGACACTAAAAATGTTGCTAATGGGGGTGCTTTGTGATGCAACATCATGAAGCCCACTAACACCGTGACCAATGAAAAGACTTTGGTTGTCTCTACGAATGCAAAAGAGTAAAAGAGATGGTCACATCTACGAATCTGAGGAAATTGACAGAAGGCTTTGCATCACGAAGGGATGGAAGTTTGCCTATATGGCTCCTTCGAAATTCATTGAAGCCTCTATGACCATCATGGAGGGAAATGAAGGAAGCTTCTACGCCATGAAGGTGATAACTATCGACTCCATGACTCTGAGAATCATGAAGAAATCTTACACTGGTGGTGGAGTGAATGTTTCTTCGCACCAGTCCCTCATCCCATCATGCCCCCTAGCACCTATAAATACCATTCACCCCCTCTCCAAAAGATCAAGACTTCAACCTTTCTCCTTATGAATTCCCTAATCGCAAAGCATTATTTTCCCTGTAAATCAACTGAGAAAATGAATCATCTAAGGAAATTGAGCTTTGCAAAATGCTTTTCACTTTTCTCAAAATTTCCCCCTCTTCAAAGTGGGATTCCCTTTGAAAAGCCTACGGGACATTTCAATGGAAGGAGGCCTCCTCTGGTACTCAGGACTTCGCAAAGCACCCTTGATCCATGAAGAAACCATTTATAACCTATGAAATCCATGCTTATACTGGGTCACTATGCTTTATGAATCTGTTTCTTTTGTGAATTCCTATTCTATGTGATCCCTATTCTCTTCAAACCCATGTTCTCTACAAATCCACATGCTCTGTAAGCCCCTGATCTCTACGACACCCTATGCTCTACGAGCCCCTATCCTTTGCGTACCCCTGATATTTGAAAATCCATTTTCTATGAGGCCTCTTGCTTCATGAACCCCTTTTCTATGTGACCCACTAGGCTTGTAAAAATTGATATCAAATTCCTTTGGGTGGTGTTTCATGTTTCATTTCCCTACATCATGATTCTTCTCATAGGCACGATAATGGCAATTGATTCTTCATATAGAAACACTAAGGTGGAACCCTCAATTGATCACTCCAAAACCCTATCTCTATAGGGAATTGATGGTGGCTTCCCTTCACCAAGGGTTATGTTGCGCCAGTTATGTAAGTCTAAGGGGTGGGGAGTGAATCCTCATCATCCAAACTCCATAACGTTAAAATGAAAACCACCTTCATCTATGACAAAATATGTTATCTTTTTTATCACCTCATAAGTGATAATACAAGAGAGGACTATGATGGGGATGGGCGTCATCACCCCCTCACTCCCCTTTCCCTTTTCATGTTGACGCCATATTCTCCGTGGGAAGTCTTTACATAATCCCTGACCCAACTTTATAGGGTTCTCTTTGTATGGTGGTTATATCATCCTCATACATCTAGGCATCATCATCGGCATTCCCCCTAGAGTAAGTCCCAATATTCCTCTTTGGGATGCTAGCCATGCGTAAGCCCCACACTATCCATCGTGGTCATACCTTTCACAAAATGATCATCATGTCTACTGCTGCCTCTTGTTTCTCACCAACCACACGTTGGAATCCTCATTGATGTTCAATCCCATCACCCATCGGTCTTAACCACTTAGTGTTGGTTTACCCTCATCCCACATGACATTAAATTTTATCCCCTTTTCAATCCATAGGATGTTAAATTTTATTCTTTCGAACTATGTAGGGTTTTATACCTGACTCATAGGCAGGGTATATAGGAAGCCTCCTGGAGGCTCAACCCCAAACAGTACTGAGATTCTGTGTCCCCTTGGTTGGGACCCACATCCTTGGTCAGCCCCTTAGTGTTGTCAAAACTATCCTTAGGTAGCTAACCATGTGCAAGCCCCAAACTCAATACGTACTTCTCCAACCAAGAGTGCCCCTCTTACGATGGAATGCTAACCATGCATAATCCCCAAGAATGCCTCCGGGTTGATGTCCTTTGTATACACTCTAATTTTTTCCCCATCCTAGTCTCTCCCATGACCCTTTTTGTTTAAATAAGGACATTCCACAACCAAGAGGTTATACTTCCTTTGAGTCCCATCCATGCATCCATTGTCAAAAACCACCTCCCTAGGTGACTCATCGCCCCATTTCGAGAACAATGTTGAATTTCATTCCCTACCGTTGGGATCCATAGAAAACCTCCCTATGGTTCAATTACAACACCATGATCTTCACATAATTCTCTATATCAATTCATTAAATTATTCCAAACTTCATCTATTACATCCAGATTTTTACATGGGCCACCACTTCCTTATGAAATCATTCCATCCATACGAGAAGGTAAACATGTGCATGCCCATTTCATGCCATTTCTCTTGGTAGCACTCGGGATGCTAACCATGCATAAACCCTATCATGTTTTCATGCTATTATTCATTGTGAACACCATGATTCAATGCCTCACCAATTTCAAACTATGTGTGTTTTGATCCATTTTTTGGTACATAGGAATCCTCCTCGTGGTAAAATCTCATACAATGGATTATCTTTGTTTCCACCTTACTGGGACCTGATCATCCTTTGATCTGACCATTGAGGGGTCATGATCAACCTTCACTGTGTGAAATATTCCCTTTATGGGACACAACACCCTAGGTCCATCCTCATTGGGTGTTTTGAACTATCCATCTAGTACACCCTTTTTAGGATATACCTTCATGTTGTGAAAACTTCACTTTTTGGGACACACCACCATGGGTCTGTCCCCATTGGGCATTCTGATCCATCCATCTAGTAATAATTTTAGGGAAGTGCCTACACGGTGTGAAATCTTCTGTATATGAGACTCACCACCATTGCTCCACTCTTTTTTGGAGTTCAAATCCATACATCAAGTAAACCTTCCAGGGGATCCCTCATAGGGATGTACCCACCTGATCCACTCTCATCAGTGTTCTGATTAGTTTGATCCATCTTTTCTTGACCTTAAACTCATGGAATACCCCATGTTTAAAATGATAATATGAGGAAAACATCATAGAAATACATCTGATATATAATTACCTACATTCAATGTGGGATACCACGAGCTTCCACACCCTCGAGAAGACCTGTCATAAGGGTTAGAAAGTCAGGTGTACCAGTGTTTCAGCGTCGACACATGCACATGATGCCCAACATGACTACTCCAATAACCAATGTATGCTTCCCTAACATGACCCACTTATAATTTTATGATAGAATAAACATAATTAACCAGTGTCCACAACGATATAGCATAAGTAAGGGTTTCAGGAACATCTTCATAATCTTTAAGGGAGACTCATACTAGGAAAAGTATTTTGAGGAGAAATCCAAGGAAGTATAGGCCGCCATACCATCATCCCATTTAAATCTAGGAGAAAATGTCCCTGAAGAAGTGATGGATTCCTCCACCCCTTGGAAAGTGGTAATTCGGGGTAATAACTACACATCATCGACAGACGAATATGCACCCCGATGAAAGCGTCAGAAATAGAAATGGTGAACCTGACCTTAATCTCTTCTCCTCAATATGATTATTAGTAGTATTCAAAAAATTTATTGTTGTGTGTGTCACGGGATACCATTATCCAATGCCTGGTCCCACCAAGAAAATTGTTGTACTTGTGTGAAACTCACTAGGATTTTTAGCAATAAATCTTTTGGCATCCTTATCTATGATGTTGTCATTGTGGATCTTTATATCCATCCATGGAAGACTGAATGGTGCTAGTGAACTGTGTATTACTTTCCTATTATCTGTGTTTATGGATTAATCTTCCTTATTTACAGGACCTAAGATATAGAAGTAGAAAATTAATCATCTCTCATCCATAGACACCGGGGCAGGGGGAATGAAAATGAAATAATCCAGCATCGCCCCACATCTTCTACAATGACTCCCACAAAAACAGTTATCGCATGCCCACACCCCATCTCACTCAATAAATTTATTAAATGGTGGGTCATTGATAATATTGTCCATCAATATGAATAGGAGGCGGTTATCTCGACCAGGGACAAGTCTCACCATGATTTAGAGAATTTTGTGCCTCATTATCACCGCCACGACAACAGTCGTGTATGGATCTACTTCTCCCTAATTTGGTCTACAATATCATTAAGAGCCTCTCCCTAGATCATTTATATAACTCACTCCATTATGTTGATGAAGTAAGGGACGTCTGAGTCCCCATGGCCATGACTTCAGCCTAGGAGCTCCGATGAATGGCTCCCACCAGGCCCGGTCAACACCACCAACTGGTCTTACATGATGAAGAGGTAGTGTTTGACACCCATGTACAACCATCTCAAGTTTGGATGAATCAATTTCAACACTGGGTATTGACATAGGTGGATGTCTTCCAGAAGGCATCATCTTCCATGGATCCTATGGACCAATCCACCACGGTCACACACAATTGGCCCCCTTATGTTGCTACAGAGTAGAGGTACATTCATATTCCAGATTAGGGGAACTTCCAAGCCTATTATGAAGTGAATAACCAGCTACCCCATATCTAGGTTGAGTTAACACTAGTCACCAGTGCATGTGGTAGCCATCACAGGATAACCTGCGATGGTGATGTTCAGTAAGGAGGTCCTCCCCAAACCATCATCAGACAAATAGAAGGTTATCAACACGAGGACACTACTTTCTCTATCACATACCATCATGTAGGTCCTCTTCATGTTCTTACCGACTCCAGTCGAGGCCCTACCTACTTCTTCTATGGTAATCAGGAAGTTCCATACCATATATAGTATGGCAAATATGAAGTCCCTACTCGTACCAAAGCTACCATAACCAGCTGATGAAAATGTCATCCCCATGCTACAGATGACCCCCATGGAGGTCATCCCCATGTGCTTACCATCCCTAGCAGGGGCCCTCCATGCTCGAACACTCTCACTCACAGAGATCATCCCCGTGTTCTATTCGACATCTTCTTAGGTTCCCTCCGCACCCTGGATTTTCTAAAAGGAGGTCCTTCTAATGTTTAAGATCTTCCTTACCGTGGAGAACCATAATGGGGTTGGAGGGTGGATCTTCGCTGCCGTAAGAAGAACCCTGAGAATCCTCGGATCACAATCAAACTTGTATGCTTTTCATACTCTAAGGTGGAGTGTGATTCAATGATGGAACCATCACCCAGATCCTCTATGTTGGGTACGATGGCATGAACTGGGCATTTCATCCTTTTCATCCTGGAAAGTGATATCCACCAGATCCATGAATCCCTCCACAGATAAATATATGAGGATTAAGATTTGGAACCTTTCTAGTGCCTTGCAGTGCAATCCTCTCTTTCATCACCAGGATCATGCTCCACCTCGACAAGGGATCATATATAAATGTTCTGGGGACCGGTAGATGGAAATAAATAGCCTGATCTACTACCAAAAACTACCACCAATGTATGAGAAGTAGTGGTCAGTACCCCATATTATAGGTATTTGGTGGTACAGTCATAATAGTCCTCGGGAAGCAGCCAAAGAAGCAGTTTTTTTGTATCATGGGCAGTACTCGCCAAAAAACTGATCACCATCACAGAATTCTTCATCAGTACCATCATTGGTCCCTCAATCTCAACCAATCGATGAATGGGGAAATCAATGGTCGGATACAAAGTTTGAGTAGAGAAGTTTGTGGGACATTCTTGTAGCAGAAAATTTCCCAAAGATGTTCTCTCCAATTTCAATTTCAAACTTCAACATGTTAATGTCCATCACCTTTGATGTGATTCAACACTTCCACCAGACCATAGGGAAAACACATTTCCATCTCCTTCCTCGATGGCTAGCTTAACCAAAAATCTGGAAACACTTTTACGACATTGGCCAGCAGTTCTGCCTAGTTGAGTTAGCCACAATCCCGATTGCTGAGCACCCCTGCATTTCCCAGTTATCATCAGACCCTCCAACAACAATTTGTTCAGATATTTACAGTGCTCTATAGAGTTATTGAGGATTCTTTCCCACATGTACAGAACTGTGGCAGGGGGAAGTAAACTTCCCTATACTTTAGTACAATCTTGTAACAACTGGTTTACACCGGTGATATCAAAGATATATTCATTCATGCATCATCATAATGAAGATGTTCATTCCTATGATATAACCAAAAGGGGGAATTGTCACAAAGACTGTAGAAGAGGAATAGCCTGCTGGGGCTATACAAAACACAGAAGACCTTGCAGGTGTCCACACTCGACAACGAAGAACACTTCTTGGAATTCATACACATTATAAGTTATTGCCTCTCGGTAGTGACCCCAAAAAGGGTAAAGAGTAAATTGGGACTGTCAAACCCCCAACCCATCAGCATTAGTGCATAAGATGGAGGATGATCCTGAAAAGGTATCACTGCACCACTAGCTTCCTAAACATAAAAATATTGTTGATGATCACCTCATTGAGCATTCCCTGGAATGACGACCGTATTACCATGACCCTAGACCAGGGTAGTAGGGGAAGGGGCAGGTACAACTTCCTCCCAGTGAGTATCCTATTGGGAATATCGACAACCACGAACAACTACATAGGAAAATAGACGATGTTTAGGAAAAATATTCTTCGGTATACATTGCCAAATCCACATGAGCTGTGTGAAAACCTTCCTCTGGACCCGGACCCGTTTCTACTGGCTTCTCCGTAGGCTTCAATAGCGGCTCCATAGGTTCCTTTAATATCCCCACAGGTTATTCCCCTAGCTCCTCTGTTAATTTCACTAGTCTCTCTATGATCTACTGGACTCGTTTACCATGTGTAAGAGCCTACCAATGCATTGATTTTTAGGGACCCTTGTCAAGACATGAACCGTTACTAGGATGATTTGATTACTACTCTTAGTAATCGTCTTGAGGCTCTGGAAACATGTCAAGTAGAAATCCAACCTGATGACAAACTATATCCTGTATGGGTGGATGATATTCCAGCACCCCCAATTCTCAAAAATTCTACCTTTTCCCCTTATAATGGGATTAGTGATCCATTGTAGTACCTTGACCACATTATTTCATTGTGTGGACCCATGATGGGAACTCCAACACAGTAAGAAGTCACCAAACATTGGTGTTTTGTACAAACATTGTAGGGTCCCATGTTTTTCTGGTACTGCTAGCTACCTATGAGGTCTATATTTGGTTGAGAGTATCTTTTCAGATAGTTTCTTTACCAGTTAAATTCCAAAACCTAGAAGGCTACCATCCCCAATCACTTTAACTGTTAGAAAAACCAAGATTAGTGAGTTGCAGACTTCATTTCCAAGTGGAAGGTCCTTAAATATTCACTTGACATGACACTAACTCAAGATTATCCACTAACGATGTGCATGGGGAATGTGAAGACTAAACTGGTTCCTTCTCTA
This sequence comes from Viscum album, assembly GCA_963277665.1. Lineage (NCBI taxonomy): Eukaryota > Viridiplantae > Streptophyta > Magnoliopsida > Santalales > Viscaceae > Viscum > Viscum album. Next base: position 738,403,400 of record OY728135.1, on the reverse strand, counting down.
ATCAGTCAAAAATTTCCAGGTGGGTTCCATTATTTCACTGACAAAGCTCAAAATTTTTAATAAGGTTTGCAGAAATCCAAGAAAGCATGTCCATTGCCTCCTGTAGCTCCCTCAAGAAGAGCCTCCATGACCGAGACCATTGTTTTTACCCAAATAGAGTCCCATAGGTTTTCAGAATTGTTACCGACAAAGACACCTCTACAACATAATCGTGTCCCACCACATGAGTTACAGCCTTCGGCTTAGCACCACATGTCTCAAAATTAGCAAGCACCCCGCATAATGTGCCACCTCCACCTAGGCGAGATAATAACTTTCCACCTCCTCATCAGGCTTAGCTAGCCCCTCATGAGGGCCATGATCCCAAAGCTCCTTTCCCAAATTTTTGGAACTAGACCTACTCACTAAATGGGGCTCAAGTTCCTAGTTATTTATAAATCACATTTGTCTAGGGAATCATATCATTTTCAGAATGTAAGATGACCGAATATGCGAATCTCCCTGATCACCCCAATTATAACCCATATCACAGGTTCATTGAGAAGACCCTCAAGTAATGCTTTGTGTTCAAATACTGGCTCCATGATAAGGTCGATAACAACATAGTCAGGTTGGCTCTATCCCTAGGATAGGTGGAATCTGTGTTTATAAAGCCTGGTTCTGATAGTGAGGGTGAATGACGTCAAGTTTCTAACTATTAGTCTCAAAAGTATGATTATTGGATAGCTCACAAAGTAGTCACCCGGTCTCATGCAATTATCCACGCACAATTAAATTTTCTTGAGCTTTCATAATTTGCAACTCTACCTTCGGCTATTACCTGTTCATAAACATCTCAACCTCCATCCTCTCATGGGAGTAATCACCAACAATGACATAGATATTTATGTTCTACACCTATGAAAAATCAATCTCGTATTATAAAAAATTCCATCCCCTCTAAGATGGGGATTCACCCCAGAATTTTCTCAACAGAGGAAGACTCCTTAGGCGATGATTAGAAGTTTTATTCGGTCAATATCGTCGTACTGGTAAATCCTTACATGGTTCCAATGACGAAGAGTGCCTGGGGGACCCTCCAAACATCCCCATTCATTTCCATCATCGATGAAGTCAATAGTTTTTGAATCCTCAGAATTCATTGTCTAGTGATTCCAGCTAAGCTGTACATGCCACCAAGACTACATATCAATCCAAGAGCATAGCTCAGCACACACATCCTTCTCATCTCATTTCATTAGATTCACCTCAACTACCATTTGTAATTCTTGATTAAGTGGTGCCACCATGACCATGATTTGATCAGTCATGTTCTATTGTGGATGAACTTCTGTCATCTAGCTTTCATCTAGTAGTCACTCTATATAGTTCAACCAGTGAAAAATGAGACATTCCCAATACCGGCCAGAATCTGTCGGATCGACTAGTAGATCCCGTCATCCCTCATGTCGTTAAGAGACCTCTTATTAGTAGAAGTGTACAACTAGAATGGAAATATGATTTCATGAAGCCTATTTCCAACATTCCATCCCAACTCTTGATCATTGAGGTTCTCCGCCTATCTAAAAACATGCGTGAAGTCCTTTCAAATGATTTAAGAAGTATACTTTAGTTTGAGAAAGAGATAGAAGCCGCTGAAGCCTTCCATGATGAGGAAGTGAAGAATGAATAATTTCAGGACATAATCTAATTCTCTAGAGAAGATTAAGGTTCCCCCAAATAGGGGAACATCTACCCAATGTATATCCTTGGTCCGTTCAAGGGTGTGGAAGTTTGACTCTATTTTTTCAACACGGGATCTGGGATCAATCTCATTTGATCCTTAATCTCCAAAAACCGGGACTATCTAAAATAGAATTGAGTTCCTCTAACTTGAAGATTTAAGGTTATGTCAGGATGGAGTAGACATCAGTTGACATAATACACTTGAAGTCCCAATTTGGTGGCCTAGTTTCCAACTCTTATTTCATTTCTGTCCCACAACACACCATTTATAATTCGTTAATGGGTTGACTCGGGCTCCAAATACATTTGGATTTTCCTTCCCCATATCACCAATGCCTTATGTACACCCTCAACTGCTGAGTGGGAATAATCTAGAGTGACATGTCTCCCTTTTCCACTAGTGATGCCCATTACCAAGATGAAGACTATTACAAGATAAGGAACAAGAATATTTATGCTAAAAAGGATGAGCATACTACCTTTGTGTGTGAAAAATGGTAAGACATGGATGATGCCTACATTTTCCCAATTCACCGGTTGAAGGCCACAACCCTAGACATGGGGAAATTCTTTGTATTCTCTAGGATAAGAGGAAATATTGTTCCCTGATGTAAGAAGAATAGGAATATCACATCATACTCTTACAAGAATTAGACTTGAGTAATACTAGAGCCCCTTACCCTTGTGAGGTATTATGATGTTTGTCCCCTGGAAATGACAATTCGTCATACTTTATTGTTTCCCTGGGCTGGGATAAACTCGCTCAAGACAATGCAATACTATTTCTTTTATATTATCAAACATAGCCCCTTGGGTTAAATTCTAGATGGAATTGTATTGATAGCTTTCATCACCATGGTTTCAGAAGTACACGAGTCTCCAAATATTGTTTCCTCTTCCTGTCAGACTAGCCCCAAGAGTCAATTATGATCAGCCAACTTGGAATATTTTCCTCCTACCGATGATCCTCTCACTGTGTAAAATAATGAGAATTGGGAAGATTCCCCTTAGGAATTCAAGGAAGGTTTCTCTAACACCATTGATGTGTGGGTATATGTGAATCTTGGTACCTAGATAGATCTGAAACCAACACTTATTAGTGCACACATTCATGGAGAAGAATAGTAACAATTCATGAATTTCCAAAAAAAACTGTGATATATTTTCCTGGAGCATTGATGAGATTCTTGGGCCAGATCCTTAGTTTGATGTCGACCATCTCAGACTCCCGGTAAATCATTGTGGGTTCAAAAAACAGCCTAGAATGATGCACCATTCACACGGTGTCATGGTTGAGGCCAATATTGATAATCTAATTATAGAAAAAAAATTCATGGAGTTCCAGAACCCCTGCTAGTTTGGAAACATTATTCCTATAAATATGAAGAACATACAGATCAGAGCCTTCATTGAATTTCAGTATCTCAACAAGCTCTATCTGAAGGATTACTTTTCCCTTATTGTGGTGGATCTGTTTAACAATGATACTACTTTATTCAATTCTCTTTTCATTATTGATTGTTATTTGTGATATAATCAAATTCGAATGGCCCTGAAATATGAATAATCCACAGCTTTTAGGGAAACTCAATATACCTTCTTCTATCAGGTAATGCCTTTCAGACTAAAGAATGTAGTATCAACCTATCAGCGTGCCATGAACTGTATATTCAATCCAATCATTGGGATCATTGTGGAATGCTACATGGGTGAAATGGTTGTCAAATCATGCCAGTGCAGAGACCATTTCATAAATATTGAAAATGTTTTCAGATTCCTCAATTCCTTCCACCTAATGATTAACCCCTTGAAATGTGCCTTTGTGGTCACCTCCAAAATGTTTCTCAAATTCAGGGTCATATGCAGAGGAATTGATATTGATCTGAAGAAGTTCGTGGATATCATCCAGATTCCTCCACCAAGCCGCCTTTGGGAACTCTGATGTTTCCTTGGCCACATAGCATACATATTCCAAATCATCAAAAATCTGGCTAGCATGTGTAATCTATTTTCCCGCATAATTAAGAATGGTGTCAATTATCAGTGGTATGTGGAGTGACAGACTGTTTTTGAGGAAATAAAGCAGTATCTTCTACATCCTCTAATTCTGAAGCAACCTATCTCTAGAAATCTTCTGGTTCATTATTTAATCACTATGGAATAATCTCTTAGTGCCCTTATCTCCCATAAGAACATTTATGGGACTGATAATAGTTTATATTATCTCATTTTCACGATCCTTGATACAATGAAATGATATTCCTCTATTGAGAAGAGATTCCTTGCACTGGTATTCACAATACCAAAATTGAGAAATTACTTACAACACCATGAGATAATATTATTGTACCTTATGGATCCACAAAAGTACATCCTTAATCGTCCCATGTTGATAAATTTTATAGATTAGTGGGAAGTTATCCTTCAACAGTTTGATATCAGGTTAATTTCACAAAAGGGTTTCAAGGGGAAGGAACTGTAATACATTCTTTCCACCAATACAACACCCGCAAATCAGTTTCTGGAATATGAATTCTAAAATGAGAAAATCCTATGACTGGAACTATCCATGATGTTTTGGAAGATGCAAATTATTGGTGCTTCTCGAAGCCCTAATGTTAGAATACTCAATGATCCTAGACTCAACAGGTTAGGCCTAGTTATTGTCTTCATCACACCTATACACGATTTTTTCCCTATTAATTCTTATTGTCAGGAGGCTGCACCAACAACAAAGTGGAGTATCAAGCTCTTATCACAAGCCTTGATCTAGTCCTCAAGATTGATTTTCCTCACCTGCAAGTGATGGGGGATTCTGAGCTAGTCATCAAATAGATAAATGGTTATTATGTTGTTAGGAATCCAGATAATGCACCATTCTCTATATCACACTCACTGACTAATGGCCCATTTCCTTTCCCCACAAAATATCACTCATGTTCTACATTAATAGAATGGTCGAGTTGATGCCTTGGAAAATCTTTCCACCTCTCATTCAGATCCCAAACTGGACGATCTAGTCATCCATGTGGTGCATCGAAGGAAATATGCTTCAAGAATTACACAATCTAGTGAGGCATTGGAAGATGATAACTGGAGAATTCAACAAGAAACTTCAACTCCCTTATTTTCATTAAGGTGACACGATATTGGCTTTGAGAACACCAATGATACCAAACAGGAAGCAGTCAAAGTTTTCTTAAATGGGAGGGACCTTATATCATCCACAAGGTTTACCCCAATGGTGGAAAATCTATAGTCACTATAGATGGTGAGCGTATAACTCCTCCCACCAATGACAAATTCCCCAAGAAGTATATCTATTAATAATTCCTTCTTATGTATTTATCACATGATGTTAAACTGCACAGTCTGTCTAGAAAGAAGAATATAAAACCACCCATCACTCATCCCGTATGATGATAAACTGAAAAATGGTCTAATATTGATGAAATTAAACTAGGATCTTTTTCATCCACACTATAAGATAGTTAATTGAATGGATACCTCCATGCTTCAAGGTTACCCATCATTTGGGCCTCCATCATCTCTCATCTATGAAAGGACATCCTAATAGATGGGTCACATGCCACTTTGGATCACCTACCATTCTAGGACTACATTCTAGAAGATCTTTAATGACATTTGAGATAAGTCTCGTACTATGAATATGGTCAGTGAATGACCCTCACTTGTCTGTTTCCATTCCAGGTAACATGATACAGGTGCTGTGTTTTAAACATTGTCAACTTTTATCCCCTCTCTTTATCAACATCACCATGGTCTCCCAAATATCAAGAATATTGATTCCCTTTTTTCTTCCCTCTTATCCCATGAACATGACATTAAACTGGGAATCTACAGTCTGATCTCTGTGACCATAAACTAAGATCAATTTACATCCTTGTCGCATGATATTAAACTATACGGTGATTTTAGAACTATGTGTTCCTTGATTCCCATATTTATTGGATATGTAGTGATGCTCAGACCTTTTGTATGACACCCTACCTTAGGTCCCTCGACATTTCTGGCCTCTTGGCCCAAGCATTATCTTTGGATTTCAAATGATGTTGTTTGGACTCCTCCTATCCTCTTTCACATCGATTATTCTTTATTATGCCATGTGAATTCCCTTTAGAACCCCTTTATCTATGTCCTCACCACAAGACATTAAAATTCATTCCATTTATAGAACTACATATGGCTTGATTATCATACATATGGGATGTGTAGGAATTACCAGACATTTCATCTTTGAATATGCCCAAGGCTCACAAGACCATTTCCCCCAAAGTCCCTTTTGGAAGCATGTGATGGGTGTGTAATTCTACTGTACCTATTAACATCGGGTTTACAAATATCCACACCACATACCTTCCTTAGAAATTTTTCCCTTCGTTTTACATCATTAACATATGTCCTTAAACTACATGGAATTCATGGTCTATGTATGGCTTGATTCCCATCCTTATCGGATACATGGGAACACCTAGGTATTTCATCTTTCAATCCAGCCCTATTTTTTAGAAACATTCTCTATCACTTGGACACTTTTCCTTTGTTCTCTCGGGGGTATGTTGTGTGTTGTGGACTTCTGTCCTCATTCATGCAAGGTTTTCAATAACCATGTCACATACTTCTCTTGAGATCTCTACATTCTCATGTCTCATGCAAAAGAAACTAAACTGGGTATCACTTGGTCTGACCTCTATGACCTTAAACTATAATCTTCATCATCCTCACTACATGATGCTAAAGTTTAAGGTAGTTCAAAAACTATGTGTGGCTTGATTCCCATACTTTTGGGATATGTAGGAATGCCCATACATTTCATCTTTGGGTCCAGCCATAGGTCCCTCGATCTTTTCTGGCCCCTTTTCTTGAGGTCCTCCCTTGGGATTCCACATGGTGTGGAGTGTACTTTTCCTTTCCCCATTCACATCGGGTATGATTTATCACACCATGGACATTTTTTTAGATCCTCGTTCTTCCACATGCATCCAAAACATATGATGTTAATCTATACGACCTTATCCCACATGAATATAAACTATTGCATCTTTACTACATGGTGTTAAAGTGAATGGGATGGTCCTATCATACAACCTTAAATTGTGACTCTATCATCATGGCCACATGAAATAAATAACACCACATTGCAGTGTCCTCCCTTAAGATGGAGTCATGTTTGCAACCATTCATCCACCATGCTACTTGTTAAGGACTATATATGGCGTGACTCTTGCAGCGACACTCAGATTCTCCATCTTGGGTTTCATACTCCAAAAAAACACACCCACACTAAATAAATAATAAGATCCATCAAATGAATCATCTTTTTGTGCATGGGATAGACCTAAACAACAATCTATTTCAAGATCTATGTGCGGCTTGATTCCCATCCTTATGGGATACGTAAGAATGACTAGGCATTTCATCTTTGGATCCATCCCCAAGTACCTCAAATACTGCCTTCTTTTCGTCCCCTTTGACTGAACTCTGTTGGGAACACATGGTGTGGGGTGGAAATATTTTGTCTTTATTCACGTCATTATTATAATAGCGATGCCATGTACATCCCCTCGGGGATCTCACTTCCATGTTCCCTCATCTTTACCACATGACAATAATCTTCCTGGATTTCCAAAACTACGTATGGATTTATTCCCATATCTATGGGATACATAGTCATGCCTTGACATGTTGTCCTTGGGTCATCCTTTGGATCTTATATTCCTTATCCAGACCATTTGGCCTCAGTTCTCTCTTGGGATCATGAATGGTCTGGTATGTGGACTTCAGTGGTCCTCATTCACGTTGGGTTATTCGGCCATGCCATACATGTGTCTCTCTAGAGAAACCTCTACCCATACTGTCTTTATTCCATGATGTTAAACTAAATGGATTTCAAGAACTACATATCACGTAATTCCCATATTTATGGGATATATAAGAATTACAAAACATTTTTTCTATGGGTCCATCCTCAGGTTCATAAATCCATTTTTCCCCTTTTCCTCCACTCACCTCCTCAAGTTTTCCTCCCATAAATGGACCCCTAGACCCTTTTTATGCCTCACCAACATTCTTGGATGCACTGTGGTTTAGAATTTAGAGTTTCAGAATCTTCTCGGATATTCTTTCATCTATTTACATGCTTCACATCTCCCAATATTTTGGTTTCCACCACTTTTCACACCAGAAAGGACCCCCAGATGGTATGGATGATCGGATTTTGGATCACCTACAACAATGGGACAATATCCCATAGGATTTCGAAAGAAATTATGTGTCAGGTCCCATGGAGGGAATTTGGCCAGCGGTCTACCCTATTTTGTTTTTCCCATTTCATGTCACAAGATATGGATGTAGTTATTTGAACAAAGTCAACAGTTATCCTCAATGTTTTTGACACCCCCTTATGACCTAAGCATTGGTCTCTTGATTCACATCACTTTCTACTACATCTTGTTCAAGAGGAATTTTGATACCCTTGGTGTTATCCATCCGTCCACCTTGGTGCATTAAGAGGAAAAATCATTGTCTTGGGTTCATCTTCGACTCCACACTATCTCCGCCTACTAGTTATTCCATGTGTTGTAATGGTCTTATCCACCCTTGTTTCCCTCACTAAGTGTTCCTTATGTGGGATTAGTTATATGGATAAGGTTTGTCCGTTCAAGGAAGAACCACACATCTATTGTTCTGAGATCTATGTCCTTAAACTAAGATATCTTACATCTTTATCATACGACAATAAACTATGTCTTCTTCATTTATGTTGTGTGTTGATATCTACCCGACTGTATGATGACTTTATTTGAGAATACATTTTCCCTTTAGCCTCATCCTTTTTCCATTCCCCATTTAAGAACTACGTATGGATTGATTCTCACCCTTGTGGGATACCTTTCGACGGTTGGGGACATTTCCTTCGGGTCTATCCATAGATTGGCGACCCTTGTTCCTCCCTTTTTCAGGTATGGGTCCATTATTCTTGATTGTTTGTGGTGTGGGTGGACTTTAATTTCTTCTTTCACATTGGGTTTGTGATAACTGCACCACAAACTATCCTTGGAGCTCTTCATCCTCTATCCATACCACATGATGTTAAACATCACAGGCATGTCCTCATTGCATGACTTTAAACTGTTCCTTCCCCTAAATAAGATCAAGATGCCCCATGATAAAAATGGGATCAATTAGCTTCCTTGACAGAGAGGATTTCCCCCCCCCCCCACCAACATTGGTCCCTGATCACTCTGTGTTGAAGAACTATGTGTGGCTTGGTTCTCATCCTTAAAATGTATGAAGCGACGCCTAGGCATTTTACCTAGGACACTACCCCATTACCATTAACATTACATGTTATTTTCCCCTAATCATGGTCTGAACTCTATGACCGTAAAATTGAAATTCCTAGTTCATGTAACATGTCTTCAAACTGTTTGTAAGGTTCCATGCAGTATGACATTAAAATATATGCAGCATCTTGATTATACGATGTTAAAAAATTTCATGAATATTCCTCACCGTATGATGACAAAATGCATGCTTATCATCCCCATTTATATGAGATAAAACTGTAGACCATTAAAGGTTGTCTCTAGGGAGGCCCCTCCCAGAAGTTGGCCAGACCACAATTTAGACTGATACTCTCACCCGATGAATGTTTCTCATGATGGAATAATTCTAAGAATGTTGGAATCCATTGAAAAAACCTATCACTCCACCCCATGTTTTGTGTTCCCGATATTCAGATCTACACCCTCTCTTTCATATGAAGGTACCCCTAAATAGCATGGATTCTCAACCTTTTGTCTTTCCTACCATTTAGGAAAAACATTTAAGAATATATTCGTCTACATATCAAGTTAGGCCCCATGATTTTGATTACAGTCAGTGGATGGCCCTCATTTGTTTGTCCATATTTCAGGATAACACGATATGGATACTATGTTTCGAACATGGCCAACTAATATCCCCCATTGTCATACCACCTCTCAATGTGTTTTGAATTTTGGGTATCGTGATTCACACATCTCATTCCTCTTTGTTCAGATTGATTCTAACGCCCATGGCTTTGTCCCACTAATGTGATAGATCACGATGTGAAAGGTAATTCATCAGATTTAAGAGTCTTATTCTCTAGCTGAAACCCCTCACTTGGTCCCAAATATACTAGATGATCGTATGATCTTTGAGGCCCCAAAAATTTGTTGGAACTCTCGTACACTGAGTGAATGGTTATGCAGTAATCCCATATTTCTCACACCTGGTATGACCCATGTGGGCTTAGGGATTGATCACTGGTTCATCCAGATATAAGACTGAAATGTAGTAATGTAAAAAACTAAAATAAGTAGGAAATCAAGAAGGTATTTTTGTGAGTTAGTGAAAATTATATCCCCCATGGATCAGAACCTCTCATAGATGGGTTATCCTCTTCAATGGTGCATCCCAACTCTACCACCCTCCGGCCTATGGCCTCCAGGATTATCTATCTCTTTCTAAGATCCCTCTCTTCTTCATGGATATGGGGTATAGTTTATCATCCTTTATTAATTCTTGAACCTCCTTAGGTTGAATGTTATCAATTTATTTGGATGTATTCCTCACCTAGTCTTCACCTTCTATAAATTATGCCTTCAATCACGAAATGAGTTCCAATTGTGCATTGAGGAAAGAAGAATGTTCATTTACCCACACCCGTATGTGCTGGATCACTTGTTTAACCTCCTAGAGTCTCTTGATGTTGACATATATTCTCCACTACCAGCTGACACCAAGGCCATGGTCATGTGACTATATATCCTCCTCCATGTTATCTCGATTGAGAATACGAGGATGTCAGGAATCCACTCCTCCAACGCAATGGTCATAAAACTGAGAATAAAGACACCAGATTTGGTTTATCAACTCAACTTTTGAGGACTTCTTCTTGATGTACTTGATTAGTTTCCATGACTGACAATGGATGGACTTTCTATCCGTTTTATCAGAAGCAGTCTCTTCCAGGTCCTTTGGGTCGACAGGTTCTTATAATAGGAATTCCTCTAGTTGTTCGGTAGTAGGATATTTCTCTACAGTTCTATTAGGAAAGATGGGATCCATGTCTTCATCACTGGATTTAACCATGAACATTTCTAGATCAGTCTTGCCGGTAACCACACCCACTGTCATAATTTTCATGATTTATTACCCAACAACGGACATTACCCTCGAGAAATGAGTGTCAGTAGCCCTATCCATCCTCTCCAGTATGGCCCACACCATTTGAAGAACAATTCAGAAAAAACTATACAATGTCAGTGGTCTAGTATTAATAGAAAAAAGTTATGAATTATGTGTAGGAAATGAATTACAAAGGTCAAACAATGGGTCTCACACTTGAACAGTCCCTATTAGAGACCCAAGAATAGGACGAAAATATATAGTCAGGAACTCTGAAGACTCTAGGAGAGTAACCCTAGGTGTTGCAGCCTTGCTAGATTCTACAATCACCATTGTCTTAGGAAAAGGCCTATATGCTATGTATGTTGTCATACGAGAATGGGTTTTACATATAAGATTTTCTTGCACAGAGAAAATGTCCAATGAGAAATTCTAGATGACCTGAATGAGGACCACATGGGAAAAATTTTGAATTTACCTCAAGAGTTTCGACAAGCTCTTCTAGCTCCGAAGTCGCGACCTAACCTTCCAACAAAGGGATCCACCTATCAGCCTCTTCTCGCAAAAGGACGCCACACATTCCTCAAGTAAAGGTAAGTGATCCCTTTGCTCAGTGGAAAACGGTTGGGGTGGGATTTTTTGATCAAAAATTACATCCAAAAAGTCCTTCATTGGATGCAGAGTACTTGAGAATGCAAGAAGACCTCCAACTTGGCAATTTATTATTCCCCATACAGATGAGACACTAAAAGGTCGAACTTGCCATTGATGTTCTATGAAAGATCCATCCCATGATGATGTTTTTAATCCCACATTTGACATGGTTTGAGAGTTTTTTTATTATCTTCCAAGTTATCCCTGTTCTTTGGAAAGATATCATCTAAATTCATATCTATGTGGGTCTGTTACACCCTATGAGCTTTAGTGGGTATCCTACAGAACCGTCTGGCTAGCCTTCTTCTCATTTGGCCATCCTCAACTGGGGGTATTGGGTCCATCACTGCTACCTTCCCTCAACTCAGTGTAGTCCTTGGGATCATTGGCTCGACCACAACATCACCACTAAAATATGCATTTTCTCCACCACCATGACATGTTCTCTCAATTTTACAACCCTGGTATCATGGTTGAGGTGGAACCCTGTCGTTGGCATGAACGGTTCATTTCATCAATATCTCCCCTAGTTATGCTACATCCCTGTTCTTGGAATATTCCATGACAAACCCATAGGTAGAAATGGGTGGAAGCATCTCATTCCTCATCATCACATCATTTTGTGTAAACATAAACCAAATTTTCCTCATCACGAATGGGTTATCCTCATGGCGTAATCCCAGGATGACTTGTGAGGTCAACCTTTTCATGCATCAGAACTACCTCCCAAATTGGTGCAGTGTGTATGTATTGCATATAATCTCAAGGTCTACTCATTCCAAAAGAGGTATTCCCAAAAAGTCAATGAGATATGATTGATGCTCCATAGTTCCCTGGACATCATTAATGAATACACCTATTAGCCACAGAAATGGATCAATGATGAGTTCATCCGCCATCCAAACTCTGTTCAACATGAGCGGTGGAGTTATCTTGGTCCGAAAACTACCCACTTCATTCAGGATGGCTAGTTAGAAGAATGATCTAGGTGGTGAAATATGGTTCAGATACTCATAGATGTCTATATGTGCTTTTATCTATCCATACCAGAAATGGAGTGGTCTGCTCACCCTCTATGGATTCTTTCCCTAGCTGATGTGCCACAAAACCTTGTATAGTTTAGCCAGCGTTAGAATCCCCATGTTAACCCGCTTCCCTTTCACCAGCATGAAACCCATAATGAATGTTCTCAGTTACACACTAGTGATTGGGTCCCTGATCAGCATCATCCAGTCGTTGAAAAGCGTAGAGATAAACCCAGCTAGTCAAACCACAAGTTGCTTCTCGTTGTTGACTTTGTTCCCCCATAGCATCCATTGGATGTGCCCTAGTATTATCCATTTGTAATTATTCCTATTTCACTGGGCTCCCTTTGGATTGGTGGGAGGCCAGACTAGTAGCTTCTTAGGCACTACCTCCCCTTTAACGACATGCTATGGTGGCATGTTAATGAAACGTGCAAACCACTACAAGAAATAGATGTCCCTCACAATCTAGTTTCCCTCGTCCAGAACCAAATCCACCAGTTTCATTCCTAGCGGAAACATCTCCTCTGTATCCTCTAATGTGTTCTCTATAGGGAGGAAATCCCCATACATCACAGCCAAAATTGTAATCCTTCAGATCATATGATGTTCCTAGATGCTGATGTTGACCTCCCTATGGTAAAGATGGAATGTGTTGGTCCTCAACGAACATCTTCTCAGCAACTCTAGTATCATGTGTTTTGGCTAGTAAATGTGGAATTGGGAGGCCCACAAGGTTTCATGAACCCCAACTTACATCAACACTGCCACAAATTATTTAAGGGATACACAAACCAAATAAGAATATGCCCAGTCCTCCATGATGCTTCCACCCTAGCGTTGGTTCCAATATTTGGTCCACCCAATCTCTGGATTCACAAAATCATGATTGAGGATGGTATGGTATTTTGCGGTATATACCTTTAACTACCATTCTTTCCTGTCAATATTGACAACACGATTATATAGGTAGTTTCCATTAACATTCATGTGATCCTCCCATGTATGATTTTCGGCAATCCTGAATCACTGGCGCAAACTTGGGGTACTCCTAAACCAATAATCTGGTTCATCCCTACTTGCTGCAGGTATGAGATAATCATCTTTGAGACCAAAACCATATAGAGTCAGTCTCATGGAGAGAGGATAGATCTTTTATCTTTTCTGATAGGATCTCTAATAGGGATTCTTGATCTGAATGGCTTCCCCCATATTCCTCAAATCCTGAATTATTCCACATCTCTTTCCTTCAGGAAGCATCTAAGAGGACCCCCTGAGTGGCTTCTTGGTTGGAAATTTTGTCCCAATACATGAGTATTTTTTACTTGTTCATGTAGATTGGTTGAAATGTTCGATCGTAGAGATTGAATGCAGAGGTCGGTTGCAGAGCTCAGTCACAAAGTTCTACCACAGGGCTCACAAGAACAACTCATGGAGCACACGATCGAAAATTCTAATGACTCATTGTGTGGTGATGAGAAAAAAAAGATCATGTTGCAGTAATTTTAAAAGCATCAATCATAAAGCACCAGTATGTGAACCTAGTTTAAAATGTGCATTCGCAAGTCATGTAGAGCTTCTCAATTCGAGATCTCAAGCATAGAAAATTGGAAGAATGTGAAGATAAAAGATAGGTATTCATCGTTTATTTATAGGTGACAACCCCCTAGAACTTCGCAGAATAAATATCTCTAGAAATTATCACAAAACTTTTTGTTGTGGAAATCTATGCGACATTCTAAAACCCACACTTTTCATTTCCTTATCATTATCCCACTTCCCAATCCTCTAAATCATGGTGATCCACCCTTAGAATCTGATCCTCCTTTTTCTCCTCAGATCATATTCTATGGGCGGTAATTTATTTTCGGTAAAATTTGTGCCTTGGAAAAATAAGAAAATGACACTAAAAAATGGTCCCCAAGAGGCTGTATTGCGATGTAACTTTGCAAAGCCCGCCAGCACCATGGCCAGCACAAAGACATGGGTTTTCCCTACGAACCCTATAGGGAAAAGAGATGGTATACTCTGTAATTATGACGAAATTTATGGAAGGAACTCTACAAAGAAGTTATGGATGGTCGCCTCTACGAGTCTTTCGAAATTAATGGAAGCCTTTATGACCATCACAGAGGGAATGAAGGAAGCCTCTGCATCACGGAGGGTATGAAAGACCACTAAGTGACTTCGATAAAAATGAAAAAATCTTCCTCTAGTGGTGGAGAAAAAGATTCTTTACATCATTCCATCACCCCATTACACCCACTATTTCCTATAAATACCTAGCTTCCCCACTCAAACAAATTGAGACTCTAACATTTCACCTTACTAATTCCCAAATTTTGAAGCATTCTTTACTCATTGAACCATCCAGCAAAATGAATAATCTAATGTACATGAGTTCTACAAATCCCATTTCCCTTTTCACATAATTACCCCTATTATAAGAGTGGTTCCTTTCACAAATCCTATAGGATATCGCAAATGAAGGATACCCCTTTGGGTACTCCGGGGTTTAGGAAACAACCAGTATCCACAAAGCACCCTCGAAGAACATCTGAACTCCAAGATTAGGCTGGGATACTATGATTCATAAAGATTTATCTGTTGATAAATATTATCCTATATGAGACATGTGATCCAAGAACCATATTTCTTTGTAAATCCCTATTTTCTGTGAGCCCCTGAGCTCTACAAAGCCATATGATCTATGTGGCCCTATTATTTGTGATCTACTCATCATTTCAAATCCCCTCTCTATGAGGCCTCATTCTACACAAACCTCTTTTCAGTGTGGTAGTCTAGTCTTGTAAAAGGCGATTTCAAAGATGCTTGGGTGGTGATTCATGTTGCATTGCCTTGCCTCATGCTTCTTTGCATAGGCATGTTAAGGGTTATTTCATCTTTGCATAGCCATGCTAGCATGAACCCCTAAATATTTCACTCCACAACCCTGTCTCCATCTGTAATTGTGGGCGCCTTCTCTTCAATAAGGGTTAAGGTGCACCGGTTATGTATATCCTAGGGTCAGGTATTAATTCCTTATTATTCGAGCTGTAGAACATTAAGCTGTCAAGCACCCACAACCACGACAGCAGACGTTAAACTGTGATCATCGCATAAGTGACATGCCTTGAGAGGACTTTGAACGGGATATGCACCAGCGCCCTCTCACTCCCCTATCCCTCTACACTTTTTCTCCATGCGCACCTCGTTCATTATTTGGGTAAGACCAGACCTAACTTGATAGGGTGATCATTGTATGGGGGCCATATCATCCTCATAAATCCGGACATCCTCCTTGTTCTTCCCCTAGAGAAAGTCCCAATCTTATCCTCTGGGTCGCTAGCCATGTGCAATCCCTTCACTATCCCTCATGATCGCACCCATCGATACATGATCTTAAAGTCTGTAGTGGTCTCTTTTTTCTCACACCGAGCATGACTCACATGTTTTTGTGTAAGCCTCAACAATGTAATCCTCTTTGGTATTCTAACCAATCATAATCCCAATCACCTATTTATTGAACTAATCATACTTTGATATGTTCCCATTTTCAAGAAAGGTATGCGGAAGCCTCTTAGAGGTTCTATCTGATTACCCATTGTCCAAACCACTTCAGTTAGTTCACCCTTTTCCCACATGACATTAAACTATATCACCCTTTTCATTCTAGAAGATGTTAAACTATATTATTTTGAACTATGTGGTTTTTTATCCCTATCTCCAAGACATGGTACGTATAAAGCCTCATTGAGGTTCAGTCCCAAGGACCAGTAAACTATGTTATACCATTTTTATAGACCCACATACATGGTCCCCCCTTACTGGTGCATGACCAGTCCTTGGACAGCAAACCATGCATAAGCCCCACACTCAATCCATAATCCTCCAACCAATAGTTCACCAATTTGGATGGTCTTATATCCCTACATAAGCTCCATGCATGTCTCTAGGTAGTTTTCCTTTGTGCAAACCTTGATTATATGGCTCATTATGGTTTCTCCTATTACCCTTTGTGATTTAGAAAATCCATTCCCCAACCTAAGGGTTCTTCTTCCTTCGAGTACCATCCATGCATTCATTATCACGTGCTACCTCACCAGGTGACTCATCTCCCAATTTCAAGAACTACATGGACATTGATTCCCTACCATAGGGATACGAACAAGACCTCTAGGAGGTTCAAGCCCATCATTATCATCTTCATTTCAGTCCCCATATCTATTCATTCCACCTTTTAACACTTTATCTATATCCATCCTGATTTTTACATGGGACACCAATTTACAGTGAAATCATGGCATCCATACGGGCATCAAATCATGTGTAACACCCATTAATTTAATTTCTCTTTGCAAAACATGGGTTTCTATCCACACATAAGACATAGCATGTTTTCAAGTTTTTTTCCATTGTGCACACCCTTATTCATGCCTCACCATTCTTGAACTATAATGGGTTTGATAGTTTTTTTGGGTAAGTAGGAAAACTATATAAGGTTAAATCCTAGGCAATGGTAAATCATGGTGTCTCCTTTATTGAGACATGAACATCCTCTAATTTACCCTTTGGGGTGTCTAGATCAACGTTCACAATGTGACATCTTCCATTCATAAGACACAACCCCAGGGTTTTTCATCATTGGATGTTCCATTCCATCCATTCGGTACTCTCTTTTGGGGATGTACCTTTATATTGTGAGATCATCCCTTTGTGGGACACACCACCCTGGGTACTTCCTCATTGGGAGTTCTGATCCATCCATCTGATAGTCCCTTATTAGGATGTACCTTCATAGTGTGACATCGTCCCTTTATGGAACACACCTCCCTGGGTCCTCTCTTTTTGGGGGTTATAATCTATCAATCTGGTAAACATTCTAGGTAGACCCTCGTAGGGATGTACCCACATGATCCACACTCATTAGTGTTCTAATCTGTCAGATCTATATCCACTAGACATTTCACTCACGACATACCCACTTTAAAACATGGGTAGCCCAGGAAAACCTCAGATATGTGCCTCTAACATATAATTCCCCACATTGGACCTGGGATGCCCCAGGACTTTGCACCCTCAAGAATCCCTATCATAAAAAGGAAGAAATTCAATTGTACCAGTGTTTCAGAAACCATACCTGCCATCAATTCCCACCATGACTACTACCTCGACCTAGTGTTGCTTCCCTAACTTGATCCCCTTAGAATGTCCTGATAGAAGTAGTATAATTAACATGTGTCCATAAATACCTGGATCTGATAACGGTTTCATGCAAAATGTCATAATAGTTAAGGGAGACTAAAACTAGGAAATGAATTTCCAGGACGAATCCCTAGAATGAGAGACCAACATCTCATCATCCTATTATGACCAAGGAGAAAATGTACATGAAGAAGTGATAGATGTTTCATGCCTTTGGAAAGCTGGAATGTGGGGAAACAGCTGCGCATCCTCAATAGATGGATAAACGCCCCGAAAAAAGCATTAAAAACAAATATATTTTAGAAAATAGTAGTCATAAATTAATATTTTTATTTCTTCTAGTTGTAAGATAATTTTATGAGCCCTTAAGTAATCCTTTAAAGTGTTATAAAATAAATTATAATATTAAAATATGTATTTTCTATGTAAATGATTATTTTCATTAAAAATTAAATTAATCACATTTAGAAAAATATTTTCATAAAATTGAGTTAATTTATTAATTCAACAAATAATAAAGTGGTTAGGGTGAATTATTCGGGTTTTATAAAATACAATAACTTTTTTGAATAGTGAAATACATTAATTGAAGGTAGAGATACATTATAACATAAATACACTATTTCTTGAGTTACGGATGATATAATCACCATAATATCTAACTCCCATTTATTATTTTAATATATTTTGTGATTATTATGAAACTTTTCATATTCTTGATCCAAAAAAAATAAACTAATGAATATTATAATGAGAAAACACCCCTCTCCTCCGCTATAAATACCACCTCTTTTCCTCACACATCTCACGCTTTGAGCCTAGTACAAATTATACCAATCCATTCCTAGGACCATATCCCAAGTCCATGAGCTATTGGTATCCTTAAAAGTTAAAAAACATTTCCCTAAAGGGGTTCTCAAAGAGGATAAATCCAAGAGGTATAATCCAATTCCTTTTTCTTTTAATTTATTTTCAATTGCATCTCTCTTCTTCTATTCTACCAAACTTCACTTATTAAAATTGAATGATAACACATGTTTTTCTGATATAATTGAATTATATCATGTTAATGGGAGATCCATCATCAAACTTCTTTCACTCACTCTTTTATTCTAAAATTGAAATCGTCACATGTGATGTGTCAATTTCCCGACATCTTGGGTGATGCACATTCATTTTCCTTTAACACATTAAATGATATTAATAAAACCATTATAATTGTTGAAAAATATCTTAAAACTTATGTTACAACCCTTATTATGTTTTTGGAACTAATATATATACATAATAATTTATGATAAACCAAAATGAGCTAGTTGTGATCGAAAAATAGCCACAAATAACAAAAAACAATCATCATTAATTTTTATCAGTAGATTCATCATCATCTTATATAACCAAATTACTTATAAAACCATTTATGCTTCTATGATATCATTAATAAAAGAAAATTACAATTTTGGATATTTATCCTCATTTTACATGACCTCCCATTCATGTATATAAGTGAACAGATCATGGAAACTTAGATAATAAGCACTCAAAAATTATGAAATTAAACTCTATAACTCATAAAAAACCCACAAAAGAACTTATTAAAAGTATAATGAATTAAATTCATGTATAAAAGGTTATTTATTTGTTAATTAACGAATATAATGTATTTTACATGATATTAAATTGAAGAATTAATTCATACATAAGGAATTGGGAATTCTCGAACCCAACTCTTTTTTATTGGATTTTCCGTCTTTCGCCGAATTTTTTGTTTGAATATTACATTATTATTCCTTATAAATCAATTTTTCATAATTATCTTAAATTTTCTAGGATATACATCTTACTAATTCTATTTAATGAAAAATGAAAACGTCTTTCCTAAAGAACACTTCTATAAAAAAAATGTATCCATTACCTCTCATGTGATTGTTTCCTATTAAATAAAGAGTGATACCAAGCATCTAATTCATGTTTTATCTCGGGAAATAAATGCTTTATGAAATTATGCTTTATTTAATGAAACACATTCCTTCCCATGTAATATTTTATATCCAAGGTTGATATATGTTCTATGTGGAATGCATGATAATGTAAATATTATGATGTGATGGGTGCACCTGGAATTATGTAGCACAATTCAAATGATATAATGTGACGGGTGCACCAAAAATTATATAGTGCACCAATGAATTGGGTAATGTGATGTAACTCATGTGAAAAAGTAAAATATACATGAAATTAATGCTTTCTCTATTCACAACTATATGTGGTACTTTTACACTAACAGATGTTGTTTAATTTTTATTCATTAACCCATTCCTATCCTTTTCTTAATGCTTCCTCTCATGATTACGATAATGTTCCAATTTTATGATCATAATTATAATGCACACCCCATGTTATATTCATTTATGTTCTTATATATACTTTTTCTAGGCTTTTACCTCAGCCTTTTCATTAATATATATCCTCAGGTCAATACATATACTAAGGAGAAATCGATGGACAATTAGAATCTAATGAAAAATGAATTAAATAAATGTGTATGTTTTATTTGGTAAATGTTAAGTATGGTAGTAATTGCCCACAAACACTAAACCATTGGATTCTGGTTTTGTAATGATATTATTTATCTTTAAAATGATGTATGATTCATTTAAGAAAAAGTAGGGTCACTATAAGTTTATACTTGTGAAACAAAGACATATTCCTAAACCAAACCATAGTAGTGGGTAGATAGGTGTCCCTTAAAATCATATGTCTTATTGTGGAATCTTTCTATCATCTAGCCAAGTCTTTCCATGAAGGAAGAGACTATATATTTCTTCTATAGGAAGTCTTTATACATATCCTAGTATCTATCTAAATTATTCTCAGTTTCTTAAAACTATTCTATGGTATGCATTTGGAATTTTATTATCATGCTTCCATGACTTCCTCAAGTCATGCACCCTTAAGTTGGTGATGACTACTCACTTGAGGATATAGGCCCAAAGACAGCAGTGGTTCCTCCTACAGTTCTACCTAGGGAACCTTCTATACTCTTGATATCAGAACTAATGCCATGTTTTGAGAGGGTTTTCTTTATATGCTGTAGAATATGAGAGGTGTTGCTCAACCTTCCCCGAGTAAGGAAGAGTTGACCCATGAGTTACAATTGTAGTATCTTCCCATGATTTCAGTGGATGGAGGAACACATGATTTTGAATCTTGGATTGATGTTATTCTATCTATATTAGTCCACCTAAAGCCACCTCTAGACTAGAGGGTCAATCATACAGCTTCTATGCTTCACGATTATACTAGCTAGTGGCGAGATGTGATCACCTAGGTAGATCGAGATTGAAATATTGTTTTGGAAGATTTGAAGATTAACTTCTATGACTAAATTTTCACTCATACACTGAGGGATGACCGAGCCAATGAATTTATGAACCTAATGTAGGGAAGAATGTCTATTATAGAATACTCTACTGATTTCATGGAGCTTCAGTGGTTTGATCCTAATCTTGTAAGTGATGACCTTATGACTGATAGGTGATTCAAGGATGGGATATTTTATTCTATTTTATCAATGGAAAATATTTTTTGGTTGACCAATATCTCTGATATTGTTAACCAGGCACTTATTATAGAGAGAAATTTGAGGGAAGCTAATGGCGTGAGTTCGGGAAGCTCATCACCAAGAGCTAGTAGTGGTTATTCTTAAAAAAAGATGTTTTTAGACTAGTTAGAGAGGTATTGGTAAGAAAAATCCATGTGTGGAAAACTTTTGGGTTTTTCTTTAGTGTAGGATGTTAGGTCATACTAAACTATGATGCATCTATGATCTATTAGAGTGTAGAGGTTGTGGTAGGATGGGGTATATCTAGTGCGTATGGAGAACATTCCAATAATTTCCTATCATAGAGGGATCTAATACTACTCTATATCTAGGATAGTGGGTAGTAGAATCCAAAATCGTAAAGTATCTTGAATACTACTAGAGAAATGGGATGTGGTGGAACTCAAGCCAAAGGATGTTAAACTTATTATTCTCAGCGCCAGCTGAGTGGGCTCGCTTCAGGTAGTCAAGTAGTGAATCAGGGCCATGGTACATTCTAGTTATGTGGTTTCCAGCCTATTCCAAAGGTACAATGTGCTAAACCAGTTACTATTAGAGTTACTGTTATACTATCCCCCACATTACTATCTGCATTATATGAAATAGGAAAGGTTCTCTCTATTCTATCTAATACTATTATGGGAATTCTAGAACTTGAGATCGAGCACTTAAATGGTGTTATAATGATCGATATGTTGTTATATATCCAGTTAGAAGGAATTTTCTATTTTAAGGATATCCCCATGATATTTGCAGTTACCTCTTCATGTGGAATCTTTAGGCCCTCAACATGATGATATTTGACATAATCATTGGGATTTAATGGTTGGTTCCCTATCAAGATCAAATTTAGTGTTATTGTAAGAGGTTGATGTTTATATTACAATAGGGTGTTAGGAATGCACATTAGGGGGATTGGAAAGTTATTACACCTCAAGAAGAACTCGAGAAATAAAGGTAGGGTAGTGTGACATATCAGATCACCCGTCTTTTTTGGGTGGATCAGGGGTTACCACAAACTATTTTTCCTTCTATAGTGGATTATTTCATTGAAATATTTCATGAATACTTCTTTGGATTACCTCGAGTGTGAGAGGTATATTTCAACAATAATATTGTTACATGGGAAGTACTGTGACTATGCCTCCTTATAGGATTTCACCTAAAGAGCATCAGGATCTCAAGAAGTAGTTGGAAGATCTATAGTATAAAGGATTCCTATGACCCAGTACATCTCATTAGGGTTCACAAGTTTTTTTTTTTTTGATAATATAGATTGTACCCTCAGTATTTTCATTAGTTACCATCATTTTAATTATATCACAATAATGAATCGATATCCATTGCCTCAAATAGATGTCCTTTTTCATCATATCTAAAGAACAAATATGTTTTCAATGATAGATCTAAAGTCCAGCTATCTATAGGTGTGTTTCATGACTTCATACCATATATATTGTTTAGAATATGGTATGGTATATACGAGTACCTAGTAACGCCATTTATACTCGTGAACGCTCCCCTATCATTATAGCTCCTATGAATCAACTTTCCCACCAGTATCTAGATTCATTTTTTGTAGTATTTTTTGAATATATATTGGTGTATTATTTCTACATAAAAGTCCATGCAATTCATCTTTAGACCATTCTGAATATAATGAGAGAGCATCCAATCTATGCTAAGATCAGTAAATTCCACTTCTAGATCGACAATTTCCACTTCCTGGGACATATATTATTAGAGTTAGAAGTCTCGATAGACCCAGAGAAAGTTAGGACTATAGTTTCATAGGAGCATCACATGAACATTTTGATATTTGGAGTTTCTTGGTGATTTAAGGATATTAAAAGTGATTCATCTAGGATTTCAAATGCCTTGCAGCACCACATACAAGCTTAAAAAAGAAAGACATGAAATTCATATGTACAGAACAATGTCAAGTAGCCATCCATTAGTTGAATGGTTGATTGAATTCAACATAGATAATATTTATTCCCTAGATAATAAAGATACATATTGTTTAATTTGATAAATCATTTATCAATCATGGAGTTGTTCGGAAACAGGAAGAGCAAGTCTCCGCATACAGTTACTAGAAGTTAAGGCCCCATGAGTGTAATTACCTGACACATGCCCTCAAGATACCTGTTGTAGTTAATGTTTTGTGTTGTTGGAGAGATTTTATACATGGAGAGTGTTTTTTAGTACATAGAACAAAAAAATCCCCTAGTACATATTCACATATGAGGATCTCAATCTCATCCAAGACATGTGGGTTGAGTAACTACTATTGTTTTATTTAGAGATTTCCAAAATTCTTGGTAAGGGAAATTAAGTGGATGATGCATTGAGCTGGAAGACTAAAATTTAGACCATTAAAGAATTTAGTGGTGAATAGAAACTGATGGACTTATTCTCTGATATGCACATTGTGGTTTAGGAGGAGAATGGCCAGACTATCCTCTCAGCCTTAGTTGTGACCACCACACTTCTTGAATGGGTACAAATAAGGAAACTATCTAATCCTGAGGGCTATGTCTTAATGAAAATAATCCATAATGATGATACATCTTCATGTTGGACCAATAATTGTGTTGATAAATTAATATTATAAGGGAGAGTATGGGACGTAATCAACACCAAAGATGAGTTGATGTGGGAATTCCACGCCTTAGAATATGAAGTCCATCCCAGTGTCTGAAAAATGGTTAATGATTTTCAGGGACAGTAATTGTGGACTAGTATGAAATGAAAGATTTTCATATTCATCACTCTATCTTCCACCTTTCATTATTTAAAGACAATGAATCAACATCCGGTAGGGATTTTATAATAATTCCCTTTATCGATAGAAAATTTTATGATTCTTTGATGGAATTCATGACAGGTTTACTTTGATCACCTCATTGAAAGGATATGGTGTGGGTCATAATGTATCATTTGACGAAGGTATAATTCTTTTTACATGTGTGAGAGACCATCACGACAGACTTTCTAGGAATTTTTTGTGTCTAGGAGGTTCTACGTCATTATGGAAGTCCTAGATATATCATTTCTAATGGGGATGCTCACTTTACAACATGATTTTTGAAGGAGTTAAAGAAATAATTGAGTACAAAGGTACTTCTAAGCATATAATATCACCCTAAAACTGATGGGTATACATAGAGTATGATTCTGGTGTAAGAGGAAACGTTATGTTCTTGTGTCCTTGACATCTGGGGTTTCTGGGAGAAATAAATTCCCATTATTGAGATTATTTTTAATAATAGCATTCAGAATACCTTAGAGATATCTCATTATGAAGAATTATATGGTAGGCACTGCTGCCCATTTCTTTGCTGGATAGAGTCATAAGAGTAAACTATTATTAGACTGCGTCTTATGTAGGAGATGAGAGAGAAAGTCCAATTGATCAGAAATTACATGATGAAAACTCAATCTAGACAGTAGTCATTTTTCCACTTATGCTAATGACCTCTCAGGATTGAGGTTTGAGATTGGTTATTCTTGAGATCCTTTCACATGTTTGTCCATATATGGATTTGGAGGTTGGGTAATCTCTTACCAAGGTTAGTTGGACCCTTCGAGGCTGTGAAACAGATCAGACTAGTGGATTACAAGTGGGAAATTCCTCAGAGATACTAGTTATTGCATGATATGTTTCACATGTGTCAAATTTGTCGATATCATATTGATATGTCACATGACTTTCATCCTTAAGAGGATAAATTGGATATTGATGATTCCATCAAATAGTATCCAGCATATATTATTGATTGGATCACAAAGACATGATGTAGAAGATGTGTTCCTTTAGTACGGGTGCTCTGGTAGAATGGTCGGGTACAAGATGATTCCTAGAAATGTGAAGATAATATATGAGCTCAATAGATAGATGTCTTTGCAGATGATACCTCATTACCCTCAGAAGGTCAACTCAAGGAAGATTTGATTTCTATAGAGGGGTTGTAATGGCCCATCTTTTCATGAATGTAGGCCTCATTTGTTTTTTAATTTAAATTCATTAATCAAACATAATATTGTTACCTTATCATGTCATGGTGGTCTTTGGCGAGTTCAGGTCTCATTTGTATCCCAGAGCCCCAAAATTGGAAGGGAATATTGGACCACATGGTTAAAGGAAACCATGAATCCCACTCTACATGGTCTCTGTGAAACTATGTAGTTGCTAACAATGGAGGCCCAAGGGTTGCACGGTTTGTCTTCAATCGTACGACCTAAGGGGCATGGCTATATAGTTCCACTAAGTTTTGAGAAAGAGCATGCTTTCATAGTTTTTGCATGATTTGATAAATTGTGCGCCTCATTGTGCTATGTGCTCCTACATATTAGTGAATTGTGCATTTTTGGTGAACATTTTTTCCAACTGTGTTCCCAAACAATGTTCCCTTTTATTTTTGTGGTGAAATTAATTTGTATAAACTATTGATTAAAATAATGATCTATGAAATAAAATTTTAAAATGTATTTTCAAAAAACTAATATATTTTTATATCCATTTTATTTCATGTTATAAGAAAATATTTTAATTTAAAAATCTATTATAAATTAATACAATCTATGAGAATGGATTTATTCTATTAAAATGCGTATTATAACATTAAATTCTCATTAAATATCCTATGAAAATTAATTAAATTTTTTGAAGAATTTATAGTATATATATTGTACTGGAATGGGGTTAATGATGAATAGTTTAAATTAATATGAAATGTGATATGAACTAACCTTTTATTATAGTCAGTGTGATAGAGATAGTTAAATTTCATTAGTATGTAATAATTTTAAATTAGATGATAAGTTAATTGGATTTATTTCTGGTTGAGTATGAATAGTTTCAAATGTTACAATATGATTTAAATTCACATCATTATTTAATTGATAAATATTTATATTTCATCAGGATTTATTATTATAGTTTATTATTATATATGAATCATGAAAGGGAATCATGTTGAAATTAAATTGGATAATGAAAACTGTGACAATATATTCAATAAATTAATTAACATGATGCTGATATTATAGATACAGTGGGAGTGTTATAATTATAAAATCAATAAAAATGAATTATCTATATGAAATTATTATGTAATTTTGATATTTTATAGGAAAATTTTGTAATATAATTTATTTTTATGATAAAAGTTATCAAATATTAAACTATGATTTTATATTTATTCATTAATAATCACAAGATAATGCATTATGAAACTATGTATTAAAAAAATTTTAATATTGATTTATAAAATATTTTATATGATATTATACAGAGGGAGGGTTGGTTGGTAGTGAAAATATATGATGGTAATGAAAAGGAAATGATAATGAGATTACTATTTTCTATCTATGGAGGAATGTTATAGTGGTTAAATATTGATAGCTTGTTTGATAGCTTTTATTCTCTTACATTATATCTCTTTGATTCATATTTTCAAAGTTCTTTTTTTCTTTTCCAATACCTACTTACAAAATTATTAAGGTGTTAATGTGATAATTTTTTCACATATTGTTTTTTGCTTACTTATAATGGTTTGATGGAATCTAAAACATACTTATAGAAGTTTCTATGGAATTTAAATATAAATTTAATAATAATGTTACTATAATGTTATGATTTTCTCCATTAGTGGTCATGGCATAGTTTTTTGAACCATTCAATATATAATTTAATCAATGTTATTGGTTATTGTTATTAATTTTTACTAATTTTAATGTTATACAACCTTATGTTTTCCTGTATCATGCCTCACTATGATTAAAAATTAAACAATTGAATTTTGGTGGTCATTTTTATTTGTGATATATGTGAAAGCTTTATTTATTTCCTCAGAAATTGATCAAGAATGATGCATAACACAATATGGAAATACAAATTTAAGAGAAGGTGTGTATCCAGAATGAGGTTCATTATTTTCCTCTCGTTGTTCGCATTAAGGAGTAATCATTATTACTAATAAGATGCATATTGGGTCCCATAGTTTTATACTTGTAATTGTGATAATAGAGGTCTGGTATTGGTTGTTAAACCTTCTCCATTCATTAATTAACTAGGTTGTAGTTTCTAAAATCCATATATTAAATTCAAATTTTTAAAAAATGTGGTGATTAAATAATTTAATAGTATTTTCCTTGCTACTGAAAATTATCACAACATTTTAATGGGTTTAAATCACGTTTCATTGAACCTTAATGTTTTTTACTAAATTAAAACATATTCCAAATGGTTGTGAATTTTCATAAAGGGTATCTGAAAATTGTCTTGAATTAATATTGTTTTTAACCTAACATATTTTTTTTAAAAAATGGTGTATATTTATTTTTATAAGTATTGGTGAATTAAAAAATTCTTTAAATATTAAGTATTTCTTTAAATGTTTTATATTCTTAAAATTTTTAGATACTTAACTATTTTAAATGATTCCAAATGTTTTATTGATCATTATAATGTCTAAACATATCAAAATTTCCTTCTTTGATGTGTTGTAGTTTTCATCAGTCACTAGGTTCCTATTGATATTATTTTCACATGGCAATTTACAAGATATTTTTCTTATTTAGATTTTTTTAGTTCTTGAGGATGATTTTTTTTGACATGTATTTATTGTAAGGTCTCATATTTTTTCTAGATTCATTCATCCTTTTTCTAATACATTGAGTGTGTTTTTATTCAATATTTTATTTTTTATAATTTTTTATAACTAATATTTCATTTTTTTACATTATATAACTTTACCAATATATATAACCACATACCTATGTAATGGTAAACTTGGTTACCTATATGTGACCCTTAATTATGAATGTTACACTTACATGATGATGAAATATATGACTATGTAAATATAGTTTCTCTCTAGTAAAATGGTTAACTAGAAAATTCATAAGTCTTGTAATGGTAGCCTAATCTATTAATAAAGGTAGTCATCAAATACCATAAGTTTAAGGTTCATGTCTAGATATGTTGGGGTAGATTTATTCAAGCATAAGGGTTAGTGTGGATTAATATATCTTGTAAAATAGAATGTCTAATTTATGATCTTGAGTAAGGGAAGTTCCATTATTTCATAAAGGTAAACTACTCATGTATAAATCATTCTGACCTCATTTAAAGGTGATTTTCATAGGTCAGGGTTTTCACATATGTGTATATCTTACATAGGTGTTCCATTATTCCGTAACATAATACTAATTTTAGAGATTTATAATGTAGTTGTACTTAACATTACACAATGCACAACTCTAAAATATAAAAGACTATTTTTATATTGAAAAATTTGAATTCATCCCTAAATCGAACTGGAACATGATTTTTTATTAGATGATTTTTTTAATTTTAAATCATGGGAAAGTGATTGTTTTGATTATAAAATGCTATTATAGTAATTTATGGCATATTTAATTCAAAAATTTAGTTACTATAAAATGCCAATTTTCTTTGATGATGGGTTATTATCTTGTTTCATGATTTAATATAGAAATTATAATGGAAATATGTCTTTAAAATATATTTGACTGAAAAGTAATTTTTTAATCGTTAAAAATTAAATAATAAAAAAATTTGAAACATGTAATAAGTTAACTTAACCTGGATAAAATTTTTGGGATTTAAAAAATAATAAATATTAGAATTATATTGTAAACATAATACCTGATTTAAATTGTAAAATAGGTATTTATATATTCAATGGGAATGTGTATAGGTGAACTATTATGTGAAAAATTAATGTGAATTTTATTCCCTTTTTTATTTCTATATTATATCGGAAATTTGTTTTTTAAGACCAAGTGAACGATTTAACTTCTATTTTAAAAGGGAAAAAGTTCATAGGAATTAAAGAAATTTTTATTTTAATATTTAATATGGACATCCCTTTCCATTATCTGAATATTATATTTTTAAATTTCCCATATTCCCATCATGGGGTCATTAATTACTTTTTATGGAAGGCTTCAGTTTGAAAATGTGGTCAATAATGTGATTTTATGATGAGATTAACAGAGGGGGGACCACATGAATTCTATAGTGTAAGAAAATAGGGATTTTCATGAAACAAACTACCCATTTTTTTAGGTATGGTATTTTTAGGCCTTCTTCCATTCTGGAAGTAAACTCATCTATGTATTGATTCAACTAATCCAATTTTGTTAAACCATTGAGAATAATTCTAATTACCATCTTTTTGAATGAAATGTCTAAATTATATTTTTTTCACACACACATTATTTCCACATCAAAATGAGTGAAAGGATGTCTCTTCATCTTCAATATTTACATTTAGTTGTTATATCCTTATTCCTTAATTCAGGAATACTCCAAAAATTTTTTTATATACTATATCCAAAACATTAGTGGGAATGTTATGTTTCTACATCCACATAGATTGGATGGTCATGGTTTAGTCTATGGTGAGGTATTTATTATCTATATATTGAAAATATTTATCATTATATCCTATTATAATAATTTTTGGTGGTTTGGTGTGGTTGGGGTTTAATTTAGTGGATGAGTTGTAAACAATTACTCTTCTATTGGGAATTTTTTTACATATAGTATGTTGTTATTGGATGCTTTTATTTAATTCAATTGCATCCATTTATTGTTTTATCATTATGGTATTTTGGTAATCATATATTTGGTTATCTGATATGGTAATTTTATTTTTTGTGAAATGAAAATCCCTAGAGTGGAATGGAAAGGATAAAATATGGAAAGACTATGTTAAAATAAAATATGGAAAATATGATTTCTTGATTATTCCATATGATAATAATTTGTATTATATTCTTCAACTTATATTAATACCATGTGAATTAAGAGATATAAGGGAAAGGGTTATATGGGAATTTATAATCAAAATGTTGATGGGAGTGAAGGATGTATGTTTCCATGAGATTATTATTATTATAAAATATTTTTATTATACATATTTATATATATAATTTCTACAAAATTTAATAATATATATATGCAAAATTAGATGAGAATGTACTCATGTATACTTTTCCTATGTTGTATTAAATTGTTTTGGGATAATGGGGAATGATTAAGATAATGATGTTATGATATATTTGAATTATGAATTATAGAATAATTCAACAATTAGTTTATATGGGGATGAAAATTTGAACAAGTACTAGAGTGTTATGGAATAATAAAATAAGTGTCAATGGGAAGGAAATAATATAATAAGATCATAGTTATGATTAATTAAACCATTAAGAAACTTTATCATGTTAATTGAGAAATAAAAAAACGAATTTAACACTATATAATTATTTTTATGAATAATAATTGTTAACATGTTCTAGAATTTAAATATTGGAATTTAAGTGTAAATGAAATGTAAAATAAGAATGGTAAAAGTAGAAGATGGATTGTAATATATAATTTCAATAATTTATAAATCCACGAGTTTATGTGAAAAAAAAATATGTTTGATTAACCATTATTTATAACTTCATTAGGAAAGTTTTATGTTGGGAACACTCTGAAAATTGTGTTTATAATTTGTTTATTGGTTTATAGAGATATGTAAAAATCAACTAATTAAATAATTATGTGAATTATAAAAATTAATAATAAAATGTACTTACTTGATAATATTCCCCATTATAGTAAGTAGTAAGAATGATTAAACACTATATAGAATATTATAACTTATAAAATATGGATAAGATGAGATCAATATATAAGGTTTGGTATGACTCTTATTAATGGAATCATGTACTGTATTATTATATTTCATGGATTTATATAGGCTACATTATAGAAAAATTATTACTAGTAATTATTTATAAATCTTATTTTTCATGACGATTATCCTTGTTATATATGTTAGTGGGTGGTGGATGGATTTCTTGTGTGATTTATGATTACATGCTTATTGGTCTGTGATTTTTGAAAACATAAGTGAGAACCTTAATGGATTTTTTATATTTTTATACAAGAACAATATGTAATATTTTAACATGATGTTGAACTATAAATAGAATTTAATAACTCATGGTATCAATTTCATAGTTCATAAGTTTACAACAGATGGTGGTTATGATAGGTGCATCTATTTTGGGATGTAATGAAATATGGTTGACATATACACATAACATTAGGATGTAATGGGGATAAATGTTATATCATGTTTTTGGATATAATTTATATAGTTATGATATTTTTTTAAGAGGTAATGATGGGATATTATTATGTAGATAAACCAGATGTTGGGATGTGATTATGACGTTGTAAAAGGTGTAGGGGTGTGATGATGTGTTTACACGGGGTGCAGGGTTGTGATGATATATTCATGGGGTAAATTAATGTGGTGATGTGGTTATATAGGGAACATGGATATGTGTATATTGATACATTGGGTGCACAAATGTGATGATGTAGCTACACAGGGTGAAGGTATGTGATGATGATGTGATGAATGACACATTCTATGAGTAGGGATTTCATTTTTTTTCATGCTTTCTCAGATATGTGTTTTTGAAGATGGAATGGTTGATTTAATATGACTAGTTAGTAATATATAATATATTATTCATGAGGTTTAAAATGTTCAAGATTATTGATGACAAGTGATGTAGTTCTGGAAATTTGTATAATGAGCATTATACTACATATTGAATTTACCCATGCTTTTATAATGTTTAAATGTTTCATGCTTTCCTATATCAACACTTTTGTTCCACATATATATATATAATTTCATAAAAACATGATCCTAAAACGTAATCCCATGTGATCACCCCACTGTTTTCAATGTTACAATATGAACTAAATGATATAGATTTGGGGATGTTTCTATTTGATCAATTTGAGTGGAGTGTCATAGTTTTTCTTTAAATATTAATTTCATTTTATTCATTGTTATATGTATGAAGGTTTCATAATGTATTTATAAACTGTTTAATTTTAAATAAAGGATCGAATATTGGATATCAATTTTTTTTCGATGGATTTGTAAGGGTATTGCCTCCTATTTGGGAAAAAACACCCTCAGTGCTAATTTTCATCATGAATAATATTAGAGGCATGCCTTGGGGTAACACTAATCTCCACTTGGGGATGATCGGGACATATTCAGATATTCTAGTGACCAGTGTATGATGAATTATTTATTTATTTTAATTATTGTAATAAGCCCAATTTTATAATAATGAACTATGAAATATTAATTTATTTACGATCTATGTTTTTCCCCATTTAATCAATTGATTATGTTTCTCTGAGTTTTTATTTGAGATATAAATGGTATTCTTGCATCCTGTGTTTCTATCACTAGTTCATAATTGTAAGTTACAAATAATGGAGTGATTTATATTGGGGTTGCATGGGACATGATCAAAACAATACTAAACAATTAGAAATATAATATATAATAATGGTAACAACAACATGAGTAATTGATTGACTCAAATAGTTACCCATAGGCTTGCATTGACCAGTCATATACTTGATGGATTTAATAGTAATAATTAGCTCATGAAAATGTAATTTTTTATGTATGGTTCATTATATATTATCTTAATTCAAAAATGATATAGTATCCCATATGTTATCTAACAACCCTGAAAAGATAATAAGGAATTAATTTTTGATTAATGGTTTTTATTTATTCATATTTAATTATTATAAACATAATTACATAGTTAAATTAAAAAATACGATAAATAAAATCCAATTTTATTCCATGGGTATATAATAATAAAACACGTCATAGAAATATTATTTCATATACTCCTCTAGTAAATTATTTTTATGGAAATAATAGTTTAGGGTCCTATTAGTAAGAATTCAAAATGTCTCATTCTATTAAGATGAATAAATTAGTGTGGTGGATTGATTTAACTGAAATTAGCATAAAATGAGTAGTCATAACAATTTGGGAGAACGTTTTGAGGAAATTATTGATAAAATTCATGTTCATGGTAAATATGAGATGGTAATCCACTAATAATAAATAATATATGATTTAATATTGTTTGTTTAAAAAATAATTAATTAAAACTCTCTAAGTAGTTTAATATCTATACAATGAACTATGAAGAGGTATTTTAATGATCATTTCCCACTTGAATATTCATACGACTTGATATTAAATATCCAATGGTTCTCACTTACTCATATTTGAAAAACATAGTGGGATAAAGTTTTTATTAATAAATAAATAATGTCTTCATTATCAATAATTGATATAAAATTATTTATCTTATAAGTTTTATACTGTAAAAAAATAGGAATTGATACCACAGAAACAATCTGATAAATATCATAAAATAAACTTGTCCCCACTAAAAAAAGTAGTTCAAGAGATTGTTTATAATACTATGAAATAAGAGAAAATGGTGTATAATGGGGCCCCTTTACCCAACAATTCACATTATGATGTAAGCAAGGGTGGTAACTATTAGTACCTAATTCACATATATGATTCATTAAATTATTAAATCATATTTTTATAATAACATTCCATTCATATTTAAATAATATATGATTATATCAATGGATAAATGATGTTGTCTCATATCTAAGGTCTTTGTGAGGTGAAAAAGGAGGCAATAATGTAATGAGATTATAAATAAAAATTATATGTGTAAGATAAAAGATAGAATCCAAGTTGGTCCTCATGTACTCAAGATGATATAGAACATTGATTGATTGTTATAGTTGGGATTCAGATTGAATAACAAGTTTTTAATTCATATAGCTTTCTAAACCTTATCAACGAGTTAATATAGTTTCAATTAGTGTTATATAATGCACAGTATATAAAATTAATTAAAACCCATTTGAATAAGGTTCATGTTAGATATAAGGTGATAGGTGTTGGAGAGTATGTTTTGATTGTTTTTAATATATTTCAATAATTATGGTGAGTTATTATGATAAGGGATATGGTTTAGAGAATGTGGAAGTCCAAAAAATACGTAAATAATCTATAGAAAATAAAAAAGTTTCCACGTGTTAAAGAAATCCAGTTCGAATTATTTTAGAAATAATTAACTATATTTCTATAGAAAATATGAAATTATTAGTATAAAGATATAATATAAGGTAATATACTATATATTAAAAATAAAGGAATTATTTTTACATAAAAAAATATAATATATAATATAAAGTACATGAAATATATCTCATGAAGGAGAGGTTTTAAAGGAGGATCCCAATCGGGAGACATTAAATGAACAACATGAGGGAAGCTCACAGTATGATTAATATAAATAATCCTAATCAATGATATTTTCATTCCTGATGAAAAGGAATAGATCATTTTTAACCATATAATAGGTTTCTGGAGAATTCTTTTTATAGGTACATGGAGGAGAGTTCAGGGAGGAAGTGTGTAAAAAGGTTTATTGTAATATAATTTTTAGTGATATTTTTGTGTGACTTTCCCTTTAAATATCCCCATAAATATATTCATTAAAGATTTATGATATATTAATGTAAGTTATATATATTAATCACAATATTGGAATTTTTCTTGTTTGAAAAGTCAACTTGAAAAGTAAATGATTCCAAAAAAAATTATCCATGAATCAATTCTAAAAGAAACATTCCAACAATTAGTCCATATAACACACATTTATGAATCTTCCCAAGAAGAGATTTTCATGTGGAAGATCATTATTAGGATGTGTATGAGTTATTTTACCATATTAAAATACAAAATAGATAACCATTTGGATGAGTTAGTTGTTGGGGAAATCAATAAAGGAGTTTTTCAGATAAGTTTCATTGTGAATCTCATAGAATATATCATGTGATGCACAATATTCATTGTAAAATATACAGAGTACGACATGTTAGGAACAAATTTTAGTATATAGTTTATAGTTTAAGATGATGTATTTTACATGGTTAATAGAATACTCTACAAAACATTTTTTATTACTGCATATATTTTAGGGGATATTGGGATGAATTAAAGCATCATATTCAGATCATCATGATAAAAATCCAAGTGTACATTCTTGACAATATAGAAGTGACTGTAACATACCACTTTTTTAAAATATATGTTTTTATTAAATAGGGACCATTTTTTATTTAATTTCTAATAAAAAATAAAACCTAAATGATCCAAATCAAAATAGATAAATATTATTCAGAAAACTATAAAAATAATAAAACATGTAGTAAATAAATATATTTTATTTAAATAAAAATTGTTATAGAGGATACAAATGAATTTTATTTAATTATAATTTCTCAAATAAAAAAAATATTATTGTACATTTTATCCTAATAAATTATTGGGAAAAATTTTGAATGTTAAAAAATTATTATTCAATATATCAACTATGATTTAATAATTATATAAACGAGATGTTTCTATGAAATGTTACTAAGGAAATGTAATGTGTAAAACTGTCATTATTAAAGAAAATAAAATTTTCATTTTTATTCAAAAGATAATGATATGTTTCTTAGAATTATAATTAGATAATTTTAATTCTGTAATAATTTAATAAAATATAATTTTACTAATCCTTTTTTAATAGTATGAGACAAAAGTGATAATCTTATTAAAACAAAAATTATTTTTAATATTATATTTTCCTTAAGTATTTTAATGGTGATAACTACGGATTATATATATGTTTCAATATCAATTACCAACTTTTTAATTATGTATTTTATGATAATGCAATTTATTTCATTGATAATGGTGATAACTATTGAATAAATATATGTTTTATTCTTGAGAATACCCTTTCCAGAATAACAATTCTTATGTGGATTGTTTGGTTATTCAAAAATTAACATTTCACATTGTTAGAAATTTTATTTCATAAAATAATTTTAATTTTTGAAATCTTAATTTTCAAATTATGTAAAAATATGAATTTTTATTTTTACCATTATAAATATTTAATAAATTTGAAAATTAAATACATGGGTAAAAGTAAAATAAAGAAAAAATGTATTTACTAATTCAAAATGACCCAAATCATATTTAAATTTTTTTCTAAATGGATGGTTGAGGTGTGTATTAACCTAATCTACCCCCACCTTCCCATTTTATCACTTATTAAGTCACTTTACCTTGAATTTTAAGCTTACATTATAGAAAAATAAATATTTATTTCAAAATATCCCTCCTCTTCACTTAGAAAATGGGATTATTTGACCACTTCAATGAAACATTTCCCTTGTAATTTCTTTATAAAACTAAAAAATAAAATATAATTAGAATATAAATGTTAAATCATTTTTTAATTATCTTATAATAAATTATGTCTATTAAATTATGTGTGTAATATATGTTGTTTTAGCATCAGATCCAAGAGTCTGGGTCTGAGGATCCTCTCTTGGTATGAGATAAGTTTTAAGATAACATTAGATGCAATGATGTTATTTGAAAATATAAATAGGGTAGATATGTTATAATGGATCATAACTTCAATTTAATATGTAACATTAAATTTTAGTTGATTAAATATCTAATTTTTTTTATTATCATAAGAAAACATCCATGAAAACCATAGGGAGAAGTCTACATATTGGATAATATCAAAACGTTTTGGTAATGCCAATATTGTGTTTACCCATGAAATTAAATCCTCATATGGATACTAACATGTGGATGTAGCTGGGGAATATAATCAGCTTGGGGTAGTCACCCCGAAGAAGGATGTATGGGCACTAAATCAATCTTTACTCCAGCACACAATGAGTGGAACTATGACTTCACATCAAGATATACACTCCCCTGTGATATACATTGGTTAATAAAGATTATTTTACAGTAAATTTTTTAGGATTTAATATGTTTTGGAATAATGTTATGAAACGTGAGAGAACCCCACCTAAAGAATAATGGGTTAAATATAGAGTGATTCAGGTTCAATTATATGCTAATGTAATGGTTTTAGAGGGTAAGAAATTTCAATGATGAGTTTCTCATAATATAAATTATGATAATTATCTTATGGAATTTATATTTCATCGATCATGTTAATTCATTTTATATTTAATCATCATTTTAACACCTTTTATTAAGGGATTCAGCCTAAGGTAACCAAGTAAACAATTGATGGCGGGTGAATTTTGGATACTGTACAAATAAGTAGACTAAATTAATATTAGATAGAGCTATAAATATTGTGATTAATAAAATATATATTTGGAATTTTGAATAACAATTTGAACATATTTAAATCCTTAAATTTCAATAAAAATATTACAATGGAATCTCATGGAATATCAGGTGATAGTCAAGATAAAGGAAAGAAAATTAATTTTCACCATGTCAAAAATCATGAAAGATACACCTAAGGGAATTCCTGAATGGAATGGTAAAATGTATTTTATTTTTGAAAGGACAGAATCAAGAAACTAAAAACTGATGTAAGAGAAAGATCTTAGATAAAAATTAGATGGAAATAATGTTCATTCGATGGTACCATGGATACTTCAATGTCTAAAATGAAGAAAATATAGTTTTTATCCAAGTAATTGTTCTATTATAATAGATAATAGGAGTAATAGGTAACAAAACCCTCCTAGACCTTGGTAATATGGAAAATCTTATGCAAATACAACTATTGGAGTGAATAATTAATTTTTACTATATTTTTTTGATCTCTTATGTCTTATATGTTTTCACCTTTTTTGATATTGAATTAAAAATAAAAACATTTAGTGGTAAAATTACTATACCTGTACTATATTAATCTTCTTCATGGTTTGTGGGAAGTTAATTCAAAATAGATTTATTTATTCTTAATTTATTTAGGTTATATTGGGAATGGATAATATTTCTTTAAAAAAGGCTCATATAAACTTTCATAAATAGAAACTTCACTTAAAAACATAAACCTCCCCATGATCATCTACCTATATATAGTAAATATTGAACTAATTTTTAAAAATTTTCATATCATATGAGTTTTAAATTTTTTCATACGCAATTTATTTGTGGTTGGAGAATGTAGCTACCCATTAATTTACTATATATTTCTTTAAATAAACCTTATTTTTTTAAAAAAATTATGCATATAATTGAAATTAAAGGAATCAATAACTAAATGATAAATACTATTAAGAAAAATATTTTGAAATAAAACGTCTAGAAAATATGATGTTATTATTTCAATAAAATTTAATATTGAGGTTAAATAGAAAATGTTACTTAATTTTTATTTTTCAAATACTTTTTAAAAGTGTTGTATACGTTATCCTAAAAAATTAAATCAAGAAATTTTAAAAGATAATATATTATATTTTTATA
Organism: Viscum album; assembly: GCA_963277665.1. Taxonomy (NCBI): domain Eukaryota; kingdom Viridiplantae; phylum Streptophyta; class Magnoliopsida; order Santalales; family Viscaceae; genus Viscum; species Viscum album. The sequence continues at coordinate 738,364,737 of OY728135.1, read as the reverse complement.
TATGAAAAAATATAATTTAATTCACTAAAATATAAATTTTAATCAACTAATACTAATGAATCCTAATGTGTAAAAATATCATTTTTATATAAAATCGATGACTGTGCTCATCGCTATGCATAGAAGATTTGTTTTTTTAATCGAACTAACTAGGTCACGAGTGGTAGTCCGGGTCAATCAAAATGTGAATCTATAAAATTAATTGCAGATGTGATTCAGTGAGTCTAAGTCGATAATCAAGTAAAAATAACTTAGGTAATTTAAAGTGAAATGATTTTCCAAAAATTCTGTTGAAACAAAATAAGGGAGAGAATAATAAGGATAAGAATTATGTTAGGGTTTCACCTTTATTAGGGTTAATTTCAATAATAATTATTTTATATTAAATATAGATATAAAAATAGTTTTATTATGGGGATTAAAAAATATTATTATTTTATGGTCTTCTAACTAGTAATTATGTATTTATACATCAACCCCTAGGTCTGTTGATTGAATTTTCAAGTACACATTAAAATATTACCACTCAGATAATGGAAATTGGCTTACCCAATGGTAATGGATTTTCCAATTCTAACTCCATTAGTTATTATTGTTGGTTTCATTCTAGATATGATGCGACGACAACAGGAAAAAAAATCATTAATTTGTTAAATTGATTATTACATAATAATAATAATAAAATTAATACATTTTAATTTCTATTTTAATATGACCTTAATCGTATTACAACCTCAAATATAGTAATATCAGCCTCTTATGAACACAGTCATGATGTGTTGGTTGATAAAAAACTCAACCCCTACCAAGGGTATAATAGGAGAAAGTGAAAATGGATAATTACACAAAAATATAAACAAAATAGAAGGAAAAATATAATTTTATTATTTGATGGACATTAAACAGTAGAGAGGCACCACCCCCTAGAGTTTAAAACCATGAATTCAAAGGCCTTAGACTATATTTTTAGAAAAAACATTACATGGTGTACACCAAAAAGTAAACTCCATTTACATTGGTCGATGATCTATTTCCATGATTTCATTTTCAGTTTATGGTCTATCAAGCAGGTTGTTTAATTTGAAGCATCGAGGATCGGTAGGTGAGGGTAGAAAGTGTGTTGTGCTCCTATACATAGTGTGTAGAATCTCTATAATCCACTAACTTTTTATGGAAGGGCATACATGGATTTTTAATGGTATGTACATAGTGTATAGATAATTTTTGAGCTACATGGGTGTACACTCAGGCTGGATGATACATTTTCTTGAAAAAGGTATATGAATTCTATTTATAAAGTATACACTATGTATTTTTTTTAAAAACATTCCACAATTTCTAACTTTGACTGAAATTTCATGAGAATCACGTCAAACATCGAAATGAATAAACTGACCCATAAAAGGTGTATCTGGTGAAAATGTGGAAAAATAATCTATAAAATGCATGAATTATCATACACTAATTGGGTGCGTAAAACTCTACCATAGTTAGTAATTTTCATACCCTCAAGGAAAATATCAACATCTAATTAAAATGAATTTGTAATCTAAAAATGTAATAATTGAATTAAATACACATAAAAATATTACAGTCATAGTAGATTACTTTAACTGGAACAAAACATATTTATATTTCAACAATATTATAATCATTCCTCATATATAATTCAATTAATTTCATTTATCCACTTTTAGTTACATTTTTTATCTTTTCATAAATAAGTATTCCACTTGATGATTTACCTTCCTAAAATATGAAACAGTCATCACTCATTAAAATTTTATCAAATTTAGGATTAATCAGATGATTATACAATCTATTCATAGGCTTTAAATTATTTTAATTATCCATAGAAAAATTAAACCACAAGAATAATGAGGTCTTTTTTAAGGTTTATATACTTATAAGGCTATTTCTATGAAGGTAATTATTTGAAAATAATATCATCTGGTTGAAAAATGTGACAGTATTCTAATATAAAAAAACCTAATATTCATGGAAAATGCTCAATGAAAATAAATACCCATTAAGATCTCTTAAAGTTCATCATCCCCAAGATCTTCCCCTGATAACATAGGTTTTTAATCCACAAATAAGTTTAATGAATGCAATTGGTCCTCATTTAAAATTATCAATTTTTTTTTCATAGAGGGTCCACTTGGGAATACAAGTAATGGTGGGTTTTCAACCCTTTTCCCCAAATGAAAAATAAGCACTCTCCCCCTCACATAATTTCACAGTCCCCCCAAAAAATACATCATGAATCACCAATATCTCTCATTAAATTTCAAATTAATAATAAAGAATAATCATTAATGAATTAAGGAAGGAAGTATAAAAAGGTTTTTAATGTGGATTCATATCTAGGAATTTCATGGGGGCTACGGGCTTCACTGGGGTAAAACATAGGGTGGGTCTCAAAGTCAAAGGGGATGAAAAATATTAATCAAATTCCCCATTAATTTTAATTTTATTAAAAATACTCATTATTTTAATAGAAAAACATTCATGTTCTAGTAGTTATGCATATCCCAAGACTCACTCATGAAATAGGGTATAAGTAAGAATATGAAAAAGGGCTCAAAATAACTATGGGTATGAGGATAATTATGGAACAATAATGTAATGACATGAATAAAAAAAATATAATAAACAGAAATGGATAAGAATTTATAACATGAATAATCCTATATTAGGAATCATTTTAGAATGATTTAAAATTAAAAAAACATGTAAAATTTAAAATCCCCATCTATATATTTACTATTTATAATTATTATTAATAAAAAAAAATAAAAAATTAAAATATTTCATCTATTTTATGATTCCTCCTAGATTATTTTAATGAAAATGACTAATTAGTCAAGAGATTATCCCCCACAGTTAATATCACAAATGGTCCTCTATGTGAAACACTATATTAGATAAGATTATGTGGAAGGAAACAACTACGGATGGTAGATGGAGAGTTATGGAAGATGTAATATAATGAATGTGAAAGAAAATAAATTACAAAAATAATACTCCCCTGATGGAAATCTCAAAAAATATGTTAAAAAAACACATTTCGATGACATGATAGAGTATATGATCTTGTCGATGAAATGGAAAAACAAATTGTATGCACAAAAATATCATATCAATATATATATATATATAATGAATGAATCATGTGTCAAAAATATTCAACTGTATCATCATGATGGGAAGTATCTGATTTAGGGGATTGGGCTGGGAGGAGTAAGAATCATTTGAAGCTAGTGAAGATGAGTCCTCCATCTTCTATGCATGCTTAGTCTAAATATCCCTAGTTGCATCTCTGGAAGTGGCCACTAGAATAATAGAAGATAAAATCACTGAGTTGGTGGTTAGGGATGTGAACAGGGAAAGTGGTGTTGAAGGATGTAGATCATGTTGAGTAGTAGGTGTGGGAGAGAGTGTAATTTCAATGTTCTCAAGAGCAAGTCCAATAATTCTCTATATGTAGTCGAGGCACTGATCCATGACATTGAGGTGGTACCTATCCAAAGTAGTGGTAGAGAGTTCGATGGGAAGTGCGGTTTGTAAGGGTCAATTTTAAGGATAGTGGGAGAGGAGAGAAGGGAAGAAGAATTGGAATAAGGTGGAGAGTTAATGCCCACTTGTAGAGGGGAGGTGATGGAATTTGAGCAGTAGCACCCATGGGGGCAGGTGGGTCCTCTCCCACCACAGCTAGTATTGGGCGATCTAGCATGATCATTTAGATGTTCCAGTATTTTGAAACCTTCCTCACATGAATAATAATGAGATAGATTTCTATGGACATTCTATGATATCATGAGGGATATTGGACTCAATAAACCATATTATATTTTTAACCAAGTGTAATAGAACTCACCAATCTGGATACCATGATAGCCAAAAAACATAAAGTGGAAGTAGGAAGTGGAAAAGTAAGGGAAGGTGGAAAATTCAAATCAGGCAATGCAGGTTAGTATCTCCCTATCATGTTTAGATATAATTCTCTTCTACTCATGTAATGGGAAGAGAATTGAGTTGAAATAATGTTGGATGAAACTGAGGGGTGGATATTGGGTCAAAGTTCACTTTTGGTTGGTGGTAGTGTACCAAACACTTATTTCTATAAGCTCCCAATAAACAACAGTTAGGTTGGAGTGGTCTATGAGGGTGAGGGTATAAACAAGGGGTGGGTTAGATAGATAAGGGTAGAAGATACACCCTCAACTAAAATCATCCATCATTAGTGAAGAGCATCACCCACCATGTTGAATTCAAACTGTACATACTTTGTTGCTTTGTGTCTCTCGGTATATGGATGGTTTGTACTCAAAGGTCATATAAAACTAAAAAAATACATCTTTAAATGTGGTAGTGCTAACCTGGATAGTGTTAGGTTGATGTATGTGGACTAAAAATTCCTTAATCTCCTCTAATAGTCCCCGCTGGTCTGGGATTCTATTGTCCAGGACCTAGATTCCCAACTGAATTGTCCTCTATGAAAATAAACATAGTTTTTCTGCTGTATGATGATTCTCATTAATGGAAATATAGTGGTGCTGTTGAGATTGATCAACTTATAGAACATGCTATGGTGGAGCATTTTCTGATTATATAGAAGGCCCAAATGAGGTAAAAACTGGTTTAGGTGCATTATATACAGTCATTGATGGCTCCAATGTAGTGGAACTGGGGAAGATGTTTTAGTCACGCTTGATAGTGATGTGCAAGAAGTAGGGTTCATTGCACTGGTTCACTCAACGACTGAATCAGGTGTTTTGGATGTAAATAATGGTTTCATTGTATCTTCAAAGCTAGAAGATACTATCAAAGATGTGTTTTTTGGTATAAGAGGAGGCAATATCACCATGGATGGAAGATGGTGAGGTAGAAGATCTACTACCACATGCCCTAATGATGTCTTGATCTAGACTTGACAGAGTGTCAGTCACACCTAATTAGTATGAGGCATTGTATACTTACCACCATCTCGGTCCCAATATTTCAAGGATGAAAATGGTATAATAGAAGAAAACAGAAGAAAATAAAAATAAAAAAGAAAAAATAATGATAAACCATAAAAATAAATGTACAGGGTGTGTGAATCTCGAGAACAAGGTGTGTAATATGTTAATGATTCCATCCAATGTGATCTGGATACACACATTAATTGGTCTGTGTTTGGACAAATCAAATAACACGACATGTATTACAGAGATAAGTCAGTGGTATGAACATGGGAATATAGACATGTATGAGCCCAAACATGGAATGTCCCATGTTGGTGCAAAAAATAGAAAAACACAATTTGTACTGAACATACACGTCGTTTTAGTGAACAAGGAAAATGATTTTGTGTGTTCCCTGACATGGGAAAGCCATTTAAAATGGGGTACACAATGTATAATGAACATATAAAACCTATATTGTTACTTGGGTATACTGTTCTTGTGGTCTTCCGAACATGGGTTATTTAAAATTTGATTCGAGGAATGTGTACATTGAACATGGTGAATTCATACACCATGTGTTTTGAAATTTAAAATAGAAATATTATATTTTCATATGTGATGTACATTTCATGTGAACTTCATTTTTGCCTGGGTATTGTGGGTTTGAATGAATGCCTCCTTAATCCTAAAATCGCATACAATGCATCAAAATATAAATGAAACAGAAGAATAAATCCTATTTTTTGGATTCGAGGGAGATTGAATGGTGGAGCAGTAGTACCTCCCCCTCAAGTGTCAAAACATGAATTCAGAGGTCTGCCTCTCCATTTATAGAAAACTATATTACATGTTGTGTACCCAAAATTACATCCACTATTCTTGGTTAAACAATCAAATTTCTTGTTTTCTCCTCTAGTAGGTGGCCTTCCAGGTCTATTTTCTAATTTAATGCATCAAAATTTAGTAGGTGAGGGTACAAAGTTCATAGCACCACCAAAAATGGAATGTAGATTCTCTATCAGCTACCAAATACTTCTCTAATGTTGGACCCAACATTTGAATCTGATGTGAATGATGGGTTTCTCATTTTCTTATATACAGGCATGCACTCGAGATGTCTGAACTGTGTTCCAGGGAATGGTACACTGTATGTGCTTATAATGTACACACCCTGTATATTAAAATTTTTTCTAAGCTTCCATGATTAGTAACTTTTACTATAAATTCATGAAAAATCTCCTCTAACAACAAAATAATGTAATTTATCCATGAAATAATGTGTATCTAGTGAAAATGTGTTTTAATAGTCTATTAAATGAATAAATTAATATACAAAAATTTGGATCATCAATATATTTTGGAAAGCATTGGATTTACAAATTTTCATATCGGACTTCGGAATTCTTCGCACGTTCTGTTTCGGTTTTCCCTTGACAATGACTATTATAGATTTTGGACTAGAGGTTCGTGGTCTTTTGGGGGTTCTTGCATGAAAGTTTTCAAATGGTCACCTGATTTTGATTTTGATACTGAACCCCCCATCGTCCCTGTTTGGCTTGGCTTCCCGGGTCTGCCTTTGCACCTTTTCAAACACAATGCTTTATTCTCAATTGCCCGACTCTTTGGTCAGCCTCTCAAAATGGATCACGCTACACTAAATTTGACACGCCCCTCGGTTGCAAGGATATGCACAGAAATAGATATCTCTCAAGAGTTGCCTTCGAGATTTTGGATACAAAATGGGTGGTCTGGATTTATACAGACTGTAGTGTTTGAGAATGTCCCAGATTTTTGTAAGAAATGCTTTAAAATTGGTCATCCTACTAAAAGATGTGGGATCGAAATATACCCACCTCACCCACGGACACATTTCAAATCAGTGTGGGTTGAAAAGACTGCTCCAGAAATGCTACCTACTGACCAGATTGGCTTTCCCGCGAATGACTTGATATCCAAGAATAACCCAAGCAATCAACTGGTTAACACCAGTGAAAATGCCAGCCTTCATTCTATAGGGGTGGACTCTGTACCTGGAAGTCATGCGTATAATAAGGTTGGTCATGAGACTAGTGAGGCTAAGATTTCTCAAGTGAAAGAAGATTTTCATCTAAAAGATCGGAAAGTGGAAATCAATGTTGACCCTACCTCAAGTGAAGATGTCACTGAGCTTTCTCCAAAGGCCTATACTAGTCAACAGGAGGGGGAGGGTTAAGCTCAATCTGACACAGATGATCCCATTCAAGATGAGCTTGACAAACCCTGTCAATTGGAGGAAGAATTCCTGAAATCAAGTACTAAGAAAGGGAAGAAGCCGCTAGTTGACGCAGACGGTTTTATTACTCCGAGTTATAGACACACAATAAAGAGCAAGGATCGCTCCAAAATAGAAAGAACCATTATTACAAGATCCCTTGCTGCACATGCAAAAGAAGAAAATGATATTCCTCCACAGCCCGTGACAACTGAAATGTCATCTGACTCAGACACAACAGATTCAGAAGCTTCCTCTAGTGAGGATGATAAAAATGACCCTGCATATAGAGATGCTTACGTCATGGAGGAAAAATTGGACTTCTCAAAAGAGCATGATTCGTGGATAGATGAGAATGACAGAATTGCCTTTCGGAAATATAAAAATGGGGACATGACCGCTGACACTTATCTTGAGCTCCGAAAAAGAATGTTTCTCTTTGTTTGTGAGGAATTTAAGAAGAACCCAAATTTCAATTTCAATGAAATTCCATGGAAATGATTAGTCTTTCTTCCCTGGGCATGTTTCGTTTGATGATACTTTTCTCCTGCTTGTTTCGGTCTGCTTCATTGAAATTCTGTTTTGAAGGGACCTTGTTTTCTTGTCTGCTTTTGCTGCTTTGCTCTGGATGGTTGGACCAACTGGAGACACCCACTGCAAATGCCGGGATGGCTCTCTCTTCTAGACTTCCCCAGCTGCAGACTCTCTGTTTTCATGCCACTAGAATGTTGTTGGCCGAATCCCCAGCCTTTTTTATTTCCTTGAGCCATATGATGTTTTTTTCCAGTGCTGTTTCTGCTGCTATCTGCCTGCTTTGTAAGTATATGCTGCTGTCCTTGCCTGCCTTTGGTTTTTGGCATCTCAGGCTGGATGTCTCCGCGGGATTGAACACCTGGAGGCCACCCCTGCATCATCTGCCGGATCTCATTCACACCGGAAGAGTGGAGATCCTCTTGTGATTTATGCTGCTCAAGGAAGGAGAAGGCCAGATGCTTTCCAAGGGGACACCGGGATTTTTTACCCAAGGCTGGAGAAGGCACTCATGCCCAGCCAGGTCCTGTGGGGATAAATCGCAAGGCTTTTATTGGTGGGCTACAACCAAGATGTGCCAAGCAGTGGTGGTGAAACCCACAATCTCCGTATTTTTTGATGATGAAGGCTGGTTTCGATCTTGGATTGCTGCATTTTGCTGCTGGTTTGTCTGGTCTTCTTTATATGTTGTCTCTTTTATTCCCTGCTGGTGTAAGCCATTTACACCTCGAGTCTGTAATGCTACGCTTATTTTTTTAATAAATTCCGTTTGGGGCATGAATTGGGAAACCAATTCATGCCACCATCTTCTAAAAAAAATGTAATAATTTTATAAATTTTAATCACATTATTTTAAATTTACAATATCTACATTTAACCTTATAAAACAATAGTATGATTGTAATTCTCATATAAATTAATATTAATAATTTGTTTTAATTAAGTATTTTAATTACAAAATTCACTTTTGGATTTCATTGAAAACTATATAATTTTTCTTATAATTAGATTTATTTTATTAAAAATATTGACAAATATGGGATATAAAATATTTTTATTCTTTAAAACACACTTTATAACAAAATTTGTTTTTACACAATATGTGTGTTTATTTATAAATTAATATTTCACACCATTATAATTTTTATATCATAAAATGTCTGTAAAATATCACATATAAATATTTATATTATCTTAATAGGTGTTTTATATTTTTTCCCTAAAAATTAATCACTATAGTTGAAAATTTATTACCCTAATAAAAAAAGTGGTAAAAATTGATTAGTAAAAGGGAATGAGATAATAAATCTCAAAATTATTTTTTCAAATGGATGGTTGAGGTGTGGCTCCACCAGTCCTCACCTCCCCTTCCACATTTTTTCCTTTTTTATTGTTTTCCCTTTAATTGTAATATTTAATTATTGAAAACATAAAGGGAACGTCCAAAATTTCCCTCCTCTTCACTTATAAAATGGGATCCTTCCACCATTTCATGTTTAACCATTCCCATCAAAAATATTTTTAAAAAAATAAAACTAAAAGATCCCTAGAATGTAATTTCAAAATTATTATTGAGAGATCTTGAATTTATGTACTCCTATTATGGATTGTGTGTAAAAATGTCATTTTTATCACTGGATCTAGGATTGGGTGTCTGGGGCACCTCAGTGACCTTCATGTCATTAAACTAATATAGACTATAATCTGAACTAAGAATCAAGGTAAAGTTTATAAAACTGATCTGAGGTGTCAAATGTTCTATTCCATATATTATTTTGTTACACTAGTGATATTGGAATAGAGTGTCTATGACCAAAAATTGTATTCCACTAAAATTAATTAAGCATTGAGGATTCTTCTATGACCAAAATTTTATCGTTGTATGATCTTGGATTATCCCTATATTGTCATCTATGTAAAAAAAATTATGTATTCATTTAATGTGTGTATTATTTATTATGGTAGATTCATGCTTAAAATTGAAAATTTCAATGTATTCCTAACAACATGGGAAGAATATCGAATGTTATGAATATAAAAATTTCATACGCTAACTCACCCCTCCCCTCTCAAGGTGTATCATGTTACAACAAGTAGTATCATAGCTTGGATTTTTGGAATTGAATAAAGTTGTTAAATATCAATAAAATGAACATATTGATTGATAATGATGGTCCACTATTTTATAGTGTAAATTACTGGTTTTATAAAAACAAAACATGATCCAAATTTTTATTTCCTATGTATATGTTTTATCTTCATGAATGAATGGTTTATAGGTTATCGATACGTCAAAAAAATACATGATTGAAGTAGATAAGAAGTTGTATGATGTTAATTCCTAATATCATAATGTTTATTCTAAAGATCTATCAAACAATATTAACATGAAGTTCCTGACTTGATCGAGTTTCAATGAAATGTGGGATAATGTAGATAATATATATATAGGTTATAGAATGGTGAAGGTGAGAAATTATCATATGATTGAAAATAATTTCAATGACTTCTAGATACTCCCTGAGAAAAATATTGATATTTTATTCCACTAAAACACTGAGGTTATTGAAGATATCTAATGTCTTTGTGAAAAATTTGAGGACATATATATCATTAATAATACCTTATAGTGGTTTCCAACTCTGTAAAACCTTGAAGTTTCAAATCTAAATGAAATATATATAACCAAGATATCTCCGGAAGATTTTTGAAGTAGTTTGGTGGCCTATGAAATGTGATTTAATCAAAAATTAATGTCAAAAAGACCAAGGATATTGAGTTAAAACCATATAAAATATAAATATATCTGAAAGTGGAAATGAAGAATATGACATGGATGATGAAATTATGTCTCCACTATCTAAACAAATTCCTTCTAGGGAAAGGTAGAGTTGAAGTAATGCTTCCCTTGAAATGATTTCAATATGGGAAAGTGAGATAAATTTATGAAAGTCATTTATGAAGATTTAGGAATGAGTAAAGTGAATTAGAATTCATTCACTGACCACAATATAGAATATCTCCGTAGAGAGAGACAAATATTAATAGATCACCTTTAATGAAATTGGTATGGTACATATTAGAATTAAAATGCTTGGATGGTATGAATACTATATATAAGAAGTGGATATAGAGTTCAAATTTGATAAATATGATTCTATGATGTCCACTATTGAAAAGGAAAAATTGTAAAAGGTGGAAGACAATTAACCATAACGTATTATTGATCTCAAGTGAAAACTAAATGGATCTCTAAAAGAACTATATATTCAAAAAATGAAAATTAGTATGATTAGTGGATTATAAATGATTTTTCATAATATATAGGTCATATCAAATAAATATTGTCCAAAATGATGAGGAAAAAATATTAAAAACTCAATCAGGTGATCCATAAATAATTAATGGGATTTAAATAGAAAACAGAAAAAAATATAAGGTGATCTATAACCTTAGTTAATATATACCATAACATAATAATAACATAGTTTCCCTTAAAGAAGATTAATTTTCATTGAGATGAAATTTTAAAATTGAATTGAAATTGAAATATTCATAGAAAATGATGCAATCCAAGATTTATATTGAGGAATAACTATTAGAATGTGATATATGTTTATCTAAGTGTGTCAATAAAATAATTAGTAAATGAAGATGTAGATCCATTGGTATAATTCGGATGGGTTGTAATTTTGATACATTGAATGTAGAAATAGAAACAAGTCAGAATAAACTGATGTTTAAGGTAATTGATTTTAGTGAAAAAACTAATAAACAAAATGTACAAACTAATATATCTCAAATATGGTAAATCCTAGGGTAAGTAAACATGTTATAAAATATGAATTATGCATAAAATTTAGAACATAATGAAGGATAAAAACTTTTGTAAAAATGATGGATAAAAGATCACTCCTCTTATGAAATTACTATTATATAGATTTCTAGGATAAAACATTTCATACTATGAAGATGTGGGGAGATTTTAGGATCAAGAAACACCTTGATGTTGATAAAATATAATGAGACCATAACCTTAATAATAGAAAATAAATTCTATGGATATTGTTTTAACTATTATAATTTTTGTCACAAAGACATTGATTTTACAATGAGAAGAACTAGAATTTACAACCAAGAGAGTCAAGGAGATAAAAATACAAGGAATCCCAACATGACTATATTTTCAAATAGATATTATCTACATGAAAAGGAAAATTATTATAATTAAACAACTAGTGTTGAAAAGAATTAGGAGAGGACATATCATGCCTCAACTCAACTTGGTATTTCATAGAATAAAAAGAAGAAAATAAATAAGGTCATTAATTATCACGTATATAATGAAAAGTGACAGCTAGATTATTAATAGTGGGATTCGTGCAACATTACTATATATATAAACAGGCAAATTAATTTTAATAGAATATTTTCTGAAATAGTGTTCTTTGGAAATTATGTGGATTTCATGATCAATCAAGGTGGAGATTCCCAATAAGTAAAGGACATGTTAAATAAGATATAAGGTCATTATGTTTATAGAATAAATCACAATATATTGAGTGTGATTCAACTATTTGACTAGAGATATCAAATCTCATTTAAAAATATGAATTAATTATCAAAGTAATCCCTTAGAAAAAACTCATTAAAGAATAAATGAAAAACCATAATATATTCCAGATTGAAAAAAATGTTTTTATATTAATAGTTTAGGTGGAGAAAAAATTAGATCACTGATGTCTTGTCAATATTCACAAATAAATAATGGAAAACTTATAAAGAAGAAAATCTGCAGTGTATATTACAAATCTTGTGTGAGATAATTAAAATTCATGTAATTATTGAATAATTGTAAAGTGGGTTTGAAATCTATATGATTATAAAAAGATAAGGGAATCAAATCCCATCGATCTTTTATAAAATAAAATCCGTGGACTAATGAACATATTAAGAACTATGAAAAAACATATGATTAATACACCTTATATCATGATTTATTACATAATGAATCCTTTAATATAATATCAGAAAATCATAAGGAATAGTTTCATTGGGTTATTATATACATATCAGGAAAACATGAAATATGGGTACAACAACATTATTTAAAAACACCAAAACACGAACTTATATTTCATCAATCATCTAATACCGTATGGGATAACCTGAGGATATTCATATGAAATGGTTGAGATGTAAATACAATTAAGGTAATAATAAAGGTATACCATGATGAAAGAAAAACATGTTTTCCAGTTGTTTTATCAAGGTGATATAAAATCGGTGATAATTATATATATAAATATTGAATAATTATATAAGATTATAACTTCAAGGTTACCATAGAATATGGAAACAATATTCAACATGACATCATAAGCATAAGTCTGGGATTACCATTGAGGCATCACAACATAATGTTCTTAGTGTAACCTCTCATATTCCATATATGTAATCTCATGAGATGAAAACATTACAATGTGAATTATAGGGATATAAAATATTATGACCCCTATCACATTAAAATAATGTATTTACATTAGTCTCTCACCTAAATCATAGAAAACATAAATGCCTTTAATCCCTTTTAATCTAGTACCTAATGATAATGTACTATATAAATTGAATTCCCCAATGAATTAATTATAGGTACTTCTAGGTGAATACCCTTGATTGGAAATGGTGATGGGTATTCACTACATAAATGTTTGGTATGAAATATCCCAATATAATTTCTACTACATACCAAGTGTACTTATATATTAATGGAAGGGTATAATGAGAGTTAAAGTATTTATATCATTATACGGAAACCACAAGGATAATAAAAATTATGTATAAAAACACATTAAAACCCGAATACATAGAAATAAAATTGAATAATACAATGAAATTTCTTGATTAAATAAAAGGAGGTGTTAATCCCAATAACGTGATTTAGTTCTTCTAAAAGCATTGGAGGATCCTCTTAAGAGCATGGGAACTCCCTTGTAGGGATTTATATTGGGATAGGGGAGTAAATTCATTATATACTCGTTTTTAATGTAGGTAGTCTGAGGTTGGGATGGTATTATAGAAAACATAGAAGGGAATTCATAATGAATTTCCAAAATCAGTTTTTTGGACTCTAATGATAAAATAATCATAAAAAAACCAGAAAAAGTTTTTTACTAATTATTTATACTAAATAGGAGTAGTTTTAAAATTTTATAAGTCAAATATCCCAAAATTTTAAAATAATCCTATTAGTTATGTGGAACTGAATCATTCCGAGTAATAATTAATTTTGAAACCAAACAACATAACATTGGTTGTGTTGGATTCACTAACGATTTATAAAAATAATAAAATAATTTGAAAAAAAATTATTCTAAAGGGGAAGCATTTATTTAGTCTCATATGAATTTTATATAATTTATTACAACACTTTATATTCATTATGATGTCAAAATACAATCCATATATTTATACAGTATTTAATTTTTACCCAAATATTTGACTATTATTGAAAATTTAGAACAATTAACCATTGGAAAATTTTGACATTCTAGTTTCAAAAATAATATTTATTTTATCAAAATATATTTCTAAATTCTATAATGCACACTTTCATATTAAAAACTTGTGTTTTCTAGAAACTTCTTGTTATGTTGATAATTTCAATTTTCTGACTCTTTTAAAGATTAAATTGGATAAAATTAAATTATAATACCATTTATATAATAGATATTTTATAATAATTTTAAGTGAATAAAACATTAATTTAAAATTCTAACACTTATCAGAAATATTGTTTTTAATTATAACTATATATTTTCTAAAAATAAGATTTTTCTTTCATCATATAAAAATTTAAATTTCATCAATACATATATAATTATTAATATAACGTAATCATAATGTTTGATAAAAATAATTATTGTTTAATTATAAATTAAACATACCAATTCATACTACTATTTCCATGATACAGAACCCTTTATTACACCATTGTACGTGCGAAGGGTATGGTTTATGATGGTGGAACTTTCTTGGGGTGGTTAGGAAAACATGCGTTGGGTTGTGGTCTTGATAACTTAGAAATTATCCATTAAATAGTTTCATTCTTATTTAGGTTGTTTAATTTCATCCTAGTCATGGTCAGGGGAAAATCCCAATGATTTTATACTCTATTGAAATTTATAATAATTGGGATTACAGTGTATGATCCAATTATTCAAGGCCATCACTTCTTTAGGCTATTACAATTAGACAATATCATAACCCTAAATATATATTAATCATAAATGTCATTTAAAAATAACAATATTATAAATTTTTAAGATGATTAATGTCCTTCTAATTATAACTAGATAAATTTTATAATAAAAAATTTACTCCCTGTGTTTTCAATACCGATATTTTGATTTTACTCATTTAAAATGGGAATTTCATTTATAAAACATTTTGGGCTGTAAAAGCCTTAATTCTTTCGAAATTTATCATATGAAATTCCATATCATGCACTAAAACATTGGTCTATATTTCTATTTATTTTCCTCTTCTAGTTCCTATGATTCTTACTCCAACATGTTTTTCTTCCACAACACCATGATAAGGTGTGTTGTCTAGTTTCATGGATGTTTTTATATGTGGCCTAAGATCTTCAATAGATACTCCTCATTTTAATATTAGTTCTATAAGGGTACCTAGTCTTTATTCATGACATGTGATGGTTTTGGTATGTACTGAAGGATGAAAATGTAGTGGAAGCCTGGCATTTGGTAGGGCCTGCCATTTCTGTTTCCGTAATCAATTACCAATCCGAGATCAATATGATGATAAATTCCAGTTTAGACAGATCAAGATAAATCATCTAGAAAAAAGAATAAAAAGGAACCTGATCTTAGAGATAGGATCATTCACATCATGTTTAAAATTAATTTAAATAATTTTTATAGAAATTATATACCTGGATATTTGGTACATTCTTCAGTGATGATGTTGATAATCTGAAATGAACCTTCCAGGTTGTCTTATTTCTCTCGCAAGGATCCAAACCAGAATCCCTCTAGCAGAATACAACATGGGTTTTGATGGCCTCTGTTCAACACCACACATTCTACGGGTGCTAGTGCGGTGAAGCGAGTGTCTTACATCGGTCATTCATGATTGAATTTTTTGGTCTTGAAGAGAATCACTTGTTCTTGAGAGGGAGGAGAAGAGGATATTAGAGATAAATTGTTTTTTCTCAAAACTTATCTCACCACCGACAATTCATTTCACAAGGAGTAATAGACAAATAGACTTACCTTCCAATATAACTACCTGGGGTATCAGTTACAATAATTAATTCCATAACAGTAAATATATATATATATTCATATCCATAGAGAAAAATAATGTTATATAATGAAAATGAAAACACAATTATTCATGGTGTTCCCACTTTCAAAAAAAAGAATCATAAATGAAATCCCATTCCACATAATGATAATAACATTTTTGTTATTTTTTATTCTAGAAACTATTTAAGTAATTAGTTAACATATTACAACTAATTATTTTACAACCGGACTCACCTTGGTCAGCTCGAACTCCACTTCCATCCATTGAACACGTGCATAAAAGAATAAATAATTTACCCACATCAATAAATATATAATTTAGAAACATGTAAATAAATATTTATTAAATTCTCAATAAAATAAATAAATAATTTTTATTTAAAATATGCAATAATTTTAACTTGAAAAAAATTATTCCACAGTCTTGAGAATATTATCTATTCCATTAATTATATTTAAATAGAATAAAATCGAGACCAAAAGAAGCACTTAGTGTGTGACCATCTAGAATTATTTCTCATTTTAATTATGGAGGCTTGCCTAATGTCCAAGCATACTTTCTAGAAAAGGTTTAAGTCACCCAAGAGAAAAAACTTAATGTTGTAATGATGACATCCACATACAAAAAATAATTGTGTAATATAATTCATTTGACTTAATATCAAATCAAGAAGGTTTCCTGATAGTGTCAAAAACATGTTATCTTTATAAGTCATTCTTTTAAAACATAAAATAAACTCTTTGTTACCCCATTTCCATGGAATTTAGGGTTATATTTCTATTTTAATCAAACGATCAAGATATCAACATACATAAATGGAAGGGAAAAATCCTTCCTCGGCTTATCCATTAGTAACATGTCACACATGACACTCCCAACATACCCTAATTCCTTCCAACACCTGGAATTATAGTTTTTATGAATAAATAAATGTGCATGAGCCGTGACATGCATTAATGATAATATTAAATTCTATGGATCATTACACACACTCATATTTTGGAATATATGATGACTATAAAACATGCAGAATTACTATAGGTGGGTTTGTTCGCATAACCTCTCATATTGAAGAATACCAAGTGAAAACATAATTAGAAGAAGTATAATATGGTTATGAGTAGTCGCACCTAAAAAATTTATACAATATTTCCCATCATAGTTTTTCATCCAATCATACAACTATATTTACAAATATTGTCATAGCCCTTAGAAGTTCTCATCATATTGGGGAACTGAAATGACATTGTCAATGCTACAAATACTCTAGAAAATTATTAAATAATAGTCAAGAACAATAATGAAAAATATTTAATAACATATTTAATATTTAAATACAACAAATATTTATGTTATCTAAGTACAAATAGTTAGTTTTAAGACAAAAACTCAAACAAACTCTCACTTGCACTAGAGAAAACTGCCAACGACTTTCTGTCCAGTAGACCTCACATGATGATCATGTTTCTTCTATTTCAAGGATTTAGTCAAGGGGTCTACCACATTGTCTTCCATGGAAATGATTCTCATATCATCTTCACCTATCTGAGAAAAATCCCTCAAGTGATGATACTTCCAAAGTATGTGCTTTGTCTGCTGATGTGACAATATCTCTTTTGCAAGATCCAACGCTGCAATTTTATCACAATAGAGAGTGATGGGATATTTACTACTAGGATCCACATCTAGATCTTGGTTCAAGCTTCACATCCAAACTACTTATTTATCTACCTTAAAAGATACTAAATACCTGAACTCTACTATAGAATCCACTACCACACTCTTCTTTTAGCAATTACATCTCACAACACCTCCATTCTATGTGAAGATATATCCTATCAGCGACTTCATGTCATTCTAATCAGTAGGGAAACTAGAATCTGCATATCCTCTGATGCCTAGTTCCTCATATCCACCAAAAACTGGGAACATATCCTTAGTACCCCTCAGATAAATATGGATAGTCTTGACTACCATCCAATGGATGTCACCAGGGTTTGCTTGATACCTTCTTAAAAAACTTAATGCATAGGAAAGATCTAGTATCATACATAGCATGGAATACATGACTGACCCAATCTGTAATATGTATGGAGTCCTTGCCATTCATTCTCTTTCCTCAAGTATTTAAGGATACAATTTCTTGAAAATATGAATTCCCTGTGAAGTATCTAACAATCCCCTCTTGGATTGTTACATAATGAATCTCTTCAGTATCATGTCAATGTATATTCTTTGACTTAGTCCCATAAATCTATTTGATCTATCATGATAGATCTTGATCCCAAGAATATATATCCCCTCACGTAATTCCTTCACGGATAATAATTGATTCAATCATGAATTAATAGACTGTAAGAATGGTATCTCATTTCCAATAAGTAATATGAATTAATATATACTATTATGAAAATGACTACACTCCCACTAAACTGTTTGTAGACTCAAGGTTCACATTCGTTCTTTATAAAATCAAATTCCATTATGGCTTCATCAAAATGAATGTCCCATGAGCTCGATGCTTACTTTATTCCATAAATGTATTTTTTCAACATTCATACCTTATTAGATTCCTTTAGACTACAAAAACCTTCACATTGTGTCATTAAGACATCTTCTTGAAGGTTCCCATTAAGCATGGCTGTTTTGAAATCCATTTTCCAAATCTCATGTTCATGGTAAGCAGTATGGGACAATAGGATTCAGATGGATTTTTGCAAACATCTGATGGAAAGGTTTCTTCACAGTCAATGCCTTGATGCTGTTTAAGCCCTTTTGCAACCAATCGTGTATTATTGATACTGAATTATCCTTCCATTTCCCGTTTTTCATGAATCCCCATTTTCAATGAACATGCTATACATCAACTAGTGGATTTACAAAAATATAGTATTGGTTTTGGTACGTGGAATCTATTTCAGAATTCATTGTTTGTTTCCACTTTGTAACATCTGTGCCACTTACTACATTCTTGTAGGATAGAGGATCATTATTATAAACTAATAATGAGTCACCAACCTCGATAACTATAAAACCATACCATTCCAGTTATTTAACCTCTCTTGTACTCCGATATAGTAATTGTGTTTCTGGAATAGATATTTTTCCATGGGAATTTGTGGAATATGCTCCTATACAAACTCTTGTGTACCTTGAGACTCAACATCATCGATTTCTATCTCGTTCTCACTATCAATTTTAGAGATGTGCTCCCTCTCAAAGAACAAGGCATGTATTTCCACTATAATTGTTTTTATAAGGGGTCTTATAGGTATTATCCCTTGTTTCTTGGTGATATCCTATAAAGGTACACCTTGTGCCTCAGGGTTCGATTTTGTTACCTGAAGAGGCCTTAAAAATGCTTCGCTACCCCACACATGTAAATTTGATATCATGGATTTTCATCCACTCCAATGGTTGTATGAAATAACATTTATTGATTTAGATGGTACTTGGATTAGGATGTGTGATTCTATTGGTAATTCATATCCCTAAAAAGATAATGGAATACTTTCATGAATCATCATTCATCTCACTATGTCCAACAATGTGTGGTTCCTCTATTCACATACACCATTACACTAAGGCGAGTATAGAAGAGTGAGTTGGGATTGGATCCCAATATCATGTAAGTAATCAATGAATTCTTGATTAAGATACTTTTCAACTCTGTTTGAGCGGAGTTTCTTAATCTTCTTACTCAATGGGTTCTGTACTTCATCCTTGTATTCCTTGTACTTATCAATAGAATATAACTTATACTACCATAATTAGATATATACACATAAACTAAAATCATCAATAAAAGTTATGATATGAGAGTACCCACCACTTACATCAACTAGAAATGGTCAAAACACATCAGTATAAACCAATTCAAGAATCTGTCTAGTCCTTTCCCATTTCCCACTAAATAGGGTAGTGGTCCTTTTTCCTTACAAACACGCGTCACATACACCAAGTGGTTTTAGCTTGAAAGAATCTAAATATCCATCTTCATGTAACTTTGTCAGGAATTCCCCATTTACATGACCTAGTCCGTGATGAACATTTTCGGTGTGGTATGGGTCAGATGAAGAATATTTGTAATTGATTTCCATTACATTGTTTGTGTAATAAAACACATAAATACCATTGTATAAATGCACCCAACAAAAAATAATTCTATCATTATAAAAGAAGAAATATTCATTTATATTCATGAAAAAATCCATCTATATCTAGTATGGATATAGAAATGATGTTTTTGGTCACAAAAATAACATAATAACAACCCTTTAAAACTAGGATCATCCTAGTCAGCAACATGAGGTGGTAGTCCCCGACAACAACAACAGCATGTCTAGTTCTTTTGTATTCTTGTAGATCTACCTCCCCTCGGTCAAATTTCATGAATCTACATTGTTCTAGTATTTGAATACATATGTGAGATGCAATAGTTTTATCCAATACCAAATCTGTAGAAATTAATAAATTTCACTAAAAAAAATTCACCTGAAACTTCCCCTTGCTTCTTTGGATGGGTGCAGTTTTTCATCTAGTGTCCCTTCTTTCCACATGTGAAACAAATAGATTCATTTTCCCTCCCCCCTTTATCTTCCTTTTCTATGATGGGTGGGAAAAAGCTCTGGGATTAAATCTCTTTGCCTTCCCTTTCCTCTTATTTTTCATATAGACATAAGGATTATCACAATTCATATATTTTTCCATTTGGAGAATGAGGATAAGATAATTAGATATAGAATTCTCAATGTTGTTCATATTGACATTGACAAAAAAAATAGAGAAGTTATGTGGTAGTGATGCTAGAATGATATCGGTACCCAGTTATTTGTGATGTTTTAACCATAGAATCTCTAGGATGTCAATATCACCAATGAGCTTGACTACGTGACACACATCTAGGGAACCCTCTCCAAGAATACTCTTAATGGGTCCCTTAGATATATCAATCCTTTACTGTTTTTCTCTCTCATAGTAAAAACCATGAAGGTTATCGAGCATTCTATACGCATCCATGTTTTTTGAGACTTCATGAGTTAACTATATATTAATGAAAGAATCAAACATTGAATTTAAACCATGTTGTTCATATGTTTCTCATATACTAGAAAATCCGCATCACTTGCCTCTTTGGCAGGCAGATTAGGTAATGGTGACTTTATAACGTAAGACTTCCGTTTATGGTGCAAATCAACACAAAGTTATCTAAAACATTACTGGATGTTATTGTTGGTGAGGATGTTTTCTTTATCTAGAATTTATCTTAGTGATAGTGTGGTGGATCTTTTAATTTTATTCTACTATCAAAAGAGAATATTATTTGTACTTTCTTGATTACATTTTATGATAAATAATAGAATAATTTTATTAAGTCTCCCACTATTTTATAAATTCCAAATGTCCCTCACCATTGAACTAGGAATGTCTATTTTATTCGATATTCTTCTGTAAAAGATACATATTATCCTTCTCATAACCCCAACTATGGTCGGTAAATCTATTTGGAGGTATTTAGGAAGGCGGTTCGTTGCCATCTATGGGATTGCAGCTCCATGATCTATTGAGTGGAATCCCCAATCCTAAAATCATGAATTTGATTTCCTCAACACTTTCCTCCAATATTACACCATGCCTAGAAAGGTCAACTCCTCTTGATGTAATATGGTTCAGTCATATCATAACATTCATAAGGGATTATTTTATAAAATTAAGTTTCCCAATAGGGGTTGGTTAAACACATATTTTTATTGATTTTCCCTTAATCATGTAATGGAAGTCTTAGTCTGGATGAATATTTTATTGAGGGATTTTTATCCCTCATGCATAAATTTATTATTATCTCTATCACATGCTAGTTAAAATTTAGTGTATCTTAATTAAGTGATTAACCGTGTCATGATAATATTAACGCAAAAAATAGGTTTATTTTAGTTCCATATTTCAGGATTATTTAATTCATTAATTATGTGATCCCAACCATACATCCACAATGATAAACCATGAATCTGAAAGAAATAAAATAATGTAATGTTAATTATCACGAGATTTTATAATGGTTAGTCTCTCTAGCAGTTGATAAACTAAACCTATCCTATGTAAGAAACACCTTGAACATTTTGGGTTTGTGTTTACCACTTTCCACAAGTCCACATTTGTATCTCCTGTAATTGGATTCACCTCGGCTCCATCTTGAACCGACACAACTAGTTTGGGAGCACCATCCATTACATATTATTTTAAAATCACACATAGGTTAGGGATAAAGGGGCGTTTACATAAACTAAACCATGCGCACACGTTCCCTATATATTAATGAGGAGGGATTTCTAACGATCCAAAAATTTAATTAAAGGAAACCAATCACATAAAAAGGCCTGGTCTAGGACATGATCAACCACATACATGAAATGAATTACATAATTAATAGAAATATAATTCAGTTATTTAATCATTCTCATAATGATTAATTGTGACCGAATCAATTAATTATTATATTTAATTAATCAATCCTTTTATCTTAATTACTTTTCTTGAATTTCCTTGAAATTCTCATTGTTGTACATAAATATACCGTGGAGGTTACTTGGTGAAAGCCTGTTTGAATCTACCCAACATGTATTATATTCTTATACTATTTTACTCCTTGACATATGGCATACATGATTCTTCAATGCATAGGGTAACAACCTATAGTACTATTTATACATGATATTTATTTCTGAACATTACAAAAACCCTAAGGTTTTATCTTTTTGTAATTTGGTAATGTACACGGCGTGTAGTTCCAACTAAACCGAGAGTACTAACATCACTATATTTTCCAAAGTACACACTTAGGTATATGGAGTGTGAGTCAAATTTCAAATATTTCAGAGTGCACAACATGTAAAATGGGATACATTTCATGTTGTCTCTTGGTTACATGGTTACCAGTCACCTCAATCCATTTATGGGATACAAAGATTGACCCAAAACTCAATGGGACCAAACGCAGGGTCCAGTGGTCCACATGGAGTGTAATCAAGTAAGCACGTGCCTATATGTCCCGGTCAACACACATTGTAAAATTAATTACACCACGTTTAAAAATGAAAATGCTTTGAGTAATTTATGAATTACTCCCAATGCATTGAACATGACTACACAGCATGTAGTCAGTATTACATGGCATGTATGGATGAGAAAATGAAATTCTAGACAGAACACATGGTGTGTACTTTTGTGTCACCTAGATAGAATCATCAGTGCCTTGGGATGAGTTACTCTATTTAATTTTTATCCAAAAATTATTCATTTCAATTAAATGTATGAGAAATGAAAGTGGAATACCAAATCCTGAAAAAAAAAATTACAAGAAAAATTATCCTTGAATGGAAACACTAAATTATTAAATCATAAATCATCAAAAATTTATTCAAATAATTATAAATGATGATGAACGTTGATCTCATACCACTTGAAGAATCTGAACATAGTGGAAGCGCGACGGTTGAGAGGGCCCAAATTTTCCTTTGCCGTATTCGTTGAAACATTTGGGATGAATACGACGACAAACACCACTATACATGAATTATGATATAATATCTAGATAAGAGATGAAAAGGGCGCTAGATCCTAGAGAGAGGATCATACATATCATGTTTATAATTAATTTAATAATTTCGGCAGAAATTTAATACCTATATAATGGGTAATTATTTATTGATTATGTTGATCTTCCGGAATGATCCTTCTGGATTGTCTCGTTGCAATTGAAAGGATCCAAACTAGAATCCCTCTAGCGGTGATCCACACATGTTCTAATGGCCTCTGATAGAAAGAACTTATTCTCCAGGTGTTAGCACGGTGAAGCGAGTGTCTTACATCAGTTGTTCTTGATCACATATTCTTCAGTTATGAAGAACGTCTCTCGTTCATGAGAGGGGGAAAGAGGAGATTTGAGAGAGAAACTGTTTTGGATCAACAATTCTCTCACCACAAACAATTCAGTTCACTAGGCATAGTTCCATAATAGGTGTACCAATCTATTTGACGACATATGTTTTCAGTTACAATATTTGATTGCTTAAAATCAATTAAATACATTCATAACCTTAGATAAATCTCATGCTATATAATAACAATAACAAAAACATTTGTTTTGGGAATCCAACTTGCGAAAAAAGGAATCATAAATGAACTCATGTACCACATAATGATAACAACGTTATAATTATTTTTTCTTGTGCCAACTTGTTAAAAAATTACTTAACGCCTTTCAACTAAATATTTTACTACCAGTCCGGCCTTGGTCTTCTCGAACTCCACTTCCATATATTGAACACCGGAATAAATAAATAAATAAATTATTCTCTTAAATAATTAATTTAATTACAAACTAGTAAATAAAATGTTATTAAATTTTCAATAAAATAAATAAATATATTTTATTTAATTTATTATATCATTTTAACTTCAATAATATTATTCCATGGTCTTGAGAATAATATTTATTCCATTAATTAAATTCAAATATCATTTAATTTAGACTACAATAAACACTTAGTGCATTACCCTCTAGTATTTATTATCTTTGGCTCTAGGTGGGCCTACCCAAAGTCCAACAGTGCTGTTTAGAAATGGGTAAATAAATCCAAGAGAATAAACTTAATGTCACAACAATGAAATCCACATATTAATGATCACTATGTAATATAATCCATTTTTCTAAATATCTCATCAATCTGGATTCATGACAGTGTCATCAACCTCTTTGCTTGATACATCATTCTTTGACTACCTGAAATAAACACGTCGTTACACCATGGGAATGGAATTTAGGGATATGGTTCTATTTAAATCAAATAGATGAGATTTAAACTTCAATAAATAGTAGGGGAAAATCCTTCTTTGACTTATCCATCAATAACATGTCACGCATCATGCACCCAATATACCCTACATCCTGCCAATATATGGCATGATGATTTTTTTCAGTAAATCAAAGTGTTCATGTCATGAAATGAATTAATTATATTTTTAAAGTCTATGGGCCATTACACCCACATGAAGATTGGAATATTGGATGACTCCAAAACACATATATTTCTAATAGGTGAATCTGTTCTCATAACCTCTTGTCTTGGATATTACCTAGTGGAAACTTCATGAGAAAATTCATATATTTTTATAAGTACTCTCACCTAATTTTCTATATATTATGTGTTCCATAATAGTTTTTCATCCAATCGTAGAACGATATTTGAGAATACATTCATAGACATTTAAGGTTATCATTATAGTGGGGAACTTCTACGACCTTGTCAATGCGACAAATACTCAAAAAAATTATTAAATCACAGTCTTGAAGAACAATGAGCAATATGAAATAAGATGTTTAATATTTAAATGAATTAAATATTCATGTAATAAATGTACAAACTATTGGTTCTAGGGCACTAATTTTAACATGTACATCTTCAAGAGAGATACAAGGAACACATCATGTACATTGGAAATATTAGACTGGAGTGTCGTTCGATGGGAAAATTCTCTGATGTGATGAAGGATCTCGAAGTGGGTAATGTAGCTAGGAATTAGATTTCCCATATTTCAGTAACTCGTGAATTTCATCATTTGTTGTATATAGAGGAATACTTTTTCTCGAACCTCAAAATTTATGTCTCATTAATGATTTTGTGTATATCTTTTTCATCAACATTATTCCCATTTCATTAAATGTTGAATGGTTTGAACCATCTCTTCTAACATTTATATAAGATAATGTGTTGTAATCTTATTATATACAACATAATCCCATCATGTTGTAGTCTAAATCAACTTCTCATGTAAAACCTTATGTGGTTCAATTTTAATATTGGAATGGAAATTATTTTTTAATGGGAACACCACTAGGGGAAGGTGTTGGTCCAAATACCCTTGTAAATCCATTTAAAATGATATTAGAATATGCTCTAGTGTTTTAATGGTTCCATTACACTTACTATTTTTTTGAGGGTGATAAGCACAACTAAAACTCAAATCTATATACTACACATACTAATGCATAATCCAAAACCCTAAGGTAAACCTAAAATCATGATAAGATAAAATGATTAATTACACTCCATGTAGTGTTAATACATATCTTATTTATATCATGGATATTTTCCCAAGATATAAATCATATTTCACATTAATTAAATGTGTTTACTCTGTTAGGTGATCATATCTCACACAAATGGTTTTATAAACATTCTATAACCATGGGAGACCTATGATGAATTCCATGGGTTTGTTTTACCATTTCAATATTGGCATGTGAAATGATTTGATCATGTCATAAACCTTTTTTCATCATTAACATGTTTGAAAACTAGGAATCTAGATAAAAATTTTATAATCTCCCTCTTCATGGTTTCCCACTAGGAGAATCACTTTGAATCTATATATATCTTTTTGATTCACAGACTGGTATGGATTGATGATTTAGTTTCATCATCTATAAGGTCCCTCTTCATTTCCGGTTTATATGGGACATATATCCAGGTTCAAATCCTTATATGTCAATATTTAGCAAATTTAAACTCGATAATATTCACTACCTTTATCAGAACTTCCTCACCACATTTTTTATCCTACTTGATACTTTTATGAATGAATTTTTTTGAAATTATATAGTAAAGGTGGGATAAATTCCCTTTTATGATTCTCATGTCCATTCATTACATGTCAAATATGATTTGACCCCTTTTAGTCCTCATCAAGGTTTGGTGTATCAGATCCTTTCTCTTGAGAGTATCTTGTGCTTTATTTCTCCTTCCCAAGTTGGTAATAGAATGAACAATCATAATCCCTGATCATATTTGACAATTTATATTGGTGAATATTGAGATATTTCTGTGTGAATACATACATAAGGATATTATAATATGTATATATCTCACACTTCGCAACATATAGATTATTTTTCAGAAATATCAATTTTATTTTAATTATAGTCAATTTTAAATCATGAAATAGGTTGTTCCTTAATTGG
This sequence comes from Viscum album, assembly GCA_963277665.1. Classification (NCBI taxonomy): domain Eukaryota; kingdom Viridiplantae; phylum Streptophyta; class Magnoliopsida; order Santalales; family Viscaceae; genus Viscum; species Viscum album. The sequence continues at coordinate 738,337,652 of OY728135.1, read as the reverse complement.
ATATTTAATTGTAAAGGTGTTATATGCTATCATTTTTTATATTACATGAGTCCATAATCCAAGGAATTTTTTAAATCATCATTATAGATCCAAAATCCTTTCACACTAGTCAGTAATGTGGGAATATGTGAAATTATTATACTCTTATTAAAACTTTAAATATCATTATGTATTCATTAGTAGAGATAAATTTCACTCCCTTTCGAGTTATCTTAGTTAGTGGGCTTTACAATCATGAGAAGTTTCTGAAAAATCGATGATATTACCCACCTAATCCATGGAAACTACAGATCTCCATCATAGATATTGGTAGTGGACTTCCATTAATTTCCATTTCAAGGATCCACATATATTTTTATCTAGTGATAACATTCTCCGTGAATGTTTCTTTTCATATACAAATTATTAATTTATTTTACTTCACATATAAACCATACTTTCTAATGTTATTTAGTAAAATATTCAAATACTCCTCAAGTTCCTTCTTGATTTTTTGAATAGATATGAATATTTTCGGTAAAGACTACCCTATACTTTTCAATACAATCCCTAATGACTATATTCATTATGTCAATGAAGATATATACATAATTAGTGAGTCCAAATTTAATCACTATGAAACCAAAATTCCCACACCCTTTAAGAAAAGTATTGTTGGGGATATCCATATTTATTACCATTACATGAAAATATCATGAATGGATATCCACCTTAGATAAGTACTGATATATAGATAGTTGATCGATTTTTTCATCGATTCGAAGAAGATGATACATGTTATTTATTATGATCTTTTTTATCATAGGATAATATATACAGATAAACCCTGACCCATCCATCTTCAAGATGAAGATGACATGTTCTCCCCATGAATAAAAACATGGGTGTATAAAACTTTTATCAAGATTCCATTTTAGTTACGTAATCCTCTCATTAATTTCAATAGTGGTTATTTTATATGGTGAGTATGATATTGAAAAATATCAGTGTAAAATATTGATATAGAAATCAACCTAACAATTTGGAGTATGAAAATAAAATTCATTAGGAAACACATTAATATATTCCCTTTTAATGGGAATGTAATCAAGGATAATATTTTCCCAAGTCTCTATCATTTTTATTAGATATTATTTCATATATAAAAATAATATCCATACATTAAATGATGATTCTTGAGAAAATTCATCCACCCCATTTAAAATTTATTGAATTGGAGGGAAATATGCGATATTGAGGGTGATTTACTTCTATTGGAAAATTATGTCAGCACTATATAAATAAATAAAATCCCTATCCATAATATCATTGAATACCACAAAAGGATGTATCACATGGTGTACTGAGAAATTCCACCCACCAATATTGTCATGGGGGATGTAATATAATTGGAATTGAATAATTTACCCATTTTTTATTTCCAATGATATCTCCATTTTGATATTTTAGAGGTGGATTTTGAATATCGATACAAAACATTCATGATATAAAATAATTTATAGAATAGTTATCATAAAGTAAATTTGATGTTCATGAATAAACAATAAGCCTACCTTTCACAATTCAATTTTGGTTTTAATCATTCACTTCATCCAAAATCTAATTTGGGATAATATTTATCAAACTATTAGACTTATAAAAGTTAATCTGTAGACATCACAGGGATACACCATGAATCACATGTATTCATGAACTGTTGAATTTCTAGGTTTCAATCTATGTTATTTATTGGCCATTTCCAAACATAAACTTTTAGGGGAATTTTTTTCACTTCATAATGGAGCATAAGAATCTTATGAATTTTCTAAATCATATCCCCCAATAGTTCTAAACCATAAGTGTAGAAAAAAACTTATTCTACAATAGGTGACAATCAAGTTAATACCTAATGTCTCCTTTTAGGTAATATTATCTCTTGGTAGACCCATTCCAAATCCACATACACTTATAGTATTTATATAGGGATTTTGTTTCTTGGAAACTATTAACTATATATAGTATTGTAATATAATGATGTTTTCAAATTTTTACACAAATAGATAATTATTTCACTAATAATTTCTAATACTAATTCCAACAATAACTAAACCTTTCTCTGATATAAAATATGACAAGAAATAATTTAAATGCATAAAAATTAATGATTTATTATTTAAAGATACCCTTTATACAATCCAAAAATATTATGATTCCAAGTGTCATTGAGTATTTAGATATATAGCACAATACACTGAAACATGGGTACAACAACATTATTTTTAAACTATAAAACAAGCCTTTATATTTCATTGATCTTATAATAATGCACATGATAACTTGGGGATGCACATAATAGAAGGGCGATCTATAAATCCCTAAAACATAATAATCAATGCATAAGATGATGAAGTAAATACATTTTAGTCAATAGGAATATAAATGTGACATAAAAGGTCTGAGAATTATAAATATGATCATTAAATCGTGATATTATATGATAACATCAAGGTGACATAAGAATATGGAAACAATATAAAACAAGACATCATAAGAATATTTCAATTATATTCCTAAATAATTCATAATATGTGGTTCTTATGATAACCTCTCATTCCATATACATGCAATTATGTGAGATAAAAACATTACCCAATGCTTTTAGGGGATGTGTAATTCAATGATTAGCCAACATCTTGATATCATATACCTACATCAGTGTTCTATATTTATCATACAATATATGAACACCATTTTTTATGTTTAGACTCGTTATGAAGGATCGTGTGTTACATACATAGATTCCCCTAATAAAATATGGATAGTTACATCTAAGTGAATATATTTGAGTGGAAAGGGGATGATTATTCACTAAACAAATGTTTCGCATAGATAATCACAGAATAATTTTGACAATATAGCGTGTGTACATAAATATTTATGAAGTAGACTACTAATAGTTAAAGGGGGTATCTAGTTTTACATACATCTCAAGGATAGTAAAATGATTATGTAAAAATTAAATCCAATATAAAATATTGGAAATCAAATTTCATCATATAATGAATGTTCTTCAATAAAGAGGATGAGTAGAGAATCACCTTACCCGTATAGTGTGTTTATAAAAGCTTGGGAGGAGAATCTTAAGATTGATATTGTAAATTCATGCTCAATGGGTTATTAGTGATTAAGAGTGGGAGGTTGTGTGTGTATTTTTATAAAAATACAGCGGAATTACTTATTAAGTGAAAACCAAAATTTTTGGATATTTGTGGTTAAATAATAAAAATTGAAAATATTCCCATCGGTTTTCCGATGTTTTATACCAAAGAGGAGTTGTTTTAAAACCTTTACAAGAAAAATAACCCATAGTATTAGAATAAAACCATGAGTTATGTGAATGTGAGTCATTTTCATGTTGAAATAATTCTAAAACATTAAAATATAATATTGTTTTTGGAGGATTCATTAAGGGTATATAATATTAATAAAATGACATAAATATACATCATTTAAATGGTGAAATTTATATTGGTTCTTTTATTTATTTTATGGAATTGATTTGCCATAATTATTTCAAAATAATAATTGTATATTTATAGTGTATTAGAAAATCAACGCAATCAAAAAATTATGAAAAATCCACAATAACATACTTTTTTAATAGTGATTTAAAAAATGATATTAATTTTATCAAAATAACTCCTTAAATATTTGAATTTAAACTTTTAAAAAATAAATCCTAATATACTGGAAAATAAATTTTTTAAGAGAATAAGAATGTACTAACCATAATAAAGATTAGATTGGAATTCATTATATTATATTACCATTTGTATAAATAATATTTGAAATTTATATTATATGAAGATAAAAATTATTTCAAAATTCTATAATTTATCAATAATAGGGTTTTAATTAAAACAAAATATTTCCAAAAAATAAATAATTATTTCATCATAAAAAATCAATTTTTTATCCACTCATATATAATTGTGTTTATAAAGTGACTATGAAAAGTGATAAAAATAATAATTATTTTATTTAAAATAAATCATAAAAATTAATACTATTTGGGTTTAATTACATAACCCTTTATTACTCCATCATATTCTGTAAGTTTAAGGTGTCAGATAATGACACGTTCTTTGGGTTGTTCAGAAAACATGGTTTGGGTTGTGATCTAAATAATATTGAAATTAACCCATAAAGGGTTTCATTAATATTTTAATTTTTAAATATCATATTGGGATTGGTCAAGGTAAAAAAATAATGAATTCATCTCCATTAAAATCATTGATAATTGGGATTATGGGTTACGATCCTACAAGTTGATTCCATATATTACTTTTTTGTGTCAATTATAATTTATCATAAACACTGAAATATACTAATATTAATAGTTAATGTAAAATTACATTATTATCAATAGATAAGATTAATAATGATAGTCTCATTCCCATTAGATACATTTTATAATAACTAATGTAGTGTATGCGTTTTTTATAAATATATAAGGATTTTATTCAATAAAAATGGAATTTTATTTATAAAATCTTGGTTTATTATATTAATACAAATTGAAATTTATTATACTATTTATATTGATTATTATAGTATAATTTCGTCTATTATGTTCATGAAGAGTAATTTTTAAGTGGTGAACTACATAAAGAGGTACATGAGAAGAGCAGAAAATGAAACTATGCATATAATAAATATCTTTTAATCCAAAATGGAATAGAATATATATCCAATGAATTTCAAAACAACCATGTGAAACAAGTAATTAAACTTTAGGTATCCAAACATGAAATAGAAAATATTGTGGTGTTTTTGAATAATGTATCCCAATAGTGAATAATATATCCCAAAATCTTCTCATTAAAAGTGTAATTCATTAACACTATTAAGAGGTAGAAGTTAATTATATAGTCTGAAAACAAAAAAAATAGTTCATATCCTAAGGTAATGAAGGAAAACATATTATATATGGCCTAAAAGAAAATCCTTGTTGAAATTTTTTTTGTTCTTTGGAAGAAAATAATACTTAAAAATAGAAATCATGGAAGGAATTTTCATATGGTAGTTAGTGTTTTTCTAGGATACACAACATAGAGTTAGTCATGAAAATGCTTCAAAGATATGATGAAAAAAATTATGGAGGATAATAACATCAATGTCATTAATAAAAATGTTGTGAATAATTTAAGGATTTTAAATTTTAATGACATGTATGTTGATGGCGATGACGTTTACACAACTCCTATGGTTTCTCATAGCTCCCCAAATGATGAATAGTTTTAAGATGAATCTTAAGAACAGAATATTGTTAGTGAAAGTAATACTATTCCTCATATTATAAATATAATATTACAAGTCAATCAATCTAATATAATTAGAAACCAAACTAAACATACATATACATGAATACTAAGAAATTGTTTTCATGTTTCTATATAATAAATAATAATATTAGAATTATTTCAAGAGCCATCAAAGGATAAATCATGGGTTACATCCATGAATGAAGTATTTAATTAAATAAAAACTCAGCATCATAATAATTCAATAAGACATAACATCATATTATGATCAGAAGAAATTTGATATTCTAGAATAAGTTCAAAAAACATTGAAATGTGTGGAAAATAAGTATTATCATGTTTTTAATAATTATTATTTTTTTAATGAATTTGATGTTGATGAAAAAATTTCACTTGTGGAATTAATAGGTTTTATGCATCTCATCATCGAAATGGTCATCTAAATAGGATTCCAGATATTATATATAGATACAAAAATGATTTTCTTGAATATTATACTCTATGATGAGGTTCATATTATGTATCTCATTGGTTTCAAGATTGTGAATAATGAAACATTGGTTATGGTTCTGTAATTTCAAACTCAATTCATAAATAATTAATATATAATTAAATATCTTTAATATTGATCACAACCTCTATGTGAAGGAATCTATAGAATAATAGTTCATGGTATTGGACTACATTTATTAAATTACATTTTTATGGATGTAGGAAGAATTAGTAGAGAAATGTTTTAGTTCGGTGAGTTTATAATTTGAAATTTCTATGAATAGTTAACAGATATATTGTTATCATTAAAAGATATTGAAAATGGGAGGTAAAATTATATCTCCCATGAAATATATATAATAGTTTTGTTGATGAAAATTGGCCAGCATGATTCTAATCTAGTGTCCACACTGATTGTGATTGGAACTGATCTTGGTAATCATTGTATGCTTGTATAAGTATTTGATATACTACATGATGTGTGTAAATTTTAGTTTATCAAAATATAAATTTATGACTTGAAAAAACTTTTTTTTATGTAATTATATAAGAAAAATAGTTTTTATGAAATTTTTTGTAACATTAGAGTATGAAAGAAGTTAATACAACATGGTTAAAACTTTTTATATAAATTAATAGTAGAAATTATAAAATTATACAAAGAATATTAAAAATGTAAACAAAAATATATAAAATAATACATGAAAACATACAATGCCTTTACTGATAATGCACTTCTCTATCACCCATAGTGATAATGAAGACTATAAATGAAACTCTATGTATCATCACATTTCATCCTATTAGATGGTATGTCTTACAATCCTTGGACTCCCTTGATACACTTTATTTAAAACATCCTCCTCTCCTTACCCCAATGAGAAATTGATCTATTTAATAAATTACTCTTTTATATCCCAATCACCAGGATAACTTAATCAATGTGATTTAAAAAATTGAAATTAAAATAGGCTAACCATATATCATTTACTATAGAACTTTCAAAAAAAAATCACGTTTTGAATCTCTGTATGTATTAAAACATTAAGCACACTAATCAAAAATAGGTTTCAAAACATAAAGCATAATCCTTAGATTATATATAATTTAACACTTATTCTCCTCAAGGATACAATTTTTTTATAGACAAACATGTAATGGTCATATTCCACATTTCAAAGGATTAGTTACAATGGAATCAGACACATTGTCTTCTAGTTTCATTATATCGAAACATTGTTTTATGATCATCAAATTTATAATCACTAAAATGATTTAGATAGAGATACATTGAGTATAAAGAGTATGACTCTATATGATATACATTTGAAAATATTGTGTGATTTAATTTATATGTACCCAAACATTAGAAATTTTATGTCTGTATATGATAGAAATTGTAAGCCACTGTCTAATGTAATTTTAGAACCATAATATGAGAGACATTATAATCCACTATTAAGTAAAAATTATAAGTCTTCATTAGTTTAATTAGAAATAATCCTTCTATTAAAATTAAAATTATCAAATGAGTAAAACTCAATTCCTTCATTTAAAAATTTAAAATTTAGAAAAAGTAGATATTATAAATAAAAACCATATATAATTGAATTATGATTTACAAATGTAAAAGTATAAATTTTTCATTGGACTCAATAATATTCCCCTTTTAAAAAAAACCAGACACACCACTTAAGAGAAGAAAACATTAAAAACATACTTCCACAAACATCACATCTCTTGAATTCTCTATATCCCCCTTGTGAATTTTGAAATGAAATTTGAATGAAAGAAACATAGTATAAAAAGGCCATAAATTTTTTAAAAAACTCTATAAAAATTTTGAGAAGGTAAAATAAATTTAATAAAACAGAACAACTATTGAAGTAGTAAATAAAATTGGGTTAATTATTACAAAAAAGAACGAGTTTAAGAATATTTTCAATCTTTCTTAACACATTTTTAACAATTATATTTATTTTATTTATTACATTATCTATCTTCTTTTACTTCCAATACTTAAATTTATCTTTATAATTATTTATTATAGTGGCTCTATTATTCTAAACTATTGAGAGAGATCTTAATATTCCTAAATAGTAAATTCTTTTAGACCATGAATTTACATTGATCATTATCCAACTTATAAATTAATGTTATTCTAAAATTTTGATACTAAAATTTCTATTATATTACTTAAAGTGTTATAGTTAAAAATTAGTAAAAGATATTCTATTTTGTTAGTCCACTTGATAATATTCCACATCATTAAAAATATTACTATGAATTTTTATTTGAGGTTATTTAACACATATATTTTCTAGATGATAGACTTTTAAATTTTTCTAAAATATCTTGAACCTTAAATAAAATATACCTTTACTAAAATATATGTCAATATAGATTGTTTTATGGGAATATATCAAATATCCCTTTGATACTCTTCACCAATTCATAAAAATATTTCACCTTCATTTATATTCACTTGGATCTTTTACTCGAAGGATATTTTTGGGATTATCTAAAACATTTCGTAGAATATATTTTCAGAATCTATGTAGAGATATATCCTCTTTCTCAAAAAATTTATATTGATATATTTCAGGAATCTAAACATTTTAATCATATTTTCTTCATTTTATTAATTTTAGTTTTGGTTCTTTTTTTACATTCTTCTGATACTTATTCTAGTGAACTGAAAAAATATTGAACTTTAATGCACTAATGAGTTATAAAAACAAGGTATTAATAAACGATTTATTTCAAGGAAGAATATATGGATTCTAATGAATTATTTATATTGTTGGAAACTCCCTTATATTTCTAGAAAATTATGATTTTACATGATCCTTATCATTTCCCATTGGATATTTCTGAAAAATTCAGTAAATTTTACTTCTTTCTCTCTCATAAAATCGTGGAACAATTCTTTAAAAAAATGCATTCCATTTCCTTTTGAGATAGTAAAGAAAAAAATTTCTTCTTTTTTGTAAGAATGTGATGAGGGACTATGGACTGGGGAATTTATTGAAAACCTTTAGTATAATTCTAATTATCTTTATGAGATTTATTAACTTCCCTGAGGAAATCATGTGAAATTTTTTAATCTCCTTAGAATCTTATTTCTTCAGATTATATTGTAACAACTCCATCTCAATCAAACTAGAGAATGTTTCTAATTTATAACATTAGCATATATATATATATATAATGGGTAAAATATAAAAGGACCAATCAGTTTCGAATTTTTGGATAACCAAATATATAAATGACACCCATTTTATATTGTGAAAATAAAATAAAACATAAAAAATTAAAATGATCAGCATCCTTGAAACCTATTCAACGGATTCATCATCATAACCTGAGGAAACGAAAAAAAATAAGGATGAGCTCAAATTCATATTTTGTGACATATATTTGGGATTTTATCATTGCAAAAAAATCATATTAGGTATGTTATGTTATATAACCCTAAACACATACCATTAAATCAATTACATGATCATGAAATAAGGAATAATCTATATTTCAAGGTAACTAACTAAAACACATTCCATTTAATATATAAATGGAGAATGAAATACAAACATAGATAATATCCCTCCAAAAATATCATGGATAACAATAAAAAATGAATTATTAATAAAGTAACTTCTTAATTATTGGTCATCATGATCACATACTATAGAAACCTGCCCCAAAAATTCCAAGAGTTGGTGTATGATATCAATTATACTGGAATGAAAAAATGGAATGAAACCCCAAAGAACCAAGAGATTATTACTCTTGGTAGACAAGATATATACTTGAGTCTCACATAATAATTAATATATTAATTAAAAAATAATTTTGTTAATAAATAACTTTTACCATAACTTTATTCCATCTTGGGTATCCTTGCATGTCTTTCTAAGTAAACATATTAGAAACTTGGTTAAATGAAAAATAATAATGGTGATCTCAAATTATCATTAAGGGTAAAATATCGTGTAATAAATAATGAATCATTTTCAATAATTTTTATGGAACGAAACATAACTGAACAAACATACCATGTAATCAAAAATCTATGATGTAAGAAGATAAACAATATAAAAAGATAATAAATAGTCCATTCAAATAACTATATAAGAAAAAATCAATATGGAAAAGGAATGAAACTAACAACAAATTCAACTTAATCAATAAACAAACAATGAAAATCATCCACAGATTTTATCATAAGAAAACTTCATGGATAATGATAATGATAACTGAAAAATCTATGATGGAAATGATTATTTATTAAAATATGTGTCTAAGTCACTTGAGGACATATACTCTCAATATCCACCCTCTAAACAGTTTAAAACTATAGATATAAACACATTTAATTTTTGAAACATATTTTTCTCATGATAAACTATCAATTCATATAGAGGATATATAAATTTCAGGCCCCACCCATAATTGATTTTCTAAAGAATTTCTCATATAGAATAGTCAAAATAACTAATATTCCTTATCAAATATAAAAATTGAATGAATATTATAAAATTATGAATATTTCACCAAATCATAAAATAACAATAAAGGTATAAATCATTTGTAAAATGCTATATAGTTTTGGAATTATTAATATCTATGATAAATGAGATGGATAATTTAGGTGAAATTCAATGTTCAATGATCATAAGAGACAGAATACTTCAAGGGGACTAAACAATAAATCCTAGAGGTGAATTTTAAAACTATCCTTGGAAAATCAACCATTAAACTTCCATAGGAATAATTAAGATGGTATCAATAAAATATATCACAAGTGGAGTAAAATAAATGGTTGGTGTCATTGATTAATAGAAATAAAATTATATTTTAAACACATTTTTATGGAAAATATCTTATTTATTTGAAAAACCTTTTGGAAAATCATTTATTTCATAATAATTTTTGAAAAATTTTTATTTAAAAGGTATCATTTTAAACATCAAAAGGAACGTTCAAAGAAATTATAATTATTAAATATATACATTTCATATCAGCCAAAAAGAATATTCCATTTACCTGGTAAAAATGTTAAAAAATACCATGATCAAATAGTGACCTGATGATTCCTTTGAAAAAATTTGTAAAAATGGATAAAAATGAATTTTATAAATAATGCGAAATAAATTTTTTAAAATATCATTTGAAAACATGGTTTTTAGTATAAAATTTATTTTCGGTATATAGAGAGAAATAATCTTGGGTTTTCTTAAAAACATTTTCTGAATAATTATGAGAACCAAACAGCTATAAAATGGTATTATTAATTAATAAAGGTCATTAATAACCATAGGATAATAAAATTAAATAATTTATTAGACATTGGTAAAATAATTTCATATGATGGAAATTGAAGTGTAAAAATCCCGAACAAAATGAGAGTGTAAAGAAGACCCTTGAAAATATTAAAATTTTGGAGTGAGAATCAATCAATGAGTAGATTTTGTGTATCAAAATTAAATCCAAATATAGAATAAGAAATACATAAATACATGGTCAGAGTAATTATACACATAATCATATATTATTAATAAGAAATAGGAAGTAACAGAACCTAATGAAAAGAAATTGGGTTGTGAAATTATTTTGCACATGGTATCTTTTAACGCAAATCCCCTTAGATGAAATAACTCAAATTGAAACTAAAAATATCATGATGACTGAAAAAATCATGATATTATATGAAAGAGTAGTTTTATGTACACCACATATAAAACATTTTGGGCACAATAATAAGGTAATTATATCAAGGGAAAGATAACAATCACAAATGGAATGATATTGAAAATTTGATGATTAAAAATAATCATGATGATTATAATCTTTAAACATTCAAAAGTGTCCCACAAAACTTGTAAATAATTGAATCATAATATACATGAAGAAAAAAAATAAATTAAACATATAATATCATCATAAAAAAGAGTTTGATGAATAATAATTCAAATGGTATTATATACACCATATAAAATAATCATGGTGCACAACAAAAAATAAGTCTCAATGGAATGTAAATTGATAAGAAATATCTTTCCTTGGATTTTCATTGAGGTGAACGTCCTTTAAATTAATGTATAATAAAATTATTTTAATTATATAGGTAATGTCTTGGAATATTACATATAATTTTGTTTAATTATTTATGATTTTTATGAGTCTACAAAAATTGATGGTGTGTAATTCCGAGGACAGGTGTGCCCGAACTAGAATTTTGAACTTTTATTAAAGTATATTCAGTAAATGAACGGGTTGAGTTTTCTATCTTCTAAACCATTGCTTGTATTAAAAGTTCGAGAGTACCGTTCAATCTGCATTCCCAAGATTCTCTTAATAGAATATTCACTTTGATGCTATAGATGTGTAGAAAAAGATCATTTTTGGACATTTTAAAGAAAAATAAAATAAACTATAGTTGTTATTCTATTTTATTTTCTCCAACAGATGAGTTGTGGTGGAGGGTCTGCTGACTTTTCAAGCCATTTAATGGCTTGAAACTTCTCAATTGTGTAACTGCAATGTTGTAAATTAAATGTGGTTAATTAATTTCTCATTTTATGAACCTCATTAAATTATTTCATGTGTTACTCACCCTTTCCACCTACTATATATATGAGGCTCATGGATGAGTTTTGAGATGACTTCACAAAGTGAGGAAACTCTAGAAAAGTTCCATGATGCCATCCACTGACGGAGGAAAAAAGCTCGGGTGGTAATGATACGAGATTGATGAATGTTGACCAATCTATCTGACAAAGATGCTCCTCCCACTGCACACCCATGAATTTGGAAATACCTTATTCTATAGCGGTCACCAACAATCTTTGAGTTAGGGGGTTTAATTATTATATTTTATCTATAATGATTTTCTTTAGTCCTGCTTGTTATCGTATTAACACGGAGGATGAAGGAAAAATGAACAAGGCCCAATCCATCCACCTCTTCTCTCATGATGCGTTCTTCGGGGAGAGTTTCCTCAATTTGATGGAAACTCAAAAAAATGGGTCATATTATGACAAAGACATCCTAGGAGGCCCATAGGTGCAGACAGATGTAGAAACGGAGCTTCGGAGCACCGCCAAAGTCGCGTGGAAGATCCCCAGTGGGGCAGCGCCAGCGACCGGTGCCAGTAAGTGACGAAGGTGACCGATAATGGTCGGTCAAGGTTGAAGAAGGCAGTGTGCCATTGCATTCCACGAAGGGGAGCAATGACATCATGTTGCGACGAGTGTAGGCGGGGGCCGGCACCTCAGCCGGCCACGGAGGCGGAGGCAGCACACCATCGCATTCCACATTGAAGAAGTTTACAGCGTTATCCCACAACGAAGGAGGGGGAAATACATCATGCGGGTCCCGCAGACCACATGGCGGCACAACGGGGTGCTGCAGATTGAAGGAGAAAAATGAATCCTTTGAGTTGTTCAGGAGAAGGTGGAGAATCTCCCACTTCATGCGGGCCACCTAGCTAGGGGACGCACTGGCTAACGTGCCAGACAAGGGCTAGGATAATGGACATGACTTGCCCAGCGGTTTGGGCTGGAACTGTGGTGCAGTGCTGGTGGGCCGAGCCCCACCTAGCGAGCCGAGCCAACCATGTCCCAAGCCTATGAACCAGCCTGGATGACCCCCGATGGGTAAGAACAAGTGAACCGGGCCGCCCCTTAACGGACTAGACCCGAGAGGGGTCAGGTAGTCCCTTGGACTCCTTGTTTCGGGCCGGCCTGACTGAGTCGGATTGGGAAAATACCCAACCAGCCCCCGAATAAATAAATGCCCATAACTGACGAACCAGGTGTCTGTTGGACACGTTGTTAGTGGAATTGGGACCCCCTTTGGAAGGCAGTCTCCTTGGCATATTCCAGTGGGCCTGACCGAGCGTAGCCAGACCGAGGTGCATTCACCCATGTTTCATGGAAAGGGGTGTAACTAATAGACCATGCATCCAATTGACACTCTGTCTTTGGAATAAGGACGTCGTGACAATTTGGTCCTTTGGGGAAACTTTAAGTTATTTTTGATGGATTTTTAAATTCTACCTGTGTTAGAATAGACTTGAATACATCTAATCCATTTTTACAATGGTGCTTATATCTCATAGACCAGGCAGCCGATCAACGTGTTGTTTGTAATGTTGGGACCCCTACGATGGGGATGTCCCTTGGGTATGATTTTTTCAGGACTTTTTATTGATTTATATATGACTGATTGCTTGAAGAGTAGAGTCATCAGGAGATCAAAGACGTTTCGGGCGGGAATCCAGTGGGTGGATGTGACAAGAAGATGAAAAGAGACCAATACATGTCAGAATCAGAAACTCAAGAGTGGGATGATCTATCTATAATACTAATCATACCTACCTCTATAACAGTGACAAATACGGGTTAGAACCAACAAAAAATATGAGTCAGCAACGGTGACCAATACGGGTCAGCACCATTGACCAATACGAGTCCGCATCTAGTGACCAATACATGTCACCATACAGTGACCTATACTGGTCAGTAGTAGAGTTACTACAGATAAGATGATATATATTTATGACTAGTAATCCTAATCATAATAACTTAGAAGTTATAGCGTTAGATTGAGCTATCTCATTAACTTTCTGCTTCATGATTTTGATCTTGATTGTGATATTAACTTTGTGGTATTTCTAGTGATTTTTTCTTTTTTGGATTACTAAGAGACCATCAGGGATCTCAAAGTCCCTTGCTAGGTATTATTATACTCACCCCTACCCAAGCTATGCCCTCACATGTGTGTCTGGTGTAGACTACTAACGCTCAAAGGCCGACATTGGAGGATTCAGACGTGGTGGAGTTCGGTGAAACATGAGAAGTCAATATCCTCTCCTTAGACTTCATATTTACAGCTAATACACTCCCGGTAGAGCTCCAGGGAAGATGTGCTGGTTTTTTACATTCTTTTTAGTTTCTAGGGCTTGTATTTCGGCCCACTATTTTCATTTTACAGTTGTACTTGTGGTTGTACTATACTCTCATGGTTATACCTTACTTTTGTTGTTTGTTTACTTCTTTTTTACTTTTTAAGTGTGTATAAATCTCTCTGGAAATACCTTCTCTATTTGGGACAATCCATCAGGACTTAATCACCAACCCCTAGCCTATAGAAGTTGGGCTTGGGGTAGTCATGTCCAGGCTTCGTGGGACAGGTCCTTAAAATGTGGTATTTTAGGGTGTTCGGTTCTACCATACGAACTAATAGTCTACTTTTAATGAGGAAATGGAGTAAAGTGTCTTGTGTTCAGTTTTCAATATTGGGAGTCTAGTGTTTGAGCATAGGATTATGTATCCATACACCAAGACCCTAAATTCTGTTTTCCAACTTGGTATATGAAAAAACTAGACTCTAGTATTTTGAATGGTTTTCATGATATTTTTGAGTCATATCACCAGGTGTAACTTATTGATTGTGGTGGATCTGTTTCTTACAGGATGCCACCATGAAGAAAATCATCCTTGATTTTGGTTAGATATCATGAAAGTGGCCCACCATGTGTTGAGTTGTTGGTACATGGACCACTCACAGTGATGAATCCTTCGGGTCATGTACCAGCAAGACAACCACCCATTGAGCTGCAAATGATACCATTTGATCATGCATATCGGTTGAGATTCATGCAAGAGTTCCAGAGATGAAGGCCTCTAAGGTTTTGAGGTGCGATGGACCCCCAGGCAGCATAGGACTGGCTGGAGGTGGTTTCGTGGGTCTTTTCAATAGTAGACACACTTGCCGACCAGATTGTGATCTTGGCTGCTAGCCATCTTCTGGGCTCGACTAGATGATGGTGGAGCTCGATACTCTAGGTGCATGATGTGATGAATCTCACATGGACGGACATTGAGAGCCTTCTTAGGGATAAGTTTTTGGCAGTGATACTATGCTCTGTGTGTATTAATGTCCCGCTACATCTGAAGTAGGGAAGCCAGATTGTGGCTCAGTACTCGGTAATATTTACTAACCACTCCTGATACTACACCGACATTGTACAGGACCCGTACTTTATGGAAAAATCCTTTTAGCAGGGTATCCTATTAGAGATCAGATCTATGAGATTTTCTCTTAAAATCTCGATGCATGGTGGGGTTCTAGAGAGATCTTTACTGATAGATAGATTCCATGCCAACAAAGCATCGGCAACGTGATCCCCTACTGGATGATAGGTGGCAGAGTATCTGCAGCTAGCAGTGGTAAAACAATGAAAAATCCCATGTGGGATAGTCCTTCCAGAGGGAGACCAAGGGATGTAGAGGAAGATGTGTGAGTCTTGAGAGGTCGAGGGAGACACTAGTGAGGCATGATTTATTTTTCCTATGGGGGACAGGGTCACCGAGCCCATGAATGTCTGACTCCGCACATGGATGATTTGTAGATGGGGGAGGGGCCACTGAGGTAGAAAAAGTGATAGGAGAACGAGTTTTATCCAGGTGGCAGACAATGTGAGGGTGGGGGGAGGTATTATGAGCAATGTGAGGCGTTCAGGGTCACCATGCACTACCACAACCACAAACAGGCTATCCACCACAAGCTCAACGAGTTGGTGGACGGGGAACGGCCTAGAAAAAACCGTTAGAGGATCACGAACCTAACGTCCCTGTGATGATATGAAGTTTGATCTATATCTTCTTTACTTTAGCAGTAGTGCTTATCAACACAGGTTCTATCTATTCTTTCTTGGCCACAGACTTAGTTCGGGACACTGAGATTCCAACTTAGCTTTTAGCTCGACATTTGTCTTTGGATACTCCTACGAGTGGATATTTAGAAGTCACACACTAGTGACAAAGGTGTGATATTACTATAGGAGGAGATAGTTTTTGATGGTATATTCTAGTAGTGGTGTTGAATCCCTATGATGTCATTCTAGGCATTGACTTTCTATCAGCAGTTCACGCACAGATTGACTGCTTGATAAGTAAAGTGCAATGTACACGCAGAGATGGAGGCCCATTTCCCTTCATTGGTAATAATGAAAATAAATCAGCTTGAGAAGGACTTGTGCTTAGGAGGAAGCATCCAATTACATATCAGTTGTCTTGCATGAACTTCGACACAGTGGATGAGGCGAGTCCACAGTTCCTAATAGTGGTGTAATAGTATGAGGTCATCTTTCAAAAATATGTACCAGGACTACCTCCATGTAGAGAGGTAGACTTCCACATTGACTTGTACCCATGAACATAAATGATATCTACACCAACATATCGGATGGCCCCTATGGAGATCCAAGAGCTGAGGGTAAATTTGGAGGACTTTCAAAGGAAGGGATTCGTAAGGCCCAATGTTTCCCCATGTGCATCCCACGTGTTGTTTTCCAAGAAAGAAGATGGAATTTTGAGACTATGCATGGACTTACGGTGCCTAAAACAGGTGACCATGTAGAACAAGTATCTTCTTCCGTGGATTTATGATATATTTGATATGTTTAATTTAGTGAATTGGATCTCGAAGATATACCTCGTATCTGGATATCATCCACTCAGGGTATAGGACAAGGACATACTGAAGAGAACCTTCCGATATCGGTATGACCATTATGAGTTCTTTGTGATTCCTTTCGACATGACCAAAGCCCCAGTAGTGTTCATGGGGCCCAAGAATGGTATCTTTTAGCCATACCTAGATCGCTTCATGGTGGTCTTCATCAATGACATCTTGGTGTACACAACATCTGAGGAAGAGCATGTTGTACACTTGAGGATAGTTTGGGACACACTCCGGGAGAACTAGTTATATAGGAAGCTCTCAAAGTGTAGGTTTAGGATACAGAAGGTCCAAATCCAGGTACACGCATCTCAGAGGCTGGATTTGTAGTGGATTCAGTGAATATTGAGGAAATACTTTCTTGGGATCCACCCAGGAGTGTTACTGAGGTGTGAAGCTTCCTCGTATTAGTATGCTACTATCAAGGGTTCATACCCAATTTCTCCAGAGTAGAATCACCTATTACTGCCTTGATGAAGAATGTGGGACCCTTCCTATCTTAAGAGAAATTCTAGTAGATTTTTCCACAGATGAGGTAGAGGATGACCAGTTCTCCAATCCCAAGGTTGAAGAAGGAGGGCACTGACTACGTGGTTTACTATAATGCATCAGGTACCGAACTCGGTTGCATCCTGATGTAGGATGATGTAGTGATTGCGTATGGATCACAACAGATGAGACCTCATTAGAAGAATTATTCAACTCATGAATTTGAGTTGGGATCAGCAGTAATCGAACTGAAGATGTGGTGAAACTACTTGATGGGTGAGCGGTTCATTGTTTTGTCAGGCCACAAGAGTCTCATATATATCATCACATAGAAAGATTTGAATTTGAGGTAGCGATGTTGGCTAGGGTTCCTACAGAAATAGGACTTGGATATAGTATATACCATTGGGAAGGGGATTGTAATGTATGATTCACTTAGATGAAGATCGAGTTCGTGGCTACTGAATGAGGATTTAGAGTAGTTAGCCTCAACTCAGATATCCTACGTGGATGGAGATGTGACAGTTTACCACCAGTTGATGGTATATTCCCCTCCACTCCATCAGCATGTCTAGGAGGCGCATCATGGAGATAATAGCAACGAGACTACAAGTTCTCAAATATCCTCAAGCCATGCACCTGATAGATATTTCGAAGGTGGGGATTATGTTATCCATTTCAGAGGGTGTACAGTTGTACAAGTGGCTCTATGAAAATAGGTGTTGAGGGAGTTCTATATATTCACATTGGATGTAAATCCAGGAATGTTGGTGATTTTTTAGGGCCTCCGGCTTCAATACTGGTGGATAGGGATGAAGAAAGTTGTGGCAGAGTTAGTTTTTAGATGCCTCACTTTCCGGCAAGTGAAGAATGAGCCCCAGGTACCAGCAGTCTTGACCCAACCCATTTAGATACCATAGTGGAAGTGGGATGTGATATTTATGGACTATATGATAGGGTTACCACATAAGTCTAGAGGGAATTTTACCATCAGGGTGATCATTGACCAACTCACCATGTAGTCCCACTTCCTTGCTATTCAAGAGCAGGGTTCTGTAGATATATTGGGATTTCATTATGTTCAAGAGATCGTGTGACTTCACTGGGTTCCTTCCAAGATAGTCTCAAACAGTGATGCATGCTTCACATCCTAGTTGTGGAATGTATTGTTGGAGGCTTTTGAGACTCTGCTTTCCTTGAGAACAGCTTTTTACCTGCACACAGATGGTCAGAATGAGCGGACTATCCAACCCATGGAGGTAACGTTTCATACATGTGTCCTAGATTTTGGTCGTAGTTGGGAGGACCACTTACCCTTGATGGAGTTCTCATATAAAAATAGCTATCACTCCACCGTTGGTATGGCTCCTTTTGAGGCATTGTACGAATGACAGAGAAGATCACCCTTGTGTTGGATGGATCCAAGAGAGCCCGAACATGTGGGCCCAGAGATAGTACATGCTGCTATTGAGAAGGTTTAGGTCATCCAGGAGCGAATGAAGACTCCAAAGAGCTGACAGAAGTCCTATGATGATAGGTGACAAGGACCACTAGAGTTATAGCTGGGGACCACGTATTCTTGTGAGTGTCCTCTCAATGGGGACTATGTTGATTTGGCATAGGAGGAAAAATATCACTAAGTTTTTTCGGACAATTCTGGATACTTCGGAGGATTGGAATGTTGGAATACCACTTGGAACAGCCATGACTATTGGAGACGGTGCATGATGTCTTCCATGTATTCTGGCAAGGGAGATATGTGCAGGACCCATCCCATGTCATCGACCATGGAGAGTTGGATATTGACGATGTGGAAACTTTTTTAGAGTAACCGGTGGAGATAGAGGATCGATAAGAGTGGATCCTTCGTGGGTAGTATATGCCTCTAGTGCATGTTATGTGGTAGCACGTGAATCTCCAGGAGAGAACATGGGAGCGAGAGTCTCATATTAATTTCCAATACCCCTCTTTTTTTATCCTTGTTTGGATTTCAGTGATGTAAATCCCCATGATGAGGAGGATGTAAATACCCAAAAAATTCAATATAATATTTTTCATTATATAGTATTTTAACGAGTTGGTAAAAATTGACACTAGGTGATTCCGAGGCCTGGTGTACCTGAATGGATTTTTTATCTTTTTTAAGGTATGTTCCATAAATGCACAGACGGCGTTTTCTGACTTCTAAACCGTTGCTCAGATTAAAAATCTTAGAGAACCGTTGAATCTTTAGAGCCAAGATTCTCTTAAGAGAAACTTCACTTTGACCACCATAGGAAGGGAGAAAAAGTTAGTTTTTTGAACCTTGTAATGAAAAATAAAATAACAAGTAATTGTTATTTTCTTTTCTTTTCTACAATGGATGAGAGGAGGTGTCGGGTTCGGTGAAATGTCATGCCATTTAATGGCTTGACTCTCCTTAATTGTGTAACTGCAACATTGTGAATTAAATGAGGTTATTTAATTACTCATTTAATAAAACTAATTAATTTTTTTGTTTTGTCACTCACCCTTTCCTCCTCCGATATATATGAGGCTCGAGGATGAGTTTTGAGATGGTTTCACCAAGCGAGGAAACTCTGGAAAAGTACTGTGACCTCATCCACCATCATATGATGGAATCATGGGTGGTAATGATCCAGGATCAATGAATTCCAACGAATCCATCCAACGAGGATGCTCCTCCCACCACATACCCTGGAACATGGATGTACCACCGCCTCTAGTGGTCACCAAAAATATTCGAAGTAGGGGGTTTAATTATTATATTTCATCTATAATTATTTTCATTTCTCCCAGTTGTTATCATATTAACATGGGGGGAACATGCAAAATGAACAAAGAATGGACCCTCCACCACTTCGCTCATGTTTTGTTCTTCGAGGATGGTTTCCTCAATTTGACAACAATGCGAACTAGTGGGTCATGCTAAGGAGGTGGTATCCGAGGAGGCCTGTAGGCATAGAAGGAAGTAGAAACAGAGATATGAAGCACTGCCGAAGCCCTGCAGATGATCTTTTGGTGAGTGATGAAGGTTTTCTGAAATGACTGACCCTAATAGCCACAGGCAGCGCGCCGTCAAACAATACGGAGGGGAGCCACAACATCATGCCATGATGGCTGCTGGCGGTGGCCAAAATATTGGCCGTCCATAGAGGTAGATGCGGCGCACCATCACATGCCGCATTGAAGAGGGCCCCGACATTATTTCATGGTAGAGGAGGGGGAATCGCGTCCTGCATGTCCGGAGGACCACATGGAAGCGTGCATATAATTGAAGAAGTAGAACAACTTCTTTAATCCATTCGAGAGAAGGGGTAGGGGCTCCCCATTCACCTGAGTGACTCAACTAGGTTCCACGCTGTCTACCGGGCCACACGCGGGCCTACCGAATAGACCAGACCCGCGACTGAATGGGCCAGCGCTGGTGGGCCGAGCCCCACCCAGTGGGCCGAGCCAACAGTAGCTCTGTCCCGTGAACTAGCAAGTCCAACCATGACTATTCGGACCCAGTGAACTAGACATACCTTTAAGGGTAAGGAAACTTGTGGGGTCAGGTAGACCTTGGCACTCGTTGCGTCAGGCTGGCCTGACCGAGTCCGTCTAGGCTCAGACCCAACCGACCCCCGAATAAAGAAACGCTTGTAACTGACGAACCAGGTGTCTATTTGATACATTGTAAGTGGCATTGGGACCCCTTTTGAGAATTGGTCCCTTTGACATACTCTGGTGGGCCCAAACGAGCTAGGCTAGACTGAGGTGCAATCACCACCGTATCACAGAAAGGGGTGTCACGAACAGACCCGGCGTCCGATCAACGTGTTGTTTGTGGAATAATGACCCCTGTGACAAGGCCGTCCATTAGAGATACTCTACATGAGTTTTGAAGAAGTTGTTCATGCGACCCGGGTTGGATCTGACTTGAATCCAACTGGGTATTTTATACAAATTTTCCTATATCTCACAAATCGGGTGTCCAATCGACATGCCAGTTGTCACGTTGGGTCCCCTACGATTGGTCGGTCCCTTGGGTAAGATATATGCAAGACTTTGTACCGGTTGAGATATAACTGATGTCTTGAGGATTAGAGTCTTCCTGAGATCAAGTGTGCTTCGTACGAGAATCCAGTTGTTTGTTGTGACAGGAAGAAGAAGAGCGACCAATACGGGGTCAGCATCGGAAACTCTAGAGTGGTATGATCTTGTTGTACGACTAATCATCCATACCTCTATACTAGTGACCAATATGGGTCAACACTAGCGACCAATATGGGTTAGCACCAGTGACCAATATGGGTCAACACCAGTGACTAATAAAGGTCATCATAGAGTGGCCTATATGGGTCAACAGTAGAGTTAATATGGATAAGATGATCTAGATTTACAACTAGTCATCCTAATCCAAGTAACCTGGAAGTTATAACACTAGAGTGAGATATTTCTTTTAATTTGTGATTCATGATTTTGGTCATTCTGGTGATATTAAATTTGTTTTATTTATTGTGATGTTTTCTTTTGTGGATTTCTGGGAAATCTTCACGTCTCTCGGGGTGCCCTACTAGGTATTGTTATACTCACCCCTGCATGTGTGTGTATGGTGCTGACTACTGACACTCTGAGGAAGACATTGGAGGTTTGGGACATGGTGGAGCTTGGTTCTATAGGAGTATTCAAGATCCTCTCCTTCGACTTCAGACTTACTACTACTACCCTCTTAGAAGAGCTCCTGGGTAGATGCAATGACTGTTTAATTTCTTTTCAGTTTTTAGGGCTTGTATATCGGCCCACAGTTTTTAGTTTACTCTTGTACTTGTTGTTTTACTTTACTCTCATGGTTATACATTACTTTTTGTTGTTGTTTACATCAGTTTCCCTTTTTGAGTGTGTACAGATCTCTAAGGTAATGTAATCCCTATTCGGGAAAGGCCTTCAGGTGCTAGTTACCATCCACTAGCCTATGAAAGGAGGGCTTGGTGTGGTCATGTTCGGGCCCCGTGGGACAAGTCGTGACAATATAATTAATTCATAACCTTTTTAATGTATATAATTAGTTTTCATTCATTTATTAATATATTTCATACCACTAGTTTAAATTTTTTTTACATTGGTTCTTTATACCAAATTCAGTTTACGTGGAAAAAAAACATTGATATGTCAGTTATGGTCACATGGTTCATTATATAACATATCCAGAAAACAAATCATGGAATAATAATAATATTTATACATCATGTAAACTTATAAAAATAATAATTAAATAGTTTTATGAAAAATGAATCAACATTACAATCATGGAGAGTGTAGGTCGTTTGTACGCATGAGTAACATTCTCAGTTTTAATGATCATTATGGAAGGATGGTAAATGATATTATGTCATTAAAAATGATCATTATATCATAAATACCATATTATTTAATCATATATATTTATATATATATATATATGTATAATTATTGTGATATAAAATGAATCACATCATGATGTGGAGGAGGTAGTCCACTTGTCCATGAACGACGTTATCTCTTTTTAAGTGTGTGTGAAATGGTAATAAAAAAAATGATATATATATATATACATATATATATAAATATAAATATTTAATTAGGTTATGAATATCATATTTAATTTTTTTTATTTCAAATATGAATAATTATAATAACCCCTTATACATTCCATTTATCATGTGATCGAATCACATCGCTTTTAGGAGTCTATTGTCCATACTTTCACAAATGATGTTATCGTTTTTGCACAAAATGGAAATTGTAGGTGTATGTGTTGTAAAAGATTTTAAAAATATTAAATAGATAATAATTATCATATATATCATATATAAATAGAGTGTCCATCATTATTTCCAACCACGAATGTTTTTAGGTGAAAAATAAACAATCATCATTTTGTGAGGCATGTAGTCCACCGTACAGAGAAAATACATGTTTATTACCCATTAGATGGATGTGTGTTTAAGTTTATTAATAAAACATAGAATAAAAACAACACACTATTTTGAGTATGATTTTTTATATGATAATTTTAAAAGGATATTTTAGGGACTGGACAATTAAAATAAAACGGAAAAGCTTAAGGAAAATTGTTATCTCTTAATCAGATTACTCATTTTGGTTTGAACCAATGCCTTCCTTAGATTTAGTTATTCCCAAGTGGAGGATTATAAGACAATGGGAGAGATTTTGAAGTTATATTTCATTGTATAATGTTATATCCAATGTGTCTTGAGAGGTGTGAGGAATTTGGATGAGAGGAGGCCTTTTATAGATGAGGAGGAGTGTCACTCTTATAATATTTTGACAAAGGAATTCAATACTAATTTTTTCACATGGAATGTAGATCCCATAATGGTCCAATATCTATAAATGCGGGGATATTTTATAAAAATGTCTATAAAATGGCTCTTGGAAATATTTCTAGGTCATTAGAGACCTTTATTTGATGGTTTAGTACTTTATTAAGTGTCATTTTACCGTACTCATTGTTGTTAATGTTCGTTACATTAAGTAATATTTTTGTAAAAAAACTATGTTTACCTTATTAAAAATTATAAATTATTCTGATTAAAAATATAGAATGAATTTTAAAAAATTATTATCACATAAATGTCATCAATGTGATTTAAATTTAATCCCGTAGATGCGAGGACAACGTAGGTTTTTAAGGTAAAAACATCCAAAAGTTTACTATGGTTTTATTGACAATTTCGAAGAGAAATTGATTCCAATGAAAATAATTTTATTAATTGACAAAAATATGATATAATTACATACTATTATAAGTTTGAAATTTTATTTAACAGTACAAATAAATTTGATGAAAAATATTTTTTGAATTAAATTTCAGTATTTTTCACTTTTCATTATAAACATGGAACTACACAGAAAAATACCAAAAATAAACCCAACACTAATGAAAATGTATTTATTTATAAAATTATGTTTATTTGGACATATAAGATATACAAAAGTAAAAAAAATGGTTTTTCTTATTGGTTCTCCACTAAAATTTTGTAAAAATACCTTCATAAAAAAATTGGCTTTTTTTCTGAAATATTGAGTTTGTTCTAATATTACACTCATAAAATATATGATATGAATTTTAAAAAATTTATACTGAATTTAAAATAAATATAATACATTCATATCACTTAATAATTTTAATTAATTTAATTTATTAGGGTAAAAAAATAATTTAAGCAAAAAAATAGTTTTCTATAAAATATACCCTTTATATTTAATTAAATATTATATTCATATAGAAAAAATTTTATCAAATGAATTAGTTTTTTAAAATATATCTTCATAAGTTGGTTAATACTATTCATAAAATCTATTTTATATTATATTAGATTACAATATTATAACAATATATTGTTGTTCGATAATACTGTGTCTTGCGTGTAATGCAAGCCATTGAAGAAGGTTTCTCTTATGTGAAATGCACACTAACTCGGTGTTGAATGCATTGAAATATAAAGAATATATTGAATATATTATTAATGTTAAATATATTATAAATTTTATAGATATTATATTCCCTTAGACTCTTGGTGTCATGTGTCATAAACACTATCGAATAAAAATTGCTCTTCTTGATTTTTTGTGGGGGTACATTCTCCCCACCTTATATAAATTATACCATTGCAATTTATACTGTATCTTGGTGATTGATTGTCAGATAGTTCCTATGATTAAAATCCCACATCATGAGTATGGTTCATAAAAATCATCTATAAAATATAAAATGATAATTACAAAGTTCACATGGACTAACATATAACAAGGTCTCTATGTATGAGATCAGTAGTTGCTGGTAGAGATATGTACTTATAGGAAATATTAAATATTTACAGGGATTGATTTATTCCATCAATCACAAAAAAAATTATTATTAACATAAAGATAAGGGCCTAAAATCCATAAATTTATTATGATTTAAATCACTATCAGTTCAATATAAATAAAGGTATTAAGAAAACACTTATTTTATCACTTTCCTAATGTTGAGTAATTCTTTCACTAGCTATGTATAATTACAAGATATATTTATGTAAAAATAATTTCCATATTTGGTTGTTCTACGATAAATATTAAAATTCATTCAAAATTTTATTTTAATTAATGAAGCACTAAAATTCATTTCTAATGGTTCATAATTCCCATAAAAGACTGAAATGTCCAAATATTTGTCTCTAAACAAATTCCAAAACTAGTATGGTTTTTGATTTATTTTTATAACATAAAATTTACACTACCAGTTCATAATTAGAATCTATTTATTGGATTGTTCTAATGAAAACCATGAAATATAATACATTACATTTCATAGTTTGGTGGTTGGAATCAAACCCTTATCTTCCTTCACTCATCATTTCAATCCCCACATCCTTTCTAGATTCGATTGGTAGTCACCCAACTTACAGGTTTCCCTTTTCTAAAACATTATTGTTATAAATTCCAAATATGTATATGAATGGCATATTTTAAAAAAGGTTAATAAATAAATTCTTTTTCCTCTAAGGTTTTCAATAAAAATTTATTACATAAATACCTCATACACTTGATTTCACAAGGATCGTTCATCGGTATATAATTTTCGAGAATATTATTTATAATATTACTAAATCATGACACCTTATATTCAATCTAAAACACTATAGTTTTAAACTAGGTTATTCATTGTTGGAATCATTCATTGTGTTTTGTATATAAAATTTTAATTTTCCTAATAATATCTCCTAGTAGTGTCAAAATAGATGCGTAGTAAGGCCCGTTTTCATGTACCAGGTTACACTAGGTCAGGCCTGGCACAACCTTTTTAGAGTTTTTACTCCTAGGTACATAAATTCCAAAACCATGTCCACTCATAGTATCTGGATAGGTATGTATTACATGTAATACCAACATAATCTCTACATTTACAAAATTATAGTGTGTTCTTATACTATTTTCATCAAATTTTAACAGAAGGTTTTGTTATTTAGTATATGCTATCATAATAACAGTTCCGATGAATGTAAATAAACATCATTTGACACAAACTGTAGTGAACCAGCCCCAGAAATCCCTTAGCTCGTGTCTGCTGTCAATTACATTGGAATGATTACAAGGAATCAAATCCCAAAGGGTGAAGAGTTTAGTAGTATTTTTAAACCATAACATACATGATTATTGTATTATAATTAATACATTAATTATAACATATTGTTTTCTAAATAACATTGAGGATAAATTTATTCCACATATCATATCCATGCATGTATTTCATTGTAAAATTCTTCATGTCATGGGGAAAAACATAATAAGGGTGAGTTTAAATGCCAATTAAGAGAAAAATATAGAATAATTATTAATAAATCAAAGAGAATAATAATTATGGTATGGTAAATAATGGAACACACATACATTGTAATCGAAAAACTAAGAAGGAAGTTCATAAATATAGGACAAGGTAATGAATGGAAACACATTCCACTAAAATAACTAGATAAGGAAGAATAAATATTGAATCATATGAAACTAAAGACACATTTGATTTAATCAATAAAATAAAATTGAAATTCACCAATATAATTTACTATATGGGAATCCCATGGATAATAAAACTGATAACTAAAATGTCAATGAAGGAAATTATTAATTATTGGACTTCATGTCTATTGTAAATAAGGATCTATACTATCAAGATATATCCTTTGTGAAGTCTAAAACAATAAATAGAAACAAATTTAATTTGCACAAATTATTTTTTTCATGAGAACCTATCAAATCATGGATGGGATATATAATGTATATGGCCGACAAAAAATTTCTTGTCCAAATAATTCCCTATATTAAATAGTGAAAATAAATAATATGCCATATCAAATATTTTCACTGCATAAAGAATATGGAATCATCAATATTTCCCCAAATATTCTAATTTCTGTCAAATAAGTCACCATATGTAAAACATTTTATTTCATAGCCAATAGCAATATACAAGATAAATGAGACAGATAATTTAAGGTAAATAAAATGTTTAATAATCATATGATATTGAATATTTATAGGGGACTAAAAAATAAATCAAATAAGTGATTGTGAATTCTATCCTTGGAAAAAACCAGTAATAAACCATCCAATGGATGAATAAGGATATTGTCAATAAAATATATCTCAAGTGGAGTAATATAAAGGGTTTTTGTTATTGATGAATAGAAATTAAATAATAATTTAAATATATTCTTGAGGAAAATATAATTTTGTTATAAATAACAATTTTGAAATCTATTTCTTTGAAAACTACATTTGAAAAAATTTTCTTCAAAAAATATGCTTTTAAATATGCAATGGAAGATTCAATGATATTACAATGAGTAAATATTCACTTGCCTTATGAAGTGAAAAAGAACATTCCTTTTGCATGGTAAACCAATCGAAAAGTTCCTTTTTTAGAAAGTGATAAGAATATTCCTTTGAAAACATTTCTAAAAGACAAAATGAAAAAAATTTATTTCCTAAATAATTTTGTAAAGATTTTGAAAACATTTTTAGAATATATGTTTAGAGAATTCAAAAGGTTCTCTGACTAAGGTGAGAAATAAACTCTAGATTTCTTGAAAACATTTTCTAAAACATTTTGAGTACCAAAGATTGGGAAAATAGTACTATTACTTAATAAAAGTCTTGAATAAATATATGGGAAGAAAATTAATGGTTTTACTAGATATTTATTAATTAATTCTATTTTATGGAAATTTAATTATAAATAATCCTAAACAAAATAATATTTTAATGTAAACCCTTGAAAATATTTTAATGTTTGAGTGAGAAAAAATGAATGATTATATTATGTGTATCAAAATTAAATCATCATACATAAAAGAAAATACACCAATATATAGTCAATGTAATTATACATATAATCATATATTTTTAACGATAATGAGGAAGTAAGGTTACATAATGAAAATAAATTGGGTTTTTAAATTGTTTTCCACATGGTAACTTTTAAATCAAACTTCCATAGATGAAAAAACTCAAATTGAAACTCAAAATATCATAAAGAATGAATAAATCATGATATTATTTGAAATAATCTTAGTATGTGCACCAAATATAAGAAATTGGGATCACAATAATAAAGTTATGTTTTAAAAATAATTTTATCAATCAAAAAAGGAAGTGATATTGAAAATATGTTGATTAAAACCGCTCTAGAATAGAATAATCATTAGTCATTCCAAAGTTTCCCATGCCACTTTGTAACAATTGAATCTTAATATCTATGAAGGAATAACATAAGATGAAACATATAATATAATTATAATATATAGTTTCATGATTTAACATTTAAAATGGAAATATATAGACCATATAAAATAAACTTGGTTCATAACAACCAATAAGTCTCACTGGAATATAATTTGGGATAAAATACATTACCTTACTTTTACGTTCATGTGAACATCCTTTTACTTCATGTATAATACAATTATGGTATGTATCT
Organism: Viscum album; assembly: GCA_963277665.1. NCBI lineage: Eukaryota > Viridiplantae > Streptophyta > Magnoliopsida > Santalales > Viscaceae > Viscum > Viscum album. The sequence continues at coordinate 738,308,333 of OY728135.1, read as the reverse complement.
AATTTCTTAAGAACATTTTTCATGTTTATCATTTATTTTTTGTAAATAATTTTATTTTGTATAAAACTTCATAATCAATTATGTTAACGTTAGTTTTTTTTACCATATTCAATTTATCTGTCAAAAACAAATTTTGTAAGTAAAATGTGGTCAGATGGGTAATTATATAACTTCTAATGAATAATAATCATTATAAAATTATTGTATTTATACATTAATTATTCATTTAAAAACAATCATTATATATGGTTATGAAAAACTAATCGATGTTACAATCATGGACATGGTTTCCCATACGTACGCATGAGACATTTTCTCATTTTGATAATGATTATTATATAAATATGGTGAGTAATGTTCTATAATTATATATTTTTCATCATATCACAAATAAAATATTATTTATTCATGTGTACTTATATAAATAATTCTTTTGATGTAAAAGAATCACATCATGTCAATGTGATAGTAATACCCATGCCCACGAACAACGTTATCACATTTTAAGTTTGTGTGAATGGGTATAAAAGAAATTGATATATGGATATATATATATATATCTATTATATTTCCCAAAATTTAATTATATCATTATTATAATATTTTTTTAACATTATTAATTATAATCATTCCTTATTCCATGTATCGTGTGATCGAATCACATAGCTTTTAGAAGGAGATGGTCCACAATACCTTGATCGATGTTAATATATTTAAAAAAATGGATATTATAAGGGTATGAGTTGTATAATAATTAAATAATCCTTAATAGATAATAAATTTCAGAAGTATCATATATAAATATAGTGTCTATCATAATGGCCAACCGTGGATGTTGGTAAAGAAAAAACGAACAATCATTGTTTCGTGAGGCAGTAGTTTCCCGTACATATAAAAAGTATGTTAATTACCCATTACATTAATGGGTGTGTAAATGTAAGTCAAATAAATATCATAAAAACATAATAGTATATTTAAGATACTTATTTAGTTTTATTTTAATGTAAGAAGTGCAGTTTAGCAAGTGGATAATGGAAATAAAACTAAAGAGGATAAGGAAAGATGTTACCTCTTAATTAGAAAACTTCTATTAGTTTGAACCGAATGATTATATCAATTGATTTATGACCAATGGGATACTTATAGGATTATGGGAGGGATTTATAAGAACTTTTTTGGTAGATCTCGGTAGATATAAAGTGTCTTTAGATCTGTGATGACGTTGGAGGAGAGAAAGCCTTTTATAACGGATGAGGAGCGACACTCTTGTAATATTTTGAAAATGTTACTCCAGACACGTTCTTCAAATTGAAAGTGGATCCCATAGTGGTCAAATATTCATTTTATTGGAGAAAATGTTGTGATATCACTATAAAATGGACCTTTTCAATGTTTCTAGGTCATTTGGGCCTCTAAGATGAATGTTTAGTCGATTATTACAGTAAATTTTAGCTTAACCATTATAATTAATTTTAATTACAATCACTAATATATTTGGTCCAAAATGAATTTGAAATTATTAGAAATTATAAATTATTCTGATTTTAAATATGGAATCCATTTTGAAATATTATAATCATATAAGTGCCATAATTTGATTTGAATTTAATATAATGGATGAGATGACACTGTGGGTTTTTAAAGTAAAAACATCCAAAAGGTTGCAATGTTTTTTTTGTCAATTTCAAAGTGGAATTGTTAAAAATGACCAAAATTTTATTAATTGATAAAAATATGATTTAATTATACTTTAAAACAAATTGTAAATATAATACACCTTACAAATAAATTAGATTAAAATGTAGTTTTGAATTAAATATCTGAATTTTTCCCTATTCATTAAAAATATGAAACATCACAAAAAATTCATATTATTCATCCTAAACAATTTTTTTTGTTTTTCTTTCAAATATTAATTTTATTTTGACATATAAAATTACAAATTTTCCAAAAATTGTATTTAATATATGTTTGAAACTAAAAGGTGGTAAAATTGCTTTAAAAAAATATTGGGTTTTATACAAAATATTGAGTATATTCTTATCTTATGCTCATCAAAAATATGGGATGAATATAAAAAAAAATTTATTGAATAAATAAATAATAAAATACTTTAATATAAATCACTAATTTTAATTAATTATATTTATTCTATTAAAATAGCTTTGTGAGCGTAAAAATAGTTTTCTATAAGATATTCCCTTTATTTTCAATTTTATCTTATGTTCATTTCTAATTAATTTTTATCCAATGAATTAGTTTTTTAAAATATTAATTCATAAGTAAGTTAACACTACTCATTACTAGTAGTTTAAATTATACTAAATAGTAATATTATAATAATATATTTTTGTTCGGTTAAATTGGTCTTTCATGTAACGCAAGCCATAAAAAATGTCACTCTTGCATGTAATGCACACTAACACGATATTGCATGCATTAAAATATATTGAATATATTACAGCTATTTAGAATACTAAATATATTATAAATTCTGTGGATATTATATTCCCATTATACACTTGGTATCATGTGTCACACACACGATCAAATACATGTTACTATTTTAGAATTTTTGAAGGTGTTACACAGAAATCATGATACCTCTACTTTCAAGAACATTTATAAGTAAATTTAATAATAAGGGTAAAAAAAATTATATTTGGACAAATGATCTGTATTAGGGCACATGTTGATGAATCTTGGGACTATCTATTACTGTGAACCACCCATAACTACAAGTCCATATTATTCCCCATAAATCGAATAATCGAGTTAATTCCAGAATCAATATGCCCTGTCATCATATATCTATATTGAGTAAAGGATACCTATTTATGTTTTTTTATGACGATTCCTTAGTCAGGGGACCAAAGCAAAAAATATACAAAAAATATAAAAAATTGTAGAAGTCCGAAAGAGGAGAATTTATTACCTTATATTTTTCGAAAAGGGGAGTGCTCGGGTGGAAATAACTCCAAATACAAGTATTCATTTTGCAATCCTTTTTTTGAAAGGCCATATGTGACTCTATTTGACTCTTGAGAGGCATGAGTGATTATATGATAGATCTTTGATAGATGCTGGAAGCAACATATCGATTTATTCATGAGTGTCAATGCAAAATGAAATAATCCATGTCAAAGGGCATGTAAAATTGAAGTATAATATCTTTATATATAATGTATAATCATATTTAAAATAACATATATGTTGCTATTAAACTTTTTTATCAACCTTTTTTAAGAATAATTATTTATTTTTATTTTTTCAAGTGCTAATTATCCTTTTTTCGCATTAAATTTTTCGTGATGTTCTAGTCCTTCTAAATATAATACAAATAAATTATAAAAAGAATTATAATAATGTTTAAAATATATTATTTACTCATTATATACATTATTTGAACATATCTTAATATATGTGGACGAAAAATGAATCGCATCGCTTCATAAAGACGATATGACTTATTTACGCATGAGAGATGATATCATTCACTTAACTGGTGAGAGTATAAGTGTATGATATATTAATTTTACATATTTTTTAACATATCATATATATCACATTTATTCATTAATTTATCCTTATTACCTTCCCTGTAAATCTAATGTAAAAAATGATTCACATCACTTCGTGGTGCAGTACTCCACTGAAAAAACGAGGGATGTTATCATATTTTAAATGGAATGGATTGTAAGAAGGTGTATTTCATATTATAATTCAATAAATATAGTTATATAATAAATATTATATTAATAAATTAATCAAATCATTATATCTTACCATTATAAGGGTTGATGAAAAATGAGTTCCATTTGTTCGTGAAGCGGTAGCCTTCTGTTTACATGATCGACGATTTCATTCCCCATTTGAAGGAAGTGGGATGAATATAGGTTTTTATAAAAACATAATAATATCATAGTTTATTATATATATATTTTTTATAGTATGAGAATAATATAATAATATTTTAAGGATGTTGAAGAATAAATAAAATAAAAATGATCGTTTAAGAACATTACCTCTTCTTTGGATGACCTCTTTTAGTTTCCAACAATAGGATTCCTTGGATTGATTTCTGATAAAAAAGTTTCTATAAGAAGTTTTTCATGGAGTAGGTAAGTGGTTCAGTTATGTATTGGGTGAACCAAATTTCATTGGAAGGGTGAAGAAGGGAGGAGACATGGTGTTCTTTTGTAAACGAGGGAGAGGATACACGTGGAATTTTTGAAAAGAATCAATTACACCCATGTTTTTATCAAGTCAAGAGGACCTAAAAGTGGACAATATAGAAACATAGAGGTGATAACGTAAAAATATTGCCATTAAATGCGTTATTTACTAGTGTTTATTTCATTTTCGCATTTGTGTTTTTATTTTATCCTCCCGAAAAATTAGTTTTTACCTTAACAACTGTAATGAAATTATATTTTTTTAATATTCATAAGGTTCAATAATTATGTTTACCTAAATAGATATTATAAATTATTTTTCATCAAAATATGGGATAAATAATTTTAAATTCAATTCATAAAAGTGTAAAAATCCAATTTAAAATTAAGCTTATAGAAGTGGAGAGAATTTAGATTTCTAATAAAATAGTTTTCATATGTATGGAAGGATATTATATTGAAATTAAACATAAAATTGAACTCAGTAACCTAAATTAGTGAAATTTTAATATTCATGATCTAATTTTACATTAAAAACAATAATAATCATAATTTAACATTATAAATAATTTATATCAAAAGGTAGTTTTCAATGATAATAAGTATTTCTCACTATTCATAAAAAAATGAAACTTTTATGGAAAAAACGAAAACATCACCCTAATATAAGTTTGATAGGTTTATTTCAAAAATAATATTCACTTTATCAATTAAATTTTTTTAATGTTTTAGAAATTAATTTTAGTTATTTTTGCAATGTGAGAGAATACGACCTTTTAGGCAAACAATGGTATTCAGAAAACATTTATTTTTATTTAAAATTCTTTTTATATTATATGAAATTGACAGATATAATTTTTTTTTTAATTTTATATGTTTATAAACAATAAATTTTTAATAATCTAGTTATTATTTTTCTTACCCACCCAATTAACTCCTAGGTTATAATGTTCAAGTTTAAATAAAATTTTATTAGGGTTTTTTAAACATGGTGTTTCATTAATCAAAATCTATCATAGGGAATAAATTTATTTAAATGTAAATAAATATTAATATCTCAGGGTATTAAATCATTTCCTCCTAATTTTTTTTCCTTAATATTTCATGGATATTACCTTCAATATTTAATAGTGTAGTTAATATCCATAACAACCTCTATTTCCCGCAGTACTTATTCCATTTTATGATTTGTCTAGAGTAGCATTACATGTCATGTCATATGACTTCTAAATACATTCTCTCCTGTATCAAGAATTGGGTTGGGTTCTTCATATTATCATAGATCATTTTACACTTCTATTTCATTAGTGGGGATAACATTTGTTGGTTCTTGTATATACTTCCTTAACAATGACATATAGAATACTTTGGGTACTCTTGAGAGAATTTGTGAAATTTCCTACTTGTAATACACAACTCTAATAATTTCCAAAATTTCAAAGGGTCTAATGTACATGGGTCTTGGTTTTCACTTCTTATTGAACCTAATAACACTCTTTCATGAAGAAACACTTAAGAAACCATGATCTCCAACATTGAATTCCAAATCATTCCTCTAATTATTTGTATTACTATTTTTCCCACTTTGAGTTTCTTTTATATTATCCAAAATATTCTTTACCTTTTTTGTATCATCAAAAAGTAATATTCCCATAAGATTCCTTTCACTGAACACATCCCAATATGTTAAAGTACAACATCTCTTCCATATAATTCATTATATGGATCCATTTGAAAACATTAATGAAAACTGTTTTTATAAGAAAAATCGACCAATGGTAAATACTGATCCACTATACCTTGAATGTCGTCTGAGAATGAACTCAATATTTCATTCATTGTTCAAATAGACCTTTTAAACAATACATCAGTTTGAGGGGGCTAGACAGTGCTCAAATAAATATCTGTATCATGAGACTTTTGAAGAACCTTCTATAATTGTGATGTAAAATGGGGATCACGATCCAAAATAATAAAAATAGGTTCACTATAAAGTAATTGAACATTATTAATATATAACCCTATGAGGTTCTCAAGAGGAAAATCTTATCTTATGGATATTAAATATGTATACTTGGTTAGGTGATCAATGATAACCCATATTGCAACATTATTTCTTTGAGTCATTGATAGTCCTGAGAAAAAATCAATAGTAATTTCATCCCATTTCCATATACAAATTAGAATATGTTTCATGAATCCTATAGGATTTTTTATCTCATCATTAACTTATTTAAAAATTATTCATCTGTATACATATTCATAAATTTTTCACTTCATGTTATCCTAGGAATTTTTTTTTTCAAATCCATGTACATCACTATTTTATCATAGTGTATAGTGAAATATGAGATATCTTTGTCATAAAACAATTCCATTTTTATGTAAGGTGTAAATGGCACAATTAACCTCCTTCTGAAATTTAGAACAATATATTCAAAAATTAAATCTACTCATTTATCATCATTATAATCTTTATTTTCATCGAAAATTCCTCATCATCAAATTGATAAATATTTATCCTTTCTTAAAAATTTTGTTTTCACACTCATTTGAAAAAGTGGTGATTTCTCTCCTTAATAATTTTCATATTCATCTTTATTAGATCAATGAAAATATGAATCCTATCAATCATAATTTTTTCCAAAACTCTTCATCATTTATACTCAATGCATATATTGTCGAATTTTCTTCCCCTAGGTAGTAGTGTATCGAGTAGTCATAATCCTTATGTAGCGCGAGCCATCACCATTTTCTTATTTTTATCTCTTACTATTAAAATATGTATATTAGGGTTTTATGATAGATTTAAATATTATATCTTTCATTATAAATATTATGTGTCCATATATTCAAGGAATAAATTATAGCTACCTACTGAAGACCAAGGTTTGGATAGTTATGTTCAGAAGTCCTCAATTACCTTTATTCGAATAAAATAACATTGCCATTTATTATAAGGAAATAACCATGTACCTACTTTTATGAGTCTCCCTATATTAGAAAACAACAATTTGTTGATAGTCGATTCAAAATCAAAGGATTCACCAATATCCTCTTCAGTTAATCAAAACCTTTTTCACATTACTTATTCCAGATGAACTTAACCCCTTTTCATGTAATCGTGGTAAATATGTTATCCAATTGAGAAATTTTACAAATGAATAAACTGTCCTAAACTAAAAAACCAATGAAACTATATACCTCAGTTATGTTCCTTGGTGTATGCTATTCTCTTACTTCTTTTATCTTTATAGGATCAACTGCAATTCCATACATGAAGACAATAGAACCAACAAGTGAAAATTCTTGAAGTGAGGAATCACACTAATGAAATTTCCCATATAAATATATCTTTATAAGAGTATCAATAATGATACTCAATTGATTCTAATGGTCCTTATTGAATTTAAAATACATCAACATATCATCAATGAGTACCCGGAAAAACTAATCACTATATAACATAAAGATAATTTTTATTAAACTCATAAAAATAAGGGATTTATTCGTCAATATAAATGGAGTTACTATAAACTAATAATTCTCATAGGTCATTTATAAATTTGTCTTCAAAATTTGTTCCTCATTTACTGGAAATTATTGATACCCAATATGAACTTCAAATTTTGAAAAATATTGTGCATAGTGAATTTGATTGAATAAATCATCGAATTGAGATGAATGATACTTTTAATTTATCCGAATATTTTTTAGTTCACAATAATTAATTCCTAGCTTAATGGATGAATATTTCTTCATAACAATGTGAATATTGGATCCACATGTTGAAACACATGGTTGAGTAAATACCTTATCACACAACTTTTCTAGTTTTTACATTAAATCCACTAAATCCCCAATGTTTATTATATAAAAATTATTGAAATAGGATGTGCATTTGGTATTCAATTAGTGGAAAAATCGGATTCATGCTATATGGAATGATAAGATATTTTTTCAAAAAAAATGAGGATTTTTACAAATAACAAGCCTCTTGGATAACATACAGAAGAAAATTAAATCGGTCTCAAGGAGGATATTTTATGTTTATACATTTTATGAAGAGGAATATTATCATGAGGAAGAGTGAAAGAAAAATGGAACCGTCATTGAAGAAGATTTTTTTTCAAGCCCATAAGAGATATAATTGGATTCATGATAATCATATGTGATTATAATGTTTATATAAAATAACATTCCCATGTATTTGGCCAATTTGGAAGTCATCCTCGATGAGAGGTGAATGTTACCATGTCTAATGTCTTGGGAAATTGCAGTGGAATCACATTAAAATAATATATTATTATAGTTATATTGATGTTCAATTCCCATAAAATTAATCAGACCATGAATTTCAACCCCTTTGGAAGAGTAAATCCCATAAGGTCTGTAAAGGCATTTTAGGACATCGCTATTTTGATTCATGTAAACTGCCCCAAAGCTTACAAATATATTGTTCCCACTACAGGATCTATCTATGATCCATTAAATTAACAAAATTTATAGTGAGTACCAAATAACCTAAAAATTATTTAAGGGAGGAATGAATTTCCCTTACATATGAATATTTTTAAGGATAAAACAATGATTAATATAATTTTCACAGTTTCCCCACCAAAGAGGATTAATATTATAAACATCAATAGATTTTTTAATGATGTATGATTGAATGCTAAAGAAGGTGTCATCATGAATTTTTATATTCCTTTTATTCCAACTAACATTTCTATATTCTACACTAGTCTGTTTAAAGACCATCAGTTTCCTAGAGAGTGGGAGTATAAAACACTTCTTAAGATGATCAATAATTGAGTTTATATTTTGGGGTGGATCTTGATGATTTCATTTAGATTATTCCATAATGATGATGTTGTTTGGAAACTGAATTAAAAATTATCAAGGAATGATATATGTTAAATGAATAATTCAAAAACAGATAAAATGGAAATTCATTCAATTTTCAAATTGGAATACACTGGAACATTTTAGAAACTCAACCTCTAGAGCACACTGAATATGGACAGTGTTATAAAGTTGTTGTGAAGCTCACCCATGCATTTTGTTCAATCATTCATTTTATTTCTGCATAAATTCATGGAATTAAGAATTCCATTCTCATATGGATATGAAATTAGGAGGTCATTAGAATCAATAAAAAGATAATTATTAGCTACTAATCTGATAGAATTTTAAATAGAGTCAAGACGCAGAATATTATCATTTATTGTGATGATTGAATTAAAAAATGTATCATAGTACTATAATAAATCATCCATTGGAATAAATGTATAATTATCAAATTAAAAACGTAGAGAATAATACTTTTTAAATAACTAGTTAGATAAAAGTAAAATTCTGGTTAAAATATAATTAATAAAGGCCATATGAAAGAACCAACATAATTTGAGTTTCCATATTTTAATATTCCTTGGACCCATTCATTGAGAAAACACAAAGAGTTTTATTTACCATTTATTGGCCTCCATAAAAAATAAATTTGAAATTATTGATTGAAAAGGAAAAAAATTACTAAAAAGACCTTCGTGACATGAGGCTTGTAACATTATTTCGAAGGAACAATAAGAAGATTTTTTTTCACTAATTCCATCACTCCAAAACAAATATGGACGTAGATGTTGATGTTTTTAGATGATAATAAGGACACTTATCCACCAAAATGGAATACTCAAATTTTTAGATAATAACAGAATTCACTATACAATCTCTCTATTCCATTGAATGAGATGTTTCTCTGCAGTTGGCCAAGAGTACTCAAATTTAACATATAATGTAGTTAAAATAGATGGAACAAGGTCTTAAAAAAATAATTGGAACTCTATTGTAGATGATTGAAATATTTTCATCCATGATTCCCATGTCACTATTAAATGTTTAATTTTATATGTTAACAAAGATTTCTCCAAAGTAGATCAATGATTTATCCTAGTTAATTTCATGATTAGACACTTTTTAATAATATTATCGGTCTATTTTTATATTTCTTATATTTCTTTTTTCTCCATGGGTAAAAATTATGATATCATCAGTATAAAATAAACGGTACTGGGAAGATAAACCTCAAGAGGCTCAAATTGTTTTTAGGTTACCATTATCATCCATATTCAGAATAAATAATCATAGAGAAACCTCAGAAATAGAAACAACAATGGTAAAGAGTGTGTCACCTTCCCTAACCCATATTGAGAAAATGAAATAAAATTTTGGAGATTCATTAATTAGAATTTATAGGTTATAAGAGCCATGAAATTATTTAATTACCTAAAATAATTATCACAATAACCCAAATCCAATAAATACCACTCCAATGAAACCCAAATCTATAGTATTAATGTCTTTTCTCACAATAAAATTATGGAAAATGTAACCCCCTTATATAACTATTAAGAATCATGAAACACTATAATGTTAGGATGATGAAATTATTAATATTACTCCATTTAATAAATCTAAATTGATTACAATAGACTATTTTGTATGAAATTTCAGTCATCGTGTTAGCATGAATTTTCCAAATGATTAAATGGATATTTTTGACAAGGTCTACCAACATGATATGGTTTATTTCGAAATCATTAAGAATTTATGGAATGAGGGAATATAATTGAGCATTTATTCCTCCTATTAGTGAATAATGATTGTAAAAATGAGTAACAAAAAAAGATAAAATCATGTTGAAAAATATTCCAATACATTGAAAAATGATTATTAAATCCATTTAGTCCCGGGGATCTTCCATCATTGAGTTCAAATATAGCCTTCTTAATCTCATTATCAAGAGGGATAAATATAAGAAAAATATTTCATTTATTACTTAAAATTATTTGTATAATTTCTTTTATCATTCTTAAGAAAGTAAGAGGACCTCTGAATAGATTAATGAATAATTGAAAAACATGATTGGAATGAGATTTCCTTCACCAAAGAAGTAAACCACCATCCATGAAAATATAAATAGGTACATTTATATTTTTAATTATCTAAATATATTTTAAGCACATTTTATTTCTATCTCCATCATTTAACGCTTTTTGTAAAGATATCATTATGGATACTTTCTTTTAGCCCATGAATTTCATTGAGCTGCAAATACATATCATCTTCATGTTTAGGGATTCTAGAGGAATCATTTTTATTAATATATTATTGGAATATATGATGGTTTTTTTTCAAGAGATCTGATATCATTTTCCAAGGTGATAAATGTATTTTTACTCTATCCCTTTATCCAACCCTTATGGAATTTTTATTTAATGATGTATTTCAAAGGATTACCATTATTATCCACCATAGTGAATAACTCATTAAAAATATTGTCACACAATGAAATGTTAACCGTTGAATTTTTAAACTTAATGGGAATTGGAGGATTCTTATGTTTAGAAAAATGGCTCCAAAGAATTGGATAATGGTCAGAATTCATCATTTCTATGATGGTATATGCTATGGAGCCCCAGAAGATCACATTGACTCATTGGAAAATATTTATCAATTATACTGGATTTCACTCTATTAAGGTGTATTTTGTGCTATGTAAATTTATCTCCTACTAAATTTACTTCACAGAGATTTCTTTCATCAATGCAATATTTGAATTCCCTTATTATAGTGGTGAGGTAAACATATAGAAACATCTCGTCAAAGTGAATAATCAAATTGATGTCTCCAATTAGAACACAAGGATCATTAATGAAATTAGTGAGAGATATATATATATATATATAATTTCCATCCAAATACATCTCCTATCTTGGTTGTTATTTAACCTATATATAATAGAGAAAATATGCATCTTTCTTTGTTTTATAAAACTATAGGTAGTTTTATTCCCAATAGTGCTGAAAGTGTTGAGGGTTTTAATTACAACATACACTAGGATACATAGTATATTAATATCATATTGATACTGATTCATTCCAAAAATATGGTAACCACTTCTCTAGAAAGAAGAAATTGTTGAAAAAGAACTTATTTTGGTTCATCAGGCCCAATAAAGTCAAGGTTGTTGTCATGGATTAGAAGCCTGAGGGATTGTGTGGTGTCCAAGTTGTCCATTCCTTAAGTGTTACAGAATATAATATTCATTTGGATTTTGATTTACGGGTGTTGTCTCGATTCTCACCCATTCCCATCCATATAATATTTTTCTGATTTTATGGTTAAACCAGTTTGATTAGTGTCATATTCCATGTTTCCCTTCTTAAACACATCAGTTGGAGGTTTCATTTTAACATATCCATCATATTCAATCTAATTCAATGAGGTGTAAAGAGTATCACTTTATTTATGTGGTAAATGTTAATGGTATTTAATGAATATTAAAATTGAACTACACTCTGATTCATATTACCATTTTCGAGTTCCAAGTCCAAATCGTCCAAATGAAGGGCATCATCAATATTGTATTGAAATTAATTGAGAATTAATTCCTTATAAAAAATAGTTTCCATAAAATTTAATATATCTAAGTGAATCATTTGATCAATTCCAATACTGTCTCCCATAAACTCACCCACATTTCCAATTTCGGAGGGTGGGTATCTTTAATGATAGGATTTAAGGTTGGAAGGGGAATTCCCCACTTTCTCTTATTCCTCAATAATTTTGGGCCATGGGCTTCTAGTGGTTGACCTAGGATTAGAAAATTTAACAACATCTTGTTTCTATAATGATTCAACTTTTTGTGTCAAATTTACATTATTTCTGCTATTTTTGGAAACCTATTTCCTTGAATTAGCATACTGGCTCATTTTGAATTTCTTATGTCCCACCCTAAAATTATCAATATAATGTCCTATAATCATTCATACCTCACATAATGGTGGAACATTTCACACTCTACCTTCAATTCAAATTTATTATCATTATTAATGATAATGCTCATATATAGAGGATTTGTTTCAAGGTTTATATAAATTTTGATTCTGGAATAAATTCTTAAGTCACCATTTAGTGTGTGCTGGTCAACCTTCCAGGGAATTAAAATTAAAGAATCCGAATCATTGAGATTTTTTATATTCCAAAAAAAGGAAGATATAAAAATGCGAATGAATCCAAAACCAGACAAATAATTTTCTAAACATAAGTCTATGATAATTGTACATGTCACCACATTATTGTGTACTTACACCTTATCTATAGAAATATTTTAATATTGACCATATCCCCATGTCCTCTTTTATTATGGTTTCCCTTGACACATGATAAATTCATTTTGGTAGTGTCCATCTCTCTATAGTTACGACACAAAATAGAAGTGTTTCATTTATTTCCTTTTTATTATTTATCCTTAGGAAACTTGTATCCAAACTTATAAAAAACTCCCATGTCTTTAAATAATTTCTGAAGATTATTATTTACACACTTCTCACAAGATATAAATTAGGTCGTTATCTTAATCATCACTGACACATTTCCTTTTTTTCTCATTTGGCCTCTTATTTTCATGATTTCCCTTGAATATGTAGGATCTAGAAAATTAATTCTATACTTTCAGAGTGAAAAAATTTATTTCATAATATGATGAATAAAATTAAGAGACCAACACAATATAGATAATTGTTTTAAGACCTTTAAATAAAATTTCAATCATGCACTCAGTGTTGAATATGTAATCTGCATTATACCTTGATAACCATATATGGATAGCCTCATATATATGAATAATTTTTTCTACCTTATTCATTATGATATTGATCTTTCAATTCATTTTAATGTGTTTCTGATGGTGATTTTTTTTAAAAGAGTGTTTTCATGAATGTATTCCATCACATGAGATATCTTTTCTCTTCCTCATTAGTATTTTGTATCAATTACCACCATTGATTATAATCACCTTTGGGAAAGTACACTACAAGTGTAAAATTTTCCTTTTCATCACATTCAATGTCCAAAAATATCATTTCAAGAGACTTAACTCATTACTCAGTTACCATTGGATTATTATTCCCCCCAAATGATGGGGTCTTCTTTCATATGATGTGATACAACATAGGAGAATCAAATTGTGTAATAATAGGTTTCTCTATCCAAGAAAGGCCTTTTTAAATAAAATGATTATGATACGCTAATATTCCCATGAACTGCTCAGTACAAATTCGAACTATTTTAGCTCACTTTGAAGGGAAATCACTACCTAGGAAATAGGTATTGATACCGTTCTTCCAAAAATGTTTCATTTATAAATAATTGAATATAATATATTATCTCATATAAATATTAATTTTAAATCATAATGTATAATTATAAATATGATGGAACACATAACCTAAATTTAAAAGTTAATTCTTGTTATTATCATAATAATAAACACAATTTCTTTGGGGATATCATTACTTTCAGATCATTAATAATTTTTTTTCAATAAAGTGTAAATTATCCTATGTGTATCCACTAGGAGTGTTAATATCCATCTGAATAAAGTTTTTTTTTCATGAACTAGGTGATGATAAAGCCTTGACCAATGTTCCATTGTTAATGTTACTTCCCCAAGGAATATTTGTGTCAAAAACCACATCCACTATTAGTATATAGAAAATGATGTATTCCTTGTAAAACCAATATAATATATTCCATACAAAAACCCTAGTCTTTTTCATCTATTCTTATCCTCAAATTCCATCAATGGATTATGTTCCGTAATCTATATTTTTATTAATCTAGTTCCAAAGGTTTCTATTGAACATCCTACGATACCAACTGTAGTGACACTAACTCATGTAACCTAGAGTAGGTGCCTACTTTATTACATTTTCTTAGATACCATGGTTCAAATACAAAAGGCGTGATTAATTTAGATTATTCAGATAACATGATGTACATATGACACCAAGTTTATATTGGGAAAATATTATAAAATAAAACAAAATAAGATTTTCAAAATCCTTAAACTTATTCAACAGATTCATAATCAAAACATGGGGAAAGAAAATGAATAAAATGTGTGTTAAAATTCTCCGTAATGGTTAAATATAATGGAATATATTATGAGTATACTAGTAATACTCAATTTGTAAAGATAAATACTGAAAATAATACAGTTTAATCAATTAGATTTTCATGAAATAATGAATAATCATTATCAAAAGTAAAAAACTGAACAACCATTCTATTTAATCAATAAATTATGATTTAAATGCTTCTTGTTATAATATAAATGAAAAAAATATCATATATAATAATAGTAAATGAATTCCCAATGAAGTGAATGATAAATTATTAGAAATCAAGATCTCATACATCGTGATACATCTACTGTCAGAATCATTCATAGGGTAGTTTGAAACAGTAGGTAAATACCTATATGATTTTAACAACTAATTTATTCCTTTTTTACATGTCAATTCATCAAAGGGAAATTTATAATTGGTCCACACTGTTTCCTCTGGAAATGGGGATAACCTTTTTTATTTTAAAGTTCTATCTTTTCAAACAGTTTCTAACGGGATTATTCATAGAACCAGAACGATCCAATGATTCTATATCCATTTGGACCTACATTCCAAAGGCAGGTGCTCATTAGTTGTAGATTGATGAGGATTAAGAAATTGCATTGTTCGAGAGGATGGGAGGTCGGACTCATCACACCTTCTTTGGTGGATTTATTGTCTACTCTTGGAATCTATTTATAGATTTAAGTTATGTTCGTGAATCATTATTACACGACCAAGTATGAAAATGATATTTCCTTAAGATTTGACAATCAATGATTATTATGTATGAGGTTTGGAAAATCTTTTATATGTATGAGTTTTGAAGAATATTTTATTTATATTTGAGGTTCTTCATCGATAGAGAATCATCTGTATTTGTTACAGATTCTTAGTCAGTGGTATCCTTTAACACATTATATAAAGATCTGTTGGTCATTATTACAACCATACTAGATTTAATTCCACTCAGTGGGGAACTTGAAGTTTTTTGTCGTTCAGAAGTACATGGATTATTTCAAAGTTGGGACCATACCCATAGAAGGGCTACCTACATATCCTTGTTAGAAAAGGAATCATAACCCATGTAGTTCGGGAATTAAGATATAGTTTAACATCTTATGGGACAGATGAGATTTAATGGGTGATGGGTTTGAACCTCAGAATGTCTTCCTATGTACTACAATTTTATGGTATAGATCAATGTCAACGTAGTTCGATTGGGAATTGTGGGGATTACATATGATTAACGACCCAAAGAGATGAGTCATGGTTACTTTTACACTCTAAGATCAGGTGAGTCATGCTCAGTGTGAGAAACAAGGGGTATCAGTAAAACTGACAATTTTTTCCATGAAATATTCGGTCACAAGGAATGATATGAGGCTTATGTATGTATGATTGCCCAAATAGATAAAAATAAAGACTTATTTCAGAGAAGAAGCCGGGAAACAGGGTCCATAAAGGTATATGTTCTTTTATAGAGATTTGGATACTCTAACATGGGGATTTGTCCAGAGGATGATTCCCAAATTAGTAGGGGACTTGTGATTGGGTTTTATTTCTGAGAAGGAAGCCCAAATAAAAATAAGGTAAGACTGGTTAAGAGAAATTATGACTGGGGCTTATTTCTAAAAAGGAGGCCCAGGTTAAAAGGACTTTAGAACTGGGGAATACTCCTGAGAAAGAGGCCCAGGATAAGGGAATCTGGGATTTGGGGCTTACTCCTAAAGAGGATGCCCATATTTGGGAACTTGGGGCTTACTCCCAAGGAGGATGCCCAAATTAGGGAACATGGATAGGGGATTACTCCTGAAAAGGGGGCCCAGGTTAGGCAATTATGTCTGGGGCTTACTCCTAAAAGGAGTCCCATGTTAGGGTACTATGACTAGGGCTTACTCTTGAAAAGGAGGCCCGGTTAGAGATCTTCTAATCCTAGTGACATGAAGATATGTAAATCACTATGTTTTGAGAGATGATCCACAGAATTACATTCAGATAAAGAATCCAACCAAGGAATCATGCAATAAATGGATTTTCAAGAGGATTCTGAAGGCTAAATCATGAAGGGGAGATGTTTATTTGATGAAAAGAGCTGGATGGATAGGTGGGGCACCCAAAAGAAGGTAGGCGCGCAGGTCCTGGTAATGTAGGTATACTTGTGCGACACTTGGGTACATGATTGTCGGTCAACCCATAGGGTAATACATGAGTGAGGCTTGGCTCAAGCCCTTGGTATTATCCCTAAAGTCTTGAAAAAGGGTGGCACTTAGGTTCTTTTGGAGGTATAAGGAGGTGCGCAGGTGTGACCATTTCACATAAGGTCTGGACACTTAGGCGCGCCAGTATTGATGAATTTCCACACATAGGCCTTTTTCTATCTCTTTATATCTTCCATTCTAGGTAAGAAATTACCTTATAAGTGTTCGGAAGACTTCAAGAAGAGACTAGGGAGTCGAGAGCCGAAATATGAGTTTATGGATTTTTCATCATTGAAATGGGGGGCACACAAGGGGTATTTTTAGGCTACTAAAGACTCGGAGAGAAAATAACATAGGGTGCGCACATCACCTGCACGCCCAAATGTGGTGTGCATGTATACATGCACGACCATTATGGAACTTTCACGACCCATTCTCAAAGAAATCATTGTTCATGCCTTTGTCAATTTGTTGTGTTTCTTCAAAGGATGAATTACTTTGTGCTCAATGTATTTCCATTTTCATTAGTTTGACTCTGTGATGAAAAGGAGCATCAACAAAAGTCCCCACTTAGAGTTGGACCCGAATGAAAGGAGGATGTGACTCTGAGTTAAAGAAGAAAACCAAGTAATTGTGGCACACAGGTATTGAGCGCGTAGATGGCATCGCGCAGGTACGAGCCACGTAGTCTTCGACGCACAGGGGTGTGGCCTTTCCTATAAATATGCGGCCATTCCTCGCGCAAAGCAACTGGTTCTCAAAGATTCCAGCTCTCTCCATGCAAGTTTCCTTCATCGCTCAAGTGTCTTATTTTCCACTGGTTCTTTGTGACACGCTTCTGTAGAGGTATTTGGACTTGCGTGGTGATACCTGCGTGCCAAAAACTTTCACAACACAACTATTCTTGCGCGCAAAAATTGGACTTACGTGTCTTAATTCCTTACCCATTTTTTTACTTTTATTCACAAATTTTATGAAAAATTGACTAACTTAAGAGTTAATTATTTGACCTTTTTGCATATTCAATGGCACCTAGAAGAATCGGAACATCTGATGAACTGGAAAGAAAGTGAATTGATGATATGATGAACATTTATGACCATGATTAATATGATATCTGTGACAACAATCTCCTGGATTGAGCCAAGTACGTGAAGAAGTATCATCTTAAATTTCCACAGAGCATCTACATTCCTCTGTATGGGTATTGTCATTTGCAAGACATCAATATTTCAGAGGCAAAGAACTATCTCCTGCATTCTTTATTTCATACTTATACCAATTTTTCTTCAAAAAATGTCACAAGTGGAGGATAATTTGTTAATACTGGAATAGTGGAGAAGGCCTATATAATGCATCATAGCCATTCTATTCCAGATCTGAAACCTCATAAGCCCGATCTTCAATCACATTTTTATCCTTCAATCTTCTGAAATTCTCAAATGGATCAATACAAAGGCTGGAAGAAGAGTTGGGACTTCTGTCCTGGAGGAGGTGTGAAGCCAACATGGATGTGGTAATACTGGGTGCAACAAACCTATGCAGAGTTTGTTGAGGATTTTAAAAGAGATATGATATATGAAGTCGTCTGGACTGGGCAGACATGTGTCTAAAGAAATGATGATTTTGTGCCGGATCTAATCAACATCTATATCCTAGAAACCAATTAATTCCATGTGAATCATAGAAATGTAGGAATCTGTCTGTGGGATGTCTACAAGATCTCGGGTGCTCCAATTCAGGGTGACACATATGAGGAATTCATCCCCCCCCAAGGCGACTTTGAATGATTCCAAGAAGACTCCGGATTTGGATCAGGAGTTATTGAAAATCTTTCACAATATCAAGAATTAAAATACCTCACTAAATCATTCTATAAAGGATATTAATCTAGAGGAGTGGATGATTATGTTTCTTACCAAGAAGGAGGATAATGATTCGAAGGAGAAGGGGCCCACCTATACTTGTCCTACTACCTTCCCCAGAACAGAGAAGAGGGGTGCACTTGGCACATTCTGGCTGACTATGGAAGTAGGATAATTTGAGTAGTGGGAATATTAAGTAAACCAAGCAATCCCAAAAAAGACCTGTTTAGCGGGCTTCATAGCCTTCTGGCTCAGTGTTTATCTTCTACCAGTCAGGGATTCGAAGGGAGGTGTCAGGACAAGGACTTTCATTATGGCATCCAAGTTGACTAAGAATAAAATGGTTGGGTTTTCCAACCTTATTTTGGCGAAGATTCCTAGGATCATACTCCATGTCTTTATGGGTAAGTCTACTTTGAGAATAGTGGGACCATTCCATGTTTTGTCGGTATGGATCAACACTCATTTCATAACATATGCTGTACCGAATGGAGTAAAGGTTCTTTGAATCTCTTTCAAGCCATCAGTACCAGAATATACTGGAATTGATCTATTAGCTCTAAACATCTATGATATGAAGGTGAGGTTGAGCATGTTCAAGGAATTCAATTTATTTCCTTATGGAAACCCTCCAACTGGATAGTTTCTTGATTATTGAACCGCCGATCGGGAATTGAGGTCGTACATATTGGCTTTCAGAGATGGTGTACTGGCCACCATGATTTATGGAGAGATTATATGTGAGGCCTATGCTCTATACTAATTTTCATGCCAATTCATGTGTCTACAGCAGACTGTTGTATCCCCTCCTGTTTATGTCAGGTTAGAGTAGCATCCAATGGTTTCTCAACAACTATGGTTGCTGACGTCTATGGAGAATATCAGGGAAGTGTTTGATCTACCAGTTCATAAAGTGGCGAGTAACTTGACTACATGGTATGCCGAGAAGTGGATAGAATCATACCCTGAAGGGGTGTTGAATCGTCTGGTTTATCAGGTGGGGAAAATAAAAGAACTATTTAGAAAGAAACCCTTCATCGGGAATGTGATGCTTCATCACGTGGAGCTGCTTCACCAGGTTCCTTACCTAGGGCTGAATAATCGGATTCCCAAGATAAAAATGATGATGCACAACATGCGGAAAAAAGGCCTCATGCTAGATATAATCCTCCTATCAGAATCAAGAGACCAACTCCATCAACTCCTAGTGATTTACTTCATTGTGGAAATTTAATCATCATTACATTATAGAGAAACAAGTCTTATTTTCATATCCATTATCTGTAGTTGCAGGAGCTGGAAAGAAGATGAAGTCTATGATTTTAGGACCCTCCTCACTGCCTTTTGGTACACATGTTGAATATCTACGACCAGAGGCTGTCTAGACATGGCGAAGTTTATATTGCGATGCTGAAACTGCCTGGCTGGATCTGTGCGAGGGGATACCAATCCATGGAATATGGAATCTTTGGGCTTCTATAGAGATCTATTACAAGGATAACCCAGATGAAGTGCAGGCTTACATCAGAGAGTTGGAGATTCTCATATATGTCACTGATGATTCCATTTCTGTCACCATGGGGGTGAATGAAATGATTGATCGTTGCGCCACTGAGGGGACTGGTGGTTCTAGAGATGAGGAGTGGCACGATTACGTAGCTCTTAAAGATGTAGGTTTCTTTCCTTATTTACTTTGAAACGTGATTTCAATCAAGGATTTTTTATTCAAGGAAATTACTTTCTTCATCCTACAGTTTTCAATGAAAGGAACTACTAAAGTTCCATCACCATTGTATAGCCCTGGTGTTACTACAATTGGGGCTAATGAATCTCCTCGTGAGCCTGGTGAGATATCTCCATGCTAGCAAGCCATGGAGGAGGAGTTAGACATGGATTTTCATTTTACAATTCCGGTATTTGGAGATAATGATGTCAACACTCTTAAGAAGACAAATAAGAAAACACATCAAAGGAAGAAGTCCGCAGCTCAACGCTTCATTAGTAGTGGTAATTCTTTCACATAGTCATGAGTCTTAACCCAGGAAAAGATTGCTCATACTTCATGTGTTTACAGTGGCTTCTTCAATTTATCCTCTGAGGTAGAGGACTAACCCTTTCTTTGAGGACGACAGAATGTGCTGGTGAAAAATCACAAGTTCAGGCTGACTTGTCTACTCCTAGAGAAGAGCCAGCGTCTGTTCCCAGTATCCCTCCTACTACTGTTGCAAGGAGAGAAGAGCCCACTTCTGGTAAATTAAAAATTCTTCATAAGATGTTGAATGAAAAAATCAAATGATTTCCATTCTGTGATACATTAGGTTTAACCCTTGCATCAGAACAATTAGAGGCTACTGCACCTGATGCAACAATTTTATCTGAAGACGATGTCCGAGATCAGAGGCCACAACATAACGGTCACAAAAAAACTTATCGAATGCTCCCTCTGGTGAGACTAACAAGGAATCTGAGATAACATTGGATGAAATGATGGAACTTGGAGCATATTTTGAATATTTTTAGATCATGTTAAATTACCTTGTAATTTAGAAGATTTTGGATGTGAGTGTTTTCCTTCGTCTTGTTAAAATAACTTCTTATTACATTTCTGACCATGATTGGTTCAAATGTGTAGTTCCATCTAAACTAGATACTGAACTTCCAAAGCCTGAAGGGCGTACAGATAACGCTACTATTGCAGAGACACCGGATCAAGTGGAGCATAACCTGGTAGAGATTTCTCAAACTCATCCTGAAGATCCTATTGAAGATAGGAAAGATGGGGAGGAGCCATCTCATACTGTTGATCTACTTTTGGGTAAGAGAAAACAATATTTAACATTGTACCTAATTTTCAAGACAACCAATAAACGTTTTTTATCCTTTGAAACTAACCAAAGATTTCAATTGATTATGCATGGCCATCAATTTCTGTGGAATGATTTGGAGGTGAAGACTCAGTATCCACCCCAATGGGAATAGAAAGTGAAGTAATACAGGTTAGTGGGGAAGGAGCATTACAGGGAACTTCACTATGTGCATTAGCCCCAGATTACATTCCCCCTATGTTAGTGATGCTGATTCAGACCCGAAAGTACAAAAGGTGCTATAATTTTTATGACGTAAGGAATGGAAGAACATATGGATGATCATATCTGAAGTTCCTCTAGAGGAGTTGTCATCGAAGATCCCCCTATTTTCATCCCTATTTTTATGTTGAGACTTGGCGGTTTTGGATATCAAGAGAACCATACCGCTGTAAAACTATTCATCTTAATAAGGGAGAAGGAGTAGATGTACCATCAAGATTTGACCAGGGTCAGGATTTCATCCAATATTAGTGAATTTGAGGCTGCGGTATCCTAAGCTGAGTCTGATCATGCTTCCATGTTAAAGGAGAAAAATTATAAGATAAAAGAAAAAGTTGTCCAGTATATGCACCTTCAGCAACTGTTATATCTTGTTACATGGGGACTTGACCAGCTTAATAATTCATTGGAAGGAGTTCAAATGAATGGTATGAAATCCATTGCAGATGCCCAAAAACACTCCATTAAGTTGAAAAGTGAGAAGCTGGTCGAATGCATGGGCTTCAAGTGGCTGCTAATGAATCACAGGATGCCGTAAATCAAATGAAGACTTATGTTGATAGCCTTTTGTAATTCTTGGAAATGAGAAGAGACTCCAGTCTGTGGATTTCCTTCTAACTTTTTTGCAATAAATGAAAAATACTTTGATCTTCAATCATTTTTGCATGCCTTCTTTTGCTACCTGCTTTAAATTTTACCTAAGCCAATGGGCCTAGTAAGCATAGTTTGATTTTTGCTAGTATTATTATAAATAACCCTATAAACATTGAATATTTTTTATTTTCTCAAAATTACCTAAATCATACGTAGTATTTGTTTAGTGAGCTATGACTTGACTTTTGTTCTGAGATCTCTTGTATTTTGTGGGTAGTTTAAAGTCATGCACGTCAGACATAAAAGTCTAATGTTTAAGGTTGAAATATCTTTGACCGAATGGATTAAAATTAACTTGCTTCCCTGATAATTTATTTGAAAACATATTACCACACTCAAGTATGGGGAAAACATGTAACCTATTACATAAGAAATTTTGAATCCGAGGAATGATACAAAAAAGGGCTAAAAGTCATTAGTATAAGTATTTCACAAGAATGAAGTTACCACTACTTTATAAACCCATTAGTGGGTTGAATTTTGTAGGGCCACCTAAGGGAATTGGTTGCATAGTCAAATAATAGAATCTTTTGGCTGACAGATCTGTTATGTAGACTGTTTATGCAAGGCCGCCTAAGGGCACGTTCTGCATAGTCAGGAAAAAGAACTCTCAGAAATTTTACTTTTCTACTGCTAAAATCCAGTTAATGTTTATGGAGATTCAAATTTTCTAAATTATAGAGTCTGTTGTTTGGAGATAGATACTTGAATACAGAGAGGATATTTCCAATCAATATTGTCTAATAACTAGATGAATGTCACTTTTATGAAGGTATGACCCAAACACAGGGAAAGGAAATATAATCCATATACTTGAATAATTTAATATCATGAAAAAGAACATGGGACAAATATGTTAAGGTTGACTATTTTTTGTGGATACATACATATTGTCGATAAGACCAATAAGGACAAAATAGGGTTTCCTCTCAAGAATGAAGTCACCGCTATTTGAAAAACCCGTTAGGGGGTTGAATTATGAAGGTCCACCTAAGGGTACTGGTTTCATAGTCAAATAATATAATCACTTGGATGAAAGGTCTGTTAGGTAGACTACTTATGAAAGGCCGCCTAAGGTCATGTGTTGTATTTTCAAGCAATATAATTCTAAGGTATCAGACATTTTGTGACCAGAAGTCACGAAAAGGGTTATAGAGATCTGAAAGTATTTAAGGTTAAGAGTATGACACATCAATATGGGAAGTTCTCTATATATGTAGAGATACAAAAAAATACAAAACATAATCATGTTGTGTCTGGGTCCTGAATTGAGGTGATGGACATCACTACGTATCCCATAAGGACGGGAATCAAGCCATACGTAGTTCTTGAAATACAGTTTAACGTATTGTGGGACAAGAGTATGGGAGATCATAGTTTAGGGTCATAGAGCTCGGACTAAAATAATGAATACACAATGTGTGTTTTATAAACCTGTTGTGAATGAAAACCAGGGTTTTCATACCCCATTCATGTTTTCACATGTGGAATTTTCAAGCAACGGACTGAAAGTGAAATTTGGGGTTAGGCCCAATGACTTCGGGCTAGATTCGAGGGATGCTCGAACATTCCTACGTATCCCATAAGGATGGGAATCAAGCTGTAATTAGTTCTTGAAATACCCTGTATACAGATTTGGTTCGTACAAGTGAAGGGTTAAAGGGGACTGTTAGTGCAATGATGGTTTGACCCAAGATAAAATATTCGGGAATTTCCATATATTCACGTAGTCTTTAGAATATAACATGAGTAGAGATAAATTTAAATAATGATTACCTCTCAAGTTAGGGTGTCAAAGAATTTTTTATTTTATTGTCATACATGACAAGAGTGCGATCAATTTAATGTCATATAGTAAGGACGATGGCGATCCAATGTAAACAATATTGGTTCTCGGGACGGTTTCACGAATCAAAATCGTATGAGACGAAGGTGAACCGATGTCAAGAGATTGATTTTGGGCTTGAACCTCATAAGGTTGCATATGTAACCAACCTAGAAGGCAATCATCGAAGTCCTCATAGTTCGATTAAAGAATTAATTGGTAATCAAGTTGTTCTTAATGACAACAACCTAAAAATAGTGTTGGGACTAATTCATAGTTAGCAGCCCAAAGAAGGTGTTATGGTTTATGTTTACTCTAATATCACATGAGTCATACTCTGTGTGAGAAACAATAGTTAGCAACAACCCTAACTATGAACAGTTTAATGTCATGTAGGACATATAAAGGTACCATGGAGTTTAAAATCTTACAGTGAGGACTATCAGTGCTGCATAGTTTAGTGTCATGTAACAGGGACAAAATACAGTTTAACGTCATGTAGGATGAATGTAGAGACACATTTTAATGTATTTTTGGACACGAACACAGTTTTGCATCATGTTGGACGAAAGGGTGTTGAACAGTTTAGCATCCTATAGCTAAGCTGATGGGGAAAATACAGTTCCACGTCATGTTGGACGAAAGGGGGACTGTGTAGTTTAATGTCATTCAGTAAAGAAAAAAGAGGTCATAGTTTAACGTCATGTTGGATGTAATAGGGACGTTTTTCATAGTTTTACATCATGCTAGACGATGAGATAGTTTAACGACATGTTGGACGATGGTGTTATTAGTTTAAGGTCATATGCATGGACAAGCGATTATGCAGTTTAACGTCTTGTTGAACGTAAGGGACTTCAATACAGTTTAGCATCATGTAGCTAAGATGTCTCAGTTTAACGTCATTTATGACGTAAGGGACTATGCAATTTAAATTTTTGTATCAAGGACAACATAGTTTAACGTCATGTTGGATGATGAAGGGTTGTGCAGTTTAATGTCATGCAGTAAGTACTTAAGAAGGGATGTATAGTTTAACATCATATAGCAATGACGAAATAGTTTAACGTCATGATAGATGTAAGTGACAGTATTTTAAGGTCATATGCATGGATCGTGAGATGTATTTGTATTATACAAAATACTCCTTCAAAAATCTAGCATTGGTTGGAGTAGTGATGAGTTCTCCATCCATTGAGATTACAGAATAAGATCCACTAGAGTAGACCTTATGTATTGAATAAGGTCCTTCCAAATTTGGCTCAATCATGAGAGGTTTCTTTCCTGGTATCATTGGTGTTCTAAGAACCAATTCCAATTATCCCTGAATGAATGAACGAAGAAGAGCTTTTTTGTTTAAATCTCTTGATATTCGATCTTGATAGACTTTCAATTGGTGCAAGGTGCACAATCTGTTCTCGTCTAATCGTTCAAATTCATACAATCTCTTTTGAGATTGGCCATCCATAGATGACTGATCACAAATGGCTACCTTGAGTGAGGTTAATTGAACCTCAATGGGAAAGACTGCTTCTGTTCCATATAGCAATAAATATGGAGTTGACCACGTTGTAGTGCAGGTGGTGGTCCGATAAGCCCATAAAGCATGAAAGAGTTTATCAGGCCATGAATTCTTATCATTATCTATCATCTTTTATAGTATGATTGAAGGATTCTTTTTGAAGGCTTCTATTTGTCCATTGGCCGCTACACGATACCAAGAGGAATGGTTGGATTTGATGTTGTATTCTTGATACCACTTCCTTACCTTGGATGAATAGAAGTTGGTGCCATTGTCCATCAATATTGTATGAGGGACACCAAATATTGTAATGATGATATACATTATGAAGGTAAAAATGCTTTTATAACTGACTTCTTTGAGAGGTATTACCTCTTCCCATTTGGAAAAGAAGTCAGTAGCAGTAAGAATGTACTTAAACTGCTTAGATTTAGCCGAAAGGTAAGGTCCTACTACATCCATTCTCTATGTGGAAAATGGCCCCATGTATTTATCTGTATGAAGCAACTCTGGGGGTTGATGAATGAAGTTGGAATGTACTTGGAATTAATGACACTTCATTATGACATCAACACAATATTGTATCATTGATGGCCAAAATTATCAAAGCCTTCGAATTTGATCAGATAGTCTATGTCCGGACTGATGGGCACCACAGACTCCTGCATGCAATTCTTTCATGACAGCCAATGTCTCTTCACCATAAATTCATGTGAAGATAATTACATCATGACCTCTTTTGTAGAGAATTTTCTCTAGGTGATCTGGGCTATCATAAAGAGTAAAATTGACCACACGTTTCCGGATTTGTTCTTTCCCAGCACTATCAGGTGGAAGTGTTCCATTTTGAAGGTATTCCCTGATAGGTGTCATCCATCCTGAAGTATGACTATATGGTTCAAGAATTGGACTAATTTCATTGATTCATCTATTATGATTTGAACAAAATGTGAAATTGCACGACGGTGTGCAATACTGATGATTGTCTCTTCCCGATTTGAATCATCTAGAGCTGTAGCTATATTAGCCAGTGCATCTTCATGCAGATTTTGTGATCATGGGTCAAAAGAAAATGTAGTTTACGAAGGAAATTCTGCCATTAAATCTATGACATAATCATACAAAGGGTTTAACTATTCTTTTCTGATGGCATAATCCCAATTGACTTGTTTGATTACCAGGTCTAAATCACATTTCACTTTTATGTGATTCACTTGTGCTTGAAGCACCAAATCCAATCCTGTGATCAGAGCGTGATATTCTGCTTCATTATTTGTCATTCCTCCCAACAATAAAAAGGAATAGAGTAGAACATCCTTTTTTGGAGAAATGAGCACAATTCCTAACCAAACTGTGTTGAATTTAGGATCTTCCATTTTCCTCCCAGTTGGACTTCTAGATGCACCATCAAAGTACATTTCCCATTTTTGAAGACTATCTTGAACAGAGAAGACTTCCTCATCAGGAAGTTTAATATCTGAAGATGTATCTTATACTAAAGGATGATCATCAAGTAAATCAGCTATATATTGTCCCTTTATTGCCTTTTGAGACACATATTGAATATCAAATTGCTGCAAAATAACTGCCCACCAAGCTAGAAGTCCTGTAAGAATTTGACGACTAAGGATTAATTTGAGTAAGTTATTGTGAGATACCAATTGGACCTCATGATGTTGCAGGTAGTGTATCAACTTTTGAACTGTAAAGATTAAGGTCAGGCAGAACTTTTCAATACTTGAATATCAGGTTTCCACTTCATGCATAGTCCAACTGAGAGAGTAAAGGTTGTTTTTATTCCCAGCATCATTCTTCTGGGAAAGGAAGGCACCCAATGATCGCTCTAAAGTTATCACATAAATAATAAGTGGCCTTCCTTAAACACGTGGAATTAATATCAGTGGAGTGAAGAGATATATCTTTATAATATTGAATGCTTCTTGACATTATTCAGTCCACTGGTAGGTGACTCCCTTCTTCATCAATTTGGTGAAGGGTAAACTTTTTCCTGCCAAATTGGTGATGAAACTCCAAATATAGGCTAAGTGTCCTTGATGTCCTCTCAATTATATCAATTTACGAGGAGGTGACATACCAAGGACTGACTTTGTCTTCTCAGGATTGACTTTGATACAATTATGGTATACAATAAAGCCGAGAAATTTCCCTGAGGTTACCTCAAATGCACATTTCAAGGGGTTCATCGTCAAATTATGTTGTCGAAGTTTGTGTAATATGACTTCCAATTAAGTCAATTGATTAGAACATTGTTTGTATTTAACCACCAAATATTCTACATAACATTCAACAAACATCCCTAAAATGGGTTTGAAGATACAATTCATGGCAGGCAGATATGCTGTGCCTGCATTCTTCAGGCCAAAAGGAATTACCTGATAGGAAAACACACCCTGAGGGGATATGAAGGCTATAGATTCATTATCTTCTGGAGCCATTCAGATTTGATTATATCCAGAATATCCATACATGA
Source organism: Viscum album (assembly GCA_963277665.1). Classification (NCBI taxonomy): domain Eukaryota; kingdom Viridiplantae; phylum Streptophyta; class Magnoliopsida; order Santalales; family Viscaceae; genus Viscum; species Viscum album. The sequence continues at coordinate 738,279,565 of OY728135.1, read as the reverse complement.
AGGAATTTCCTCCATAGCTAGCTATTTCATCAATTAAGAGTTCAATAATTGGAACTGGAAAATCATCCTTAGGACAATGCCGATTAAGATCTCTAAAATCAATGAAAACTATAATTTATCCATTCTTATTTTTCACAGGGACAATATTAGCCAACCACTTGGGATATTGAACTTCTTTGATGAAGTTAGCATTGATAAGGTTGTCCACATCAGCATCAATTTTGGAAGCATAGGCTGGGTGTGTTCTTTTTGTGGCTTGCTTAAATCCTCGATGTTCTTCTAGAAAACTCAAACGATGAGTAACAATATCAGGATCAAGCCCTGTAATTTCTCTATAATTAAAAGAAAATATATCTCTATTTTTCTTTAAAAATGAAATATACATTTATTTCTCTTCAATATCCATGGTCTCATTAATTAAAGTGGGTAATGGATCTTTTTTCATACCCAGATTTATTTCCCTGTGTTCATCGATAGTAGTGGATATACCCTCTTAAAATGAGGGAGGAGAGTCCCTGAAATCATCCTCTTCTTCTTCAACATGTGTTACTTCTTCTATATCTACTTTCCTAGTAGATGATGAAGCATAATTTCTATGATCGGGAGAGATGTTAAAATTTGAACATCTTGAAGAAGAGGCTTCCATTTTTGACCCTATTGACGATGATGGGTCTCCCATGGGTAATAAAGAGGAGATGATGGATTGATAATCGACATTATCATTCACCTATGACATAGCTATAACATCTTCAAGATTTTTTGGTGATGTATAGACTTTTTTCATTTCAGAAGATGAAATGAAGACATCTCTATTTGAGCATTCATCATTGCTTGGTGAATCACCACTTTCTCCCATGCTATCTGGCTTGATTGCAGTAATTAACATTATGGAAGCTTCCATAAGAGTACTTTGATTTAGGTCTATCATGTCAATTTGACTGATATGAAACACATAATCTGTACTCACATGTGTGAATGGGTTTACTGGAATCTTTTCTAAACCATTTGGAGCAATAACCTCGGTAACCTCCCTTATTGTGGATTTCTCCTTACCCTTCATGTGATTGAATTATTCCTCAATGTATTGAGATTCACATGTTTTTAAGGGGGATTTATCACCAGACAATGTCCCAATTTGACCATAGAAACAATATTTGAGACATTGAAGGTATGATGAAGAGACAGTCATACGTTGATGTAGCTAAGGTCTTCCACGAACAACATTGAAGGCTGTATCATGACGAACAACCATGACATCTGAATTGGATACAATGTCTGCAAACTAAGTTCTGAGTGTAATCTCTCCCAGTGGTTCTTGTTCATTTTTATCATATCCTTGAAACATCAGAGTAGAAGGAGATAAATCAGATTCTGTGAGGCCCAATCGATGAAGTGTACGAATGGGGATAAGGATTTCTCCTGAACCATTATCAGTGAAAGCTCTTCGGTTGTCTACACCATTGTCATTTCCAGAAAAATACAAATTTCTAATATGTCCATGAACAACATAATCATTTTCTACATCTATGAATGTTATCACTGCATGGCATTCTACAGGATCATTATCTACATGGTAGACTTCAGCTGCAGTAATTTTAGTTGCAAATTCCAGAGGACTTGACAAATCCTTGATGAGTGCCTCCCGAAGATCCTTTGATAGATTCAAGGCATCCGGAATTGATAACTTGGCCAGTACTTGGGCCAAATGCTTTTATAAATCATATTTTTGATCCAAAGGTATGTGTTTCCCAACAGGAACATGTGATTTCGAAAGTGCCATAGAAGTTGATGCTTTGGAGGTAGATGCATCTTATATCGGGGTAGGAGTTGGAAATACTCCTAGATTTGGAAGATTCGACCAAATTGTTCTATTTACATGCTAAGAAGAAGAAGGTGGAACCTCTAAATGATCTTCTAGAATAACTATACCAGGACTGAATATGCCTTGTGTGGAATAATTTTCTTCTTCTTATTGAGCTCGCTGAAGGGCTCTGCCACGAGTTTCTGTTGCATACACAGTTCTAGCAGGGGTAGAATCGAAATAGTGGTTTCTAGGATATCCACATCTTCATATGTATCCCAGACCTCTAGAACTATCTCTAATTCCTCTATTTGATAAAGGAAACTCAGGCTTATTAAGATTGAAACTGTGACTGGCATATGGATCTGTTAAGTGAATCATTTTAACAGAACCAAGATCGGCTCTTCTCTTGAAGAAGACCCTTACGGATTAGCCAGTTTAGGCTATACCATTTGGTGGGGCGGTGCCCGTGGCTTTGAAGTAGATGGCATAAAATCTTCCAGAGTCAAAGAAATCTTGGGATTTAACTAAATCTCATCTTCTTCTTATTGTTCCTCTTTTTTTGAATTATGCCATTTATTCGTGGATTTTCCCTCTGATTAAGAGGGTTTTATTGTGGAATTCATAGCAGAATACCCAATTGGTTTCCTCAATTGCATTCGAAAAATGGCATGAGTTCAGTTGATTGTTTTTCCGACCATCCAATCATCATATTTCTGCGCATTTTCGTATTTGACTTCTTGCCACTCGGCTTCTTCCTCTAGATTTGTAGTAGTAACACATGCTACATGAGCTGACTAACCTTTCAATTTGACTTGTCCCAAGTCCACCATATTTTGTAGGAGGACTTTGAAGACAAAATATTCCAGAATGGGATGCCCCAACAACTGATGAAATGGGATATAGTAGGGACAGTATTCCTCTCCTTCCTTGTTCGGCCTTTTGGGCCATTTCAATTGAACCTAATTATTTTCTAGAGCCGAAATGATGTTACCAGGAACTTGTTCATTTTGGAAAGAGTAAATGTTTCTCTTTAGATCCTCCAATTGTTTCCGTATTTGATCTCTTTGATCATCTTGATGAAATGACCTCTGTTTTGGACACTCAAGAGGTGGAGCCCTTCGATAAGATGAAGGTTTTTAAGTAGAAACATGTACAGGTGCTTGTTTAAGAGTTTCTGTAGCAATCTATGATTTACCCATTCTCCTTCCTAGAGCTGATGAAATTACATGAGCTTTATGCTTTTCCTTCATAAGAGAGTCTGAAATCTATTGAGCGATCAAAGTAAGGTCTCGAAACCCTCCTGTGTATTTCACAGGGTTCAATGGTGTGCGTAATTCATCATGCAGATTTTCCACAAAAATTGGAAACAACTCTTCTTGAGGGAGTGCTGTGATCAAGTGATATGTTAATCCCATCCAGCAAGCAATGAAATAAAAAACCCTTTCATTCTCCCTTTTCATACAATTTTTAAGATAAAAAACTGTTGTCCTTGGAAATTTTGAGTTGAATTGAAGGAGGAATCGTTGATGGAGATCCTCCCACCTGGTAATTGACCGGGATTGCAAACTTTTATACCAGAAAAAATCAGGCCCTTGTAATGACTATAAAAAACACCTGAGATTAATTTCTTCTTGTTTCTGAGGGGTTCCCATCATAGGATCGCAACAAGAAACAAAATTTGATAAGTGTTTCTCTTGGTCTACCGAACCATTAAAGATTTGGAATGTGGTACTTGAAAAATTTGATGGTGGGGGGGGGGGGATTGCATCAACCCATTCAGGGTATGCTCTTTTTTCTGGTTTAATTTTTTTATGTTTTCCCTCCATAGAATCTTACCGAGCTCTTATTGACTCAATGTTAGTCATTAACATTTTAGAAACATCCAGTTGAGCTTTGACCTGAGTAGGTGCAGTAACTGGAGCTTGGACAGGTGTGGTGGCTGTTACTGCAACTGATGGTTTTACCACTGAATGTTGTTGTGCATGACCCATAGGACTAGACCTGTGAGGTTGTACTGGTAAAAGAGGATACTCTTGATCTGTCTGAGTAGATGCAAAAATTTACCTTGGCTGACTGGCTCCAGCACACTTAATAGGAAGACTACTTTGAAGTAGTTTTGCATTCATCCTCTTTAATTCCTTCATTTCATCCTCTTGTTATGCAAATATTTTATCTAGTGAGAGTGATTGGACTTTCCCAGAGGAAGGGTGTGTAACCTGATTCTTTCCTTTCCCCTTATTGGATGCCTTCCAGAGAGGGGGAAGTTGATTACATGATAGAATACCTTGATTCTGTGTAATCCTTTGGTTTTGTGTACACACACCTTCTTCATTTTGCTCTGTTTGCACAGCTTCATGAGCATAAACTTCTTCATCTGATCCCTCTGAGTGAGCCTCATCTGGGTGATTAGAAACAACGACATTGATGAACTTAATTGATTCATAACTCATTGCATCCCTTCTATCGGCATTTCTGTGATATTGTCTTCTTCCCTGTCCTTGATGAGACATTGCATGTTGTTGATTTGATCCCTCAGGAACTTATTGACGAAATATAATTTTGAGGGAATCTCATGCTAATTTGGATCTTCGTTACTCTTGTGGCTTCTTCCCTAATCGAGAGAAGACTGACTTTCTCTATGGAAGATATTGAGGATTTGAAAAAGTCCCCAGTCCTGTGGACTGGGGCTGTTCCTGTTGTTCCTGATCATCTCCTCAAATCCTATTTGTTGATTCCGAGGGTTGGGTTAAAAGAGACCCCAGTCTGGAAAGCTGCGGTGTTCTTGAGTTTCTATATCTGATACTTTCTTAAAATCTCTATGAATCTTGAGGAATTTAGTCTAGAAATTGGTTGGATTCATCTACCTACACCCAGTCAAACCACCAGGTTAAAGTGAATGTTGGATGATTTCTGACAATTCTGTCACTTGATGATGTGCATGCTCTAAATGAGAATCTTGTTCGACATTCTCATCTTCTTGATGCAAGAGTAATTTGACAACTTTTTCTCTGTATGCTTGATTTGAGAATAAATAGTTGATTCATGTTCTTGAGTGAGCCTTTGATTACAAACAAAGGCAATTGGTTGTGGCCAGCCATGGGAAATAACATTGCATGGCACCATTTTTGGTGTTCTCTTTTGGATGGAGAGTACAGTGAAATGTAGTGCTCCATGAACACCCCATCCCCTAATTTGAATACCAGATGGGGAATTGGAAATTAACTAGCATAATCTTCGTTGTGCAGCAAGACATGAACGCACAAGGGCTCTCTACTGGTTTTCAGCCTTCAGATATCGAGAAACTGAGAGAGATGCCAAGTCAATTTTGCGTTGTAACCTTTCTATTCTCTTGACATGATTTTCATATTCATCATAAGATAATATTTTATTTTTTAATTGACCAAGAGTTTTTCCACATGTTGAGACGAATATCTTGATTACAATATTTTATCATCATCTCTGGAATGTCATACTATGAGTCAGCCAAAGGCCAAAACATGACAGGCACTTCACCTTTCGCCAATTGTTTTCTCATATTCATCACTTCTTATTTATCACTCAATGATGTTTATTATACCTGATTAGACTAGAGATGGTGCATTCTTGTTTCTTCATCATATTCAACAAGATCGATAGAGAATTCAGTTATCAAACTAGAAGATTAATGACCCATGGGTGGTTCGGAGAATGACCTACATCCTAGTCTATCTTCTGATTGAGAAAGTATTTCACCTACTAATGGTAATGAATCAGACATGACTTGCATCACATTTTCAAGTGCTTCAAGATAAAAGGGATTTCTTGTCATTTCATTGTCCTTTGTATAAGTTTCCATGCAATACGAATTACTACTATAGAGAGGACTTTCGTAACTAAATTCATCATCATGGGGAGGACCACCATGGTGGGCTACAACAAAAGATGAAACCTATTTATCCTTAGTCTTCTAGACAAGCAGAGGGTTATCATGGCTCTCATCTAAAGATGGTACTTCGAGATCGACCGAACTGTCATGAAGCAAGCCTTCATGAGGAAGTGTCTGATGAATACCTTCAGAATTAATGTTCCCACTATTGGGAACTGAGAGAGTAGAATCTTTAGTTGCAACAGATAATTGTCTGAGTGCATCAAGAGCTCTGGCATCAAGCAAGGCCTTGTTACATATTGGATCTTGATTTCTTGACTTTGATGGATGAGTCTTTTTCTTAGACTCCTTCTTACAAACATTGGGAACCACTTGTTGATGAAAGTGGTTATTATGGGCAGGTGTATGTGCCTACTCAAGAGAAATAGTCAGGTTAGGTTGATTATATCCACTCAAATCAGGTGTTTGTGCCTGACTTTTTTGTCCATATGACATGGGGGAGTGTGCCCCCACAACCCTCTAGGACTGGACTAGAGGTATGTGTCTTTTTCAGAGTGAACTGTTGATGTGTCACTCCACTAGTAGGGATAGATTATCATTTCTTTCCCTGTGATGCTGCTACAACCGTTATAATATTCTGACAGGCATCCAGAATATGAGAAGGGATTTTTTCCACTCATTCACCATTAACAGAATATTCTTGGTGAATTTAGCTGTCGGAGTGGGGATATACGTCCATTATGTGCTTGGAGTAGGTGTGTGTTCTTACTCTTTTCCTCCTTTTCATGTGAGTGGATTCTGACAGTACTCATGTATGGGGGTATAGAGTTGAGTATGCCTCTTATTTGTCGTTGGGTCTTTCCAATTGACTTCTCCGGGTGCTACCAAATAATACCGTTGGTAGGATTGATTAATTCTAGAAGGTGTATATGCCTGCTGATTGCACTCCGTCGAACTTGGTTGATGAAATTCCTTCAATACTGGTAGACGAGGCTGCTGGCAGGATTTATGAGTGTAAGCAGGTGTATGTGCCTATTTACCAGTTGTCACACATTTGGTTGGTGGGCTTCATCAAATGTAGTCAGACGATCCTGCTGACTAACTGATGACTTATAAATAGGTGTATGTTCATGTCTATAGTACTCCACTGGATTTTCTTGGAGGGAATGGCGTGTTGCTTCCAGACGAGTCTGATGGACAGCGGAATTAAAACGGATGGGTGCGTGTGCCCGCTCGTTGCTTTCCACCAAGTTAGGTTGGTGGACTATTTCAGAAATGGAAGAGATAAGAACCTGCTCATTGTTGACTGGTCCTTGCCTCGGGTGGTTTGTCTTTCCTTCTATGGTTCGAGGAACCTGAGCCGAACACCTAGAGATGAAACCCTCATCATGTTGAGGGTGAAATATGGCATGAGTCTTGCAGCTATTGTTGGTGGGAGCCCTTAGGAAGGACTCTTATTTCCTTGAATTAAGGCATTGAGTGACCTTCTCATTCACCTCCTCGTAATATGGGAGGGACTGGTGATTGCGTTCAAGGGATAATGACCCGAAATGGTTGGAAATGATGGTTTACACCACCTGCTTCTCGATCGCAAGTTGTCTCTATGCGGACAACCAATGTGAATTATTGACTTGGTGAGATTTTCGAGCAGCCTCCAGAGTCAGAATGGTACCGTGTCGATGATATTCCTTAACCAGTGCAATTGATACCTTGGGTTGAAGACGCTGAGTACGTTATGTAATCTTCAGATCAGATGGAGATCCATCAAGAGTAGCAACAACGGTATTCACAGTAGAGGCATTCACAGGTGTGAACTTTATAGAATCCATTTCTGTAATGCAGAATATCTTGGAAAAGAGTGTGTTTGTGATATAACAGACATAATCAAGATAAGTTCATCCACTGCATCTTTTTGATGAGCACATATGTTATTGATTGTTTTGTTGACCTTCTCATTGAGTTTAAATAGGGGCCCAAGAAATTAGTAAAACATCATTTTAACTTGATTAAGGATTCACATTGGGTTCACCATTTTTTGTTTCCTATAGAAATTGGGATGACCTTGTTTATTTTAAGGTTCAAACATTCCAATCAGTTTCTATTCGGTTTATTTGTAGAAACGGAAACATCCAATAATTCTCTATCCATTTGGACCTACTTTCTAAAGGCATGTGCTCATTAGTTGTGCAATAATGAGGCTTAAGAATTTTCATTGGTCGAGAGGATGTGAGGTCGGACTCATCACTCCTTTTTGGGGGAAATTATTGACTACTCCGGGATACTCTTTACAGATTTAAGATATGTTCATGAATCCTTATTACACAACCATGTATGAAAATGAGCATTCCATAAGATCTGAAAATCATTTATTAATATGTATGAGGTTTGTAGAATCTTTTATATGTATGAGGTTTGGAGAATTGTTTATATGTATTTGAGGTTATTCATCGATAGAGAATCATCTGTATTTGTTAGAGATTCTTAGTCAATGGTATCCTTTAACACATTATATAAAGATATCTTGGTCATTATGATAACCATACTGTTTTTAAATCCACTCAGGGGGAACTTAAAGATTATTGTTGTTTAAGAGGATATGGATTATTTCCGAGTTGGGATTGTAACCGCAGATGGGCTACCTAAGTATCCTTGTAAGAAAAAGAATCAGATCCCACATAGTTCTAGAAATAAGATATAGTTTAACATCATATGTGATGGATGAGAATTAATTGGTGATGGGCTTGAACCTTAGAAAAGCTTCATAAGTACTCCACTTTTATGGTAGAGATAAAAGTCCACATAGTTTGGTTGGGAATTGTGGGGCTTACGTATGATTAACAGCCCAAAGAGATGTGTCATGGTTACTTTTACACACAATTCTCACATGAGTCATGCTCGGTTGGAGAAACATGAGGTATCAGTAAACCTAAAAATTTGTTCCATTAAAGACGCGGTCATAAGGAATGATATGGGACTTATTTATGTATGATTTCCCAAATAGATAAAGATCAAGGATTATTTCAGAGAAGAAGTATGGGAACATTTTCCAAAAAGGTATAAGTTCTTTTATAGAGATTTGGATACTCGAACATGGTGATAGCTCCTCAGGAGGATTCCCAAATTAGGAGGGTACTTGTGATTGGGTTTTATTCCTAAGAAGGAAGCCTTAATCAAAAGATGTTAAGACTGGTTAAGAAAAATTATGACTGGGGCTTATTCCTAAGAAGGAGGCCCAAGTTAAAGGGACTTGAGAAATGGGGCTTACTCATTAGAAGGAGGCCCAGGTTAAGGGAATTTGGGATTTGGGGCTTACTCCTAAGGAGGATGCCCATATTTGGGAACTTGGGGCTTACTCATAATGAGGATTCCCAAATTAAGGAATGTGGATAGGGGATTACTCCTGAAAAGGAGGCACATGTTAGGAAATTATGACTGGGGATTAATCCTAAAAAGGTGACCCAGGATAGGGGACTATTACTGGGGCTTACTCATGAAAAGTAAACCTATGTTAGAGATCTTATCATCTTAAGGGATGTGGATGAATGAATGAAATATCTCACCTTAGTGACATGACGATATGTAAATAACTATGTTTTGAAAGATGTTCCATTGAATTACTTTTAGATATGGAAGCCAACCAAGGAATCATTCAATAAATGGCATTGAAAAGGATTATGATGACTAAATCCTGAAGAGGAGATGTATATTTGAATAAAAGAGATGAATCGATAGGAGGGGCACCCAAAAGAAGGTAGACACGCAGGTCCAATATGGGTGCGAAGGTCCAGGTCGCGCAGGTATACCTATGCGACACTTGAGTACTTATGTGCCGGTCAACCCATAGGGTAATACCTGAGAGAGGATTGGCTCAAGCCCATAGTATTGTCCCTAAAGGCTTACAAAAGGGAGCCGCGTAGGTTCTGTTGAAGGGATAAGGCAACGCGCAAGTGTGAACATTTCCCATAAGGTATGGACATTTAGGCGCGCATGTTTTGATGAATTTCAACACATAGGCCTTGTCTGCCCTTTAGATCTTCCATTATAGGTAATAAATTACCTTAGAAGTGTTCTAAATACTTCCAGAAGATAATAGGGCACTGAGAGCTAAAATTTGGGTTTCTGGATTTTTCTTCCTTGAAATGGGGGGCCCACATTGGGTATTTATAGGCTACTAAAAACCCTAAGAGAAAATAAAATAGGGTGTGCACGTCACCTGCGTGCCCAAATCTGGTGCACAGGTATACCTGCGTGACTATCAAGGAACATGCGTGGCCCATGCTGAAAGCAATCCTGGTTCATGCCTTTGTCGATTTTTGATGTTTCTTCAAATGATAAATCACTTTGTGCTCAACATATTTCCTTTTTAATTCATTAGACTCTATGAAAGAAAGGAGCAACAACACCACCTCATAACTATATGTCCAAATCATTACTCATATTACTTATAATCAATTTAATTCATTTATCAATATCCATTATGATAAAATAACCATATTGAGTAATGGAAAAAAATTTATTGATCTTTTCCTTGATAATCTAATAACATTCAAAGTAAAAATCCATTTTAGATTTGATATATAGTTTATGAAATAATTATATCCACCTTAAAATAATATTTATATTTAATAGAAATTTAATTTCCAATGAAAAATGATCATAATAAGGTGATTCATTTAAGAGAATGTAAACAATCATAAAAGATATTGAAATTGTACAATATATTTTACCACTTTAGTAACATTTAAATTGTAAAATATTGTAGAATATACATTAAAATAATAGTAATCATCATAATTAAAGATATATTCAAATTAAACATAACAAATTGGAGTTATATATACCACATAAAAGTGAATAGGTGCATATTAACAAATTTGTCTCAATGAAATGGAAATTGAGACAAAATCATTTACCTCACGATATCCTTTAGTTAAATGTGATATATCATCACATATAACATTTTATGAGTATTAATAATTTATAATAGAACCATAATGAAATTTGTAAAATAATATATGATACTATTATTACATTTTACCACCTATTTGTTAATATTATTTCCATATTCTCATTGTTTTGGGTGTTGATTTAATTATTTTCTCATCCATGTTTTGTCATGAAAATTCGTGTTATTATACATAGAATATAAATAGATGTTATTTTTATTGATCCTAATGTTATAAATATATTATTTACTCAATATATATATTATTATAACCATACATAAAATATGTTCAGTGTAAATGAATCATATTGTTGTATGATGATTGTAGGTCGTACCTATGCAAGAGAAATGATAACATTCCATAAATGGGTGAAAGGTTAAGGAATTTTATGATATATAAATTTTATATTATTCATATCATGTCATATATATCACATATATTAATTTAATTCTTCTTTATTACCTTCAATGTAAATCTTATGTGATAAATGAATTGCATTATTTTGTGAGGTGGTTGTGTATCGTACACTAAAGTGATGTTATCTTATTTTAAACAGAATGAAGAGTAAGATGTAATATGTTATATTAAAATTTATTAAGTATTATTATATCATAAATATTATATATATACATTAAACCCAACATTATATTCTACAATGAGAAATGTCGATGGAAATAGTGTTTCATCGGTTCGCAAGGCAGTAGTCCACTATACAAAGAGTTGAGAATACCGTTTCCCATTCAATATAATTGGGTATAGATATACGTTATAAAATTTACATAATAAAATATACGTATATTTTATATTTTTTTTTAAAACATGTAAAATTAAAAAAAACATTTTATGTAAGTACAAAAAATAAATAAAATATAGATTATCATTTAAGAATGTTGCCTCTTCTTCAGATGACCTCTTTAGGATTGCATCAAAAGATTTACTATGATGGATTTATGATCATAAAAAGGAATATATAATTTTTTAGGGGTATATATAAGTGATATGGGTATGTATTAGATAAAACTAATAGTTTGGTATTTGTGAAGAGTGTTAGGATAGGATAGCCTTTTATAAGTAGAGGGTACGCAGAAGGAATATTTTAAAATAATAAATTAAACCCTTGTTTTCATCATTAAAAATGATAAAATATGTGTCAATCTAGACAATTATAAGTGATAAGGTCAAAATATCTCCATAAAATTGGTTTTGAACTAGATTTTACATAATTATAACCCTTATCTCTTAATTTAATATCTCTATTAATTAGTTTTTACCTAAACTATAGTAATTTTTTTTTTGTAATTTTACAATTTATAATGGTAAAAAATTATGGTTACCTTATTAGATAATATAAATTTTTATAATTCCAAATATATAATCAATTTTTTTATATTCGATTCAAAAAATGGAAGAATCCAATTTAAAATAAAACTACTAGACTTGATAAAAATGTTGGTATACAAAGAAATGTCATCTAAAGTAAAGAATATTATAATATTTAAATTAGGCATAAAATCAATCCCAAGTAAATTATTTAGATCAATCGTAATATAATTGATATAATTAGAGTTTAAAAATAAATTTTAATTTAATTGAAATTTCTAAAAAAATAAAATGAAAATACATTTTTTAAAAATAAACTGTATTTTTCATTAATCATTAGAAAATTAAAACTTTCATAAAAATATCAAAGATTGGCCATAAAATTAATTTTATATGATTATTTCCAAAATTAAATTATTTTTATCAAATATTATTTTTAAATGTTCTAAATATTAATTTTAAATTATTTCTGAAAAGCAGGACTAAACTGCCTTTTAGAAAAATATGGTTTTCAAAAAAACTTTTATTTTTCTTTCAAAGAATGTTATTTAATTTATAATAAATACATATATATTTAATTTATTTTATACATTTATAAATCATATAATATTAAAAATTTATTTATAACTTTTTATAACCACCAACATAATGGTTAAGTAATAATGGCCATGTTTAAATAATATTTTAATAGAGTGTTTTCATTTCAATCTGGTGTTACATGAATCATAAGATAGAAAATATATTGAATTTGTATAAATGGAAGTAATAATAAATTCTTAGGGTTTCACATCTATTATTATTTTATTTTATTAAAAACATATTCTTTTAGTTCCTTGTCTTTAGTAGGGTCAAGACCAATGATATGATCCAATTCCTTATTTTCATTCTTTTTTTCACCAATTCGGAAAATTCGTCATCTGAAATAGCCTTATTTTTCATTATAGGATGTTATGGAAGATTTTTAAGATGATATCTGAAATTTTTTCTTCTCATGAAATTTTAATTTAAGGGATTTTATTTCCTATGTTAATAAAAATTTTCATATGATATCAATAATCTTTCTTTTAACATGAATGTAATCTAACTTTGCTTTTGAAATAGTATCAACAGAAAAATAGGATTCCTTCTCACTTACTAGGGATACATGATTATTTTTTATCTAAATCCATAAAATTTAAAATAATACTGTTAATATTTTTTGGGTAAGATAAAATTATCAAAATAATTTTTCCTCATTGGACCTGTTTAATGTTATTTTTCACGAACCTCAATATTTTAAATTATCTCGTATTATGAAGAAAATTTAGAACATAGATATCTATAAACTTTATATTATATCAACTTTATTTTCATTGAATAATATATCTTTTAATCCAGAGAAAAATCAACCTTGCAAAAAAATAAAAATGCTTCATTTATTTAATATGTTCGATTATTTTGAATATAGACTCTTCTAGAAGTGGTATTTAGAAAGAACCTATAATTTCAAGTAGTTTACAAGTGAGGAATGCCAATTCACCATCAATGGTTACACCAACCAAATCAGCTATAATTTTATTATGGATATTGAGAGTTTTCTTATCGATACTAAAGGATTTTTTTTAAACCATCCATATCCTTAAAATAATTACAATCAAAATATACTCAAATAATACTTGGACAATATAACTCATAATAATATTTTGTTACAAAAATAATATCCCAAACATGAAAGAGAATTATTACATTTGACAATGATTCATACTTTGAAAACCAACCTCGGTGAATTATTCTTTCCTTTATGACATATCGGGTTGTAAAGACACAAAACATAGCCATATAAACTTATCAAATAATATTAAATACTATTGGAGGAACATTTAAAATCTATAAGATAGATAAAAACAAAATAGAAATAATTTTTTCATAGCACAGATTGTGAGGTAAAATGAAGTAAATATAATGATACTATATCATGGTAAGGAGGGTGATGATTCAAATTCCTAAGGAGATTATGGGGGACGGGCATCCATGGTAGCCATGAACATCACCTTCCCTGTTGTGTTTCCAAAATAGGATGCTCCCTTCCCTGATAATCCATCGAGAGAGAGGGAGGAGAGTTGGAATCACGTTAAACACCGAGGTCTCCCTAGATGAACCATAAACCGAATCAGAATTATATCTCTGAGACTTCAGTTTCCCCCACAAAGTGTGAGATTTAATGGAATTTCTGGTTATGAACTTCATACAGGACAGATGCATATATACACCTTCCATTTCGGGGAGGTTCTATGAAAAAGACCTTTGCATGAAGAATGGAATCTAGGGGCAAAGTGGATGGTGGAACAACCTGGCCTGGTGCAACAAGATTCTAGCAAAACTCAATTTCCATACCTAGAGGATACAGAATAATGTCAACCCCTCTAATGATTAAACAAAACGGATGGGGATCAGTCTTGTGTCTGGTTTCAATTGTTGTGGGATCAATAGTGATGAAACCATGATTCACATCTTTTTTGAAGGAGAATGTGCTCTGTATGTTTAGAGGTTTTTTGGTGTCCAATCAGGACACAATGCACAAGGGTGTAATGTTGTGTTGTTTATAGAGCACTGGTTCCAAGGGGAAAGTATGTCAATGGAGGAGTCCAATGTGTGTGTTGTTGTTTCCAATGCGGACTGCTATAGCTTATGGAAAGCCAGAAACTGGACCAGATATGAGGGGAGAAGAACTACTGGTCGTTCTGTTGTGGCATGTACCCGTTGTCTGCAGATCGACTTGATGGGCACCGTAAGAGAGAGGTAATCCTTGCATACACTGTAGGATCCTTGGAGGAGTGCTTCCCATAATTGTGGGGAGGAATAGGGAAGATGGATTCCTTGGACTCCCCCAAGTGAAGGTCTTAAACTTAATACAGATGGATCCAGTGTATTGGGTGACATGAGGGGAGGAGGAGTTATTCAGGACTCCAAAGGGAGTCTAGTGTTCGCATTCTCATCTCATTATGGCAGCGGATCATTAACACGGGTGGAAGCAATGATGGTTCTAACCGGCCTATCTTTATGAAAACTTAGCGGTATTTATAATACCCACATGGAAATGAACTCTATGATTACACATGATTCCCTTCTTGGTAGAGGTACCACACCATGGTATATCATTTATACAATAAGACAGTGTAAGTATATTCTAAATGATAGAGTTAGTATTTCACACACGCGGAGAGAGGGGAACAAAGTGGCGGACTATATTTCATCTATTGTGGTTCCTGGTACATTGGTGATGTGTCTTACTAATGTGTCTAGTATGAAACCGGAGGGGGTGAACCTTATACAGGGTGATGCCCTTGGGCTCCATTATTTCCAACCACCATGATATGGTTTGTTTTCTTGGTTGGTCCTTCCTCCCCCACCCTTCATGAATAAAAATCTTAGTTTTGTATGGATGGAGGTTATCATATAAACATTATTAGAAAATAAATTCAAAAATTATAGAAATTTTTTTTAAAAAATTCTACATAAATGTTATAATAAGAATATAAAATGTACCTGCTATAAAATTAATGAATTTACATAATAATTTTATTTGAGATTTGATAATATTTCTATATCAAAATTTTGAGAAATGGGTTTCTTTATGATAAAATATTTATGAATATTATTCGGGTTAAACTAAGATATTTCCTACAAATATTATCTAAATATTAACTAACATGGGAAAATGAGAAATATAAAATGAGAACAAAATAAAAATTTCTTTATCAATCCTCAAGGAGTTTTTCAATTTATGTACATAGGTAGAATAGAATTATATTAATGTCCTCTACATATAAACCATACTAATATAATATTTTAAAAATTCAAATATATCATAATGAAGAGGTTTTGTAAAAAAATATCATCAAGTTGATATTTCCAAGTGATGAATTGAATATTTATATCTCCTTTGTGTGTGTGCTATTGAAGGAAATTGTGTATTATTCATTTCTCATTACTCATAATTGATGTGTTGGGTTCCTATAAAAATAAATTAAACCTATTTTATAACAGAAAAATGCAGTTTTAGTAAAAATTATGCCCAAATCAATGAGTGTGTTCCGTATCCACAACACTAGATCAAAAAAGCTTCCTGATACAACATAGTTAGTATTAGTAGTGGAATTTTATACTAAGTTTCAATTAATCCATATAAAAGAAACTAAATCCACTCATAAAAATGAAAAATTATAGATGTACTCTTTCTTTCCATTTTATATCTGGCTAATTCAATACTGAAAAAATAGCTCAAAAAATTTTCCAGAAGTGTTAAATAATACAATATTTGAAATTACATTAATATAAAAAACAATTCGTTTAATAACATTATGTTTGGAATCATTAATTTGTTTTTTGAAATATAGAACACTAGAATATATAAAACATTAAATACAGAAGAATTTTAATAACATATAGTAATCTTCTGATCATACAACTAAAATTTTGGGATCAAAAAATTGTATGGATTCAACAAGGTCATGAGTTTTTAAAGTTCATATAGAAGTATTTATATTCATATTACTATAAAAAATTCATCTTCAGTAAATATTTTGTATGATTTTGTTATGATAAAATGTTTTCTTCTTGTTTTTGAGAAATTTGAAAACAGTGGCAATATATAGTTCACCCATCATGACCATCGCAAACAAAAATTTCATAACTTCCAAAATAAAATTAGAAATATATTTTTTAGTTGATACATAAAATATTTAATCAACATATATCTAAATAAATATTTTACCTTTAAGGAAATTTCAAATAAAAATAGATGGATATTCAAATACCTTAATAAATGTTTTTGATGATAAAAATTGTCAATTTAGTCATACTTTGATCATGGAGATTCTTAAGCTCCATAAAGTGCCTTAATAAGTTTTAAAACATGTTCAAAATTTATTTTTTAAACCAGGTGGTTTTTCGACATAAAATTACTCATAAATATATAATTTAAGAGAAGAAAACATAACATCCATTTGATAAATTATAAAATTTAAAAATATTATATAGGCTAGATGTTTATAAATAGATTCATGTCGTCAAACAAATGTCAAGGCTACATCATAATCTTTAACACATTTCTTATTGTTAATTTTAGAAATAAGAATATATTTATTTCTAATGATACCTATATTTTAATAATATTATATTATAAAACACTTTTACTCCAATCACATGAATATATTTAGCTCTATCAAAAAAAGTTTATACATTCATATTCATTGAGCTCATATTAGATTTCTCGTATCAAATATTCATCACATAAGGCATCATTAGATGTGCTAAGTTCACACTAGGATTATAATCAACAATTTTAAAATTCATATCATTTGGTACTACATTTTCCAAAAATTATATCACCGTATCTAATGATATTATTAGTGTTATAATTAATAAATATTGATTTATTTACTCAATAAGTAAAATATTTCATTAAAAATGGTTTGAAATTCATCAAGAGGTACAATTTTTTAATTTTTTCTTTCTAGTTATCTTATTTGAGAAGAATCTTCCAACATGGGTTGAAAACCAGATGGAAAAAACATCATCTAATGATATTACATTTAGTTTTTTAAAAACAAAAGGACAAGTTTCTAAACCATAACACAAACCATTTCTTTAATAGTGTTTGGTCATTTATTAAAAATAGGATATTCCTTAAATGTTTTAAAATACATAGGAAGTATTCTCTCAACAGTTAATAGATCAAACACATGTATATTATTTTTCTAACTGAACAATTTATAGCCACAAATTATGAATTCAGAATGTTCTAGGTTTATTCAATACCATTATATAGATGGAGTTGAATTATTGAAAGGTTTATTTAATAATTGATTTATAGTATAGAATTAATTTCTAATTGTTTCATCAAATAAATGATTAAAAATATGAAATTAACTCAACATAGTTATAAATATGTTTAAAATATTTTTATTTCTTCATTCAACTACATGATTATAGATAGGTGTTCAAGGAGCATAGAATTTTTTGGAAATGATATTATTACTACAAAAAGTTTAAAAATAAAAAATTTCAAAATCAAAACTATTTTCACTAAAAAATAGTAACCAAATATTTTTTTATTATTTTTAACATGATCTAGAAAACTATTAAAAATCTATCTTTCAAATTTTCCATTATAATTTATACCCATTTATATCTAATGTAATCATCATCCAAGATGTACAAATAGTTTTTTCTCCAATTATTCCTATTTTTGTTGGACCAAATAAGTAAATGTGCACTATCTATATAGGTTTAAATGTTAATTATTCAAATATATATATATATATATATATTTATAATCATATTAAAAAGATTCAATGATTTGTATAGAATAAATCCTATGCTCTGGAAAGTTTTTCAAATGTTGTTTCATTGAATGATTTGGTTATGTTTTAACATTACAATGTCTTCAACGTCTATATCACAACCTCTAATGATCTCCCATTACAATAATATATGTTATATCAAGGATTACAAGTTCATATAATTTTAATGTGTAAAAGATATCATTCTTATTAGTAGAAAAAATGAATTTAGCATTTGACCTTTGATTAATACAATTATTATTCATGATGTTTACAAGGTAACCATCCTCAAATAATGGAATTATGATTATAGGATTATAGAATAGAAAAAACATATAAAACATTATAAATTAAACCATTACTATGGAATTTATTTTAATTTATTCTATAGATTTTTTATCATTTTTTGCAAAATTCATTATTCTACATTTCATCTTTACAATCATCTTGAAGAAAGTTTATGTATTATCACATTCCTTTATTATCTTGTATCTATTTACCATATATTTATGTATTTTTGTACTAATACGTTCACTTTAAAAATAAAAAGACTAATTGTTTGGAACCCACACTCTTTTAGGACTATAAATGTTACAAACATATGACATTTAGGCTCCACATTTATCATACACGCTTATGTTTTATAGTTTTTAATTATATTAAAATTTAATATATATGGAATGATAAATGAAAAAAACACAATTTAAATAATGTTTTTTCAATTCCCTCCAATTTCAAATTTTGTGAAAAATATTAATTTTTTTTAGAACAATATAGTTTTAAAAATATATTTTTGATGTAAAAACTAGTTCATAAGTAGTTTTATAAATTCTCAACAGTCTATAAAGATTATCAAACTATTAATTTATAGAATTAAAATTTGATATATGGTTTCTCAAAATAATTATTTCAATATTAATTTTTAAATCCATGTTCTTGTAATCATAGTTTGAGAAAGACTTATTTTTCTTATCTAACATAGATGTAAGTTTATAAATTTATGATGTAGGCATTGAAATATTTGTATTATATTTGGAAATATATTATTTGGATAAATCATAACTATTAATATACTTAGAATTAAATTTTCATAACATTTTAAAATATTATTAATTTTATAAATTTATTTATGTTATCCTAATAATTTGATATAGTAATTTTTTCTTCTTTTAAATGAGTTGAATTATATTCATAATCATAATTCATAGGATAATTTACATTGGGAGTTAATTTTTTAAGACTATAATTTAATACCATATAAATATGTCATTGGTTATTATTTTGATAATTAGAATATAATAAAACAACCATATAAATATCACTTCATTATATAAAGATATTTCAAAAGAAGTATCTCCAACACATTCACCACAAGTGTCTAGAGACTTCAAAATTTTATTCCCTTTTCCTTTATAATATGTCTTTTAGATTTTATTTTTTCCCTGGAACCTTTAAATATTAGGATAGAAATTCCTTGGTTTCTTACATTCGAAGAAGATCAGCTTTGATTTATCATTATTTTCAATTTTCAATTTTGATTTTGTAGATACATGTAGATAAAATCATTCATCCCAAATATCTTATTCATTTTCAAAACATTTTGAGAAGTATAAATACGACTTTACCTTGCATAACTACTATCTCTTTCAATATTTACATTCTTATTAAACAGTGAGTATTTTGAAACATTATCACTATGAATAGCCTTAATAATTGTAAATGTAGATGGTTAATCAAGTGTTCCACCATTAATTTTCATTTATTTTTAATAATATCATTTAAATATACTTTTATATTTCATAAGTCTTCTAATAAAATAATTTAAATTCTTTTTTTTTAGATATTTTCTATCATATATTATTGTTTCCATTTATTTTCATTCCTTGTAAATGATACAAATAATATTATTAATGAGTTTCTACTCTAAAAAATCATTATCTCTAAGTAATTTTATTTTCTTCTCAATTGATATAAATCATTAATTCATCTATGTAACTAATTAACTAGGTAGATAATAAATTATTTTCAATCCATACATATCATTTCTATTCTATTTTCAAACTCATTATATGTTATAAAATGAGTTACTTCATGTTTTCTATATATATTGTTATCATTTAAACAATAAGATTTATGACTATATATTTTCCTTATCATATAACAGAGAAAAGTATTCCCCAATATATAATTATGATGATATTTTTTCTTATGTTATCAAATAATTTTTTTTAATCCTATAAATTTTTTTATAATTTATAGCAAACATAAAAAAATATCAACCAAAGTATTCATAACAAAAGTATATATTTGATCTATCTAATACTCATATTCAACACCAAAAATGATTTTTCTCCTACTATAATTCAAATTCTATGATATTCAAAATAATAAACCTGTAATCTGAAAAAATTCTATCAACATGGTTAGTGTATGAAAATATATATATATACCATCTCTGATACCAAATGTAGGTTCATAAAGTATTTAAAATACTACTAGAGATTGATGAATTGTAGTTTATAAAAATTTAACCTTAAAATAACATAAAAACATTTATATAAAGAACTATATTGGTTAAACCATTTTTTATATACTCTATAACATTAAATTATAGAGAAAGATGAAATTTTATAATTTAAAAGTTGTAAAAAAATGAAAAGTGGAAATATAAATACTTTAAAAAATAATAACAAATGAACAAAAAAATTAAAAAAATAATATAAAAAACCTTACTAATCCTTTACTATGGTAGGTATTTAAATTAACCCAAATTTATAAGGAATAATATAAACCTGAATTTAGGTATCTATAATTATCAACATACTAGAAGGTTAGTCTTCCAAACATTTGAATCCATTTTTCAAACTTGTCAGACACAACTATGTCACCCTATCGTTTGGAGATATTGATGTACCTGATCAGATAAAACACTTTCTCTTGATCCTTGGGATCCCTTGATCATGATGATCATATAAACATAAAATGCAATATAGTGAATTTAAAATATAATCCTCACAAAATTTATTATCTTTGAATATATCTAATGATTATAATAGGAATTGAACTCAATAATAGGATGCTACAAAACATAAATAGTTAGCTTTTAATAGCATGTATTCAGTCACTTATTCTTCATGAGTTTATGATCTAATTTATAGAAAAACATGCACCAACATGATTACACACTTATCAGGATCATCTTAAACATCATCAAACACATCATATTCATCATCAAAAATACTATTTATCTTTGATTATCATAAAATTTATGATCATTATAATACTTTTGATGGAGTTATGTCCCATATAAATAGTAATAAATCTTCTAATATAATTTAGCCAACTCTATAGAGTAGACTTTGTAGGTAAACATCTGGTAGAATTTGAATTTCATTAACTAATAAAATTATTAAGTCACTTTAAAATAGAATTTTTAAGTCACTATCTGATAGAATTTGAATGTAAACAGCTGATAGAGTTTTTAACCCACTATCCAATATAATATTTAAGTACTATTCCATTAAAGTAGATGTCATTTTTATAAAAGAATTAAAATTCAACATCTAGAAAAATAGAATTCCTTTCTATGCATATTTATATTATTGAAGAAATAATGATTAAAAAAATTATGAATTTAAAATTTAATTTTGGTTACCGAAAGTAATATTATAAAGATATCTTTTAACACAACATGCATGTGTATGGAAAGTCCATAGTTCCCATAATATATGGAAGAATAATTGGATACCTACTATATATCATTAATAAATGATTTAATATCTTCTTGTATATTTTATTCATATCCTAATTATAACACAATATTATGTAAAGTCATATTTAATTAGTTAAAATCATCTGGAGGAACATCTAATATACTCATATTAATGGTGTTTTCATTAATAATTAAAATGATCGCAAACTATCTATATTTATTAACACTGTCTAGATTTCTGATTTGATAGAAAAAAACCCACAAATGGTGGTGAATTATATATTGGAAATAAATGTGTTTTGTGGATAATTAAGAGGCATGAAATCATATTGTTGGGGAAAACTATAGAAGAATGCATTGTAGAAATTAGGGAATCTACTCAACTTAAAAAAGATAATCCAACAAATAGAGGATATTAGAAAATATTGTAACTAAAAATACTAATATTTCGTAACATAATGAGTGGAAATGTAATATATAAAATTATTTTATAAAACACGCATACTATATTTATTGTAATTCATTAATATTTTATTAATGAAAATTTGAAACAATGTATGGTCAAAATAGATTATGTTGGATCAAATGAGCAAGTGAAAAATATTTTTACCAAACCATTTTCCAATCTAGTATTTAAAAAAAATTATCATTTATGTTCAACCACATCCTTAACAAGATTGGGTTTAGATAATTACCCACTCTTAATGTACATAACTATTTTTAACTTTTTGTGAATTGTTATAAAATTAAGATAGATATACTCTCAATGGGGTGTAATGTGCTGACACGAGTATATTTTTATGAGCTAAAAGTAGAGTGTCATTTTCTATTAGGTTTATTATAAAGGGATAGTTTTAATGGTTAAATTTAATGGAATAAATATAAAATTGAAGAAAATCAATGATAATGGTGACCTTCAAAATAATATGGGGGGTTTACATAAATAATAATTTTTAACTATTGATATTCTCTATTTAAGGGGGATTTCATTATATGATAGGTAGGGAGAGATCTATAAAGCTAAAATACACTGGTAAAAGAAAATATTTTGATGTATTGTATTCTAAATAGACCAATTCACTTGTAGACTTTGAGTGATCGACGATATATTAATTTTCCACAAAAAATTGTAAACTCATCATGTATAATGGAATTTCTATTTGGATTTCAACCAAACCCAGTAGGGGGAATGTTGGAATTGTGGTTATCTATGTTGGGGACTGTGTTATATTTTTTAAAATTTATTTATAGGATAATGAAATAGTATGTATTCTATGGAAAATGGTTTGTATAAATTGGAAGACCCTAAGTGGATTTAAAAAATATTTGAGAAAATAGAAAAGATACATCATGTTTTCCGAATTATTTGGATGGAAAATATTGGTAAAATTATAAACTACATATTCAGAGAAAATACTATTTATTTAGATGAGTATTATAATATATTATTTAATAATGCTAAAATTTAGTAGTAAAGGAATCATTTTAACATAGCACTTACATCTCATTGTAGAAAGTACATAGAATATGTGTCATGAAGGTGATGTTCTAAACGAGGTTCATAAAAACACACAACATATCGAGTTCATTATGTGAGTTCATAATAGGAGTTTTATGAATTATAATTCTGATATAAAACATCGTTAGGGAAAATATGTAGGGATTATTTTGTGAAACATGTAATTGGAATGTGATTTTTTGTCCAAAAAGGAGGTTCATGGTTAATATTTCATGAAGGGACAATGTGAAATGGATTTGTTTCAATCTAATTTCTAGAATGATTTTTGGCGGAATTTTCCTATAAATACCCCACTAGTCAATACAATAATGAAGGATGAAAAATTAAAGGATGATCGAGAGATTAATCCCATTTCTAAGATTCATATACAAGGAAAACCACCTAGAAAAGCAATGCAGTATGTGATGAAAATATCTATAATTTCATTTGTTGAATAGAATAAAATAATGTAGTTTTAAAGTAGAATTAAAAAAATTAGTTAATATTTTTTTATCCTGATTTTTCTAACACATTGGTACTTTTTGAGGTATTTTACTATGAATAAACTTATGATGGAGTCATATGAAGTTGAAGTTCATGATTAAGTTGGGTGAAAGGGTTGTAAATAATTTAGTTTTATGAAGGAGGTTTACTAAGATACTCAAATAGTATATTATGAAATATACAGACCATGTTTTTTATTATCTGGATCTACTTATGCATTACATAGTTATGAATGAAGGATCTTGTTTGATGAATATCATAACACTCATAAATTATGTTCTACATGCCTATGAATTTTATTGGGACTCCAGAATTAATTATAGAATTATATTATTTAAATTATAATTAATATTAAAGCATCCATTATTAGAATAATGGAAGAGAACTTCATGCCATTAATTTTATATAGGATACTATTTGATAGAGATACTGGGAGGAGGTAATGGAACTAATCCATTTGTGTTAGTTTTACATTACATAAATTAATGAATAATGGTGGTGTCCCTAACTTGGAGTGACTATGACTCAACCATTTCAATCCGACAATACTACATTATCATAATGGATTTTGATATTCACAACACATATTCAGTGTATGCTCCTTTAATTATCCTATTCTCGGGACCCAAGTAAAAATCATGGTAATATGATTTTACTCTTACATGTGATAATTAAGTGGATGAATGATTAACTTTGAGAAGTTCAATGTGTTCCTAAAAATTTGTGACAAAATTCAACGTCACGAGAGTAAAATTTCTACAAACTAGTTCACCACTCCCCTTAGTTTTTATCAAGTTATAATATTTTAATAAGTCCTCAAGAACATAATGAAAGATAAATCTCTAATTATTATGCTGAATAAGAATGAAAAAAAGATTAAATTTACAAATTAAATTATAAAATTAAAGGAACCACCTCAATTTATTTTCAAAATCTAGAAATATTAAGAGGAATATCATTTAAAATGAAGTTATTTCCCTAACATGTAGAAATAATGTTCACTAAAAGAGTAATTATAATGAATTTAAGAAGTAAAAAAATAATCTTCTATAATTATATTCAAAATTTAATTTAATAATTATATTTTCGTTTATGGATATTATATATAATTCAAAACTACAATTTTGAAATCCAAATATAGGAACTATGTATGTTTAAATAGATTGAAATATTTTAAGTTTATATTTATGTTTTTAAAAGAGCTCAACTCCTACGTTAACTAGATAATCGTACCTCCTCACATTTCCTAGTAGAGATGTTCTCATATGTAAAAGATATTATTACGTATTATGTGTTACTAAAAAGATAATGTTTATCTCAATTTTATATACAATGTGATTATTGTTTTATATTTTCTAATAATTTTCTTATTTCATATATGAATTGTATTATTATTATAATTAAATATTGTATATCTTATTCCCTCAATGAATGATTTTGATATCTTATAATACCTAAATAATAACTAATTGTGGAAATATACCCCATGAATAAATAATATAAGATTGGAATATTCATGGATATACAAAGAGCATGTTTATGTTCTTTTTAGATAAAACACTCATGCATTTGAAGTATTTTTTTAAAAGTTAGTAAGAAAAATATACCTTTTAAAATTAAATGTTATAAAAAACTTAATATTATAGAATGAGTTGGCAAAGAGGTATCCTAAAATTTTCAAGAAAAATGTTGATGTTTCTTATCATACTGCATAATATTACATAAAGATATACTTGGAATGTAAATATATAAGTATACAATGAGATTGGTATAAACATAAAAGACACCTTGATCAGGATGAGCCCTAGATGATCTAATCGATGAATTTATTAATATTTAATGAAAGTGTACATATTACTCATCAATTCACTTTCCATAAACACATCAAATTATTATTCTTGGAAAAAGGGGTTATTTCACCTTACATTTTATCGTAATATCAATGATGAGGCCAAAAAATCTTCAATTATAAATTTTGGGACATGAATTGAAACTAATATAACAATAACATAAATGTATTCCAACAAAAATAAAAAATGTAATTTCATATGAGTAATAATATAAAATTAATCTTGTATCTATAAAATTAATTTTTTATGATATGAAGTGTTTGTTAAAGATAATTATAGAAACAAATTGGCATTAATTATCACAGATTTCATTAATTTCTATTATCTTAATGATTTAGAGGATATTGCATAAATACCTAAGATAAAATGGTTATATTCATGTGAGTGACTCTATTTATATGAGTAGAATACAATATATACTTTTGATTATGGGATCAAGATATATGTCAGTAAAATAAATGTTGAGGATAGGGTAGATGGTGAAATAATAACATGTGCCAATATATATTGTGAAAAAATATTTTTCCATATGAAAATAAATTTTTTGATAAAGTTGTAAATATTGATAAATTGTTTTTTAATTACTAGGCTAGGTGATGTATTATTCATCCCAAATAACAAATCCTTATCCTAAAAGAAAGCTGTAAATGGGGAAAAAACTAAATGGGGTAAAATGAGATGAAATTAACAATGGATTACATGTATGAAAATCAAAAACAAATTTCGTAATGAGTTCTAAATATTGTAAAACCAACCGGTTCCAAATTTATATTCATGAAATTGGTATAAAAGGATGGTAAATTGGATAACTAAATGAGAAAATTATTTTTTAATGTTTTATGATATTTCAATAGGAAAACTATAATAAAAAACATTCACCAATAGAGATATTAAAATAATCTTGATTTTATATTATCATATATTATTAATATGATTATTATTTGAAAACCACAAGGATCATTTTGTGGATAATAGAAATTAAAATAACATGATATTGATATTTTTCTATGTGTTTATAACAGGATAAGGGAAGTTATACGAGGTTTTATGTGAAATATGTTGATAAAATATAATAAAAGGATATTTTCCTTAGACTTAGATATGATTTAGTAGAAAATATGTCTTCATATTTGTTTAGAATACAAAACTATGTTCTTGGAAAAAAGATCTATTGGGATTGATATATGATTTTATTTAACTAAAAAAAGGATATAAATTTAGAATATATTGAAGAAAATACATGATTAAAAAAATAAAGAGAAAATATTTACATATGTCACAAGACATTAATATCTTTATGTTGATGCTCTTAAGATATATAAAGGGATTAAGATGATGAGTGAAGTTAAAAATTATTAAGTTCTGAGATCTATCAAAACATGTCATGTTATATAATGGGTTTAATAAATCCTAAACATAAATAATGGAGAGAAAATATTAAATAGAACTTAGAATTGTATACTAAGAATATCTTATTACTTTACAATATCACTTGAGAATGTATAAGGAACATGTTCTTGGTATATAAGATAATGTAGAACTTGTTATCCAGGGGGTATAAAATATCGAATTAAAAAATATTAATTTTATCTAGTGTCATAATTATGTTAGAAATTTATTAATAGAGGCTCATTATAGCTTGTGGTATCCAGTTATAGAAAAGGTGTGTACATTGATACTTTTTACATAGAAAATGAATTCGTATAAATACACAAATTTTTATCAATTAATTCTTGTATATCAAAATATTATATTGTTATCATAATCTATGTTGTGATTATATTATAGTGATTGTACTAGAAAATAAATCCATGTTATAATAGATTTAAAAAGGAATATAATTTATATATATCCAATATTTAGGTATTTTACTCAAAGTGGTGATTTCACTCTTAGTAAAGTAGGTATATATAAATATATAGAAGTTTGAATGACTAAATATATAACGTATCAGAGGAATTATTTTCATATGAAAAATATTAATTTTCATAGAGTTTGAAATTATTCTCTGGTGATAGTGGGACCATTGGGAGAGTGGGTACCATTACATTTTTTTAATGAAATATAAATTATGAAAATATTAATGTCACTATATTATTTTTTTCATATCAAAATGTTATATGTCTTCACAGTAATAATGAGAACCCCATGATAATATGATACAAATATTAAAAATATATCTATGGTCTAGATAAGTCAATCCATTGTCACACTAATTATAATTCCCCAACAATAGTTCCACAGAGTCGGTGCCTTATTTTAATACTTTGGCATGATTATAATGAATCTTGTCCTGAAGGACCGATCAATTTAGCAGTCTTGGAAAATAGATTACATATTTGAATGTTACATTACAGTTTCTGAAATAAAACAATAAAAATAATTCTATGAGAACACCATTATTCCCTTAGCTTAACTATGAATATCAATCATAATAAACTTCTATGAATCCTGGGAAAAAGAAAAAATTAAGAAAGGGGTGAGCATAGATGCTCAGTAAGGATAACAATATTATGGAAACTATCATAAATAAGCATATCAATTTAAGTCAATGTGTAAGACAAAAAAAATCCCTTTAAACAAAAAACTTCAGCATAATATAGAGAAGATAAATTAAATAATACCATTTACATATTCAAATGGATATTCTACTAGTCAAATAATCACATGTATTATCAACAGCTAATTCCATAATGATGGAATGCATAATGTCAGACATCATAAACACATATTGAATCCATCATACCAATACTAAAAATAATATTTTTTCAAGGCCTTCTAATAAAAAAACTAGTTTGTCTCATGAGACATACCAATGAATCGAGGAGCTATAGCGGGCTCCACTCGTCACTGATTATGTCAAATTCATTCATCATATGAAAAGTTTGAAACAAAACATAAAAATTCATATTAAAAATATAATATGAAATGTTAATACATTAACAATAAAATATGAACGGTATAAAAATATCACATCAATTTTCAAACATATCACAAAACTATTAACACAATAAAGAAGATTTTATTATAATAAATCAACTTCAAACCAATGTAAAATCCAATGAAGGATGTTGACATAGATAAAATTGATCCAAAAATTATTTGAGTGAAATATTTCTCTCTAAATTAAAATCATTCAAAAGAAAATAAAATTATTTTGAAAATATTATTAAAATATAATTAAGGAATATTTGAAAGTGACATAATGACGGAAAATAGATGCACCTGCCATATAAGTTAAAATCATTCATTTCTTAATTTGTTGAAAAGGTCATAAAGTACCATATTTGGAAAGACACAGAATGATTCCTTTAAATCTGTTTTAAAAAAAGTCAACCGAGGTTATAAATGACTATAAACAATACTCTATTCAATATTTAAAATGTTTTGAAATACATTTTTAAGAAACACGGACGTGGATGATAATGATTTCCCAGTAGATACTAACGTATAAACAACCTTGAATAATAAAGAGATTGTGAAATTTTACCCTTACCCTTTACTTTTCCTTGTTCGAGGGTACACTAACCTACTGTATAATAATGAAATAATTGTTATTATATTATATAATAACCACATACAAAAATATGATATGATATATGATCTTTATATATTTCTTTGTTAATAATATTTTAGTAGTATCATTGTTTCGGGTGTAAAGTGATTCATTTTCCTTTATCTGTTCTATTACATAAGTCATGTTTGTTATATTTTGGATGTATTCGAATCCTATCCAGAATGATATTAAGTTCTTAAAAATTATTTTCAATTTTAAAATCATAATTATTCTTGAGTGGTTACGATGGGTAATGAATCTCATCATGTTCGTGGAGAGAGTAATCCTTACGTATGCATGGGCGACAATAGAATTCTATTGATGGTTAAATCATATGTAATTGGATGGTATATCATATATAAATAATCATTAACATGTGATATTTATTTTTTAAATAAATTATACTCATTATTATAGCCATCAAAATAATTAAGTGTCGAATAACAAACTACACCACGCCTTGGAGACGGTAAGCCGTACGTACACAAGTATGGTGACTTCATCATTCATAGGATTGATA
This sequence comes from Viscum album, assembly GCA_963277665.1. Classification (NCBI taxonomy): domain Eukaryota; kingdom Viridiplantae; phylum Streptophyta; class Magnoliopsida; order Santalales; family Viscaceae; genus Viscum; species Viscum album. Next base: position 738,249,667 of record OY728135.1, on the reverse strand, counting down.
GAATAATGAATATGGTTGTACGATAATTCTAATAACATAACATTATGTAGAAGGTACTAGATTTATTATTTTGTTATGGAAACAACAAAGAAATAGGAAGTGGAAGAATAAAAGATGTTTGGAAGAGGTGATGAAATAATTACCTCTTCTTCGGGTTCTTCCTTTTGATTTGATCAAAAGGTCTACTTAGGTTGGATTTCTGATCAAAGTGCGGCCTCTAGGTTAATGTGAGGGTAGTTTTGAGAATATTTTATTAGGGTTTGGCTGAGACAAAAGGATTTGGATATGTGCTTTTTGGATAAGGGGAAGTACTCTTTTATGAGAGAGGTGAGGGTCACTTTAGAAAAAGTTTGAAATTTATTTTATTTTAAAATAATATTCATTTATAATGGCCCAAATAGATTTTTTTCGAGGGTAAGGTAGGGGTGGATCGAAATCCTCTTAGCCAACAGGTTTAAACTTGTTTTTTTCACCATTTTAACCTTATCTTTTTTATTTAACTCTTACTTAAATACTTTATCATTTACAATGTCTTCCTGTATTTTTATATTACATGGTTAATAAATATACTATAAAATGCCAAGAGAACTCAAATTTATTCATTAATGACACATATATATCATTACGTAAGTCCATTTTCTGAACCAAATGTTTTTAGGAAAATTATTTCATTTAATAATATAGTATTTGATTTAGATACTCATTTATGTCAATTTTAACACTATTTAGTATTTGGTTATTTTGAAAGTCAAAGTAACATTATTACTTAGAAAATAATAATAAATCAATCCTAACATGTCATATTAACCAAAAACGTTCTGGTAATGCATCATAAATCTCAATTTAAATTTATTGTTATATTTATAATATCAATTATTTTACTCTTTCATTAATAAGGTAATTACAGCATCATCATTGTGTCAAAAATAAATTCAATTATATAATGTTTAAAAATTATAAATAAAATAAAATTATATAGGAAATATTTATAAATTTCTAATAAAAATTTATTATTGAATTTATCTTATGTATATCCCTATATTAAAAAAATTAGTTATTAATATTTGAATTTAACACTTTTAACTCTTCTTCATATAAAATAATAATAAATTCCCTAATCTAATCCATGTTGATCAAAAATTATAATATCTGTTTACTAAGGCTTATTTAGGTCGAAATAAAATTATCAAAAAAAATTAGAACATGTGTTAGGGTAATTATAATATCATTTTTACCTTTAATTACCCAATTTACTTTTAACTGTGGTAAATAAAGGTCAAAAGTTACTATTCACCAAAAATTATTTTCATCTTATTTAACAACATTTTACTTACTGATGTAAATCGTGTCTCTCAGATTTTTAAAATTCAAATCCCAGAAGCGGTAAAATTACGTTTTATGCAAATTTGTAAATGCTTCTAGAAGGTGGGTAAAAGAAGTTTAAAAGTTCAATAAAATTCTATACATCTAATCTTATTATAAAATTACTCCAATTAATTACATTGAACTAATATGAGTATAATTTTTATATTTTTATTCAAAATAAATTTTGATAAAATAAATAACTATTTGAATAAAAATAGTCAGTTTTAAACAATAACTCAATGTTTTTCACTATTCATCAAAAATTGAATGTTTTCAAAAAAATACCAAAAATTCACCCTAAGATAATTTTGATAATCCGAATTCAAAAATGACTTATAGTTTTTGAAATTCAAAACATAGAAGTTTCATAAATTAATTTAAAATTAATTTCCATTGTCAAAACCAGAAAGTAGGTTTTTGAGAAGTAATGACTATCAAAAAGTTGTATTGTTTTTTTGTCCAATTTAAATATAAAATTACTTCCAATGAAAATGATTGTATTAATTTATAAAAATTTAATCAAATTATACTTAAAATCCATTCATGTATAAATTTTATCACTATATATTATTTGTTTAAAAAGGTTTTTTAATTAAAATTTACTATTTTCACAATTCATCAAAATATTAAAGTTATTAGAAAAACACAACAATTAATGAAAAATAAATTTTATGACCCTTTACTAAATAATAAATTTATTTTGTCAAATTGGATATATAAAAGATTAAAATATTGGATTTAAAAATGGTTCTTCATTAAAAGGCGGTAAAATTGCCGTTTTTTTAAAACTTCTTTTATCTAAAAATTGAATTTGTTCTTATATTATATCTATCAAAACACATAATATGGTTGTTAAAATTTTATGGAGTATATAAAATTCAATATTTAGTTAATACTATTCATAACTACTTTTTTAAACAGCTAGTTTGGTAAGACGTGGTGTACTCGAACTCAATGTTACTTGTTGCACAAGATATTGAAATACTTTAAAGAGATAACATATTATGAAATCCTGGGGTGTAAGATTATCCCCTCCTTCATTAAATAGCATCATCAAACTTTGAAATTGTTCTTCAAAAATAAAAAGTTAAAAATAGAAAATACCTTTGTGGAAAACCCATATCGAAAATTGGGTTTATAAAAGTTACTATTAAATAGAGGGAAAGGGAAATGAAAAAGTCATTACAAAATTAAGATTTCAAATAGAATAAAATTGGTGGTAAATAAAATTGATGGAAAATTGTAAATATTTATAGTGATTGATTAATGTCATCAATCTCAAACAATTGAATGGAAAATTGAGGGCCTCAAATCAAAAAATTTATGACAATTTTAAATATCATCAGTTCAACAAAACAAAAATTATTAGGATAACAAATTTTTGGTTTTACGATTATTTCCATAAATTTGAAGAATTAATTTCTTCATTGAAAATGAAAAAAATAATACTTCACAAATAGAGTCACATCCTTTTACTAATTTCTATGACAAACTCATCTTAGAACTCAAAAATATTATATTTATCCTAATCTCATAGGGATCCAAAAAAAATAAATATATAATTCATTTGTCAGAACATTGTAAAACAAACTATATTATACAACCTAGGACATCACATAGGCTAGTGGTAGATAATTTACCCTTGTCGCCCTTTGGTTGTGGGTTCAATCCTCCCAGCATTGTTGGACACGACGGGTTTCCACCCGACCTCCAGGTTGTCCTTTTTATAACAATTGAAAAATAATCTCAAATAATATTTTATCCTTAAATAATAGTATGCAATGTGAAACTTAATTCATTCCAACCTCTATACTTATCCAAAATACATATGTCCAAACTCACTGTCCAAAATTTATAAGGAAGGTAAACCAAAATAAGATCATTTTTTCCACATAATAACATGTGAATACATTCATCATGTATTCTCTTAAAACATGGTATCACCTTGAATTACAATAAAAGATTATTTAATACATTCATGCTCCCTTATTCCTTATAAAATACTAGATATAATCCGTAAGTCTAAAAATTTTGAATACTTCAACAATGATGGAATAAAAAAACTATTAATCAGTACCAAGGATGTCAATAATAACAAATATAATTTATCCAACTCAATTATCTCTTTTTTCAAAATCACTACCTCATTATCGAGGCCATATTAAGGTTTATCTTTCTATCAACAATATATTTTCCAAAATGGTTAACATGAAACTATTTGACTTTACTTGGTACCATAAAATCAAAAATCCTTGATGAAAACGTACTATAGTACAATACATATATACTTTATATTTCCTATAACTTTTACATCATTAATATAATAATCAAATAACACAATTATTTAATTAAAAATTAAGAACACTAATCATTCTTCTTAATCTGTGGTAATACTATAAATTTATTATTATCCAATAGAATCATTTAGGGTACACTCTGATGATTGGGACATTGACTCGTGTAGTGTCCCAACTCTTTTCAGATGAAGAAATCTACATTTAAAACCTTTTTTAACCTAGCAATCATGAAATTGGTATCCTTTTTCTCCACACTTTAAAAAATCCAATTCCTTTCGTGCACTTCCCAGGTTGATTCATTCCATAGTTATCACATATGAAAAAATCCTACTTTCCCTTATTCCCTTTATACATCTTTCTCTCTTCCATCCTCTTTTTTGTATGGCTTCCCTTCAAATCAATACGAATTAGAGAATTCATTACTTATCTTATTAATACATTATATTATTTCTTTATATGATGATAATATGTGGGATACTATTTCCCTTATAAATGTTGGATTAAGATCATGAAAGTTATGATCCTTATTACTCTTTGGATCATGCGTATTGATGGAGTTCTCATTCATTCTGCTGAGCACCATTTCTAAATAACCAAATACACTAGGTTAGAGAATATCATAATGTATAATCCAAAAACTAAAAAAATATTCAACATTAATAGAATATATTTACAAATCTAGACTCATAATCATAAAAATGGTTTCTTTTCTGAAAAAATTACTTATAAATCCTTCATAATGGATTGTAAAGAAATTTTGAATTATCCTTAGCATATTCCCTGAGAGTGTTGTAACTAAGAGTGCAGAAAGACCCGTAGTTGTACCCTAGTTCCCATTCAACTCTAGCTCAAAGGGTTTTTTTGGGTTTTACATCTAGATACATGTATGCTAGAGCCGTATCTAATATATCGTATCTATACAGGGATGTATTTCATGGGAAATTCTCAAAATATCTACATTAAAAAAATTATAGGATGTTTTTATATACTAATCCTCTATGTTTTTCTTAGGGTAATGTTCTTTAATCAAGGTTTATCTAAATCTATTTCCAGGGTTGTTTCTATACTTTATCTGATAACAACTCTAACGCCCCGACCCCAGTTACCCATAGTTGGTGCATTATTTTAATACATTGGCATGATTACAAGGAATGAACTCCCGAAGGATCGACCAATTTAGCAGTCTTGGAAAATAGATTACATATATTAATATTAAATAACATTTTATAAATTAAAATTGAACAAAAATAATAATTTGATAATTCCATTATTCCCCTAGATTAACAATTCATATAATCATAATATAATTCTTCGCATCCTCGAAAAAGAAAAAGAAAAGAAAGGGGTGTGCTCAGATTCCCATTAAGGATAACAATATACGGGAAAATATCATAAATAAGCATAAACAATTTAAGGCAATGTATAAGACTAAAACCAAATATTTTAAATATAAACATCAGCATAATATGGAAAATATTATCAAATAATGTCACTAACTAATTAGCATGGATATTCTACTAGTAGAATAATCACATATAATATCAATATCTAATTTCATAATTATAGAATGCATAATGCCAGACATTATAACTACATAGTCAAGGCCTCGTGCCAAGACTAAAAATAATATTTTTCAAGGCCTTGTTCCAAGACACTATTTTGTCTCATGATACATAACGATGCATTGAGGAGCTATAGTGGGCTCCACCGTTAAATTACTAAGTCCAATGCAATCCTCATATGGAAAGGTGAAAATATAACATAAACATTTTTATTAAAACTAGCATATGAAATGTTAATACACTAACTATAAAACATGAATGGTATAAATATATCACATTCAAAGTCAAACATATCACAAAACCTTCAATAAAATATGAATGACTATATCATATTAAATCAACATCAAACAAATGTAAAATCCATCGAAAGATGTTGACATAGATGAAATTGATCCAAAAACTATTTGAGTTAAATATTTATTTCTAAATTAAAATCATTAAAAGTAAAGAATACATTTATTTTGAAAATATTCTTAAAATATTGTAAGGGAATCTTTAATGGTGATATAATTCTAGAAATTATATGCTCCCACCGTATACGTTAAAACAAATTCTTTCTTTAATTTGTCGAAAAGGTCATAAAATACCTTGTTTTGAAAGTGACAGAAAGATTCCTTTAAAACCATTTTATTGAAAATCCCCCAGGGTTATAAATTAAATTAAACCATAGTCTAGTAATGTGTAATTATTTTTAAATATATTTTTAAGAAACAGAGTTTTGGAAGATAATGATGTCATAGTAGATACTCACGTATAATCAACATAAGATAATAAAGAGATTGTGAAATTTTACCCTTACCTTGTATGTTTACTTAGTCGATGGTAAACTAACCTCCTTTATAATATTTAAATCATTGTTATTAAATTATAAAAGAATAAAATACATAAATTTTATATCATAAATGATCTTAAAATATTTCTTTGTTAATAATATTTTAGTATTATCATTGATTCGGTTTTTAAATCATTTGTTTTACTGTATATGGTTTTCTAAATAAGTCCTATTTTTTATGTATAGGATGTATTTGATTTATATACATAACAATATTACGTTCTTAAGAATTATTTGTAATAATTAAATGAAAATTATTCTTGAATTGTTACGATGGGGAATGAATCTCATCACGTTCAGGGAGACAGTAATCTGTATGTACTCTAAAGTGACAATACCATTCTATTGATTGTAAATTGCATGTAATTGGATGGGATATAATATATAAAGAATCATTAACATGTTATATTTATTATTTACATCAATTATACGCATTATTATACCCATCCAAAATAATGAATTGTTGAATAACAAACTACACCACGACGTGGAGACGGTAAGCCGTACATATGCATGTATAGTGATTTTGTCATTCATATGATGGATAGAATAATTAATATGGTTGTACCATATTTATAATAACTTAATATTATGTATAAGGTACTATAATTATTATTTTTTATGGAAAAACCAATGAAAGAGGAAGTGGAAGAAAAAAAGAACATTGAAAAATGTGATGAAATAATTACCTCTTCTTCGGGTTCTTAATTTTGATTTGATAAAAAGGGATCATTAGGTTGGATTTCTAAAAATGTACTCTAGGTTGACTTGAGGGTAGTTGGGAGGATATTTTATCAGGGTTTGGCCAAGCCAAATGGATTTTGAGGTGTGATTTTGAGAGAAGGGGAAGTAACCTTTTATAAGAGAGGTGAGGGTCACATTAGAAAAAGCTTGAAATATTATTTGATTATAAAAAACTATTCGGTTTATAATGGCCCCAAATAGATTTATTTCGGGGTTAAGGTGGGGATGGGTCAAAATCCTCTTTGCCAACAGGTTTTAGACTTATTTAGGTCACCATTTTAACATTATCTTTTGGATTTAGCTCTTGCTTAAATACTTTAACTTTTACAATGTCTTCTTGTATTTTTATATTAAATGGTTAATAAACATACAATAAAATGCCAAGAGAACACAAAATTATTCATTAATGACATATATATCATTATGAATGTCCATTTTCAGAGTCTTATCTTTATAGGAAAATTATATCATTTAAAAATATAATATTTGTTTTCGAAACTCATTTATGTCAATTTTAACACTATTTAGTATTTGGTTATTTTGAAAGTGAATGAAACATGATTACATAGAAAATGACATTAAATTAATAAAAACATATAAAATTAACCTAAATGGTTCTTCTATTGCATCAGAAGTCTCAATTTAAATTTATTGTTATATTTATAATATCAATTATTTTATTCTATAATTAATAAGGTAATTACAACATCATCATTGTTTCCTAAATATATTAAATTATATAATGTCTAAAAATTATGAATAAAATTTAATTATGTAGGAAATATTTTAATATTACTAATAAAAATTTATAGTTGAATTTATCTTATGTATTACCCTATATTAAAAAAATTAGTTATTAAAATTTGAATTTAACACTTTTAACTCTTCTTTTAATAAAATAATAATAAATGTCCTAATCTAAACCATGTGGATACAAAATTATAATATTTTATTACTAAGGCATATTTAGGTCGAAATACACTTATCCAAACAAATTAGAACTTGTGTTAGGGTAATTATAATATTATTTTTACCTTTATTTACCCTATTTACTTTTAACTGTGGTAAATAAAGGTCAAAATATAATATTTACCAAAAATTATTTTCAACTTATTGTACCAAATTTTACTTACAAATGTCAATAGTTTCTCTTGGAGTTTTGAAATTCAAATCCCAAAAGCGGTAAAATTATGTTTTTTTCAGATTTGCAAATGCGCCTAGAAGGTTGGTAAAAGACGTTTAAAAGTTCAATAAAATTCTATACATCTAATCTTATTATAAAATGACTCCAATGAATTACATTGAAATAATATAGTTATAATGTATCTAATTTGATTTAAAATAAATTTTGATAATTAAATAATTATTTGAATAAAAATAGTCGTTTTTATACAATAATGCAGTGTTTTTCACTATTCATCCAAAAATGAATGTTTTCAAAAAAATATAAAAAATTCACCCTAATATAATAATGATATTATGAATTCAAAAATGTTGTCTGTTTTTTGAAATTTAAAAAATATAAGTTTCATTAATAAATTTAATATTTTTTTCCATTTTCAAAACCAGAAAGTAGGTTTTTCAGAAGTAAAAACTATTAAAAGATTGTAATGTTTTTATGTCTAATTTAAATGTAAAATTAATTCAAATGAACAAAATTGGATTAATTTATAAAAATATTATCTAATTATACTTGAAATCCATTCAAATATATAATTTATCACTATATATTATTTGATTAAAAATGTTTTTTAAATGAAATTTACTATTTCACTATTCATTAAAATATGAAAGATATCCGAAAAACACAAAAATTAGTGAAAAATAAATTTTTATGACCCTTTTCTAAATAATAAATTTATTTTTTCAAATTAGATATATAAAAGTGTCAAATATTGGATTTAAAAAGGGTTATTCATTAAAAGCTGGTAAAATTGCATTTTTTTAAATACTTCTTTTATTTGAAAATTGAATTTGTTCTTTTATTATGTCTATAAAAACAAATAATATGGATGTCAAAATTTAATGGAGTATATAAAATTCAAAATTCAGTTAACACTATTCATAACTGCTTTTTAAATAGCTAGTTTGGTAAGCCATGGTGTACTCGAACGCAATGTTACTCATGGTACAAGATATTGAATTTCTATAAAGAGATAACATATTATGAAATTTTTGGGTGTTAGATTATCCCCTCCTTCAATAAATAGAATCATCAAAATTTTAAATTGTTCTTAAAAAATAAAAGTTTTAAAATAGAATTTTTTTTTGTGGAAAACCCACATCCAAAATTGGGTTAGTAAAATTTAGTAAAAATAAGAGGGAAAGGGAAATCAAAAATTCACTAAAAAATTATTATTTTGAATAAGAGAACAATTGTGGTTAATATAATTGGAGGAAAATTGTAAATATTTATAGGGAGTGATTAAGGTCATCAATCGCAAATAAGTGAATGGAAAATTGAGATCCTAAAAGCTATAAATCTATGACTATTTAAAATATCATCTGTTCAAGAAAATATAATGTATTAGGATAACACATTTTTGGTTTTAATATTCTTTCCATAAATTTTAATAATTAATTTCATTATAGAATAAGAAAAAAAATACTTGACAAATAAAGTCACATGCTTTAACTAATTTCTACCACAAACTCATCTTAGAACTCAAAAATATTCTATTTTTCCTAATCATACAGGGTTCCAAAAAAATGGAATTTATAATTCATTTGTGAGACCATTTTAAAAAACACTACATTATACAACTTAAGACATCACGTAGGCTATTGGTAGGTGATGCTCCCTTGTCACCCTTCGGTTGTGGGTTCATGCCTCGCGGCCTTGCAGGACACGACAGGTTGTCGCATGACCTCCAGGTTTTCCTTTTTATAACAATCCAAAAATAATCTCATGAAATATTTTATCCTTAAACAATATAATCCAATGTCCAACATAATTAATTCCAACCTTTATACTTATCCAAAATACATATGTCCAAACTCACTGTCCAAAATTTATAAGGAAGGTAAACCTAACGAAGATCACTTTTTTCAACATAATAACATGTGAATACATTCATAATGTATTTTATTAAAACATGGTATCACCTTGAATTACCATAAATGCTTATTGAATACATTCATACTCCCTTGTTCCTTATAAAATACTGTATATGATCGTTAAATCCAAAAATTTTGAATACTTCAACAATGATGGAATAAAAAACAATTAATCAGTTCCAAGGATGTCATTAATACCCAATATACTTTATCCAACTCAATTATCTCTTATTCCAAAATCCCTACATCATTATCAGGACCATATTATGGTTTATCTTTCTCTTAACAATATATTTTTCAAAATGGCTGACTTGAAACTGTGTCACTTTACTTGGTACCATAAAATAAAAAATCATTGATGAAAACGTACTGTTGTACAATCTTTCTATACATTATAATTCTTATAACTTGTACATCATTAATATAATACTCTAATAACAAAATTCTTTAATAACAACTTAAGAACACTAATAACTCCTCTTCATCTGCGGTAATATCATAAATTGATTATTATCCAATAAAATCATTTAGGTTAAACTCTGATGATTGGGAAATTGATTCGTGTAGTGTCCCAACTCCTTGCAGATGAAAAAATGTACATTTGAAACCTTTTTCTTACCCTAGAAATCATGAACATTCTATCATATTTCTCTACACTTTTCAAAAAACCGATCCCTTTCATGCACTTCCCAGGTTGATTCATTCCTTAGTTATCACATATGGTAAAATCTGTGTTTCCCTTTTTTCCTTTCTCCATATTTCTCTCTTCTATCCTCTTCTTGTCTGGCTTCCCTTCAAAGCCACATGAATTAGAAAATTATATTCTTTTCTTATTGAGACATGATATTATTTTTTCATATGATGATAATATGTGGGATATTATTTCCCTTCTAAATGATGGATTAAGACCATGAAATGTATGTTCCTTCTTACTCGTTGGATCATGCGTAATGATGGAGTTCTCAATCATTCTACTGAGCACCATTTATAAATAACAAAATACTCTAGGATAGATCATATCAAAATGTATAATCCAAAAAATAAAAAAAATATTCAACATTAATTGAATATTTTTACACATTAAGTCTCATAATCATAAAAATGGTTTCTTTTCTGAAATATTTACTCATAAATCATTCATAATTGATTATAAATAAAATGTGAATTATCCTTAGCATATTCCCTGGGATTTGTGTAACCAACAGTGCAACAAGACCTGTTGTTGTGCTCCAGTTCCCATTCGAGTCTAGCTCAAAGAGTTGTTTTTGAGTTTTACCCCTAGAAACATGTATGCCAGAGCCGCCTCTTGTAGCTCGTATCTAAAAAGGAATGCATTTCTAGGAAAACCGTAAAAATATATACATTACAAAAATTCTAGGAAGTTTTTCTATACTAACCATCAACATTTTTTAGGGTATTGTTCTCTAATCAGCGTTTATCTAAATCTATTTCCAAGGTTGTTTCTAAACTTCACCTGATAAAAAAACTAATTCCCCAAACCTAGTTACCCAGAGTTGGTGCATTATTTTAATACATTAGCCTGATTACATGGAATCAAGTCCCAAAGAACTGATCAGTTTAACAGTCTTTGAAAATAGATTATATATATGAAAATTACATTACAATTTCTTAAATAAAACAAACCAAAAATAATCTTTTTAGAATGCCATTATTCCCCTATATTAACCTTTCATATAATCATAATACACTTCTTCGTATCTTGGGAAAAGAAAAATATAATAAAGGGGAAACATTAGATGCTCATTAAGGAAAAAAATATAGTGGAAACTATTGAAAATAAGAATAAAAAATTCAAGGAAATGTATAAGACTAAAACACAAGACTTTTAAACATAAAATTTATCATAGCTTGGAAAAGATAATAAAATAATGTCGTTCACTTTTTAACACTGATATTGTACTAGTCGATTAATCACATGTAATATGAATAACTAATTTCATAATGATGGAATGCATAATGGCAGACATTATAACCACATAGTCAAGGCCTCGTGCCAAAACTGAAAATATGATTTTTCAAGGCCTTGTTCCAAGACACTTGTTTGTTTCATGAGACATACCAATGCATCGAGGAGATATAGTGGGATCCACCCATCACTTACTAAGTCCAATGCATTCATCATATGAAAAGGTGTAAATATAACATAAACATTCGTATTAAAACTAGCATATGGAATGTTAATACTCTTACTATAAATCATGAATGGTATAAAAATAGCATATCCATAGTCAAACATATCAAAAAACCATCAATACAATATGAAAGACTGTATCATATTAAATCAATATCAAACAAACGTAAAATCCAACAAAAGATGTGGACATAGATGAAATCAATCCAAAAATTCTTTGAGTTAAATATTTCGTTCTAAATAAATATCATTAATAGGTAAAGAAAACATTTATTTTGAAAATATTCTTAAAATATTGTAAGGGAATCTTTTATGGTGATATAATGTTAGAAATTAGCCGCACCCACCGTATAAGTTAAAAAACATTCCTTTATTAATTTGTCAAAAAGGTCATAAAATACCTTGTTTAGAATGTGACAAAATGATTCTTTTCCAACCATTTTGTAACAAATTCTCCCAAAATTATAAATTAAATTAAACCATTGTCTATTAAAGGGTACTTTTTTTGAAATACATTTTTAAGAAACACGGATGTGGATGATAAAGAGGTCCCAGTAGATACACACGTATAATCATCCTCGGATAATAAAGAGATTGTAGATTTTAACCCTTACCTTATACTTTTACGTAGTCAAGGGTACATTAAACTCTTGTATAATAGTTAAATCATTGTTATTAAATTATAAAATAACAACATACATAAATATGATATCTTAATTGATCTTATAATATTTCATTGTTAATAATATTTTTGTCGTATCATTGATTCAAATGTCAACTGATTTGTTTTCTTTCATATGTTTGGTTACATAAGTCATGTTTGTTATGTATAGGATATATTTGATTCGGATCTATAATTATATTTAGTTCTTACGAATTATTTTAAATCATGAAATGAAAACTGTTTTTGATTTGTTACGATGGGGAATGAATCTCATCACGTTCATGGAGACGGTAATCCGTATGTACGCACGAGAGACAATACCATTATATTAATGGTTAAATATATGTAATTTGATGGTATATCATATATAAATAATCATTAACATGATATATTTAGTAATTACATCAACTATACTCATTATTATACGCATCCAAATAATGATGTGTTGAATAACAATCTACACCTGGACGGGGAGACGGTAAGCTGTACGTATGCACGTATGGTGATTTTTTCATTCATATGATGGATAGATTAATGAATATAGTTGTACCATATTTATAATAACATAATATAATGTATAAAGTACTATATTTATAATTTTTTATGGAAACAACAAAGAAAGAGGAAGTGGAAGAAGAAAAGAACATTAAAACATGTGATGAAATAATTACATCTTCTTTGGGTTCTTCCTTTTGATTTGATCAAAATGGATTCATAGGTTGGTTTTCTAAAAATGTACTCTAGTTTTACATGAGAGTAGTTGTGAGGATATTTTATTAGGGTTTGGCCTAGCCAAATCTATTTGGATGTGTGATTTTGAGAGAAGTGGAAGTACCCTTTTATAAGAGAGGTGAGGGTCACTGTAGAAAAAGTTTTAAATATTATTTTATTATAAAATAATATTCTATTTATAATTGCTCAAAATGGATTTATTTCTTGGATATGGTTGGTATGGGTCTAAATACTTTCAGAAAATATGTTTTAGACTAGTTTTGGTCACTATTTTAACCTTATCTTTTGGATTTAACTCTTAGTTAAATAGTTTATCTTTTACAATGTATTCCTGTATTTTTATATTACATGGTTAATAAACATATTATAAAATAAAAAGATAACCTCAAGTGGTTTATTAATAAAATATATATCATTATATAATTCCTTGGAAATATCCTTAGATTTTTGGGACTATTATATATTTTAATAATATAGTATTTGATTAAAAAATAATTTATGTCAATTTTGACACTATTTAGTATTTGGTTTTTTTGAAAGTCAAATAAAAATATTTCTTAGAAAAAATACATTAAATCAATAATAAAATGTCATATTAACCTAAAAAATTCAGGTAATGCATCATAAGTCTCAATTTAAATTTATTGTTACATTTATAATATCAATTATTTTAATCTTTCATCAATTAGTTAATTATTTTATTATCATTGTGTCATAAATAAATTTAATTACATAATTTTTAAAAATTATAAATTAAATACCATTTTCTATAAAATAGTTTTGGAGTTATAATGAATATTTATATTCAAATTTATCTTATGTATAACCCTATATTAAAAAAAATTACTTACTAAAATTTCAATTTAAAACTTTTAACTCTTTTTTTAATAAAATAATTATAATTGTCCTAATCTATTACATGTAAATAAAAAAAGATAATATATTATTCATAAGTTTTATTTATGTCGAAATACACTTATCCAAAATAATTAGGCCATGTTTTAGGGTAATTTTAATGTCAATTTTCACTTTTAATTTTGCTATTTACTTTTAACCGTGGTAAATAAAAGTGAAAAGATACTATTCACTAAAAAATAGTTTCATCTTATTGAACCACATTTTTACTTACTGATCTCAACCATGTCTCTTGGATGTTTGAAATTCAAATCACAAAGGTAGTAAAATTTGGTTTTATGCAAATATAAAAGTGTGCCTAGAAGGTGGGTAAAAGACGTTAAAAAGATCATTATAATTTTATATATATAATATTATTCTAAAATTGCCCCAATGAATTAAATTGAACTAATATATTTATTATGTATTTATTTTTATTTTAAATAAATTTAGATTAAATAAATAAGTATTTAAATAAAAATAGTCGATTTTAAACAATAACGTAGTGTTTTTTCAATATTCATAAAAATTGAATGTTTTCATAAAAATAACAAAAAATTTCCCTAAGCTAATTTTGATATTCCAAATTCAAAAATGTTTTCTATTTTAACAAATTATAAAAAATAGAAGTTTCATTAATCAATTTAAAATTATTTTTCCTTTTCAAAACCAGAAAGCTGGTTTTTGAGAAGTAAAAACTATCAAAAGATTGAATTGTTTTTATATACAATTTAAATTTATAATTACATAAAATGACAAAAATTGAATTAAATTATAAAAATATAATATAATTATACTTCAAAAAAATTAAAATTTATAATTTAACACTATAAATAATTTTGATTTAAAATTTTGTATTTAATTAAAATTTAGTATTTTTCAATATTCATCAAAATTTGTATGTTATCCAAAAAACACCACAAAGTATTCAAAAAATAAATGTTTTATGTCCCTATTATAAGTAATATGTTTATTATGTAAAATTGAATATATAAAAGTGTCAAATAATGGATATAAAAACTGTTCTCTATTAAAATATGATAAAATTGATTTTTCTTAAAAAACAATAAATTTATCGAAAAATTTAATGTGTTACTATATTATGTCTAAAAACACATAATATAGTTGTTAAAAATATATGTAGTATATAAAATTAAAAATGATGTGAATACTATTCATATCCGCTTTTTAAACGGCTAGTTTAGTTAGTCATGGTGTGCTCGAAATCAGTGTTGCATGTGGCGAAAGATATTTAATTACTTTAAAGAGATAACATATTATGAAATCTTGAGGTGTTACACTAATGATGTCAAAAAAAATAATTGTTTATGTATCATAATAATTTAGACAACTTGTACTAAAATTCAATCTCATTGATTTCCTGAATAAATGATAATGATGACTAGACCTCCAATTGAAACACAACAACTTTTTGGTGGTACTGGATATTCCTATTTATGATAATGTAAATTAGTCTCTTGAATAGATATTGTTTTATATTTATATAATCCAATCATGTAGTTTGATACACGATTAAAACCATATTAGTTTATGTTTATATCGAATTGACTTGTTTGAAATTCATCATTGATTTTATGATATTGAATGAATGACCAAGATCATATTTTTCACATCTAGGTAAAGGAACAAAAATCATCATCCATTTGAATAAGATATTAGTGCCATGAATAAATCCATTTAAATGGTATATGATGTCATGTCTATCAAATAAATTCAAAAAAAAGATAAATAAATTATAAACTAATAATTTCACAATGTATATATCATTCATTAATAGATATTAATGGATTAACAGATTACATTAAATTATAAGTGTCAATGGGAGGAGTTCATTGCTATAACATATAATTATCTCTATATACTACATGATTTGTTATTCAATACTAATATTGATCGGTGAGTATGATTGACTACTATTGAGATGAGGTCATAGAGGCTGACAAAAAATGTGTATCTGAAATTTTCACATATTTTGATAAATTACAGTTTAGAACAATGTGGTACTAATGTCATTAGGCCAATGAGTATTTTAATTTTAAATATCTAATTTAAATTGAGTAACAAATTCTTTTATATATCATTTATGTTTATAAAAATAGAAATTGAAAATATTTCTCAAGATATTCCAAAATTTATTTATTTATATATAGTAAATACAGGATAAATTTTTTTTGAATGATTATTGATTATATATAATTTGTTAAACATATTTTGGAGGAAAATTATATTTTTATGGTTCATATATTATAACATGATATGTAAGAATTTTATATATGAGTGATGTAATTTCAGTGGAAATGATTATAAGTTAAATTAGTTGTAATTTTATTTTTATGTCATTTATGAAGGTTATGTTTCCTTAAGGGACCAATTATTAATTAAGGAATTATAAACCTATATATAAAAAATTATTTTATTCCAAAAACATTATTTCATTCACATACACGTATATAATGATCTCAAATTCTCCCTATAAAATTATAGATTGAGAGACAAAATAGGGGATTAAGAATAGTTCAATTTCAACTTCTCTGATCGAACTCATTTTGTTTGAGTTACCAGGTAGGTGCTAAAGGTTTCTTGGTTTTATCATAATTGTATAAAAAAATATATATAATGATAGATTAATATCTTTATTAGATTAGTGTATAATCTTTAAAGGTTGTAAATTAATCCCTTGAAAATTAAACAATAAATATTTGAGGAAAGCACATCTAGATCACATCGTCTCTCATCGTGTCCTTGTGCCAACACTAATTTTTAGATTATGCGGACATACATTCTAAAGGAAGGATACCATTTGGATTTCTTTAATGAGACCTTAAAAGATGTGTGGTATGATAGGATGATAGGTCGGTCTTATCACACCCTTTGGGAGGGTTATGGCTTACTACGAGACTCTCTAATTGATTTATGAAAACAATTTGTGAATCCTTTATCAAATCTCGTGTATTTTTTTAGTCACCTCTCTATTAAGAATTATTAGTATATTTTTGACTTTATAATCATCTGTATGTGTCCATGGTTCTTCATCAATAGATAAATCGATATTTTTCTATGGTTCTCTGTCAATGTTACACTTTTTTGGATATATTAGAGATTCTAATATAATTTTTCATCAATATTCTTGTTTTATTCAACATAATTTTTTGTTCGATAATTTATTATCACCTAATAATACAAAAATGTTTTTGATATCGGGATCAAGCCCATGAGATGAGATTCTTACATATCCTTGTGTAAGGAATAAAGGCATAATTAGTTTAGTTCCACTTAATGGGGCATACCATTCCTTTTTTAGGTCATGTGATTTTGTACAACCCTTAGAGTTTAATGTAATGTAGAAAAGACATCTAAATGGATGGTTCCTAGTCAAGATTAGTGTAGTAAATACACTAATGCGTCCCCAAATGCCTAAAAAAGATGTAATATCCTCTTTGGGAATGATCATATCGGGAATATGGCCCAATAAGGATGGTGATGAAAGGATATCAGAAGTATCCTGAACATCCTTGTTCAATAAAACCCTACTAGGGATATAGCCCAGAGAATATTAGGGTGAATATGGGGTGTTGTGTTTGAACCTAAGGGAGGTTTCCTATGTATATTAGCTTATTGAGAATAAAATCCCATGTAGAGTGGTTTGGATGGGTCTTACACCTACAAAGAATGCTCATTTGGGTGTTATAATTTCATGATCGGAGTTGGAGAGGTTTGGTTGGACAATTATAAAGGGGTCAAGGGAAGGTTGATCTCTTTGAGAAAGGGTGTCAATATAGAAGGACGCCATCCCATATATGTTTTTTTTGTGGGATAACAGTCTGGAAAATGTAAATCTACATATCGTTCTCAGAATTATGGCCTATAAAGTGATTTTATATATGAATGGTTGGCCCACAAAGATCTTTTCATTATGAAGACCTCTTTTTAGGCAATGCAGACCGATTATAATTCCCTTATTTTCTTCAAAATTTGACGTAGATTTCAACCTTCAAAAAATATCAAACACAGATTGTGTTTACCAAAACATCTCACCATTATCATTATATCTGTGGTGGGTTTTATATGGGTATAGATGTAACCACTCAACATCCACCCATGAAGGATTTGGGTTTTCTAGTAGATGCCTCACCACACCATGTGAATTTTCATTAGCGTGGGGTTTAAAATAGGTCAATCACCAACATTGCAATTTTCCTTTTGTAGGGGTTTGGCGGGAAAAGATACTGTATCTCCCCAGAAAGTGGTTATTAATTATAGGGGGCTTGAAAAATACATATCACCCCACAAAGTGATGTTTTCATTTGCAGGGGACTTTAAAAGGATTCCTCTCCCTAAAAATAAATGTTCATTTTCATGAAAACATAGTAAAGGTTATTCACAGTGGAACTATGTAGAACAGTGACTCACATATAAGGCACACTATGCAGAAAATGAGGGTCCTTTGTGGCTCATGTTACATTACCATTATGAAGTATTCATGTTGATTTTAATATATCCATTTTTAGAAACACATAAATATATGTTCTGATGTTTCATGTGCACCTTTTCATTCCCAAAAAAACACGCAGCGGAATAGGGTCCTATCGGTATTAAGAAGAATACATTCCAAGAATAAGTTTGGTCCAATTGACTTCATTATGGAATTTTTATGGGGATATTTTAGATCTATAAAAGGTCTCAAAACTATAAAATTTGTGAGACCTAAATTATTTTTCAATTTAGGAAATTTGGGGATTTGATATAGATCATAGTCTCCTTTGAGAATGGAGTATTCTTATAGCATTTTACATTCTGAATGGCCTCTTCCATATAGAAAATATATCATTCATGAAATGGTATTTTCTAAAAATCATGTAGTACTTTTACAGTTGAATTATTCCAACCCAAAAATACTATTCTCTACATAACAACATAAGATTTTAATGGCCCACATAGCATCTTAGGTGATTTGTGGTCAGCATAATGCTACACAATTCACCAGTTATTTATGTACATATGAGATATTTTTTCTAATATTGGTTTCCATGGGGATAAAATGGGTCATTGAAAACAAGTTATATCTTCAATGACTATGATTGACAGATGAAATTCTACTATATTGAAAATTGAAAATCATTTTTGACATCACATCATCCCCCAAGAGGGTATTCCAAAGAGTCTTTTTTATTAGAGCTTCTGAGTTAACTATTTTACAATAGATTACTATTATGAAACATTGGAATTCAACACAATGGTCCCATTCCTTCAGCTAATAAAAATATTCCATAAACATCATTTAAGGTTTCCTTGGATCATTTTCATTGGAACATTTCTGACATGAGACACATCATTTCTGACATGATGTCAACTTAATGTTTTGGTTCTAAATGGTTCCCTTTGACTCAATGAAATTATAATAATGATTATATATCAATATAGACTTCCATTCATGATTACCCATCAATTATTTATTTTTCAAGAAATTATCTCAATGAAGGATGTAGTTCCATGGGGGATTTGTGATCGAGAGGGATCTTTTCTGATGAATTTGATTAGGAATTCTGGGTGTGCCAAAATTTCCTATAATTTATTAATTGATTGGATTCTGTTTTCCTGTGTTAGTTATTATGACATTCTTAGTTTGCGGTATGTTCTATGACTTATTCTTAACTTAAATTGACTATTCATTTGTTTTTGACCACCAATACCTTACATTTTTCAAAGAGAGAAGGCATGGTTGGTCTATGCGTTATCAACTAATTAAGAGTAATTAATATTTTTTAAAACATTTATGATGAATTAATTTCTATATCTGGCACATGGGTTGAAACTGAAAACATTTTTCTATTCGAAAGATCTTTATTGACTGCAGTATAGAAATCATTGGTCCATTCTCTTCACTCATGTTCACATATTCCATTCATAACTAGATAAATATATTTTTTTAGACTAGTGGAATGAGGATGAACATTTTTCATACCAAGACCCATCTAATTGAAAAATATGAATGTATTACTGGTTTATATCTGGGTTGTAACACCCTAAACATTATAAGTCCTTTTAATCAATTTAAATTATAAATTCACTATAAAATCATAGCAAACATTCCAACGCTTTTTTACTTTTAAAACTATCATTGTCATCCCGTTTACATGATTATATTTAAATTAATTTCTTCCAATTATGAGATTGGAATTTAAAAAATGGATTCCATATTTGTAATAAAAATAATTTATAATATCTAATAAGGTCAAATTATTTTTCTTCAAAAATGTTGATTGAATTTTATTAAAATTAATTACAACAATTGAGGTAAAATTTAGTATAATAAGGGGGTAAAACTTCATCATAAGGGCCCATGTGACCTAGAAACTTACAAAATAGCCATTATATGGATATATTTCAAACCTATACCAACTTAGATGGAAATTTGACCATTATGGAAGCCACTTTCAATGTGAGAAATGTGTTGGGGATTCCTTTGTCAAAATATTACAAGCACGTCACTCCTCCACTATAAAAAGTCCTCCTCTCATCCCACTTCCTCACACATCTCAAGAAAATTTTTATTTACCAATATTAACCTAAATATATCCATTAAACCTTTCATATCATCCTATAAATCAATCCAAGAATGCCTTTGTTGGTTCAAACCAAAAGGTGTTACCTGATTAAGTGGTAACATTTTCCCTTAAGCTCTTTAGTTTTATTTCTATTCTCCAAACCATAAACACTTCTTATTAACTGATTTTATAACAAAACAATTATACTAAATTTACTATAATTTTTTATGATATGTTCTAAAACTCAAATTACACATGCATAAATATAATATGTAACGAATATGTTATCTATATGATTGGTGAATTACTACATCATGAAATGATGATTGTCCATTTTTCCATTACCACCTCTCGTAGTGGCCATTATGATGTAAAATAATTTTATATATGTTATATATATTATTTTTATAATGTATTTATTTTTATTTAATTCTTTTATAACACATATCATTATGAACTCTATTTTTTGGGAATACAATAACATCGTTGGAGGAATTGTGGACTATATCATTCTATAAATATATGGCTATACTAACCTTTTTTCATAATGATCAATGAAAAATGGGAACGTTACTCAAGCGTACGTACAACCAACCGTCTTCATGATTGTAACATTGACTCATTTATAATAACCTTATTTAAAGATTGGTTTTAAAAGTATTTTTTTTATAAATTTAAAACTTATTTCATGTTGTTATTTATTTATTGTGGATTATAATTCAAAATCTACCTAGTAGTAAAGGTTTTCATCTCAATTTACATTCCATTTAGACATATTTGTTGTTATGTTCCTTGTTTCTTTTATATGGTGTATATATTTCACTTTGACATGTTATATCATAAGACTCTCCATTATCAAGATATTTTCTATTTAATTTAACTGTATTACTTCACAGATATTATTATTCAAATGTTACAATGTGAAATGGCACACTTTGGAATGTTTAAACATTATTCTCCTCAAGAACATTTGTAATGATTACATTTCTAATCTCACTTCCTATTGTCGTTGGTAACATCCACTTCAAATAATAACATTAATACAATGCATCAAATTCCTTATATATGGTTTTCATACATCCACATTGACATATAATATCATGATTAATTCATTCTTCATGATATGTTTAGTATATGTATGAATTATTTAATTTAAGTGGAATTGAGTTAAAAGTTACCAAGTGGGAAACAATTCCATATTTGATTATGTTTCTAGTTGGTTATATTACTTCCTTGTTGTCATTAATATCATATAATTATGTGTATAATTAATTTTACTATATATTGATTTATTTACTCTTCTATATGTGGATTTATAGTTGACACACATAATCTACTCATTGATTGATTCCCAATCCAACGTTATAATCTTTTCAAGGTTTAACATTACAATATAATTGTATTCAGGATAATTTACACATAAAGTTTAATCAGAGTACAT
The DNA here is from genome assembly GCA_963277665.1 of Viscum album. Taxonomy (NCBI): domain Eukaryota; kingdom Viridiplantae; phylum Streptophyta; class Magnoliopsida; order Santalales; family Viscaceae; genus Viscum; species Viscum album. Next base: position 738,227,361 of record OY728135.1, on the reverse strand, counting down.
TATTTTATTGTTATCTAATAAAACCAATGATTTTATTCTTCAATAAAAATTCACGATCTTTATTATGTAATAATACCATTGTGTCAATATTTTGTAATCAAAATATTTTTGATAATGTTTTTTTATTGAAAACCTGACATCATTTATCTCTTTAGTTAGGGAACATTTTTTCTTATCACGAAATCATATTCTAAAAAGGATTTCAATTTTTTTAAATTATATTTTAAAGATAATTTTATTCCCATTTTATCTTTTACTAATGTTTTCAATGAATTCTTCTTGTCGCATTCAGAACATTTATTTTTTTAACCATTTAACGTGAAAAAAATATGCTCATTTTACCTTGAATGTCATGTACAAAATTACCTGATGTCATTCCATAGATGCATTGTTTTCATTTTTAAAAGGATTAATTTTAGTGAAATTGTTTTTTAAATTTATTATCAAATAATGTTACATAAAAATTTGATTAAAAACAGAAGGATATTTTCCACGAGAATGTTTTTAAAAGAACTTTTCATAATATTTAAATTCATCAACAACCATAACCCTATATTTTACTCTATGTGGGGTATGTTGTTTTGAGACCATCTTTAATAATCCCTTAGATGATTTTTGATTTATTTGTCCAAGTATAGTATTCACATTCCCTTCCTTGATTCCTTTTATTCCCCTCAAAATATGGAATCTTCTATGATCGTTGAACATCTAATTTTCCCTAATTATCCATATAATGGTTATTTACATTTCCTAAACCATATAAAATATTTTATATGGTGTATAATTTGATAGTTATTTTATTATTTGGAGAAATTATTATAAATATATGTCACTTAATCCTTACAAATATTTGATAATTGACATTATTAAATCATTTTTTCAATATATTATTAATATTTTGGATTGGTACAATATGAGTGGGGCTCATATATAGATAGTGACTCAATGCGTCTATATTCTTATGGGAAAAGTCATTTTTATAGTCACCTTTGATGGGTGTTACCCAATATATTTTATACCTTCTTGTGAAATGTCTTGATGTAAAATGTATCATGTACCTATGAAACATGGAATCCAATAATCAATCATTTCACTCGTTTAGTTTTAGATAATATCTATCAATCATATTTTTCATCAAAATATCTTTGTATACATTTAATTTTCAGTTCATTGATTAAATGGAATGTGTTTTAGTTTCATACATTTCTATATTTATTTTTCATTATCTAGTAATTGGAATAGTTTGTGCTTCCAGTTATTACCTTGTATATATTTTTTTATATATTTCCTTCCCATTTTTTTGATTACACCGTATGTGTGTTAAAATTACTTACCATTCCATAATTTTTTTTCTAATTGATTCAATATTGATTCTTCCATACTTTACCCTTAATAATAATTTGATCTCATCCTTATTATGTTTCCTTTCCATAATAATCCAAGAAGAGTAAAATAAAATATATTCTTGGATATACTATATGGAATAATGTTATCCCCAAAGTTCATTGTTTAGAAAAAAAATTGGTCATAATTAGTGTATTGATTTTTAATATAATACTCATGTGTGTATATGGTTTACCAATACTAATAAAGTCTCATTCCTTTTGGATTTGATAATTTGTAATCACATCATTATAATTGATAAAGGACGCCAAATCCAAGGCTTCTGGGGTTAGGTATCTATAGTTGGTATCAAATTATGTTTATTATCAACCTTGGGAATATGATTTATGAAAAACATATTTTAGAATGTAACCATAAGTTATAATTTGAGGATATGTGTCGAAGAACACCATCAATTGTTTTAAAATTTAAAGACTATGTGGGACTTTTTTGAATTATATCCCTTTCTGAATACTACAAGTGGATGTGGTTCTAAAATATATGTACCTAAGAGTGAAAACTCTCACAATGTGCATCAATCCTAACTCGGTGTAACATGGAACATGAAAATGGGCCTTACTATGCACCTAGTTTGACACTCTCGGGGGGATATGCTTATGATAATTTACATTTTCATTAAAAACCACTATTATGGATTTAGATAATGTATAACATAGGTTAAAGCTAAGGTGTTTTATATTTAAGATAAGGTTTCATGATTCATAAATACTATAAATGATATTATGGATAAACATTAGACTTATTAAGGACATATGTTAAAATAAAACAGATGAATTATTTTTGATTTGAGGTTTTATTGAAAACTATAGTTATACCAAATTGATTTGAGCCTAAGATTGTTACCCAAATCATACCCAAAAATCATATTTAAATAAATGGTAGAAAAAAAGTGATAACATGAGGTGGAATGTATTTTAACTAGCTAGAGATCTAGATATTTCATAATAGGATGCAAAAAATGAAAAGCAATCAGGTCAATGTCAATGGTAGTGAAACATGGAATATTTTAAATATTTTAATCATATTTATTTTTAGATATTATATTAAAATGTTTTTTAAAAAGGAAAACATGAATTCTAGGTGACAACCAATCACATCTAGAAAGGTCATAGGACTTGAACCCCTGACCGAAGGCTAACAAGGGTTTAACCCTAACCTATGAAATGTCTTGGTTAATATGGCACTGTTTTTAGTTGATCAATTTTTTTGAAGAAATATAAATAATGAACTAGTATACAAACTTTTGGGGTTTAGAGATTAATATATTAAACATATTTGTTTAGGAAAGTATTTAGAGATAAATAGGAAGCCTTCTAACACTTTTATGGGCCATAAGATCCATTTGAAATGTATTTTGGTGCTTCAGGAATCATAATTAATTTTTAGATGAATTGATCAAATAACAACCAAAAGGTTTAGTTATTCAGATGATATTAAAATGAAACATGTATGTAAATTTCCTTATATTATTAGTAGGTAATATAATTACTCAACATTAGGAAAATAACGTTGAAATAAATTATATTCCTAAAACCTTTTTTTTGAAAAAATGGTCTTCTAAATCATCGAATATGTATATATTTGAGGCCCTAAACATTCTATATAACATTCCCTTCCTTGTGATTTATGACCTCTATCACCCCTAAAAATATTTATTTTTTTCCTCCATGTATGTTTCTCTACATACCACAAATTTTATCCTACATAGAGACATAGTTACATGTTAGTAAATGTGACCTTTATAATTCCTACACTCTCTTTTATAGAGGATTTTTGGAAAACCCTTCTAATGATATGAAATTTCAACAAAGGAAATATCAAAAAATATATACCAATGATAAATTTTATATTTTTAGGACACAATTTATTTAAGGTGGGGAGAATGTAACACCATGAAAATTATAAAATAGTAACTTGTATCTAATATCATGTATGAAATGAGAAACCAAGTGTGTAGGAGAATATTATATCTAGAATATTTAGAATATATATTTAATCATTTAAATAAATCAAATATAATTTATATCTTTCAATAAACATTATACCATGTTAGAATATGGAAAATGAAACAATGAGTTTTTTTAATGTCTTGTGTTACACACAAGACCGAGTTTTACAAAACAATAATTTGTTTTTAAAATAATATTATTTAATAATATAATAAAATAACTAGAAATTATGAATAGTATTTAATAACATATAAAAATATATGGATTACAAAAATATAATATTAATTCATTTTTTACAAATTTATTTTTGTTTATATAATAACCAATTGAATATAAATAGAATATTTTTATTGAGTGCTATTTTTATGCTCACATAGTTTTTTTACACTAATAAATTAAATTAATTATTATTTTTTATTTCTAATAATTATATATATATATTATGTTTAATTTAATATTTTTTAAATTCATCCAATAGATTGGATATGCGCAAGATAAGAACAACCCAAATATTTCGCATAAAAACCTATATTTTTATTAAAACATTTTTATTGTTTTTAATGAAGAACCTATTTAAATACCATTTTTGTAACATTTATATATTCTTTTGGTAAAATTAAACTTAATATTTGAAATAGAAAAATAAATTTAGAATAGGGTGATGTTTTGGTATTTTTCCGTGATGTTACATTTTTAAAAAAATAATGTAAAATAATGAATTTTAATTCAATTTTTTTTAATTTTATTTATTTATAATGATAAATAATATTTAAAATATGTATCAATTTTTATTAGATAATAATTTAATAAATTAATTAAATTTAGGTCATTGGAATCAATTTAAAATTTAAATTGACAATAAAATCATAGCAAACATTCAGACGTTTTTACATTAAAAACCACACATTGTGGTCTTGTTTGTGGGATTAAATTTAAATTAATTACATACACATATATTTTTGTAATTTGGAAAAATAGATACCATATTTGGAATCCAATTATTATATAATGTCCAATATAGTCAAATTAGTTTTTTAACAATAATATTATTGACTCTAATTAAAATTAATTTCAAGGATTAAGGTACAATTATGCTTAATAAAGGACATAAACTTAATCTTAAGGTCCCAAATGATTTATAAATTTTAAAATAGAAATTAGTTAGCCATATATAAATATTATAACCAAATTTATCTAAATTGGACTATCGTGGGAGAAAAATTCAATGTGAAAAACATGTATGGATTCCTTTGTCAAAATATTACAAGGTTGTCACTCCTCCTCCACTATAAAAATTCCACCTCTCCTACGAATTCCTCACACCTATAGAGAAATTTTCTATATACTAATATATACCAAAATAGCTCCTAAAAATACTTCCCATTATCCTATAATCTTTCTCTTAGGCCCAAATTAATCCAACAAATCCTTTGGTTCCAACCAAAAGGAGTTACCTGATTAATATGTAACATTGTTCCATAAGATCATTTTTTTATTTCTAGTCTCCAACCCCTAAAATCATATTAATATAAGATTTTATAAAAAAATCAGTATCATAAATATACTAGTATGTTTTTATGATAAAGTTTAGACATTCTCTTACACACACTTCCATCTAATGGGTAATGAAGATACTTTTTAACTGTATGGTGAACTAATGCCTCAAAAAATGATGATTGTTCATTTTTCCTTTAACAAATCTCATGGTGCCTATTATGATGGAAAATAAAATTATATATTTTTTCAGGACATTTATAGTACCTTTATACTTTAAATTACTTTATAACACATATCTTTGAGCACTCCATTTTGCGGGAATATGATAACATCGTTTGAGAAAGTGTGGACTAACTCCCCCTAAAATTGATGTGATATGTTCACACTGTACATAGAACTTATAAAATATTGGTTTTAATTAAAAATATGTCAACTAAAAAACCTTTATACGATATTAATGACATAATTAACTTTATGAATATAATATATATATATATATCATTTTCTTTATTGCCATTTCATACACTAAAAAGTTATAATGAAGGTCATGGACATGTGGACTACTACCTTATCGAAACAATGTGATTATTTAACACCCCAAGATTCCACGGTACGCTTCCCTTTGAATAATGTGATAGCGTGTGTTGTACGCAACACCGAGTTCTAACACACCATAACCAATCAAACAAGCCATTATGAATAGTAATACATTTTTTTTGAAACTATATATATTTTATATTTTAAAATGGAATTCATTTTTGGATTCGGAATATCAAATTTAGCCAAAGGAGAAATTTTGGTACTTTTCGAATAACTTTAATATTTTTATGATTAGTGAAAATTACTAAATTTTAATTAAAAACAAATTTTTTAATCAAACTAATTAATAGAGATAAATTATGAATTTGAGTGGTTTTAAAGTATATTTAGAATATATTTTTACCATTTAATATAATTTGTGTCATTGGACATAATTTTACAATTAAACAGGACATAAACAAGTGTCAATCTTTTGATAGTTAATATCTCCTAAAAACACGCTTTTTATTTTAACAACATTAATTAATTTTTAATTCATTTCTGCAACTTCTGTGTTTTGAATTTGGAAAAATAGATTCCATATTTGGAATCAGGATGTTCAAATTGTGTAAATATGTAACTTTTATTTTTAGACATTTTGAATAATTACTTTGGTAAATATTTTATTTACCACGGTTAAAGGTAAATCCGGTAAATAAGGGTAAAAAAATAATATTATAATAATACTAAATTACCCTAAAACGTGTCATACCCTTATTGGTTGATACATGTTCTACCATAGACATATTTGGGTCGATTTTGGGACCCCATGGATCCACTTGTAGGTGATAGGGATGCTTTATTTTAATTAAGTTAAAATGCATACAAAAATGACACAAGCATATATCTTTTAGAAAAACCATTTTTACATAGGGTTATATATATTGGATTTTCGACTATAAATATTCATTAGAAATTAAAAACTATTTATTAAATAATGATATTTTATTTATTATTTTTAGACATTACATAATTTAATTTATGTTTGACACAATGATGATGTTGTAATTAACATAATAGTGAAAATTTAAACTAATTGATATTATAAATACCCAAATAAATATAATTTGAGACTTTTAATGAATTAAAATAATTTTCTAGGATAATATGACATAGTAGGATTGATTTAATTAACTTTTTTTGAAGTAATAATTCTGTTATATGTTTCAAAAAAAATCAACTATTGAGTAGTGTCAAAATTGACATAAAAGAGTTTTTAAAGAAAATATTATATTATTAATTGATATTAAATTCTTAAAAATCTAAGGTTCGGCCAAGAAACTTATATCATGATATTTGTTTCATTAATGGACCACTTGAGGGTCTCTTGGATGTATATAGGAAGTTTATTAACCATATAATATAAAAATACAAAGAGACATTGTAAATGTGAAACTAATTAACTTAGAGTTGATACTTAAAGATAAGGTTAATATAAGTACCCAAACCTGTCTAAATTCTATTGGTTGAGTGGTTTTCGACCTATAACCACCTTATCATTTAAATAATCAACTTTGGAGCCATTAGAAACCGAATATGAATTTATTATAAATTAATATTTCTATATTTTCCAAAGGTGCCCCTCACCCCTCTTATAAAAGGGAACTCCTACTTCTCATTTATTCACACCATCAAAGCTTTTTGGTTCAGCCAAACTCTGCCTAAATACTCTCCCAACTTCCCTCACTACAACCTAGAGGCCTTAGTTTGATCATAAATCCAACCTATGGATCTCTTTTGATTAAATCAAACGGAAGAGCCCGAAGAATAGGTAATAATTTCACCACCCTTTCCCAAGTTCCTTTCTTCTTCCACTTATTCTTCCTTTGTTATTACCATTATAAAATAATAAATCCAATATCATATATATACTGTGATGTAATTATAAATATGGTACAACCATATTCAGTATTCTATCCATCCTTTGAATAACATGTCACCATACGTGCGTACGTACGGCTTACCGTCTCCACGTCGTGGTGTAATTGTTATTCAATAAATTATTATTTGGATTGTTATAATAATGATGTGTAATTCATGTAAATAATAAATTTAACATGATAATTATTCTTTATATATGATATAACATCCATTTATATATTATTTTAATATCAAAAGAATGATATTGTCTCTCGTGCGTACGTACAGACTACTGTCTCCACGAACACAATGAGATTAAATCTCCATCGTATCCATTCAAGTATCATTATAACTTGATGATTTAAAAATAATGTTTAAGGACTTGATATCATTCTGGATATGAATAAGATACAACCTATCCATTACAAACATGGCTTACGTAACAAAACATATAAAAGAAAACGAGTTAGTTAACACCCGAAACAATGATAATACTAAGATAATATTAACAAATCAATGTTAAAAGAACTTATATGATATCATATTAAAGCATATGATTATTTTATAATTTAATAACAATTATTTCACCATTATAATTGAGGTTAACCTACCCCCAACCATGGAAAGGTACAAGTTAAGGGTTTATTTCACAATCTCTTCATTATCCGAGGTTGTTTATACGTAATAATCTACTGGGATCTCTTTATTATCCACATCCATGTTTCTTAAAAATGAATTTCAAAAAAATTTTACTATTTACTAGAATATGGGTTAATGTCATTTATACCCTTGTTTGACTTTTTATAATAGGTTTATAAAGGAATATTTTCATCGTTTTCAAAACAAGGTGCTTTTTAACCTTTTCGACGGAATTAAGGTAAGACTGTTTTTTAACTTATACAGCGGGTGTGGCTTTTTTCCGCTTTTATAAAATCATCGAAGCTTCCCTTACAATATTATAAGAATATTTTCAAAGAAAATGTTTATTTTTTAAATATATGACTCTTAAATGATTTCAAAATAGAAAGAGATATTTCTTTAAAAAGAATTTTGATTTCATCTATGTCAACATCCTTTGATGGATTTTACGCTTATTTAAAGTTGATTTATTATGATACAATACTTCCATATTGTATTGATGGTTTTGTGATATGTTTTACTATGGATGTGCTATTTTTATACCATTCATGGTTTATGGTGAAAGTATTGACATTTTGTATGCTAGTTTTAATACGAATGTTTATGTTATTTTTAAACCTTTTAATATGGGAATGCATTGGACTTAATATGTGACGGGTGGAGCCCGCTATAGCTCCTAAATGCATCGGTAGGTCTCATGAGAAAAACTAGTTTATTGGCACAAGGCCTTGTCAAAATCTTATTCGTAGTCTTGGCATGATGCCTTGGCTATGTGGTTACGATAGTCTGGCATTGTGCATTCCATAATTATGAAAGTGGTTATTGATATTGCATGTGATTATTCGATTAGTAGAATATCCATGTGAATAAGTAAATGGAATTATTTCTTTTTAATTTTTCTATACTATGTTTAAGTTCATGTTTAAAGGCTTTTGTTTTAATTATACATTTCCTTAAATGTTTCTGCTTATTTTTGAATGTTTCCTCTATATTTTTATCCTTACTGGGCATTTGAGCTCACCCCTTTTCAATGTTTTATTTTTCCCAGGATGTGAAGAAATATGTTATGAATGACCTGCAGAGATTTTAGGAGGGGATAATAGTGTGGACTGTGGAGACATTATGTTGTTGTTGTAGTTTTCCACTTTATGATGTAATGTAAGACTTATGAATATATTTAGTGTTTCCAAGGCTACTAAACCAATCGGTCTTCGGAGATTTGATCTTTCTTGGGATCATGCCAATGTTATGTAATAATGCACCGACCCTAGGTAACTGGGGTCAGGGCATTACAGTTGGTATAAGATGAATTTTAGTAGAAACCTTGGAAGCTAGATTTAGATAAACTCTGATTAGAGCACGTAGACCTAAGATGAACTTTGAGGATTAGTATAGAAGAAATTCCTAGAATTTTGGTATTGTAGAGATTTTGTTAGTTTTCTGAGAAATAAATAACTGTCTAGATACGAGCAGGAAGAGGAGGCTCTGGCACAGATGTACCTAGGGGTAAAACCCGGAAACACCGCTTTGAGCTACAGTCGAACGGGAACTGGTGCACGACAATGGGCCTTGCTGCACTCTTGGTTACGACACTCCCGGGGGATATTCTTAGGATAACTCTCATTATATTTACAAATCATTATGAAGGTTTTATGAGTATATACTTCCTCAAAGAAAACATTCTTATGATTATGGATTAAATCCATAAATAGTTAAATTTATGTTACGTGTTTTGTAAGTATGGGATTATGTATTTTGATTCATAAACTGATCTAGTTTATACCATTGTTTAGAAATGGCGCCTAGTGGAAGAAATGGAAACTGTATCAATGCATGCACTCCATGTAGGGATTTCCCTTCTGCTCAAGATAATTATTGTGGAGCTGGTGATGCAACTGGTGCCGATCATCTAATCACCATACTTGGAAAACTTACTCAGGTTATGAATAATAACCTTACCCGTATGGAGCACCCTGATCCACAGCATGGAGGATCAATGTTAGATTGATTCCTGAGGCAGCAACCACCAATGTTCAATGGGAGTACAAATCCCTTAGTAGCTGAGCAATGGATAAATTCCCTAGAGAAAATATTTCAGGCTTTGGTGAGTAGTGAAAGGGAAAAAGTTATCATGGCAGTTTACCGACTCCCTGGAGATGCTGATCAATGGTGGTCATTGATTCAAAACATGATGGAAGATGATGAAGTATCAAATATTGAATAGAGGGAGTTCAAATATCTGTTTTTTGAAAAATACTTTCCTCGCGACCATCGAGCAGATATGGAAAGGCAATTTCTGAGTCTGAGAAATAAGGAGGGTGAGAATGTCGCAAAGTATGAGGCTAACATTACAAGGTTAGCAAGGTATGCTAGAGATTATATAAGTAACCCATGCAGTAAGATTGATCGTTTCTTTGATGGGTTAAAACCATTTCTTTTTCGAGCATTAGTCTCACAATCCTTTTCATCGTACGAAGACATTGTCTCATATGCTATCAAGACCGAAAAGGAATTCTCTAAGTCTTATAACTTTAAAGCAAAGTAAGATAAGAAGAGACCTGCTGATCAATCTAGGAATGGAAATATGGTGAAGAAGGGAAAGGATGAATATCAATCCTGTGGTAAATGTGGAAGAAACACCCTGGTACTTTCTTGATGGGAATGGGTGTCTCTTGCAAGTGTGGTGAAAAAGGCCACCAAGCTCGTGATTGCAAGGGTAAGAAGGAAGCTACTAATGTTCAGTTCTACAATTGCAGGGAGATGGGACATTATGAAAATGAATGTCTTAAGCGTCAGGAGAACTTACCTCAGAAAAGGCCATGGGATCAAGGCCAAGCTTATGCTATCACTACTACTAAGGTAGAAGCTCCGAAAGACATGGTGGCAGGTAATTTAATGGTTTCCTCAAGTTTAGGAAACACATTATTTGATTCTAGAACATCGCATTGTTTCATATCTTCCCAGTTTGCTATGAAAATTAGTTATTTCCAGTTTGATTTAACAAGGGAGTTGTTAGATAAAACTCGTAAGGGAAGTATCATTGCAACAAAGTTCTGTGAATCAGTCCCCATTAGAGCACGTAAATGTTCTTTATCTGTGGATCGCATCGTCATACCTATGATTGAGTTCGATATAAACCTCGGTACAGACTGGCTTTCAGAATTTGATGCGATGATTTATTGTAAGAAGAAAGAGGTTATGATTCTTGATGATGATGATAAGGAACACCTTATCTTTAGAGAAGAATCGTCACCATCTAATTCTTATCTAGATCCACCCCCAGTAGCTTGACTAAATTCAATTATTGGGGAGGAAGAGAATGAAATAACTGTGGGTGAGGAAATGAATGTTCAAATAGAGTATGTACCTATTGTAAAAGAATATATAAATGTATTTTCGGAAGATTTACCTGGACATCCTCTAGAACGAGAAGTTGAGTTTTCCATTGATTTAATTCCTGGATCAAGGCCTATATCGAAGACCCCTTATAGAATGGCCACTGTAGAATTAGTTGAACTAAAGAAACAACTAGAGTAATTGAGTAATAAAGGATTTATTCTCCCTAGTGTTTCTCCATGGGGAACCCCTGTTCTTTTTGTTAAAATGATAGATGGATCTATGAGGTTATGTATTGACTACAGGGAGATCAATGCTCTAACGATAAAGAACAAGTATCCCTTACCTCGCATTGATGATTTATTTGACCAACTTCATTGAGCTCAATAATTTTAGAACATTGACCTTCGATCTGGATACCATCAGTTGTGTGTGAAGAAGGAAGACATCCCGAAGACAGCATTTCGAACCAGGTACGAGCATTACGAGTTTACTATAATGCATTTTGGATTGACTAATGCACCCTCTGTATTCATGGATCTGATGACTAGAGTTTTCAAGGAGTATCATGATGAATTTGTGGTGGTATTTATTGATGATATCTTGGTATACTCCAAAAGCTAAGAAGATCATGAAAATCACTTGCGCATTATCCAGAAGACTCTGAGAAGACATGAATTATATGGGAAGTTTAGCAAGTGTGAATTCTGGCTTCATGAGATTTCATTTCTTGGCCATATTGTCTCTAAAGATGGAATCTATGTGGATCCTTCTAAGACCAAGGTGATCCAATAATTTCCAACACCTACGAGTATAACTGAGGTACGTAGTTTTATTGGTTTGGCAGGTTATTATCGAGAATTCGTCCAGAATTTTGCCCGATTGGCTAACCCATTAACGAAGCTCACACGTAAAGGGGTTAAATTTGTTTGGACAAAAGAGTTTGAACAATGTTTCGAAGAACTAATGAGAAGATTATTCAATGCTCTTATATTGAATCTACCATCGGGGAATGATGGGTTCGTTATTTATAGTGATGCATCGAAGAAAGGATGTGGTTGTGTCCTTATGCAGAATGATAGAGTTATTGCCTATGCATCACGACAGTTTAAAATTCATGAACAAAACTATCCTACTCATGATCTCGAGTTAGTAGTTGTGATCTTTTCTTTGAAGATATGGAGGCACTACCTCTATAGTGAAAAATGTGAGATTTATACTAATCACAAGAGTTTTAAGTATATTTTCTCACAAAAATAACTCAACATGAGGCAAAAGAGATGGCTTGAATTACTCAAGGATTATGATTGCACGATACACTACCACCCTAGGAAGGAAAAAAATGTGGCAGATGCTTTGAGCAGAAAAGATCATGGAGTTTTGAACAATATGAGAATTGAAAGGGATCCAATTTTCATGGATCTAGTGAAGATGGACATGGGAATAACCAGGGAAGGTGAAACATCAATGCTTTTTCAAATGTTTTCCAAACCATTTTTAATAGAAAGGATTAAGAGTTCTCAGACTGATGATGAAGAATTTCAAAAGAAGATTAAAGCTGTGAATGATGGGAGATTGAGAGACTTTGTGTATGAAGATGTAATTTTGAAATTTGGGAACAGACTTTGTGTTCCCGATATACCTAATCTAAAAAGGGAATTGCTGGATGATGCTCATAGTTCCAATTTCTCTATACATCCTGAGAGCACCAAAATGTATAGATATTTGAAGGAACATTTTTGGTGGGACAACATGAAGAGAGATATTTCTGATTTTGTGTCAAGATGTATGGTTTGTCAACAAGTGAAAGCTGTAAGGCAACAGCCTAGAGGAGTCATGCGACCTCTTCCCATACCGGAGTGGAAATGGGACAATATTACGATGTAATTTTTCATGGGACTACCAAAGACTCCTAGAAGGAACGATGCAATATGGGTTATTGTTGGTCGTCTTACCATGTCAGCACATTTGCTTGCTACAAGAGAAGATCTACCACTAGAACGTCTAGAAAGACTATATATTAATGAAGTTGTGAGACTTCATGGAGTACCCCTATCGATTGTTTCTGATCGTGATCCCTGTTTTACTTCATGATTCTGGAAGAGTCTTTAGAAATCCCTGGATACTGAACTTCATTGGAGCACTGCTTACCACTCTCAGACAGACGGACAATCAGAACGGACTATTAAAACCTTAGAAGACATGCTGAGATCGTGTTCACTTGACTTTCAGGGTATGTGGGATCAATATTTACCTTTGGTAGAATTTTCTTATAACAATAGCTTCCATTCGAGTATTCAGATGGCACCATATGAAGCGTTATATGAAAAGAGATGTCGCACACCAACCTGTTGGGATGACGTTGGTGAAAGAAAACTTGTAGGTCCAGAACTTGTGGAGGAAATGATGGAAAATGTGAAGGTAATCCAAAATCACATCAAAGCAGCTCAAAGTAGGCAAAAGAGATATGCCGATAATCGAAGGAAGGATTTAGAATTTCAAGTCGGTGATGATGTTTTCCTAAAGGTATCTCCATGGAAGAGAGTCATACGTTTTGGTAAGAAAGGTAAATTGAGTCCCAGGTACATCAGACATCCCAAAATTCATGAACGAATTGGGGCTGTAGCTTACCGATTGGCAATGCCGCCAAGTCTCTCCAAAGTTCACGATGTGTTCCACGTATCTCTGTTGAGGAAATACATGCCTAGCCCAACGCATGTACTCATCTATGAGGAGTTAGATCTGTAACCTGATCTGTCTTATTGTGAAGATCCCATCGGAATTCTTGATATGAGAGAAAATGTACTGAGAAACCGGACGACGCGTCTGGTAAAAGTTTTGTGGAGAAACCATAAGATGGAAGAGGCAACGTGGGAACCCATGGAACTTATGATGAAGAACCACCCGAGTATTTTCATGTGATATGTATTATTGAAATTTCTAGGATGAAATTATTTGAAGGAGGGGAGAATGTAACACCCCATGCTTCCACGATACGCTTCTCTTTGAATAATGTGATAGCGTGTGTTGTACGCAACACCGAGTTCTAACACACCATAACCAATCAAACTAGCCGTTATGAATAGTAATACCTACTTTTTGAAATTATATATATTTTATATTTCTAAATGGACTTCATTTTTGGATTCGGAATATCGAATTTAGCCTAAGGTGAAATTTTGGTACTTTTCGGATAACGTTAATATTTTGATAAATAGTGAAAATTACTAAATTTTAATTAAAAACAACATTATTAATCAAAATAATTAATAGTGATAAATTATGAATTTGAGTGGTTTTAAAGTATATTTAGAATATATTTTTACCATTTAATATAATTTTGGTCATTGGACATAATTTTACAATTAAACCGGACATAAACAAGGGTCAATCTTTTGATAGTTATTATCTCTTAAAAACACGCTTTTTGTTTTAACAACGGGAATTAATTTTAAATTAATTTCTGCCACTTCTGTGTTTTGAATTTGGAAAAATGGATTCCATATTTGTAATCAGGATGTTCAAATTGTGTAAATAGGTAACTTTTATTTTTAGAACTTTTGAATAATTACTTCGGTAAATATTTTATTTACTATGGTTAAGGGTAAATCCGATAAATAAGGGTTAACAAATAATATAATAATAATAATAATAAATTACCCTAAAACGTGTCCTACCTTTATTGGTTGATACATGTTAGACCATAGACATATTTGGGTCGATTTGGGGACCCCATGGAGCCACTAGTAGGTGATAGGGACACTTTATTTTAATTAAGTTAAAATGAATACAAAAATGACACAAGCATATATCTTTTAGAAAAACAATTTTTACATAGTGCTAAATATGTTTCATTTTCGACTATAAATATTCATTAGAAAGATAAAACTATTTCCTAAATAATTATATTTTATTTATAATTTTTAGAGATTAAATAATTTAATTTATTTTTGACACAATGATGATACAGTAATTAACATAATAGTGAACATTTAAACTAATTGATATTATAAATACCCAAATAAATATAATTTGAGACTTTTAATGAATTAAAATAATTTTCATGTATAATATGACATATTAGGATTGATTTATTTAACGTTTTTTGAAGTAATAATTCTGTTAGGAGTTTCAAAAAAATCAACTATTGAATAGTGTCAAAATTGACATAAAAGAGTTTTTAAAAAAAATATTATATTATTAATTGATATTAAATTCCTACAAACCTTAGGCATGGAAAAGAGACTTATATCATGATAGTTGTATCATTAATGGACCACCTGGGGGTCGCTTGGATGTATATAGTATGTTTATTAACAATATATAATAAAAATACAAAGAGACATTGTAAAAGTGAAACTAATTAACTTAGAGTTAATAATTAAAGATAAGGTTAATATAAGTACCCAAACCTGTCTAAATTCTATTGGTTGAGTGTCTTTCGACCTATCCCCACTTTAACATTTAAATAATCAACTTTGGAGCCATTAAAAGCCGAATATGAATTTATTATAAATTAATATTTCTATCTTTTCCAAAGGTGCCCCTCACCCATCTTATAAAAGGGAACTCCTCCTTCTCATTTCTTAACACCTTCAAATCCTTTTGGATCAGCCAAACTCTACCCAAATACACTCCCAACTTCCCTCAATACACCCTAGAGGCATTATTTTGATCAGGAATCCAACCTATGGAGCCCTTTTGATCAAATCAAAAGGAAGAGCCCGAAGAATAGGTAATAATTTCACCACAATTTTCAAAGTTCCTTTCTTCTTCCACTTATTCTTCCTTTGTTATTACCATTCTAAAATAATAACACCAGTATCATATATATACTGTGATTTTATTATAAATATGGTACAACCATATTCAGTATTCTATCCATCCTTTGAATAAACTGTCACCATACGTGCGTACGTACGGCTTACCGTCTCCACATCGTGGTGTAATTGTTATTCAATAAATTATTATTTGGATGGGTATAATAATGATGTGTAATTCATGTAAATAATAAATGTAATGTAATAATGATTCTGTATATATGATATACAATCCATTTATATATTATTTTAATATCAAAAGAATGATATTGTCACTCGTGCGTACGTACGGACTACCATCTCCACGAACGCGATGAGATTCATTCTCCATCGTATCCATTCAAGTATAGTTATCACTTGAGGATTTAAAAATAATGTCTAAGGAAATGATATCATTCTGTATATGAATAAGATACAACCTATCCATTACAAACATGGCTTACGTAACAAAACATATAAAAGAAAATGAGTAAGTTAACCCCCGAAACAACGATAATACTAAGATAATATTAACAAATCAATGTTAAAAGATCATATATGATATCATATTAATGTATAGGATTCTTTTATAATTTAATAACAATTATTTAACCATTATAAATTAGTTTAACCTACCCCCAACCAAGGAAAAGTACAAGGTAAGGGTTTATTTCACAATCTCTTCATTATCTGAGATTGTTTATACGTAATAATCTACTGGGATCTCTTTATCATCCACATCCATGTTTCTTAAAAATGAATTTCAAAACATTTTTACTATTTACTAGAATATGGGTTAAAGTCATTTATACCCTTTTTTGACTTTTTATAAAAGGTTTATAAAGGAATCTTCCCTTCGTTTTCCAAACAAGGGGCTTTTTAACCTTTTCGGCAGAATTAAGGTAAGAATGTTTTTTTTAACTTATACGGCGGGTGCGGCTATTTTCCTCCGTTATAAAATATTAGATGCTTCCCTTAAAATCTTATAAGAATATTTTCAATGATAATGTTTTATTTTATAAATATATGACTCTAAAATGATTTCAAAATAGAAAGAGATATTTCTTTAAAAAGAATTTTGATTTCATCTATGTCAACATCCTTTGATGGATTTTACGCTTATTTAAAGTTGATTTATTATGATACAAAACTTCTATATTGTATTGAAGGTTTTGTGATATGTTTGACTGTGGATGTGCTATTTTTATACCATTCATGCTTTATGGTGAAAGTATAGACATTTCGTATGCTAGTTTTAATACGAATGTTTATGTTATGTTTAAACCATTTCATATGGGAATGAATTGGACTTAATATGTGAAGGGTGGAGCCCACTATAGCTCCTCGATGCATCGGTAGGTCTCATGAGACAAACTAGTGTCTTGGCACAAGTACATAGAAAAATCTTATTTGTAGTCTTGGCACGAGGCCTTGGCTATGTGGTTACGATAGTCTGGCATTATGCATTCCATCATTATGAAAGTTGTTATTGATATTGCATGTGATTATTCGAATAGTAGAATATCCATGTGAATAAGTAAATGGAATTATTTCATTTTACATTTTCCATACTATGTTGAAGTTAATGTTTAAAAGGATTTTGTTTTAGTTATATATTTCATTAAATATTTATACTTATTTTTGAACGTTTCTTCTATATTGTTATCCTTAATGGGCATTTGAGATCACCCATTTTCTATGTTTTATTTTTTCCATGATGTGAAGAAGTAAGTTATAAATGACCTGTAGGGATTTTGTGAGGGGATAATAGTGTGGACTATGGGGACATTATGTTTTTGTAGTATTTTTCCACTTTATGATCTAATGTAAGACTTATGAATATACCTAGTGTTTCCAAGGCTACTAAACCAATCGGTCTTTCGAGATTTGATCTTTCTTGTGATCATGCCAATGTTATGTAATAATGCACCGACTCTTGGTAACTGAGGTCGGGGCGTTACAGATTACGTTTACATAAAAATAATCATATATATGTGTGTGTTTATATGATTAAATATCATATTCTGTATGATATAATGATCATTCTAGAATGATAGGGTGATGCATACCTTCTTTCTTTAATGATCATTTAAAAATGGGAACGTTACTCATGCGTACGTATGGACAACCATCTCCATGATTGCAAAGTAGATTCATTTTTCCTAACCATACTTAATAATTGGTTTTAAATGTATAATTTATATATTAATATTATCATTATTTTATGATTATTATTCTATAGATAGTATATATTGATCCATTTTATAATAGTTGACCTACAATAGTTGTTTTTAACACAAAAACTGAATTTAGTCAAAACAACCAATATAAACATAATTGTTTATTTATTTGTATATAAGATTAAAATAAGTGAAATAAAAGTAATAATAAAACAATTTTTTTAATTAAATTAAATAAAAATATCAGAAGTTAATCATACATGAATTTAAAGGACGTTCAACCGAAAGGAAATACAAGGTAAAGGATTCTTATCTCTCTTTTTCTTCTAGGAGGTATACACCATTTTCAACACTTATTCTGTTTTTTGTGTTTAAATGAACCTATTGTATTTCATATCATGAATACATTTATCTTCATGTTATTTAGTGTTTCATTTGGGTCGATTTCTTTATGGGTGATTATAATTCAAAATATACGAAGTAGAAAGGGATTTACGCTGAGTTAACATTTCATTGAGGCTTATTTGTTATTATAAACATTATTTATTTTATATGATGTATATATTTCTATTTGAAATTTTATATCATGAACCAATTAATTATCATGATATTCTACATTTAATTTACTATTATTACTTCATTGATATATTTATTCAAATGCTTAGAAGTGGTATTGGAAACAGTTGATGGCTTAAATATTATTCTCCTCAAGAACGTTTTTATAGATTATATTTGCAATATCACTTCCTTTTGTGATTGTAAAACTTCTCTTGAAACAATCACATTTTTATCATGAACCTAATATCTTATATATACTATAAATACATAAACTTTTTTATATAATATCATGATTCATTAATTCTTCACGAGATTTTCAGTTTTACATGGAATTATTTCATTTAAAGAGATTTGAGTTAAAAGATACCAAGTAGAAAATAATTAATTAATCTTGATATTATATATAATATTGAAATTATGTGCACAATATCCCATAACCCAAGTTCATTTCATTAGGTTATATTACTTCACCATTATCAGGAATAATCTATGTTATGTGTATAATGAATTTGACTATCTATTTATGTATTCCCTATTCTATATGTGAAGGTATAGTTCATACACATAATCTACTCGTGGATTAATTCATAATTTGACATTATAGTTTTTTGAAGGAATGCCTTTGTATTCTCATTCTATTTGGAATTTGTATACTTAAATTTAAATAAGAGGAAATTATTTGAAGTTTCTCTAATAAACCCTTTAAATTTATTATAATATGGTTATTCATGATCTTTATTAAGTAATGGTTCCATTTTTCCACACCGTGGTAATAAAAATAATTTATAATTTTTTTTAAGAATACCTGACTTCATTTCTCTCTTTACTCAGAGAACATATTTTCTTATAAAAAATACCATTCTCTAAAAAGGTTTTCCAAAATGTTTTTAAAAAACATTTTCCAATGAATTTTTTACCCCTTATTGTCTTTTACCAATGTTTTCAATGGAATATTTTTGAATCTTTCCAAATAATGAAATTTTCTAACCATTTACCAGGAAAAAAATGCTTTTTTAACTTGAATGATATGAATGGATATACATTCCATCATTACATTGAATATTCTATTACATGTTTAAATAGTTATTTTTTATTAAAAATATTTTTAAAATATATTGTCAATGAAAAGGTTTTTCAAAATGTATTTCAAAGTAAAAGGATATTTTCCTCATGAATGATTTTAGAAGGTCTTATTATACTATTTACAGTAATTAATGAAAATAACCCTTTATTTTACTCCACTTTGGGTATGTTGTATTAATACCATCCTTAATCATCTTCTGGATGGTTTAGATTTATTTATCCAATGATATTTTCTAATTCAATTTCATTATTATTTTTAGTTTCCTTGAAATATTTAATTTCAATGATCATTTAACATTGAATATCTCCAAATTATCCATATCATGGATATATATATTTCTAAAACCCTATAACATATTTTATATAGTTTATAATTTGAGATATATTTGATTATTTAGGGAAATATTGAAAAAAAATTATATATTACTCCATACAAATATTTGATAAGGAATATTATTAAATATATTATTCGATATATGAGGACTTATTTTGAATGATAATACATGGGTGGGGCCCATTTATAGATATGCCCTTAACACATCAGTAGTCTCATGATATGAGTCATTTGGATATATTACTTAGATGGGTTTTTACCATAAATTTTGTAAATTGTCTTCTGAAAGGTCTTGATAGTAAAGGTACCATGTACCATGGAAACATGGAGTCCAATAATCCATAATTTCCCTCATTTAGTTTTAGTTATTATTCATCCATGATATTTTTCATCAATAAACCTTAGGATACATTTCATTTTCAGTTCATTGAATAAATGGAATGTGTTTTTGTTTCATGCATTTCCATATTTATTTTTCCTTATCTAGTTATTTGAATGGATTGGGATTCATTTTTCTACCTTTCCTTATTTTATTATCCACTTCTATATCAGTTTTTTGATTACATGGTATGCGTTTTTCAGTTATTTACCATTCCATAATTATTATTCTCATTGATTAACTATTTCATCTATTATAAATTTCCCTCATTTAGGATTTGAGATCACCATTATTATGCTTCCATTTTCCAAGAATCCAAAACTGTTCATTGAATGATATGTAGTTATATACTAGATGGAATAATATTATCTTCAACGTTATTTATTTAGAAAAAAATTATGTTCAAATTTGAGTATTAATTTTTAATACGAAAATCATTTATTTATTGGGTTCACCAAGACATCAAAACTACTGGTCCTTTTGCATTTGACTCCTTGTAATCAGGCCATTGTAATCGATGGAAAACAATAGATCCAATCCTTCTGGGGTCAAGTTGTAATAGAGTAACTCTCGAGGAGATCCATAATAATGCATGGGGTTACCAGATCAATCCAAATATAACATTAGAAAAAATTTGGTATGATTTTTTGACATTATTTTATGTGGATAGATCTTCCGATTTCGTGATTACTATGCTAATGTCAAACTCTTCACCTTTGTGATGGAATCATTGTTGGTGATGGTAAAACCCATCAACATTGTTTTACATACTCTCACTCACATTTATGAGTTCTCAGGTGATATCTAGGATTGGAGGTCCCCGCATCTCCTTTGTAGGAGGTTTTATTTTTTATATGTATGTCTATCAAAACATCATCGGTGTTATAAATATCAGTATACTGCAACAATCCATCGTTCCACATTTCTATGTAAATTTTACAACATTGCTTTCATGTACCTGATTCCCCTAGGAATAAATAATTCTATTTAATTATTAAATGATCTCTTCCAATTTTCATTCACTTCTTATCTGGAACCCTCTTGAGAATTTGTAAATAATAGTAGAGTTTCTCCAGAAGAACGTTCCAACATTGTCTCATTTTGTGATGAGATTAGGATAGCCTGAGTAGATGGGGTAACCATCTGAAAGCCTTATTCTCATTATAACTATGTACTAAAATTTGGTTTCCTACTATAGAGCTGAATTTCTTGACTTATAATAATTTTAAATATTCATTATATACTTCCTGCACCAGGCATTGAGATTGTGTCTGATTTAGAGGCTTGTTGTGCATAGCATTAATTTTATGAAAACCTTAAATATATTTTATATTTCCCAGGAATAGATTAATAATGAAAATGGGATTTATCGTAAATTGAATCTTGGATCAATGATCTAATAACATGGGTGAGACTATAACATGATGTTTACCCTAAACAAATCCAAAAATATATTGCTGTGGAGAATTCAGATATCTCACTCATTGGAAGTATATTCAATTGATAAATGAGTTAATTAAATTTATTTATTTATTTATTTTACCTAAAATAAATATATATAATAATGATATTAGGGATAATACTCCATTTTTTTAGTCAATAACCCTATGAGGATTCTAGAGATTCTTCCCATCCTAGTGGATAATCACCTCAGATGAGCATGGAACTCTTGATTAGAGTATATTAGGACATAGAAAATGAAAAAAAAATCTCCATTAATTGTCATGTGCTTAATTCTAGTAAGAACAATCCAGTCATAGAGTAGGACTCATCAATTTGTGTATTATTCTCATTTTTATTAAATTGAATGGTCAGATCGATTGTGTTATTGTGTCGGCTCATTATATAGACAAAATTATATACCAGTGTTTTAGAATTTTAAATGTATTTTTAGTGTATTCTAAATTGTAAATCCCTGATAATTGATGGTGATAGGTGACGACTCGTGGCGATGGTGATCGATGAAGGATCCTGACGGCAAGCCTAACTCATGACTATAGATGGATTCCCCCCCTTCCTAGAGGTGGTATAGGGGCAGAGGTTCTCCCTTGAACTCTGATTCCACTGGCAGCTTTTGTACCATTCTCTAACCCTATCTTTCTTCCTGATTTTCCTTCGATTTCCATTAGTCCGAAGGTTCCAGATTTGCATCTTGGGGACCCTCAACTTATGATCTCTTCTTTGGAGTTCTACGAGGCTTCGAATCTCCTAAATTTGACCATGGTGGCTCACATTAATCACGGAAGACCTTTAGTTGATGAGTTCGAAAGATTTGTGTTTAGAAATTGGGATTTTTAGGATCGTGCGGTGGTGGGTTTGATTGATTAGCATCATATGATGATCGGTTTTCCCTCGAAGGAAGACATAATTTTTTCCTGGTCTAGATATCCTCGACGCTGTGGTGGATGTCGGTTCTTTATATTCTTATAGACTTTGGATCTCTACATGAATTGGGATTCAACCTCTGTCACCAACTGGGTAAGATTTCCCCACCTTCCCTTGCCCTTTCAGAATCCTGTGATTATCTGTATGATAGGGAATCCGGTGGGGTGTTTCCTTTACTCTGATTATCGCATGTCATTGGTAATTCACCCTATTAACCCGCGGCTATGTGTTGAGGTGGACGCTTCGAAGTTGCCAGTTGAATGGATTTGGATTACGGTTGGTGTGGAGTTTCTATGGAAGCAAGAGGTGGTCTTTGAATCGTGGGTTGATTACTGTCCGGGATGTCATCATATGGGTCAAAATGATGATCAATGTTACAATGGAAGCATTCATGTTCCAGTGAAAGGAAACGGTAAAACTATTGTTCTGGGATAGATGACGGTTGATGTTGCAAAGACTGGAAATGGAGTGGGTGGCTAGGACTTGAGAAACCCAGTTCTTGCTATGGTGTTTGAGAGATTGATGCTGGACCTAAGGGCTGGTGTGAGTAATGTGGATGCTGCTTCTCCTAGAGGTGGTGTTGGTTAGGACACTTTAATGGGACGTCCAGAGGGAGGGTGTGATGTTAATGCTGGGCATGGGGTCTGTGGTCTAAAGCAGTGTGTTGATAGTGCTGGGTATAATCTTGCTGGTCCGAAGGGGGGAAGATTTCGAATTCGGATGGGTGTGGGAAAATTTTGGATGCATGTACATGTCTGCATGTGCAACCTACTGCTTTAGGGAGTACTGTTGAAACATGTAACTATTTCCAAGCCTTGCCTCTTGATGAGGTTTGTCAAGTGGAGGTGGGTGATTTAATACAATATGGTACCAATATGCAGTGTGTTTCATTTGATGTAGCGAAAGAGATTGATTTTAGAAAGGATATTGAGGGGAAACCTGTAGAGGTATATCAAGTGGAGGTGGGTGCTTCAATGAATGAATGTAACAATAAGTTATTAGCTTCGATTGATGCACCGATGGAGGTGGATGCTAGCCAATATATTGATGGGCAGCCACCATGTTTGGTATTGCATGACTATAACATGAAATATGAATAGACCAGAGGGGTGGATGATGGTTTCTGTGATGTTCTGGTTGTTGGAAATTAGGGGGATGACTTGGACAGTGATAGGTAAAATGTGACGGTTAAACATTCCTATTGTGATGTTCTTAAGGACAGGAAAAGGAAATATGAAAAGTAGGTGTCCACCACAACAAGATGAAGGGAGAAGGAAGACTACTCTGAGTTACCAAAGCCGCGGTCTACTATGTCCTCTTTCAAACAATCTCCACAGGAGTTGATCTCATTGGAGAAATTGAACCTTTGAAGGAAGTATGCCACGATACTAATACATTATGAATGCTCGGAATGGGAGACAGTCACTGTGAAAGGAGGATCTAATGGGGGTTGTGATGGGTATGATTTTTATGATATGTAATCCGTTTCTGAATTGCGGTATGTTCTTGTTGTACTTTTCTTTTTCTTTAAAAAATAGTTAGGGACCTACCTCTGACTGGAATTTCTGATAAAATGGAAATCCCCATTCCTGATCATTGTACAAGAACTCTTGAAAAAATATGGTTAAAAAATATTTCTTATGTATTTTTCCACAACTGCTACGTGTTATTCCCCGATTCGACCGTGTGGTCTCGGTTTCATGTTGTTGGATGATACCGAGCCCGATTAAACCCCTCGAATGATAATGAATCGATGAAATGGGGATGTATTACTGAATTATTTTTAGATTTATGATGTTTTTTTATTAGGAGGAACATTTTGAAAATCATAGATAAAAAATTTATTAAACTAAAGCACCCAAGCATGTACAAAGTGAGGAATTTTATGAATGGATTCGGGAATTATTTTTTTAGGCCCGAGATGGGTGAAACCCATAGGATGGAGTTATATCCACTAATCATGAGCTGATATAGGGAAAACATCAAAATAGAGTGTCCATATTCAAGTTGTAAAACACATATGTGAGAAATTAAGAAAATCATGACTATACATTGTGTATCATAATGAACACAAGCCATGTATCCCATTGGCATTGGTGGCTTGGGTTTTGGGATTTTATTAGGATGTAATAGTGTTTATCTCTTGTACATGTCATGTACCTCATCCCCTTGTAGAAACTCGATATGGAAAAGCACACAGGTTGGTCCCCATGCGATACAACAAGGCTAGAGGTATTCTATGTACTCTGTTACATGGACACATCCAGGCACATAATGGTGTACCAATGTATATGGACACTGTAAAAAATGATCTGATCCTTTATAGCTTGGAAACACCATGTACTCCACCTTCATGTTGTGTACTCCTACATGTACTGGGAACTATGTACCTATAGGGACATGGCCAGAAAATGTATCCGGACCACACATTTTGTGGGTCCTCACAAACGCCATTTCCATACATGGTCACTTACGGGAAACCTCATACCTCCATATCATCTTCATTTGAACCTATATTTTGGCACAGAAGTTGCCTATCCGAAGAGTTTATCATGTAGAATGTAATGGTTCCCTCGATTGTGGGTTCTGGGATATGATGTAAAATATTATTTCCATGGTGCCGCTTTTAGGTGACACCTAATGATGGAAGTGATCTGGTGTGATCACCGGTGGTATCCTATAGAGTTTCCCCCCATCAGATTTGGAGTAGGTCATCAATAGATACTTACCAAGTGGGACCCCCTTTTGGATAGGGCGTGAGTCCTTGATGAACATATTTGAAACCATCTGTCACACCAGGACGTGGGTCCTCAACCTATAGAGTTGAACTCCCATCAGCTTGACATGGGTCCTCTACTTACCAAGTGAAACGGCCCCCCCATATGATAGGGCATGCATCATTGAGAACTAGAGTGTAACCTCTGTAACACCAGGGCATGGGTCCTTGACCTTTAGAGTGGAACCATACATCATATTGGGTCTGAGTCCCCTACCTTCCAATTAGAACCCCCTATCAGATAGGGTATGTTTCTTCATGAAGATAGAGTGGAAAACCCCTTGATGTATTAGGAAGGGAGTCCACTACAACGACTTACAAAGTGGAACCCCCTATTTGATGAGGCACGGGTCCTTATGAAACCATAGTGGAGACCCTATATTAGCATGGGTGTGAGTCCTATACGGATACAACATAGTGGAATCCCCCTAACATAATAGGGAATGATCCCTCTACATGGGGTTTTTTCCTCGTTTGTGAATCATAGTGACGAGGTGTGGGCCTTAACACAGTTACATCTAGGTATATATGAGAGATTCTTGGTATCAATAATTCACTTTTGGAACTATTGATGACACTTCTTCTTAGGTTAATTTGTCCGATAGAGATACCATTTCTCACTCTTTTGCAATTATTTTTCCAGATCATATATATAACTATCTCTTTCCATAAATTTGGATTTAGTCACCATCATTCAATTGGTTGTGAAGACAGGCGGGGTATTCCAGGTTCTTTCCATGTTTAGATTCTCGTGGTTATATGAGTTCACTCTCCTAATATGGGTGGAAAATTATCAATTTGTAGTCTATCTGCAAACCGTATTATTCCACATATTCTCTTGCAATGTTAGTCTTTCTATTACTTTTGTTGAGATGCATGTTGATTACTTTTTACTCTATTTATATTACAATTGTATCTTATAATTCCAAACGTCATAATTTAGGGAATCCTACTTAGTATTCATATACTCACCCTAGCATGGGATTTTCTATCACGTTCCATGTGTTATCCCGAGGAGAAACATGTCGGAAGAGACTTTAGAGAATCCTTATGATACCAGGTACTTTAGACCTCGTATAGTGGCTGCAACTTGGTGATTTCAATGTGGGATATCTCAGTGTTTTACTTTCCATTGTTTCATATTGGGAATATTTATTTTTGGACATGTATTTTTTCCTTTTAATTTTTAATTTTCACTACTGTACCCTTTTAATGTCTTGTGGTTTTACATGATTTGTTTCTTCCCTAGTGTTTTTCATCTCTCACTCATTTTATTTATTAATTTTTCAATGAGATGGATATGTCTGTGTGTGCAGGTACTCATTCAATGACCATCCTGTGTTATTTATCCCATCAACACTAGTCACCATCCCATGGCATATGGAGGAGGGATTGGGGTTGTTGCAGATCATCCCTATCATGGGCTGTCCTATGAAGGATTGGTATTAGAGGTAGTTCAATCCTAGGTATGGTGTTTGGAGTAGTCCCCTTACAATTATGTCATTTGGACTTTGGAAAGAGAGTCAAAGGTTCACAATTGTGTCTCCCAAGCCATGGAATCTAGTGAAGGTATGGGAGGCCGATGTATCTATTCACTATGACATTGAATGCATATTTTTTGAGTCAGCATACCAAAACATTGGCTGTAGGGAGCAATGGTAAATTCATCATATAATATTGGGTCTTTGACTTTCCTTCTTGAGTCATCTCCCCATTGTTGTTTATATATATATATATATATATTCTCATATTACCATTGAATATCTTCATTATATTTCAGGATGCCTCCATGATGAATGATAAATAGGATACCCGTTCCAGATCGCGATTTTGATTTGATGAGTGGTGAGGCCTTAGTTCAGGGTCCACCCCGCAGGCTTCTTCCTCCTGGTGGGTAGGTAGCATCACCACAACCTTTAGATATATAGATTATTATAGTATATTAGGATTAGGATCTGTGTAGGCTTAGCTCACTCAATGGGTTATAGTGCTAGCAGCCATTGAGGTTATGCGATGATATAGTTCCCCAAGTAGATGAGTTTTGGCTTCATTCTGCGATCTGATTTTCTACAATTTTGTAGAACATGACCAATTAGATAGTTTTACTCAAAACTAGTTCTCTTTTTAGAGAATCAGTTGGTTTTGGTGGTATGAGGATATGATTCACCGGTGTTTAATGTGTATTACTGGTTATGGAGACGGTGATCGGCTAAATTTTGTGTTGATCTAAACTCCCTTCTTAGGTGGTTGAGGTTAGGCCCAATCCTATGGGTTGGATATCCCACTAGGATAGGATCCCTTTAGAGGGTGATCCTCATTCTCATACATCTCCCATAAAAAATTGGGTGTCAATAGAGTTCCGTGATTGAGATGTTTAAGTGTGGAATCCGACATACATGGAAGAGGGGAACATAACCTATTGAGATGCATCCTTGTGATGCAGTTTCAATCCTTATGGGTTAGCCAATGTCATTTTAAAGTGGATAATATCAATTTGAGGTGGTTGAGTTCCTTTTAAATGCATGATTGGTATGTGAAGATGTGATGGGGTGCTGTAGAAGACCCTGGTTGAGGAGATCAGTCAAGAAAGTGAAATGATGAGCTCTCAGAATATGGGGCTTCTAGCTATGAGAATAAACTGTACTATGGGGTATGACCTATGTCACTAATGCTTCAGCTGTAGTTGTTATGAAATAGTTAAAATCCACATGTCCCTTTTCATATCCCCTAGTTTAGTCTTAGTAATACCAATAGAGGCCCTTTTTCAAAATCCTTTTTTTCGGAGTCCCCTGCATAGAGGATCGGTGGTCATGCGTTCTATCCAATGGGGTGACCTAACTCTGTGAGGGGAGAGATAGAGAACCACCCACTTGTTCATTCTGTTGCATCATTTAGAATCTACAATATTTTCCTCTATATGGTTTTTTCATTAACCATCCATTCTCATATTTTTTCTACAAGTCAGTAGTAGTGATTATGGGTTGTGAGATGGTGTTTTCTTACTTGATGAGGAGTGATCCCTGTATAAACTAGATGAGATCGTTCGTGGGAGGTTATAGACAATTTATTTGTGGGATCATATTACCCTTCGACTAATGGATATTGTGAGCTTTATTCTCCCTACAATGAGGGTGGGGTATGATGATGCGTCAGTTTACCATCCCTCCATGAGATGAACATGTGTTTAGAATTATTCTAGGGATGAGATGATGTTTATAATAGCACATCAGATGACCATTTCGGTCTGTGAGAGCTAGAAGTGCAGTCAGAATATTTATAGAGGTAGGACATTATAAGACGATGTGCATTCTCTTAATAATCCCCATTCTTTTTCATGAAAAACGTGGATGTGAGTTTCTGTATTTTCAAATATATCATCACCTGAACCACGAAATGATAAAGGAAAAGTAAAATATCAAGGGATTAGTGGACTTTTGACCTAATTTATGGTGTGAAATGGTCCTCAATGATCAATATTAATTCATTATACACCATGTTGAGGGTTCCTGAGGATGATATTCCAAATCTGTAATTTTGATATTACTTTGGAAATAATGAGTTTGTAGTGACGCCCTTTTCTATGATGAATTAAACTATTGTTTTCATGGGACTGACGAACTAGGTCTTCAAGCAATACATATTCTAGTTTTTGGTCATCTTCATCGATTACATACTCACCTACACTGCATCAGAGGAAGAACATGTGTAGTAGTTGATGTTGGTACTAGATTTTCTTCGAGAGAACTAATTTTTTTTGGAAATAATCTAATTGATAGTTCTTGATTCAATGGGTTTACATATTTTCTGGTCATTCCATTTGTGAGCATAGTTTAGTTTTGGACCCAGTGAAGATCGATGAAGTTATTTATTGGGACCACTAAAGTGTGTGTCGATGGTTCCGAGATTTCTTTATTTGGTGGGGTACACCATGGGATTTATTGTAGACTACTTCATAATTACATCCCCTATTACCAACATGATATGGAAAGGGAAATCTTTTACCTAGATTAAGAAGTGATAGCAAGCCATGGAGGAGTTGAGGTAGAGGCATATGGGTTATCTAGTGTTGAGACTACCATAGGAGGGAATTAATTACTTTGTATATTGTGATGCCTTGGGAGCAAGGCTCGGTTGCATGTTAATGCAGTGGAAAGAAGTAATCTCTTAGGAGTCAAACCTATTGAGATCCCATGAGAAAAACTACCCAACACATTACATATAGATATCAATGTTAGTCTTCTCCTTGAGGATGTGGATGAACTTCCTTCTAGGGGAGTGCTTTGTGTTTTACTCAGACCATCAAATTCTCAAATACATCTTCATGTATAGATACATGAACTGAGACAATTACATTGTTTTGAGTTCTATGAGGACTATTACATTGAGATATTATATACTCTAGGGAAGGGAAACATAGTAGCAGATTTCCTTAGCAGGATGTCTCATGATCAGTTGGCATAAGGGAGATTTAGAGTAATTGGAATCCTTTTAGATGACCCTAGCATACCAGGAGTGTATAGTTTTTTTTCACAGTTTAAGGTGTCGATACATTTAATTCTCAAGAATTTTAGAGATCCCTAGTTGGGATAAATTTTCATTATGGTCTTGTATGACTAGATATCGATAAGGGATTTACCATATAGATAGTTTGATGGAGGTAATCACATAATCTTTTTCCAATGATGTATGGTGGTTCAAGTCATGATGCGGGATAAGGTGATGTGAAAGTTCCAAAATTCTCTAATATATTTACATATTAGATTGGGAAAAATGTAAAGATACCTTCAATATAAATTTTGGTAGCCCAAAAGTAGAGGGAGTGTAGTTGAGTTTATCTCTCGGTGCCTCACCTATCTGTAGGAGACCAATGAGGACCGTGTTATGACATGTTTTTTGCAGTCCCTTGAGATCCAGGTGTGTAAGTATGATGGAAAATCAATGGACATTATGATATGGATTACAAGGATAGCGACAGGAGATGACCCCATATGGGGGTTAGTTTACTGAATCATGAAGTCAACAAACTTTCTCACTATTATGTAGATGATTTCAGTAGAGATTTTGGGGATGTTGTTCCAGTAAGAGATCGTTCATCTTAATGGGGTTCCCCCAACGATTTTCTCCAATCTTTATGTGCAGTTTATGTAATTATTTTAGAGAGTCCTACATAAAGAGTTCATGACCCAAATGAAGATGAGTACAATTATTCACCCCTAGATCTATGGGAATATAGAGCACACCAATTAGGTGTTGGAGGATATACTGAGGGCTTGCGTGTTATACTTAGTAAAGTATTGGGAAGATCACTTTCCCTTGGTATATTTTTCATACAAAAAAAACTACCAATCAACCATCAATGTGACACCTTTTGAGTCCTTATAAGAGAGACCATACAGGTTACTAGTGTTCCAGATAGAGATTAGGGGGACATATAATGTGGGCCAATAAATGGTGCATGTGATGACAAAGAATGTCTAGGTTACCTATGAGCAGATGGCGATGGATTAGATTAGGGATAAATCTTATACAGATCACCATTCTAGGCCCTTGTAATTTTAGGTGGGTGACCACATTTTCCTAATATTCTACCCACGATGAAGAGTGTGGAAGCTCATAGGGGGATGAGTGATATCCATGTGGTTCATCGGGATGATCGAGATCATGTAGAGTGTTGGTGAGGTTCCTTACCATGTCATGCTACCCCCACAACTGTAATCGATGCACTATGTCATTCATGTGCTGTAGATGATGAGATATGTGAATGATTGTATGCACTTCATAGACTTGTGAAAGTTGTATATAGAGTATCAATAATTTATAACCCTATGTGGATGGATCATACCCATGGTTCATGTGTCATGGTAGCATGGGAACATGTAGGAGAGCTCTTGGGAGCATGAGATCCAAGTGCAGTCTTAGCTTCCTAAATTGTTTGTTTTGTTTTTGTATTCAGGGATGAAAAACATGATGTATGAAATTATTAGAGAACAATTTTTTTTCATTCAAAAACATTTAAATATTTCTAAATATGTTAAAAAATATTGGTGCTCATAAGACATGAAATTAAAAGACCATATGGGCCTGGAATTAATTTTTTAGGAATATTAAAGGTATTATATATTTCATGCGGACATTTTCATAATGAAAATGGGATAATAATTAAATGAAAGATCGGATCATAAATTTGATACTAGGGTTGTGTCAAGATGAAAATTTTACCCTAGTCACAACCTAAAATGTGTTGGTGTGAGGTGTTCAGATATCTCACCCATTAGCGAGATCTTAGGTGGATAAAATAGCTAATTAAATTTGATTTCTTTATTTATTTTTCCTAAAATGATTTTTATATAATAATAAAGCCTTGAAGATTCATCCAAGTTTATCCACATGAAACCTATAAGGATTATAGATCCTCGTCTCCTCCTTTAATTCGAGAATCAGTTCAGATGTTGATCAAACTATGGATCAAAGTATATTGGGAGATAACAAAAGAATTGACTTCCTCTACTCGTTGGTGGGAAACTTATTTTAATATTACCAATAAAATCACATTGATGGACTCTTAAATTTTTGGATAACATATTTATTGATTAAATGTATTGATACGATCGATTATTTTCTTATATCAACACAAATGTTTTCTTGATCATGTGCCCATGTATGATAATTTTAATTGGATTTTCATGTTTTCTAACATGGATTTCCTGGTTCTTGGTCATTGGCTAGGAATTCATGGCCAACATTTGTTAAACATTTTTATTATTCCTTTCCACCTCAATTTATTTGGCTTATACATTTTTTGGACCTTGCGTTGTGGTTTTTGGTTTCAATGTGTTAATGATCTATATGGAACCCCTAGAATCACGATGAAACAATAAGAAAGGTATGGGTCGATGAATAAGAGGTAAATCTGGGATGTTTTCCATATGATGATGAATGTTTTGATGATAGGATATTGAACCATCAATGGAAAAGATCCCCCAAACATGAAAAGTGTGATGCAATTCATGAAAGGATTCTGTAATTGGGATTCTGACCACTAGTGGTCAAGAATCTTACAGTTGAGGTCATATCCACTAATCTCAAGTAACGATAGTTCTGGAATTGATGGGGTGAGCCTGGATTTGATGTGTCAGATACAGATTTTGGAAAATCTGAAAATCCTTAATACACGTCACGTATCATGACAAACACATTCCCTTTATCCCCATGGATGTGGTGGCTAGGGTTATGATATTTTATAAGGATGGCATGGAGTGTATCTCTCCTACATGTTGTGTACCTGATCCCTAGGTGGAAAAGACATGTGGTGGAGCACACAAGAAGGAACCGTGCATGATGACATGTTCAATGGAAAACTATTTACTCAATTACAAGGTCATTAAAAAGAACATGTGCTTGTACTGTAGTATAGGGACATGTCTAGAAGGACACGACCCATCATGGGAAGCATGCACACACCGCGTAGTCCACCTGTACGGTAATAACCTGATCATTTATGAATAAAATTTCACTTCATTTAATGTGTTATGGATATAGAAAAAACATGAAATATTTTTTTTATTGGGTTTAAACGACTGTTAAGTATCATTACCATTGATAATATAGTTATTTAATAGTGATCACACAACTGATATAAATATAAGGTTCTTAAAAAATCTTTTCAACACAGATAAAGGAGAGGATGGACTTATCTAGTAGACTTGGGCCATAAAAAGATCTTTTTTTAGAGCTCATAAAAGAGGTAGCATCACTGGGCTTCATTGGTGAAAAATTCTTCACAGATCATCAATACATTAAGCTTCAACAGAATCCCATGCGGGGGATATTCAAGGTAATAGAGATTACCACTCAAGCAATATTATCTAAGCCACCCCAAGAGTTGGTCACCATAACACACCTTACCCTTTGGGCTTATGAGGGTGTTATAAGGGGTTATGTAACATGGTATTAGTTACATATTGTGTAATCCCTTTTTATATATAAAAGTCTTATTCCAACAATTCCATTATTAGAATAGACTTTCTTATAAAATGATGAATTTTATGAATAGATTATTTGGGTAAAATGGAACTTTTGAGAAATATATACATTATTATATTAAACTAATGTTATTATGAATAATACTATAAAAATAATTCTTATAAATTTTGATTATTTTAATTCCTTTTCTATAATTGATTAGTAAATTAGTTTGATAATAGGTATATATTTATACAATAAAATTGAATGACAATTTTTTTAATTAATGAATTTGTTCTATGGAATTAATGGATTTTTGTAATAAATAATTTTTTAATAAAGTATTATTATCAAATTAATTTTATTAATAATAAATTAGTATAATATTTTTATGAAGTCAAATATATTTTATATTTTGGTTTGAAAGTGGTTTTCGACAAAACCCATGAATTTTCAATAAATGGGGGTTCTCATTTTAAAATTGAAAATTTACATATTTATAAAAAATTAGATAAAATCAATAATATTATTGGAATTATGATGTTTAAATTATCCATTGGTGATTTTTTTCCTTTTTTGAGATAGTCTAATTTTTGGGTAAAAATTAAATACCATATAAAATAAATACGTGTTTTATGACATCATAATGACCCAAAAAATGATGTAATAAATACTATAATAGGTATTATCTACCCAATATATGTTTTCCCATTAAAATAATTTTATTTTACTTTTTTTTACTTATTTTATAAATCATTATTGAATCCCCCAAAATGTATAATATATTTAATAATTTTAAATTCATTTCTTTAATAATGTTACTAACCTCCACATAAGCAAGGCTAATAGTTTATTATGTTAGGGAGTTGTACATATAAAATATTTTGTCCACACCATTTTTTCAAAAACTAAGGGTAAAAACCATGGAAATGTTTTTGGTTTTGAATATTTAATTATATATATTCCAAAACCTATGTTTGTGAAATATTAAATAATTCCCCTCACATTTCCTATGTAAACCCTCCCAAGCTACTAATTCTCGTCACTCAAAATCCTTGGATAATTTACCTACTATTTCCCCACCTCCCTATAATACCCCCATGGCACCCGATGCTCTCAATAATCCATTTTCATTCTTTTGAAGGAACATGCTGAAGTTAGGGTTTCATTACATTCTCTTTTTTTTCAAAGATTCCTTATATTGTTAAACATTTGTTTTCAATTTAATGATGTCATATGTTTCCTCACCTCCCCCAACCTTCCCTTAATTTGGTTTTATGATAGATGAAACCATTCACTCTCTTTAATCCCACACATGAAAACTTGTTACCATGCTGAAATTTCATAACTGTTATTCCATTTCTACTCTTTCACCAAGTTTTTTTTTCTGTTATATCTTCTATTTCCAAATTCCATGTGTTTGGATATGTATTTTTAAGACCACTTTACTATCCATTTCATTTATATATTATTAGATACCCCTTTCTCTCTCATCAACTATTTTTATGATTTTTTATGTAACGTCGTTAGGCTCTCGAAACGGCACTGTGATTTTCCATGCTAAAATAATTATTTAGTGAAAACATTACCCATTCATCTATCTAGGGTATTCAAATTTATTTAAATATATCATTTTTATTTAGGGCTTACATTTATGTATTCCACACTCCTTGACCATGGAATGAGTTATGATGATGAATTAATTCATTTTTTATGATATATGTTTCACACTTATGCATGAGATTGAAATGATAATGAATGGTGCGACCTGATATCGATCCAACACATTGGGTAATGTTTAATATCATGATATATCATTTTTGGATATGGGATTATCTTATTAATTTATAGGAAATATTTCCATATTGTTGGGCATGGGTTTACCTGGTTCCTTTATGTTAATGATCTAGTGTTTTAAGTTGTTTCCACTTTTCCATGTTATGATAATCATGCTATATAATTCCAATATGCTCATGTTTTTCTTGTGCTCCATTGATATGGCTATAGCCTAACACTTATTGTATTTGTCATTTTATTCATTTTTAATCATTTATTGAGATTTATAGCTCACCCTTTTAGTTTGTACGTCCTTAGGTTATCCAATGAAATGATAAGAATGATGGAATGTTGTGTTAATGTAAAAGTATTTTTCAATAAATATGTTTTATTTTGAGACTTAAGTAGTCATTTAATTTTCCTATGACCCAAATTAACTAGAACTCTCGATCTTTTAGTTTTTATTAAGTTAAAGTTTATATAATATATCATGTATAAATATGAAATAAAGTTCAGGGTTCCTATAGTTGTTATAAAAGTATAGTTTTTGTATTTTTGGAAAATATGTTATAAAACTCTAGTGAATGCCATAGGGAATAGATTGATTATATGAAAATAATCCCTAATTTTTTTGAGTATAGAGAATGTTTTTTATCAAGAAAATACATCTATGCCTAGATACGAACAAGTAGAGGTGGCTCTAGAACATATGTATCTTGGGGTAAAACCCAAAAACACCGCTTTGAAAAAGACTCAAAAGGGAAATGGTGCACAAAAATGGGCCTTGTTGTACTCTTGGTTTGTCACTCCTTCGTGAAATACTTTGATAAATTCATAAACATTGTATTAACCAATATTAAGGGATAAAAAAACCCCATAAGATTATACAGTAGAGCATAGATCACGGATAACATTGATTGAAGCCTATAAATTCATAAGTTAATGAAATATATATAATTTATAAGTTTTACCATTTTTTCGTTTGATTCCCCTTTATGTGTATAATAGATTAAAATAATTACCCCTAATTTTCCTTTTATTATAGCTAATGGCTAGTAAATGGAGAACTCGATCTAACAAAATATGCAATGATCAATGTGATGAAAGTTTGAATGAGATCCCCAATTCGATGGTTGCATGAATCACAAACTTTTTCATGATAATCTCTCAGTTAACATATGATTTGAACAGAAACATGGGAAATTGGGATCCTCCAACACCAACCCCAATAAAGAAAAATTCATAATCGGTAGCTTTTAGATGGAAAGGCCTTATACTTTCAATGGATCATATGATCCCTTAATCACTGACCAATGGACCAACTCCATTGAGAAGATATTCTCGATCATTCAATGTTCTGAACAAGAGAAGTATTTTATAGCTTGTTATCATTTGAAGGATGAATCTAGGAAATGGTAGACATGGATAAAAAAAATATGATACATGAGGAAGAGATCAAGGCATTGGAATGGAATGATTTCCAGAAAAAATTTTGATAAATATTTTCCTCACACCCTCTGACTTAATATAGAAAGAGAATTCATTTCCATCACGAAAAAAAGATGATTAATCCATAAGATCATATGATTGATACATTACAAGTCTTGCATGATATGCCTCCATCTTTTTTGTTATCCCCGATTGCGTGGTTGACCACTTCTTTAGTGGGGTAAAACCAAGCCTATAGAAATTCCAATAGATCCATAACTATAATAGCTATAAAGATATTATATGATGTTCCCTAAAATATGATACCATGTTGATGAATTTTAGGGTATAATGGGGATAAGAAGCAGAAAGTGGACATTAATTACGGTAGTGTAATGGATAAATCCAATGGAGTTAAATAATTACAGCACCCCACTTTTTAACGGTGGGGAATGAATCACCCCGGAAATTGCCTAATTGGGATGAAGAAATGCTTTAGGTGTGGATTAGAAGGGTACCTGTAAAATTATTGTCTACAAGAAAATCATGCTACTATGACAGAGGAAATGAATGCTTCATTAATCCTATAATACATTGTTCATTTCCACATATACAAAGAACCAACACACTTTGTGAACTAGTGCTCTATGCTATGGGTTTCTTGAGGCAACTAACAACCTCCAATGCATCAAAGGAGAGTTTTTTCATCACCACTACTAAAGTGAATCCAGACAACTAAGTGGTGATAGTTACAGTAGTTATTAATTCAAGGATATAGAATGATCTTTTTCATTATGTTCTATGATTTTTTTATCCCAAATGTTTTGATGAAAAATAAAAACCCCAACACAAATCCTGGAATTAAAGATGTAGGTGATAATAGAAAATGGGTAAATTATTACATCCCATGAGTATAACTCCTCTCCTATCAAAATTTGTAGATTAAGCTTCCTGGAAAGCTCATCTTACTCCCTCTGGTGTAATTTGTTGAAATTCATTAAATTTATTGTATTTCCCTATATAGAGCCAACATAATTTTTGGTGGGAGGATAATCACTCTCAATTTGGTATATAGACCCTTTATTCTATAAATGTGAAAAGAAGAGGTTGAATATTATTTAGAAACATCATCTCAATCATGGATATTACTTCCCTATGAGGACACATATCTTTCATAGATTATTGAGTCTAAGGAAGGAACCCTCCACGATGATATGCCTATTTTGAGGGAATTCACTGATGTGTTTCATGATGAATTTCTTAGTCTTAATCCTAGAAGAGATGTTTAATTCATGATTTATCTTATACCTGGGGAATTTCCAATATCCATTACTCTTTAAAGAATGGTTATTGTGGAGATCAAGGATCTATAGAAACAACTACATGATAATCTGGATAAAAGGTTTATATGCCCAAGACTACATTTTGTACAAGGTATAGGCACTATGAATTCAATGTAATTCCCTTCATACTCACAAATTATTCAAAAAAATATTCATGGAATTGATTAATAGAGTCTTTATATATTACATCTAAAACATTGGGGTATCCTTTATACATGATATTATAACATACTCCAATACTAAGGAGGAGCATGGGGAGAATCTATTTATTGTAATTGAGACCTTGAAAAATGAGAAGCTCTATGAAAAGTATATTATGTGTGTGTCCAAGTTGAAGGATGCCTCATTCATGGGTCATATCGTCACAAGATAAGTGATATATGTGGATCACTCCTTGAAAAATGAAATTGCGGGATGATCAAGGCCCACATATGTGACATATATTTATAGATTCCTAAGGATAGATAGATATTATCTCTGATTTTTGTGAAATTTCTCATGATTGGAAAAAACTATTACCAAGATCACTTAGAATAGAGTCATGTTTTCATATTGTGGTTAATGTGAAGAAAGATTCATGGAGTTGAAAAATAGGATTATCACTACAGCCGTTCTCACACTACCCACATGTTGATAACTTTTCATTGTATTTACTGATTCATAGAAGATGGACATGGGTTGTGTGTTGATGAAATATGAAGAATTCATTGACTCTTCTTCAAGGAAATGAAATTTTCATGAGAGGAACTATGGAACACATGATCTAGAGTAGGATGTAGTGATATTCACTTTGAAAATTTGGTGACATTACCACTTTGGGGAGAAATGTGAAATATCTTTGGATCACAAAAGCCTCAAATATATATTCACACAAAAGAGTTGAATGTGTTCCAATGAATATGGTTAGAGATGATCAAAGAATATGACTTCTGAATCCATTTCCACACTTGGAAAGAGAAAAAGGGGGCAGATTGTCTTTGGAGAATGGACCTAGTGATTCTATCATTAATGAGAATTTAAAAATCATTTTTTCTTATATTTGATGAAGATGGACACGGTAATCATAAAAAATGTAACACCATCAATCATTTCACAAATTATTTCTCAACTGTCTCTTTAGGAAATGTTAAAGGATGCGTAAAAAGATGATGTTGGAATTCAGAAGAAAGTGAAAATAATATAAAAACGGAAATCCTTGGAGTTCAATGTTAATAAAGAAGGAATTGTGAGATTTGGTTCAAGAATATGTGTTCCATAAAATTTGGAGATAATGAAATAACTATTGTATGATGCACATAGTTTTAATTTCTCTATTTACATGGAAAACAGAAAGATGTATCAGGATCTCCAAGATCATTATTGGTGGGATGACATGAAGAAGGTGATCACTGAATATACATCAAAGTTCATGGTTCATTAGTAAGTGAATGATGAGATGCATAATTCTAAGAGGATTATGAATCCATTACCCATATAAACATTGAAATAGTAGATCATAATCATGGTTTTTAACATGGTATATTTGAACACACCCAAATGAAACAATGTTATCTGGGTTGGTTTGGATCATCTTACGAAGACTGCACACTTCACTGCAATCCAAGAGGGTTTATATTTGGATAAACATGAATATATATACATCAGATAAGTGGTAACTATATATGGAGTACCAATATTTATTGTACCCAATCAATAAATAAGATTTACCTCTATGTTCTGTAAGAGTCCCCAACATGCTTTGAATGATGAACTAAAAATTAATACAACTTATAATCTTAAAATTGATGGCCAATATAAAAAGACTATAAAAACACTTGATGGCATGTTGGGAGCTTATTTAATAGTCTTCAAAGGTAAATGGGACCAAAATATTTCCTTGGTGGAGTTCTCTTATAACAACAGTATCCACTCATGAATCCAAATAGATCCTTATTGAGCACATTATAGGAAGAGGTGCAGAACATCAGCTTGTTGGGATAATGTTGGGGAGAAAAATCTTATTGTTCTAAAAAAGATAAAAGAAATGGTGGATTGGTTTAATACTATCCATCAAAACGTCAACGATTATCGGTGTTGAAAAAATAGATAGATAACAACCATCTACGAGACCTCAAATTTGATGTTGGATATATATTTTTCCTTTTCATATCTTAATGGAAGAGAGTGGTGAGATTTAGAAAGAATGGAAACCTTAGTCTAAGGTAAATTTTACCATTTAAGATCCTTAATCGCATTATATAAGTAGTTTATTGAATTTCAATCCCACCAAACCAATCTCAATTACATGATGTATTCCATGTATCACTCTTGACGAATTACCAACCTAACGCATCACATGTACTCAATCCAGATGTGGTGCCATTGGAGAATGACCTCTCCTATGATGAGAATCTAGTGAAGATATTATATCATAGAAAAAAAATTCTATTAAATTAGAAAATCCCCCTCATTAATTTGTTATGGAGAAATGACAAGTTTGAAGAAGAAACATTGGAATTGGAGGAAATGATGAGGCAGAGTAACCCTTATCTATTATAGTGTGGGAAATAAAAATTTCAAGGGTGAAATTTCATAAGGGGGGACAGTTGTAATGACCTGATAATTTATAAATAAAATTTACTTTGACTTATTGTATTATGGATAAATAAAACACATTGAATCTTTTTTATTATTATTGGGTTTAAATGGAGGTTCTGAATCATTACCGGTGATAATATTGTCATTGAACAATGATCAAACAACACATATAAATATATGGTTTTCAAAAAATCTTTTTTACATAGATAATTGAGAGGATTTCATTATCTAGTTGACTCGAGCCATATGAAGAAAATTTTTCCGAGCTCAGAAAATAGGTAGCATCATTGGGAATCTCTATTAACAAATCCCAAGTCGAGCATCCACGCGTTAATCTTGAATAGAACCCCCCATGGTTGAAGTTCAAGTTAATAGTGATTATCACATCAGTGATGTTATCCGAGCTGCCTCAAGAGTCTGTTCATACCACACACCTTACACGTAGGTCTTATGAATGTATTATAAAGGGTTATGTAACAACGTATTAGTTACTCATTTTATAATCATTTATTATAAATCAAAGTTTAATTCAATCAATTCCATTAGGTGTATAGTATTTCTAATAAAATAAGGAATTTTATTAATTGATTATTTTGGTAAACAAGTTACTTCTAAGAAATATATAAATTATTATATTAAAAGTATATTCTTATTAAGGACAATATAAAACAATTCTTACAAATGATGATTATATAAATTCATTAACTATAAATGATTAAGAAATCATTTCAATAAGAGTTATATATTTATATGAAAAAATAGAAAGTGTATTTTATTAAAGAAAGTATTTATTTAAAGGAATTAATGAATTTTATAAATAATTAATATTTAAAAAAATATTATTATCAAAATAATTTTATTAATAATAAATGAGTATATACTTCTTATAAAGTGACATGGAATTTTTATTATGGTTTGAAAACTATTTTTGTCAAAATATGTGAATTTTCAATAAATGTTAATTTACATATTAAAAGTGAAAATTCACATATATAAAAAATTATTTAAATAAAATGAATATTATTTTTGGAATTATGATATCAAAATTATTTGAAGGTGATTTTTTTTTAAAAAAAATTAAGACATTCAAATTCTTTGGTTAAAATTAAATACCATATAAATAAAATATGTGTTTTATGACATAATCATGTCACCAAAATGAGGTAATAAACACTATAATGGGTATTACAGGTCAAATATATGTTTTAAAATTTATTTGATGTAATTTTATATTTGATTTACTTATTTTAAAAATCCATAGTGATTCCTCCAAAATATATATAATATTTTATGATTTTATGTTCATTTATTTAATAGAGTGACTCACCTACACATAAGAAGGGATAATATTTTATATATTCATCCATTGGTCTTATAATGTAATTTTTCCACTACTCTTTGGAGAAATCTATGAACATAAACCATGGTAAGGTTTGTGGTTTTGAATATTTAATTATATAGATTGCAAAACCTATGTTTGTGAAATATTAAAGAATTACCATCTCATTTCCTCTATAAACCCACCCAAGATACAATTTATGTTCACTCAAAATACTTATAGAACGTCCCTACTCTGTGATCCCCGCTCTAGAATCCCCCAAGGTTCCCCAAACTCTCAAGAATCCTCTCTTTGAGTTTTTGAAGTCACACACTCAAGTAAGGGTTTCATTCCTTTCCCCTTTTTATCCACATGCCCTTATATTGTTACACCTTTTATTCAATTACAAATGATGGGGTATGTTTTTCAACCTCCCCCATGTTTCCCTTATTATGTTTTTATAATGGGAGACCTTTTTCTCTCTGATTAAAAACTCCTATATACACCTGTTACCATGCTGAAATTTTGTAAGAGTTATTCCATTTCCCCTATTTCTTCACATTTCTTTATTATGTCATTCCTTCTATTTACAAATTACATGTGTTGGTAAATGTATATATATAACACCATTACATTACATTACATTTATATATGAAGACAAACCCCTTTCTTTCCCATAAACCTTTTTTATGTATTTTTATGTCATGTCGTTAGGCTGCTAAAATTGTGTCATGATTTTCCAGGCTAAAATCATCATGATTTGAATATAATACCCATTTCTCTATCAAGGTTATTCAACATTATGAGCATATACCATTTTCATTGAGGACATTCATGTATTTATTCCACAATTCGTGATTGTGGAATGAATTATAATGAATAATGAATCAATGTTTTATAATCTATGTGGTACACTTAAGCCTATGATTGAAATGATTAGGAAGTGTGTGCCCTGATAGCGCTCTAATGAGTTGGGTAATATTTAATATCATGACACTTCATGATGGGATAGGGGTTTACCCGATTCATTTATAAGAATTTTTTTATCATGTTGGGACAAGGATTTACCTGATTCTTTTATGTTAGTGATTTTGTGTTTTATGTTGTTTCCACATTACCATGTTATTATAATCATGCTATATCATGACTTTATATTCATGTTTCTCTTGGGATCCATTTATATTCATATTACCTAAAATGTATTTTATTCTTTATGTTATACCTTGTTTACTCCCTTACTTGGCTTTATAGGTCACCCTTTTCATACTTATTTCCTCAGGTTATCCCATACAATGATATGTATGAAGGAATGTCGAGGTAATGTAAAAGCATTTTTCAATAAATATGTTGTATTTTATGAATTAAGTTGTCATGTAATGTTAATAGGCCCCAAAGACACTAGAACTATCGATATTATGGGTTATATTAAGTTCAATTTTATGTAACAAATCATTTCTAAATATGAAATAATTTTTAGGGTTGTTATAAGCCCAATATCCACTCTTTGGATTAGGAGTAATGTACCTATAGGGAAATAGCCATGATATGGAGTGAGACTACACGATATGGGTGTTCCCTCACATATAATGTAACCCCCTTGGATACATTGAAGAAAATTCATCTTTCTATATCTCCTTCTCTTGAACTCATATTTTAGACTGTAAATGGACTATCCTAATTATTTATGGTAGATAATGATTTTTTTCCCTCAGTTTCAGATTTTGGTATATGATTAGAAATTTACAATGCATGGTGCAAATTTGATGTTGTGTTCGTTGATGGAATTAATAAGGATATATCATGAAAGGCTTCTTTTAGAGTGAAACCCCCCCATTAGATTAGGATCATGTCCTCTATATATATTTACCTAGTGGACACCCATATCAAATAGTGTGTGGATACATGATGATGAGAGTGTAACACCCCTGTCTCATCGGGGCCCGGTTACATGACATATATAGTCAAACCCCACATCATCTTGGGAATGGGATCTCTACATACTAAGTGTAACTACATATTTGATAGAGTGTGAGTCCTCAATGACTATAATTTAACCCTCCTACAACACCACTGTGCATGTCCTTGACCTGTATATTAGAACCTTCAATCAACGTGGTCGTAGTTCAACTACCTTCAAAGTGTATCCCTCTATCAGATAACGTTATGATCTTCTTGACATTAGAGTATAACCCAAATAATGAAATAGGGTGTGGGTACTATAAAGTTACATAAAGAGTGGAACCCCGTATTAGATAGGGAATGGATTCTTGTGAAAATATAGTGTAATACCCCCATCAACATGGGTGTGGGTCCTCTGAAAATATGATATGGTGGAACCCCCCTTGTTTCACTTTTGTTTGGGTACTCTAAAAGTATTTTATTCCCCCTTGGATGTTAGGAACATAGGCAAGTCATGGGTATTCACATGGTTAATTCTAGGAATACGCATTAGATATTGGGAATCATTGATGGATGTTTAGAATTTTTGGAGGCACTTATTCTTATTCTGAGTAGTGAGATGGAGATCTTATTTCTCTCTCATTTGGGATTCTTTTTATTCAGCATATATATACCAATTTATATCCACACCTTTGGACTTGGTTAC
Source organism: Viscum album (assembly GCA_963277665.1). NCBI lineage: Eukaryota > Viridiplantae > Streptophyta > Magnoliopsida > Santalales > Viscaceae > Viscum > Viscum album. The sequence continues at coordinate 738,182,594 of OY728135.1, read as the reverse complement.
TCTACTGACATGGGTTGTGAAGATGCACAAGGTATGTCATTGATTTTCATTTTTAGCTTCTCATGGTTGGATGAGTTTACTCTCTGACAAATGGGGGGTGGGGGAATACTTGAGGTTTAGTCCACCCACATAGACAGACACACACACACACACACACACACCGTGTAGGACCTTTTTTTGCTTGGACATGGTCAATATTTATCTTTCTTTGGTTTAGTTACAAGTTTTTTACTATCTACTTTATCTATATTCCTATTATATCTATTACATGTCTCCTTTCATCATTCATGGTGTCCTACTCAATTTTTATATACTCACCCTTACATGGTATTTTCTCGCATGTGTTTTGTCTTACGCAGACAATGAATAGGACAATGGTTTCTACATAGGAACTTAAGGATATATGGTATTTTTGACCACATGTTGTGGTTGTAGCTTGTAGATTAGAGGCTGGGATCTCTCAATGTTTTACTTTCCATTTTTTTCAGGTGCGACATATTTTATATTTGTGTATGAATTTTCCCAATTACTTTTTAGTTTACAATACCACACTCTTGTATTGTCTAGTGGGTTTACATGCATGGTTGTTTCCCAAATGTTTTATATATTTTAAATTTTTTCCTCTATACTAGTTCATCGAGATGGTTTTGTGTGTTCATATTAGTACTTAGGAAATAACCTCCCTGGGTTAGTTATTCCTTTAGTGCTAGTCTCTAACCACTAGCCTATAAAAGAAAAGTTTGGGGTACTTTTGTCTTGAGATCCATCTTGTATTGGGTCATGAAACCTATAATAGGTTGAACCATATCCTTGCCTTTTCTTTAAGATATTCTCTTTGAGGTGGAGGTAGTGAAGAATTAATAGGAATCCCCAAATTCTAGGTAATCTATTGATTTTTGTTGTACCCACCATATTTTGATGTTTAAGTTTGTTTTGTATTTTGAATAGATATATTATCTACTTTTCCTCTAATATTATCCATATATTAAATAGTATTTTTATAAGTGGTGATCATGATATTTACTAACATTGATTTCATTATGCGTATTTCATCATTCATGGAATTGTGGGGGATCTAGTTTCTCTGAGAACGTCTACTATAGGCTCTATTATTTCTTATATCTATTGTTCTCTTGAACGGTCATTTAGAATTGTGACTGTAAAGGGAACTCATCCATTAATTCAAGGATATTTTTTAATATATTTTGTGATCAGTGATCCAAAGAGAACCTCTAGATATTTTCCTTATGTATTTCCATGAAGAAGAAACTACATCATATGATGGGATAAAATAATAGGATTTATTTTTTGGAGTTTTATATAACCAAGAGAAGATAGATTTTCACTAAGGTTGGGGCGAAAATTCCACCATCCATGAAGGAGTGCGGTTCTCATGTTTTGTATCCATAAAATTTCAAGCCTGATATTTTTTCTCTAAAGGTTCTCTTAAGAATTCCAGCCAGCCCCTGTGGTATGGGGTACTTCATGTACTACCCAAGATGCAATTATTTTGGTCGTTATTATAATTTTATAGATCTTTTTCCTGACATTGTTTGGGTACATCATGTAAAATGTATCTAAGATACATATTTTCAATGATGTTTCTGATATTTGTGAAATTTCTTCTATCTAACAATTGCATTTCCATAAGTTGGGATTTTGTTTGATATTTTCACATGCTTTATGGGAAATAAATTCGATTTCGTTATCTCTTCTGGCCGATCAAAATTCAAATATTTCTTGGTCCAACACTTTCTAAACAAAATTTTTATTATGTGAAAGTTTTTTATCATGGATCTAGCCTTAGGAAATGACATAGCATGACATCACACATAAAGGAATTTGTTTATTGGAAAGTGTGTTAATTGGAATGCTTCATTTTCCAAATCCTCTTACACGGACACCATATGTAGTTTCTATAATTATCTAATGTAATTATTTTAACATGTCTAAAAATTCATGTTGAAGATATATTTGTTTTTCACCACATTTGGTGTTTCATATAGCTTGGAGGGTCACTATGTCAACTCGACGGTGCATCTATTGTATAAAATTTATGTGATATGGATATTCATTGTAATGTAATACCTTATTTTTCAATTGAAAAACAGACTTCCATATGTTGAGGTGGATTATGTGCAAACAATCATCTAACAATTCGACATGAATATTGAATGGGGAGTGGATATGGGAATGATAATTACTGGCATACTGCCTTTTCCAACTATACCCTCATTATCTTTATATCTTCATCTTCATTATTGATAGGTTTCTTATCCAGATATTACCAAAGTGGATGTTTTCCCATTTCATTACTGTAAATAATGAGGTCAGTATGGATTTTCTCTTTGCATTAGAAGGAAGGGGATCAAAGTAGTGATCGAAGAAACACTATTTTATTGAGATACCTTCTGATTGATAAAAAATAATACTTGTGAATGAAAAGGAATTAGGCACGAATAACCGAATTTTCCCAAGTTCATCATTATAGGAAGGCTTTCCAAAATTTTATTCATTAAGTATAGGACTATATTTGGTGAAATAATGTGTCTTTATTTGGAGGAAATTCGCATGAACACCATCACATGGAGGACTACCATCCTGTCTTGATGTTATGTTGCAGGGTGAAATTTTGAACTGTATACCATGGGTATGACCATTAGTGTAGATGATAGAATGGGGAGGAATTTTTGACAATATGATCTTTAGGAATATTAGGTTTCTACAATATCACTCTTCAAGTGATGGTCTCTCAATATAAAAAAAATCCATCATGAAGTAAGCCTTGATGGTATGATGATTGGGGAGGACATTCATAACTAATAGTACTCAAATCACGGGGAGTCCCTTCACAATTGAACATAAAATATTCATAATTTAATGATGATGTAATATGAACATAAACCATAATAGACATATGTTTGAGGGATTCAATAACATCATCATTTTTCATAACATGGTCATGGATTTGTTCTTTATTTCCCAATTTTTTTCTGGTGAGGCTTCATTTAAAATTTCATCCTCTATGTAATTAGATCTACATGATGTGGGTGATAGATTTCAAATAAAAATACCCGTTTGATATTTTCATGTGTTATTTATGGAATTTTTTTATAGATTTATAATATTTTTGTATAGATATATTCATTCCTTAGTGTGGCCCGTAGAGTAGAACAATAACCTCCAATTACAATGAAGATATGTGCCCAATCCAATTATCCATTTATCATTGGATGTCCACAAACCTCCTGGATAGGATCCAGAATATGCATCTTCTCCAAGGTGAATCTCCAATGATGCATCATTTTCATTTCAAATGTGGATGAAGGGTTTTTTACATGATTCTTAATAACCACCGATGATTTCGTTTTTTCCTTGAAAGGTTGAATAATATTGATGGTAATATATGTATGTCCTTATATCATCACCAAAATATACAGAGTGACTTTATCAGATGGAATGTGATATACACCCATTTTGTAGTCGGAGAAGGAGAATATTCTTGCTCTTATCATCCAATTATTGTAGGGATGTGGTAAAAATTATCACAAATGGGGTAATAGATATAGTTCTACCTCTTCTAGAAAGTCAGGATTTACTAGTTGTTTTCTCAAAAATCATTCATGTTTTTTAATAGTATTTATGATTGTTGACAGTTATGTTTTACTTCTTGTGATTTGAAATCCATTTTTGACTAGAATACTTGATGGGTCTAGGCAGGTATTTGTGCTTGATCGTGATTTTCCACAAATTTGATCAGATTGTGTCTTCAAATACTTCTAAACATTCCTAGTGGGATTAGGTGGTGTGGTTAAGTATTTCTTGTTGTTCGTGATTTTCTTCTATGTTAGTCTACCATGATCTATGGGTTATGGTAGGTTTTAGTTGATAATCATGATTTTCCACAAAGATGTTTTTGTGGGCATCATTGGATGTTTCCAAACTAAAGAGGAAGGCATGGTTAGTGTGGTCAGGTGTCGGTGTATACTCATTATTTACAAAAATTTTGGTCTGGTCGGAATGATGTGTGTTTCCCGATGTTGGTTCCTTCCCATGATTTTCCACCATGTTTGTTTGGCGGGATTAATTAGAGGTAATAGAGGTATAGCTCTGCTCCTAGCTGACTGATTTATGCCCTTAGAAAACTGTACTAGGTGCCAAATATTGAGTGACCATGGATAGAATCGGGAGAGTGAAACACCCATCATAGTGAGGGTGTGGTGTTGTTGGCGGATGGCGGTGGTGGATATTTTTTTATGAGCCCTTTACTAGAACCCCTATTCTATTTAGATGAGTCCATGGGTGACCACTGAATCTGCCTCCCAGAGATAATGATGGACATTTATATAGAATTCTCGATATAGGCTCCTGGAATGATTTACATGTCAACTTGTGTTGATGGATTATGTAATACTACACATTGTTGATTATATTTCTGGAATGGTTTCATAATATGGAAGAATTTTCAAGTGGCCTCCATGGTTGAGATGGTACCATTTGGGTAGTACCCCTTAATGAGTGTGTTCGAGACCTATTATTGAAGATGTTTCATTAGTGATCGTATCCTACAGTTGGATGAAGATCCTATAATAGATAAAAATGTTCATATTGAAAAAATGCCATTGGATTTGATTAAAGATAGTTCTTGAAAAAATTCCAAAAAATACATGTTAATAACCCACAAAAAAATTAACCATTAATGAAGACTCTCAAATAAAATAAAACATTACTCAATAATTGTTTTGAATAAATGTTTTTGGCCCACTTTCTTTCTAAGAGAAGGGTCGTCACATGTGGGAGAAACAATCATCTTGATGGAGGATTCACATCAGGTTTACAATTTATGGTATTCATGAGGTACACAAACCAAAAATTCCCTGATGATTAATAGTGACAAAAGGATTCTCATCAGATTCACCATTTTTTCCATCATGTTCTCATGATCTCACTCATTTTGAGTTGATGCAGACAATCTTTCCAAAGATAGGAGACCAGTTGGATTTCTCAAATGAGGCCTTAAAAGATGTATGGGACTAGAATATGGAAGGTGGAGCTCACCACACCAATTTGAGGATAAATTTTCTAATATTGGGACTCCCTTCTATATTAATGATATATTCATAATTTCTGTAATAAATCCCATGTATGTATTATGTCACCTAAGAGTTAAAAATTATTGGTATATGTTAACTTTAGAATCATTTGTATGTATCTGAGGTTCTTTATCGATTGAAAAATTATTATATATACATGGTTCCCAATTATTTAAAAACTTTTTTCCCATATTATATATTATTATATCATTTATTATTATAATTTTGGTTTTAGGCCACATAATTGGATACTCAGTGATTTAACATCACGTATTATGAAAAAATTATTTTGATATCAGGATCGACCCCATGAGATGGGATTCCTACAAATCCTTGTGATTGGAATTAGAAGCCACATTTTTTATGCCTATTAATGGGACACTTCATAAATTTTATGCTGACGTGATGAGGATGAAACCATGTAGTTTAATTTCATGGTGGAAATATGTCTTGGCATATGGTTCCTTGTCATTATTTGTGTATGACTTACACTAAAGTGGCCAATAAGTTCTAGAAGGGATATAGTATCCCCGATGGGGAATGATTTTATTGGTAATACGGACCAATAAGGATAGTAATGAAAGGATACTGGATGTAATATGGCCTTTCATGTTGAATAGAACACTATTATTCATATAGCCTAGACAAAATAATGGTGAATTTTGGGTGTTGGGTTTTAGATCTAATGGAGGATTCCTACTTATCCCAATTGGTCGGGAGTAAAATACCTAGTAGTATATTCATGTTGGGGATTACACATATAATGGAGGTCAATTTAATATTTTTATTTAGAATACAGTCCTTTCATGGTTAGTGTTACAAGTAATATGGACCTTTGAGAGGACAATAAAATGGTATTATGACTTAGAACTTGTAGACGGACCATTGGCTTCCTCATCCAAAAAATGGAACAATCACGGTTTGTATCTTGGTTTTGGGGATTAAACCTTGTAGAGACCCATTGGTTTGGGATTGTGTGTATTTATTTATATTAAATATCCTCTAATACCATGTGAGTCACAATTGTTGTGAGAAAAAAGGAGAAGCATTATATCTGGAAACCACACAATCTCACTAGTCCATTGGTGGAAAAGGCTGAGGCCCCATATAAGTTGAAAAATATATGGGGATCTAGTATATATCTCATATTTTATTTTTTGACCATGGGTAGAAGATTAGGAAGAGGTTTATGGACTCATAAAAGAATGGCTAGGGGCTTAATCCATGAGGGATTCCATTTTCCTAAATCCAACGAAGATATTGGGACAAGGTATTAACCCTGAAAGGGAAAGGCAAGAGTGATCCACCCCTTACCATCTAGAATGGGGAGTCCCATGTCACTACTCCCATTTTGGGACCCTCTATACCATTTTAATGTATGAAAAAGAACATTTTTATGACCTCCCTTGTTAAGAAGGATATTAAAAAGTCTTATTTACCATGGTAATGAATGATCAAGAAACCATGTTGGTGTGCCATTTGATTTGATCTTACATGTCATGTGTGGGGGTTGGTTAAGGGGAATAGTTTGGTGATTCAATAAAGGTGGTCTATGAAGGGATTTAGTTTCATGCTTCATGAAGGGTGGTTCCCAAAAGGTTCCTAGATGGGTGCTTCATGAATGATGGTTTGTGAAGGGGCCCAATTGGGTGCTTTGTGAATGGAGGTTCGTGAAGGGTCCCGGTGGGGCCTTAGAACATGGTGGGGGAGTTGGAGATGGTTGGATGGATAGTTCATGAAGGGGATGAGGGATGTATCAATGGTTTTAGGAAGGTTATCAAGGTGAATGGACACAATCCCATATATTGTTTTCTATGAATAATAGTGCCTTGAAAAGAGTTCATCTACATGTGTTTAACATAATGATGGTCTGAAAAGTGGTTCTCTATGTGAATTTCTAGCCCTAAAATAACTCTTTTCTATGGAAAACACATTTTACCCTATATTGACAAGTTATTATACCCTTTTTTCATGGTGATATGTGTTAGATGTTTACCTTCTAACATTATCTTTCTCATATTAAGTCACTAAAAAATTATCACCTCTGTCAATCTCTATGTGGGTGTTTTTATCTAGGTACTGATGTAACCTCTCAACATACACCAGAAATGTGTTTGGGTTTGTGAGTGGATGCCTCACACCATAATGGGAATTTTTATTTGCTGGGGGATTAGAATAGACACCTCACGAGTAAAAAAATTTATCATTTACAAGGGGAAGTGATACAACCTCACCCCACAAGAAGATTATTCATATTTGGGGGGATTGAAAAATATGTATAACCCAAAAAGAGATTTTTCATTTTTTGGGGACTTGAAAAGGATGCCTCACTCTGTAAACAAAAGTTGATTTATGGGGACTCTTTATTATTGTGGTTTGCAGAGGAGAAATATGGTGTGGTAACTCGCAAAGTGATCACACAAGGCCGTTGATGGTGGTCCTTTTTAGATCATTTTAATCTACCATTATGATTTTATTGGGATTATTTGATTCCATAAATTCGTAAAAAATCAAAAAAACCTTATGATGTTTCATGCCAGGAATTTTTATTATGAAAGCATCAGTCAACCAAGGTATCCTTTTATCAGTTTTTTTAATCCATTCATACACAAATTCAATTTAGAAAAGATATATTAGATAATAAAGGGTTTGGTTTGTTATATATTTTATTATATCTATAATATGGTCAAAAAAAATATTAATTCCACGTGATTCTACTATGCATGTGTTCCTCAAACATGGACGTGTATGTTGAGTGACATTTGATGTGGATAAATACTTCCATAAATGAAATATTATATATTCATGTAATCTACATAGACTATTTTATACAATTTAGAACTTAGTATTTATCCCATACTAGACTGACATATTCTTTTTTTATAAGTTGAATCAATTTATTTGGTAAATAAATTATAAGATTTCACATATGATTTATAAAGATACATATTGTAGAAGATATGGATGTTTAGGAATATGAGGGTGTTTGGTTAAGATCACACTACAAACATTCATATATCAAGTATTAATAACATTTTATTATTGGATAAACTTATGTTATATTTGAAAATTAGAATACTCATAATAGTTTTTAACACTTCAAAGAGTCTTAGGGTCACAGAGTTTTCCCTAGAAAAGGTTTGATTTTTTATAATATTTTTTAATAAAATTGAGAATTTTTTTATGATAGACATGTTTAGAGGATTTAGGATAGTTTTATAAAAAGTAGATATTTCTTCATAATTGTTAATAGTATTTAGTGAATGTGATATAACTATATATATATATATGTGTGTGTATATGTATATACTGATGAATAAACCTTATTATGGTGGAATTCAACATGTCATGTTTTTTGTTATGAGATGGTTTTTGGATTCACATCATAGTATTCATCATGAATGTTATAATATATCATTAAAATGTTTCATCCCAATTGATTAACATAACTCTATATTTTTAAACATTTGTTATGTTGAGTTAATGACTATGTCAATTTTAATGGAGATTAACAGTCACAAAATATATGAGGTATTCATGGTAATTATTAAGATTGAGGGATCCATGATTTCACACTTCAATAACATATAAATGTTATAAAATTTATCAAGATTATTTATTTATGAATCAATTTTTAATTAAAATATCTTCTGAACCTTATTTGATGATAGTACATCACACTCTAGAATGTTGAAATTATCTAATGAACTCTTTTCTTTATTTAACTTACTTTTTCGTTCTGACACTTTCACTAGGGAGCGCCGCCAGGGCATGTTTACTATCTTCTTGAGGGGAATTGTACCTCATATTCATTCTTTCTAATGGTAGGTAGAATTTATCACTTCTTTAGATATTTTTTCAACATGATAAAAATTGGATTATGGGATGCTGGTCACTCCTTCCATGGATTCTTCTCAGAATTTGTCACGTAGTCTGTGTCTACCATAATGATTATAACGTTGTTCATGAAACTCTTCTTGGTTCCATCACTTTGTGGACAATGATTAATTATGTTTCTTCTCTTAATACATCTCAAATGTTCATGTTAGGGTAGAAACCTTCAGTCAGGAGAGTTGTCATGTTGGGCATCGCTATCATGTCTGAACGATGGAACATTGTAAATGATGAATTCTACAATATAACAGGGCCTCTCAATAGTGATTAAACTCGAGGAATCCCATGTCGACTTCGGAGAACATTATTCCATAGGAATGTCTTTAATGTTTTCCTTAGTAACTAAATTTTATCAAGGGGTATACTGAGAGTTTAACATCTAGAGGAGATGGATCAGATTGATCAGAACAATAATGAATGTGGATAAAATAGGCACATCCTTTGGAGGGAGAACCTAGAAGGATTACCTGGTGGATGGATCAGAACACCCAATGGGGACGAACACGAGATGTAATGTCCCATAAATGGAATATTTCACACCATTAAGGTTGATCTGGACACCAATGAAGATGGATCAGTGAGTTATACCCCAGTAAGTGGGACACCAAGGTTTTCCATTGGTTGGGATTGAACATCGAGGAGGCTTCCTACATACCCTATATAAAATATAGGGATAAAACCCCACTTAGTTTTAAGGGGTGATTTTAGGATTACACATGGCTAGATATCCATCTCAATCAGGGAGCACTTGGTTGTGTTAATGTGGATTGTGTGGGGCTTACACGTAGTTAGCTTCTTGGGTGCCACTAGGAGCATCAATGAGATGAATGAGACTTATGTATAGATAAGACTTGTATGGATGACATGATCTCACTGCGATTTGGAGGACCAGGTAATAATAAATATTAACATGAATGAAATTGGATAAAATTTATAGAATGTATGGGTTTTTGATGGTGTCGGGCTTGAAACTGAAGGGCGATTCTTATGTACCTTGTTTGGAAGATAGGGGAAAAGTCTACATAGTTTTGGTATCCCATCCATTTTGACTTCATATGGTTAGGATATGTGTGGATCAATGGGAATATTATGGTCTCAGGATTGAACATTTGGGAGGTTTCCTACATACCATATTTAGAAGACATAAATGAAATTCCACATAGTTCTAAATGGAATCAAGGCATAAACTGCTAGATTAGGTTATACAAAATATACACAAGAGGGGTGTAAATTATTTCTTTTATAATATCTACGCAAGATCGTGATCTCTCCTTTTAAAATTATCATAAAGATTAATAAGCCGAAAATATATAGCAAAGGACACACGATGTATAGTGGTTCGGGGAACAGAAGGCCCGTAGTCCACTCCACAAACGCTCTACTCCACGAGAAAGATTATATTCACTATTTGGTCATCTTATCAACATACCATTCCACAACTGAGTGCATGCAGTTGACACCATTACAACATTAAGGCATTACATAGCCTTCTAGTTCATACATAGAACAAACCCCATAGCTTTTTACTAGAATCCATTCACTCAAAGTAAAAAATTATTTGATCATTGAAATACATTACAGTTGTTCTTCATAATTTCAACAACATGAAATAGATAGTCGATGGATCATAGATTTTAGAAATGATATTCTTCAGGTAAAGAGTAGTTCTGAGTTGAGTCAGTTGCAGTAGATCTTGAAATATAATTCACAACTTTAATAGTAGTCGATTCTCAAAATATATTCTATGTAGAATCAGTGAAACATCGATCAATTTTCTTCTTCTTCAGAAAACAGAGCTTTGACTCTCTTCGTAACATAAGATCTGTATGTCATGATTGTCTCTGTAAACTGTAGCAGTGAAAAACTCAGAAGCTTGATATATATTATTTTTTCATTCCAATGATTCACATCGATATCTATAATAAAAAATAATATATGTATATATATAATAAAGATGAGTGTTCTCATATCAAATTTAGATCCAAAAAAGTTTCCGTTAGGATCTTGATATTCAAATATTTGAATAAACAGATTAGTCGTAACTCCATTTAAAATTTTCCATGAAAATATTCTATTAAATTGATGCTTTGAATCATAAATAAACAAATTCGAATCAGTCAATGACACTCTTTAGATTCGGGCTTTTAATATGGCTTCAAATCATCCTAAAAATACGCATAAAGATTGTTTCTTTATTGAAGACATAATTTAAATCTCTAACGCCAAAAGTAGGGTTGAACTGCATAGCATACATTCTCTGAACATAAGGTTCACTACGTAAGATTGATCACAAACATAAGGTTGACCACAATCATAAGGTTCATCAAAAAATTAAGGTTGATCATCCATACTTTTCTCTTCATCTCTCAAACGAGAAAAATATAATCCATAGTTTAATCAGCTTCAAAACGAATGGAAAATGACCCAATGTAAGGTTTTTTTTAAAAATTATGGTTGATGAACCATACTTTTGAGAAAAAAACATGATGTTTTATATTAACATAGGATTCTTCTTCCATACTTTTCTAACATTCCAAACGTAATGTTCCTTCCAAAGGTAGGGTTCTTTAATTCATGATTTTCTGACAATGTATGGTTGCTTGACCATACTTTTTTTATAACCCGTAAGTGATAGTTTTCATCCTTACAATAGGCTCCTCAACATTGGATATGAAAAATGTTTCCAGAACACACTAATGGGATTTCTGAACCCATTGAGTATGAAAATTGTTTCCAGAACACACTTAATTTATTTCCAAACACATTGAAAAATATTCCAAGTGGATTAAAATGCTAATATATTATTTCAAAATAGAGAAATAAATAATATTATTTTCTTTTAATATACTATAGTAAAATCATTAGAATAACAAATAAGGGTATTTGTGAGCTTATAAATCATCATAAAAAGATCGATTATTATCTAAAACAACACTTTCTCTATAATCTCCCCCATTTTGATGATCACAAAACCCATGAAATAACAAATAAAATTATCTTAAAAAATTAATTTCATATAAATTATAATTCTGTATTGATAAAAAGTATATTTTATTTTAATAAAATTATTTCCTAATTTTAACATTTTCATTCTCTTAATAAAATAAAATTGTAGAAAGTAAAATAATATATCCTCATTTATAAGAAAATAATTCCCCAAAAATAATATGCTGGGTTTATATGTATTTCTCCCACTTTTTGTGATATCAAAATGAATGATATAGGAATGAATATAACACATTTTATTGTAGCACTGAACTTAAGTAAATGCTATAGTAAACTAGTAAACAATATTTGAATCTGGATTATTGGCTTTCAAAAAGAGACAGTACATTAAATCAAATTAATTACACATAAACATGTTAATCAAATATATATTATGGGGAAAATAATTAAAAGTACAATAATGACAAATAAGAATCAATGTTGGGATATAAAGGTTTGGAAAACAGGTTTCAGTGCATTTGAAAGATTTCCTTGAGCTCTAACAGTTGTAGTCTCAACCTTTTAATCAGTCCATCACCTAACTGGATTATGAGATCTCTTACTTCCTTAGTCAGATGAATGTATTCAATCAAATTTACTCTAAAAACTCATGTAATCTCTCTTCCATTTCCAAAAAAAATATTCTACTTATCAATGAACTGATTCATCAAAAATCTAATTCTAGGTTCAGTAAAAGTCAACTAGTCAATAAGAAATTTCTGATTTTCCAACAAACAAGGATAAAGGAGAACTATTTCATTAATGATCCTGCATTCTATCATTCATATTCCACATAGGTGCTGTAACGGCCGGAAATCATCTGATCAGATCAGGTGAAGTACCTGATGTACTGGCTACACGATTTCTGACAGATGTGAACTATTGCTCCATGAAATATTTAAACTATAGTAAATATGAATTCATCACCATTTTAGATTTATGAATTGAAAGTTCAGACACGATTTCCTTCTTGAAATTTTCAACTTCTTGATTATAAATAAAACTGTATTTCAGTCTCTGAAATTTCAGATTCTTCTTTTCTAATGCTCTTCGTAAAGAATCATTTTCAGGGTGAACATTATTGAATTTTCTGATCATTTCATACAAAAATTAATTATCTAAATCAGAGTCACGTTGGGAATGATTCTCATTCAGAGATTCCACTGAATTTATTAGTACTAGAGATAGAGATTCAACATATAACTTTTCCTCATCATTCCTCTGTATTGGCTTCTCCACTGACAGTTCCTTCAAGTCCATTCCTGACTCATCCATCGAAAAATATTCACCAATAAATTCAGTGTGAATTTCAGAGGGGTTATCTACTGGGTTATATTATTGCATATCCTAAGCATCTTTTTCATTGATTTCTTCTAAGATAGTTTCCTCTAATATAGGTTCCTCATGAGCTAATTTTTCTTCGACAATTTCAGTAGGTTTTACATTTTCAGATCTAGCCACTTCAACTTCTCTAGGTTTTTCAATAGTTGGATTCATAATTTCTTTTTCTACTTGAGGAGTCAGCACAATTTGAGAAACTGTTGGTTGATCAACTTGATGTACTAAATATTCACTAATAATGTTATATCTTAGATGATTTTTAGTTGTTCCAATATTTTCATGAATAGTTAACTCATTTACTTGAGCTACACATGACCATTTCCTCTGAAGTCCTTCATGAATTTCCCCATCAGCAAGTGTATCAACTGCCTCAATCCATATGATTCTTGATAATACACTAGTTCTTGATTCAGCTACTCCTTCAATTGATTTTTTAGGTAGTTCCTGATCACTCTCTTATTCTTCTTCTTCTCCAATAGGCATTAGTGAGCCTTTTATTGTGCTCCAAAAGAAATAAAAATTATTTAGTGTTCCAGCATTGAAAATGTTACTATGGTGAAATTTCACTCGGGTATACATCAGCCTTATCATATCATTCTTAAATAAGATCTTTGAAATGAACATTCCAAAGGGATAGAAGGTCATCCTTGCTTCTGGTTGGAAGAAATAGTTGATATATCTGATCATAAATTTTGTAAAATGAAAATTTATATCACTCATAAACAAAAAACATTTTGTACATATTAGGGAATAATATTTTACCCATCTCTGACATTCTCGGTGCAATACCTGTTTTCACAAATTTAACTAGAATCTTCTTTCCAGGCTCTAAATCATTCACTAATATCTTCCTTATATTTGTAGATCCAAACAGAAAAGACATAATATCCTCAGACATATGGACATTATCAACAATATTCTTCAAATCAAAGTGAAATACTCCCTCATGAGTGTAGGGATGAATTTTGGATATCTCTATAGATGAAATCGAAAAATCTATGTCATCAATCTTAGCAATAATTGAATCTTCATATTCTCCCAGACAGAAATGAACCAATTTAAAAAAGTGACTATGTTCTACCTTATATAGAAACTTTTATAGTCCCCATTGAAGGTTTTCTTATGATTTTGAAATGCTAGGGCTTTCTTTAGCATTATATCCATCTGGTACAACCATTCTAGATCGATCACCTTTCTGTGCAAATTTGTTTGTCCTGCTGAGTGTTACTGCATGGCATTGTTGGTTTCCTTCTCATCAATTCTTTTGATTTTGTTCATTGTTTTCACAAATTTCTAAAGGCTTGAAAAACTAGGGTTTCGATGGTTCAGGTGTGGATATAGAAGAGTGGTAGATGTTCTCGGAGTTTCAAAGGGTTTTGAGAAAATGAATGGTTTTGGAATAGGAAATGGGTTCTGACATTCTTGATTCCCATGTCATTATGCACATAGTAATTATTAAATTATTTAAAAGTAAAAACTTACGCCGAAAATGTTTTAAATAGTACTGAATAAAATTTTTAAATTAATAATGAAAAGCAAAAAAATTAAAAGTTAAAAATAAATTTAGTTAAAAAAAACAATAAACCTAGCTCCCCCTTAATAAAATAAAACCTTTCAGTGGGAAGTGGTATAGTAAAAAATATCAGCAAATTGAATTTCAGTGTATAAAAATTCTAAGAATATATTCTTTTTAAGAACATGATATCTTAAAAAGTGATGTCTGATATCAATATGCTTATTTCTAGATTGAATAATAGGTTTTTTGGAATTATTTATAGCACTAGTATTCTCATATATAATAGGTGTATTATTAAAATAAAGTCCAAAATCCATATGTGTTTTTTTCATCCACCAAACCAGTGCACTGTAACTACCTGTAGATATATTTTTTGTTTTAGCTATTGACAGAGAAACTGAGGATTGTTTCTTACTAGACCATGACACTTTGCATGTTCCTAAAAAGTTACTAGTCCTTGAGGTGCTCTTTTATCCAATATACAACTTCAAAAGTATTCATATGAATATGAAATTAAATTAAAATCAAATGTTTTTTGATAAAAAATATATTAAAAAAAATTCCATTTAAATATCTAATGATTCTTTTGACAGTACTTAAATTACATTATTTTGGAAGAGATTAAAATCTCTCAAAAAGATATAAAAATACATTATATATAGCCTTCTATTAGTATGATATAAAAAACTGCCTATCATACCTCTATATAACTTATTGTCAACTTATTTTCTAGTTTCATCCAAGTCAATTTTTATATTAGTACACATATGAGTTTCAAATGTCTTGTTGTTTTTAATATAAAATTTCATAAGTAAATTAGTAATGTATTTTCTTTGATTCAAACCATTTACAAAATCATTTTGATAAATTTGGAGTCCTAAAAAGAAATTTAATTCTCCCAATATACACATTTCAAATTCTTTTTTCATTAAATTTGAAAAATCACGACAAATATTTTTCTGTTTTGTACCAAAAAGTACCTCATAAACTAAACATGAACCAGTAAAACATTAGAATCTATAGTTTTCCTAAAAGTGTTGGATATACTATTCAAACAACAAAATAATTTTCTAATAAAAATAACTTAATCATTCATACCAAGCTTTAGGTACTTTCTTAATCCCAATAAGATCTTTACTATGTTTAGAAAAAGAATCTTGTTTTTTTGTGAATTTTCAAAACCAGGAGGATTCTAAACATAAACATTCTCCCTTAAATAACCATTTTAGAAAAATATTTATCATCCATCTGAAATAATTTAATGTTTATATGAGATTTATAGGCTTAAATAATTCTAATGGATTCTAATATAGCTACATATACAAATATCTCATCATAATATATACCTTATTAATGATTATATCCTTTATCTACAAGTCTTTCTTTATTTAAAGTTTTTTTTTCCTTGATCATATTTTTTATTTCTAAAGACCCATTTGGTTCCAATAATTGGATATTTTTGAGGTATTTAAACTAAATTCCAAACCTCATTTCTCTTGAGTTAGTTTAGTTCTTCTTGCATTGCTATCATCCATATTTCGTCAACTAAGGCTTCTTTTGATGTATTAGGTTTTAATTGGGATAGAATGGAAGAGAATTGAAAAATATTTCCTACATTTCTTCTAGTTTTTTTGCCAGTGTCTAGGTCTCCTATAATAGTCTCTAAAGCATGATTATTTAAGGTTCTAGATTCTCCAGGTAGTAAACTGTTGGGTTATTCATAATTATATTCTTCTGAACTGAACTGAATTTTATTTATATATTTTTCAAAATCATTTTCTAGGTTCTTAAGTATCATTTTATCATTAGAGTTAGATTTATCAATTTGGTCATTCCTTTTTTCAAAGGGATTAGATTCATCAAATTTCAAATGGAATGATTCTTCAATAATCCATGACATTTTAGTAAAAACTCAATAAGATTTGGAAGTAGTAGAATATCCTAAGGAAATTCATTCATCTAATTTTGGATCAAACATAAAAATATAGTCCCTGGGGTTTAAGTTATAAACATTTCACCAAAAACATTAAATTTATTTACTTTAGGATTTAAATTATTCCAGAGTTCATAGGGTTTATTTTTGAAAATATGTCTGATTAAAAATCAATTCATTATATAACAGGCTGTGCTTAATGCCTTTTCCCAGAAATAGGTAGGAAGACTGTATTCATTTAGCATAGTCCTAGAAATTTCTTGAATAGTCCTATTTCTTCTTTCAAAAATTCCATTTTTTTGAGGTGTTCTTGGTGTAGAGAATGTGGGTTTAATACACATATTTGAGAATGATTAATTAGATTCTTGATTCTCAAACTGTCCACCGTGATCACTTCTTAATGAAATTATTTTAGAATCTTTTTTATTTTGAATATCTTTGCAAAAAAATTCAAATATTGTGAAAATGTGATTTTAATATTTTAGAAAATAAATATAAGTAAATATAGAATAGTCATCAAATAGAAAATATAATTATTGTTTAACATCCAATCATTCTATTCTAGAAGGTCCAAACAAATCCATATCGATATGTTCTAGTGGTTTAGATGTAGACATTTTGTTAACAGATTGGAAGGTTGATTTGTGCAGATTTCCTAGTTGACATGCATCACATAATCTATCACTTTCAAAATTAAGAATAGGAAAACCAGAAACTAATTATTTCTTAGATAACTTATTTAAATAATTTATATTGAAATGACCATGTATTCTATGCCCGATCCAATATTCATTTATCTTATCAGTTAATCATTTTACTTTTTTTTAGACAAGGAATTTATGTCTAGTGTGTAAACAATATCAATTATTGGTGTTCTAAGTTTAATAAATTTATCTTAAAAAATAGAACCATAATAATTAGAAAAATTCACAAAATAACCATCATCACATAGTTTATAGATACTTATCAGGATGTGTTTCAATCCTAGTACATAGAGTACTCTATTGATTGAGACTGCTTTTGGATCTCCAACTATTCTGATGCCAATAATATTGACATTGGAATTATAACTAAATGTGACTAGACCACCATCCTTTTGAGTTAGAGTTCTGAAATTTGATGAGTTTTTTCTCATATTCTTGGATCATCCACTGTCCATATACCATATTACAATTTGACTTCTGTGACCGGCTTCCTGAAATGGCATTTAAACAAGGATTTGTTTTGGTAGCCATATTATGTTGGGTCCAGTAGTGTTAGTTAGTGGAGATCTAGAATTACAAGCATTCTTTGTTTTTCTATAATAAATAGAATCATATAAAATTCTTGCTACAAATTCTTTATTAATCCCACTTATTTGTGGTTTCCTTAAATAACAATTTTTAGATATGTGTCCTCTTGTTAAACAATAATTACATATTACTTTTCTGGTACATAGAACAATGTAATTTTTATATAGTTTAGTATTTCATTTGTACTACCTATTCCATATCATTCCTTCTTAATCACGTTGTTCAAAGAATTTCATTTAGTGTATTTTATCCCTTTGTAAAAAAATGAGCAGCACTTTTATATGTTTCTACTTCTGTTTGCAGTGTTTTTATTTCAATTTCATTATTTGTACAGTTATTTTTAATTAAGTTATACTGTTCTAGTAATTTCTGATGTTGCTTTAGTAGTGTATCTCTCTCTCCTAAAACAGCATTATGAATATTCATTAAGGATAGGTGTTTCTTAAATAAATGTTCATATTTTTCTTCAAGAATATTTCAATAGGATGAATGTTTTTCATTTGAACATCTTAAATCAGAATTAGAGTTAGAATTAGATTCAGATGAGTAAAAGGATTTTACCTTATTAGTTTTTACCATGAAACACATTTTTACTTTTAGGTCCGATTCTGATTTTTTGAATAAGACTCTGATGAGCTGTTGGAGTCTTCAGAAACACTCCATGTTGCTTTTATTACCTTCTTTTCTTTCTAATCATTGTCATTTATCTTGAATAATCCCTTTTTCATGTCTTCCAATAATTGTGTATAGTCAGGTCTAATATGACCATGTATCTTTCACCCACAACATCTGACTTCCTTCTCATCCTTTTTAAAATAATTTCTAAAAACATTTTTCTTTCACTAAAACTTACTGAATTTTTTGGCTATCTAAGCCAATTCCACATCTGAATTGGATGTATACAAACTTTATAATTTCACGTTTATTTCTTTTTTCAGCAGCTTTCTACTTTTGTTTTGAGACAACACCATGAAGGTAGTGTCTTGTCTCTTGATCAGAACCTTCTGATCATCTGCTTCATCCTGTATCTCAACGTCATACATTATTAGATCTCCAATTAACTCCCTCATTGTTATATCATTTATAGGTGGATATTGTCTTATAGCAGCATAAATTCCATTCAATCTTTGTGGTAGTACTCATAGTACATTCAGTGCATGATCTACTAGTTTGATCTAATCTCCCATGGTAGTGATATTTTTGACAATCTCTATCTACTTTCCATTCATTTGGGTGATGATTTCTCCTTCAAATATCCTAAATGTATCAATTTTTTTTAGTAGTAGCATACCTCATCTTCCTGACATGGTCAATTCCTTCACAGGCAACTGCAATTTTCTACCACATTTCATAAGCCGTCGAGCCCTGTGACACTCTATTGAATTTATCTAATCAAAGACCAAAGATGATATAATTAAAATATTTTGAGTTTATATCGTACTCTACTTCTGTATCAGCACTCCATCTTTCAGGTTTCTCTATAATCACATAGGGAGTTATAATTTTCGAGCAGACTCTGTATCCAAGGTCATTTAAATGAATGATCATCCTTGATTTCCTGCATCCATAGTTTTCACCATTGAAGTAGGGAGTTCAAACCATTGATATACCCTCTAGTTTATCAGCCATTTTTCACTGTATAATCAAAAAAAATTCAACTTGTTATATCTTTGACAAAGGATTCTCCTCTGATACCATTTTTTGGATCAGGTTATACCAATTATACACAAGAGGGGGGTGAATTGTGTCTTTTACAATTTCAATGAAAAATCATGATTTGTCCTATTAACATTATCAAAATTATTAAGAAGCAGAAAATAAATAGCAAAGGACATAGGATGTATAGTGGTTTAGGGAACAGAAGGCCTCTAGTCCACTCTACAAATTCTTTACTCCACAAGCTTGGTGATTTTCACTATCTGGCCCTCTTATAAACATATCATTCCACAACTGAGTGCAGGCAGTTGACACCTTTACAACTTTAAGGAAAAACCAATCCTTTTGTTTCATACATTGATCAAACATCATAACATAGTACAATAATATGGTCACTCAATGTAAAATAGTATTTGATCTTTGAAATAATTTCCAGTTGTTCCTCACAATTTGAAGAACAGACAATTGACAGTCGATGGATCATCGATTTTAGAAATGATGTTCTTCAGGTAATGATTAGTTCTGAGTAGACCCTATTATTGTAGATCTTGAAATATAATTCACAACATTAATAGTAGTCAATTCACAAAATATATTCAATTTAGAATTGGTGAATCTTCAATTTATTTTCTTCTTCTTTGGAAAACAGAGATTTGTCTCTCTTCGTAATAGAAGATCTGTAAGTCTCGACTGTCTCTGTAAACTGTAGCAGTGAAAACTCAAGAGCTTGATATATATTATTTTTTATTTTCAATTATTCACTTTTGTATCTATAATACAAAATTATATAGGTATATATAGAATAAAGATGAACATTCTCCTTTTAAATGTTTATCCAAAAAGTCACTTTTAGAATCACGATATTCAAATATTTGAATAACCAGAGCAGTTTTAACTCCCCTTAAAATTTTCCCTAAAAAGAACCTCTTAAATTGATTATACGAATCATAAATAAATATATTTGAATTAGTTAAATACGCTCTTTAGATTCAGGCTTTTAATATGGCTTTAAATCATCCAAATAATCAGGATAAATACTATTACTTAATAAAGTCATAATTTAAATCTCCAACACCAAATGTAGATTTGAACTGCATAGTATACATTCTCTAAATGTAAGGCCCACTACCTATGATTAATCACAAACATAAGATTGATCACAAACATAAGGTTGATCACAAATGTAAGGTTAATCACAGATGTATGGTTTCTCTTCCATACTTTTCTCTTCATCTCTCAAATGAACAAAATATAATCCATATTTTTATCAGCTTCAGAATTAAAAGAAAATTATCAAATGGTAGGTTGTTTTCAAAAGTAAGGTTGATGAACTATACTTTTGAGAACAAAACATTATGTTCCATATTAATTTAGGATTATTATTCCATACTTTTCTGACTTTCCAAACGTATGGTTCCTTCCAAATATAGGTTTCCTTCTTTCATACTTTTCTGACAACGTATCGTTGATTAACCATACTTTACTGATAACCATTAAGTGATAGTTTTCATCCCTACACTATAATCCTCTACTAAGGGTATGAACATTGTTTCTAGAACACGTTAATAATATTTCAAAACACATTGAGTATGAACAGTGTTTCCAGAACACGCTAAAGTTATTTCCATACACATTGAGAAAAATTCAATGTAGATCAATCTCTATAATATTATTTCAAAATAGAGAAATAAATAATATTAATTTCCTAAAATATACTCATGTAAAATAATTAGAATAGAAAATAAGGGAATTTTTGAACATAAAAATAAACATAAAAAGACAGAGTATTGTTGGAAACAACACTAGATCAATATACACATGGTTAGATTCCTGTCGACATGCTTGGGATTACACATGGATAGTGGACTAGATGGATGGAGGTGGATGAATTGATTTCCCCAAGATAATGATGTTGTTATGGATGAAGTGATGTTGGGTAGATCATAAAACCCTATTGATGTGGATCTATAGGGATGCTTCCTATAAAGGGAAGATGTTACATTATGAGGGTAAATCACTAAGAGGGACTGATAGAGATTACTAGTGGTCATATCATAATTCCCTATTTGAATTTCTCTGAGAGGTGTGTCCCATAAAGGGAAGATTCTACACCATGGGGGTACATCCCTTGGAGGGAGAACCATAGTTTATTAGTGGTTAGATCAGAACACCCTATGAGAGTGTATTTAGATGGTGTGCCCCATAAAGGGATGATTTTACACCATAATGGTAATTAAAAATATTAATGAAATATTTCATGAATAATTTCATACCCAATTTGAATAATATAATTTATAAATGTCAAAATTAACTCAATGTACAAAAAAGTAACTAACTACATTCCCCTCTCAACTAAACTAACACATTACGGAACACACATAAACCAAAAACATTTACTCAATCATTTAAGCGTAAAATATTTCATATAATGTTTTGGAGAGTATAAAATAATAAAAAATAAATACCTATTATAATCCATTATATGATATTTTAATATGTGTAATAATTACTTGGTGAATTATATATATATTATTCATTATTTTATGCACAAATATTTCAAAATAAAATGTTAATTATAATAAACATGCACATTTCTCAGCAAAAATTATCCAGAATACCACTATATACATCACTTCAATTCATGTAATTATCAACCACATCATAAAAATAACGTCCATCAACCACATTTGAAATGAAATAATATTTATAAAAATAACAATTGTTAATTACAACAACAACAAAAACAACATGTGAAACAATAAAAATATATTAATAAAATGTCTAATGGTGAGATATTAACAATACCAATAGACCTAACAATATAGGTATTAAAATATCTCTTAGACAATATAACATCACACCATAATGAATTACCATATAATGATTCAAAACTCTTCTATACCATTTTAATTTTAAAATATAATAAAAATATCAAGGATTAAATCAATTATATGAATATCACATAAATATGTCTCTATCAAATCATATTATTAATGATATCATGAAACTACACTTCATATGATATCAATAATAATAAACACTACTTAAAAATCATCTATATATAAGGGAAATATAATTCAATCACTATAATATGAAGATCTTGATTAATATAATTCTATTATATATTCTAATATCCATGCATCCTTGGAAATGTAATAATAAGAATCCATATATTTAACCTCAACATTAATCTAACTGTACCATAATGACAAAAAAACATACCATCTTCTAATCATAAAACAAGTATTATAATTAAATAAATTATAACATTCTTAAATCAATAAAAAAGATAATAAAAAATAATCATCTTTTATATATCATCATTTTGTGGATAAAGAAAAATCATTTCAGTCCAAAAAAATATCCCTATTTTATTATATTGTAAATAAATTATTTCCAAAACATTCAATTTATTTCATTATACAAATTCATCTAAACCAATTTTTTAAACATTCATATAGATAAACATTTATTAGTTTAGTGGGAACTAAAATCAACTTTAAAATGGTATAGCTTATAAGATAACCTAACCATATCCCATATAATTTAAAATAAAATCTAAATATTGGTCAGACCATAAGTGATAATAATGTAAAAGGAATATCAAATAGATCGAAAAATTGAAAAATTTATAACAAAAATAAAACAAAAAAACTTGATGTGCCCTCATCATCCTAAAACGCCACTAAAATCCACTTTGTGAAAACCATTGACTACAACTAACAAAAGTAGCCATCAATTCACCACCACTTAGAATCATCACCATGGAAAAAATAAATCATTAACTGAAGTCCCCCAAACACCGTGTTTTATCAAGGGACAAAACCACTATTTAGTAATAATATATTTCCACCACAATCCAACAATAAATATAAAATAAAAAATACTAGTTTACCAAATATAACATACACTAACAAAAGAAAAATAGAAACACATGTTACAAAAATGATTAGTTGTTTAGAAAAATAAGGGATGAAGAATATATCCCTAAGATCAAACCAAATTCAATATTCATTCATCATGAGATAACCTTCCAAAAGTAAATTTTTTTACTACCATCATATTCATCATAAAAAACCATTCTAAAAATAAGAAACATTACTGTCCTTGGAAGAGATTCAAAGCCACTTTAGGCTAGCAGTAACTCTAATATGATCCAAAGACACCACTGAGGAGGGGACATTATCAACCTATAAATTGAAATTTCACTCAAGGATGGGATATACGTAGATATAATAATCAACGAAAAACCTAATATACGGTTTTCAAAACCAAAAAGATATCCAAGTAATAAATTAAAACAAATAAAATATGTAATGACCAGACACCAAAGTGATTGGTAAATTTTATGAAATTTCAGAAGATAATTAGTAAAAAAAACAATGAAACAACATAAAATTTATGTAAAGCCAAGGTAGAGACAAATAATAAAATTCAAAGATTAAATAATGGTCAAAAACCTAAAATCATGAAGGGAAGACACACCCTAAAAAAATTAACAATAGATATCAAAATCATCAATGAAGCAATATAATGAGGGGAAGGGGAAGGGGAAGGGTAAGGGGAAACTGAGCTCACATGGATGTCGAATATGAGTTCCACTACCAAGAGAACAGGAAAACCATGTCCTCCAAACAAAAATATCCTAGGTGAGTTAAGAACCTTTATTTATTTTAATATCCCTTATTTATGTATTATATGAAAATATATTTCCATAAAAATATCACTATAAATCTATGTTATCAAATAATATTAAAGTACCCAAATATATTTAACTTAAAGTGTGTTTTATATGTTATTAGGATGTTAATTATAAGTAAATTCAATTTTTGAAAATGTTGTATGACCAAGGAAAATATCAAAAAATTAATCATTTAATGGTTTGAGAATCAATTTGGAGTTCTTAAGGTTCAATTATAACATATCTACCATCTAATAGATATATTAAGGGACATCCATTCATAAGTTGGAAAATGAAAATGTGATATTTTTTACATAAATAACCTCTTTTGATTATAAATATAGACATATATATAAACAATTACTTATGATTATATATTAATAGATGATTTTTAAAATAAATTAGTGAATATTATGTGATTATTTTAATTATTCAAAAAGAATATATCAACTGGGATAATGATAAAAACATGTTAGAAGAGTTCATAATAGGACCTATGTTGTCAAGATATATGGATATTGTATATTTTAATTTAAAAAATTTAACGACAATGGTTGTTTTAGGTAATTAGATTTGTTGGATAGGCCTTGAGAATTATTGATGAAGTGTTGGGATGGATGGATAAATTGATAGTTATTGGTAATTGATGAATTCGACAAAGGACTCCATATATAAGAGTCAATCTGATTTTTCACTCATTACATAAATGTTTCCCTTATATTAATACATCTATGTAATGATTATCTAAAATATTAAAACTAAAAATTTGTAAAATGGATGGAATTCATATGGTTTCTATATAAACATAATGTTAGAAAAATATTTGAAGTCATTGTGATTTACCTTCATTTTGATGATTTTTAATCAATAAAAATAAATATTAAAGTCCTTTTTCTAAGGATATGTTTCCTCTGATGGATCATTGTAGCCACCCAATGTATGGTAATGAATTATTTTATGAACTATGGATAATGAATAATGGATTTAATATCTTGGAATACTTGACTAGACTGATTCCTAGAATCCATTAACATACCAAAATTGAAAGAGAGGATTATAAACGCCATGATAAGTACTGAAGTTGAAGAAGCCTTCTCTTAAATAGGTTTTATGAAATAGTAGTTGGATACTAGACCTACGGTTGGAAAGCCAATGTGGAAATGGAGAACATGATTTAGTTATGTTCAAAACATGGTGGGGAGATAACTAAAAGTGATGAAACAATCAGTGGATAACATGGGATTTTGGATTCTATAATAAATTATTATAAAATTATATATCAATGTTTAATTAAATAGATAATGATTAATACTTGTTGAAGAAGGTTTCAAATCAGATGGTATAGACATTTTAAAAAAACCACGTAATTGACTATTTTATATACTGTTAACCATAAAAATGAATTAAAATGTGTTTGGAATTATTTTAATAATTAAAAATATAATTATAATAATTCTTGAGGTAATTTGAATAAATTTAGAGAAGCCCTAGAGAAACAAAAAGATTATTGGAAGCTATAAGTAAAAGTCCACAATTTTGAGTTTAGGAATATGGATATGTACTAGAATAAATGATTATTCCATTTTGAAAATATGACTTTACTATTGAACATAAGACATTTGGTGCTTATTGAAATATAATGAGATGATCTAAATCGTTTTAAGTTCTATGTCTGATTCTATATATTTATTTTTTTGGACTTCTTCATCATACATTGATTTATTTTTAAAATTGATAAAGGTAAAATATTAGCACTTTATCATTAGTGTATGTCTTTAGCATTATACATTCTAATAATTTATTGATCATACCAAATGAATTTACAAGAGAATAAGACATCTAGAATATATGTATTTATATTTTTAAAATGAGTCTCTAAGAGTAAGAATTATTGAGTGAAATACTCTAAGGATACCTACATTATAGATCAACACATAGAAAAATTGGATGTTGTTTCTTAATAAAAACTCATGTTTTTATATTTTGAATTCGGATAAAAATGAATTTATATATGATGATACAAGATTTATTTTATCATAGTATAAACATCATGAAAACATTGATTAGTTTTTTATAAAATATTTCTGGGAAATATAATTCAATATTTATCATTAGAGATAGAAAATAAATGAATAATGAAAAATGGTGTTTCCAAAATTATTTAAATCTGAGAAAATATAAATTAGCCGATGTTGATGTAGAAATTTTGAGTTCAGACATTGACCAAATTTTCACAATATTTGAATGATAAGAACATATATATGTTATTCATTATATTGAAAATGAACATATCATAATTTCAGGAATAATTCAGATTATGTTATATTAAACCTCATGGTTTTTCCACCAAGGGCTATAATATATTGATACAAGGATCTTTGAGTGTTCTTCAGTTTCTGAGATAGAGGTTTGGTAATTTTCCAAATAAATTAGAATTGAGAATACTTATAGATTTCATGATTCATGAAAAATCCCACGAAGTTAATTATTTTGTTTTAGAACATTGAAAAAATTTAAATTTCAAAAGATAATCTTATAATAATATATTCAGAATAGGATGTCACAGTTGTTGTTAATATTTTTTGAGTATTTATTGAGAGGTGTTTCAAAACAAGTAGTATTTAGTGGGGTTCCTTTTTTTAATACTCACTAAAAATAAAAATATGATCATGTTAATACTATAAAATCCAAATAGGGTATTCTATTATGGTTATTTTGTCAATACCACAAATTTTAAAAACAGGAGTTCCATTTATGGTGTAACACCCCGAGCTTCCACGATACGCTTCTCATTCAATAATGCAATAGCTTGCATTGTACGCAACATCGAGTTCTAAAACACCGAGACTAATCAAATTAGCAGTTATGAATAGTAATAACCAATTTTATATTTCAAAATGGACTTCATTTTTGAATTCGTAATATCGAAATTATCCTAAGTTGAATTTTTTGTAACTTTCTGAGAACTTCCAATTTTTTTATGAATAGTTAAAAATACTTAAAACAAATTTTTTAATCAAAATAATT
Source organism: Viscum album (assembly GCA_963277665.1). Classification (NCBI taxonomy): domain Eukaryota; kingdom Viridiplantae; phylum Streptophyta; class Magnoliopsida; order Santalales; family Viscaceae; genus Viscum; species Viscum album. The sequence goes on along the minus strand of OY728135.1, from coordinate 738,155,176 downwards.
TATTGTGATAAATTATACTATTTAGTTGGTTTAAATTATAATTAGAATATATTTTTACTATTTTATCCAATGGTGGTCATTATAATTAATTTATCATTGAAATTGGACATAAACAATTGCCAATCTTTTGATATAAATTGTTTCTAAAAAACACGCTATTTGTTCTAACAGCGGGAATTAATTATAAAATTAATTAATGCAACTTATATGTTTGTAATTTTGTAAAATAGACATCATTTTTGAATTCGGAATATCAATTATAGCTTAGGGTGAAATTTTGGCCTTATTCTGAAAAACTTCAATTTTTGATGAATAGTGAAACCACTAAGTGGTAGTTAAATAACTGATTTTTCGTTTAAATGAAATATTACCACTTCTGTGATTCGATTTTCAAAAATCCGACATACATGGTTGTCATTAAGAAGTAAAATGTGGTTCAATGAGATTAAAATAATATTTGGTGAATAGTAACTTTTAAGTTCTTAATCGCGATTAGAGGTAATTAGTGTAGTTTAAGGTAAAATCAAAGTTTTAATAATATGATATGAGCTTGAAACTTGTCATACTCCTATTGGATGAGTCATGGACGACCAAGAAAACCCATGGGTCAACTTGGGGACCCCATGGAGCCATTTTAGTTGGAAAATGACATTAATATATATTTATTTAATGTTAAAATTAAATTGACACAAACATGAGTTGTTTTACTAAAATAGTTTTTAAGTGGGGTTACACAAGTCCAAATTTTGATTATAAATATTAATTAGAAATATAAAAAGATTTCCTACATCATAGTATTATATTTATAATTTTTATACATTAAATAAAGTAAATTATTTATGACATCATTATGATGCAGCGATGACCTCATTATTTAACGATTTAAATAAAATGAGAAGATAATGCAAAATCCAAGGCTTACACTTGTCCAAAGACTATTGGATGAGGAGCTTTCGAACCCTTATCACCTTATCCACAAATTATATAAGTGTGGGACCTCTAGAATCCGAAATTCATTGTATAATAATGTAACATTTCAATCTTTCCAAAAGAGCCCCTCCTCTCCTCATATAAAAGGCCCCCACCTCTACCGCCTCATTCACACTTTCAAGCCATTTGGCTCGGCCTACCTCTGCAAAAATACTCTCCCAACTTCCCCCTCTTACTCCTAGAATCCTAACTTTGGGCAGAACTCTTCTCAAGGAAGCCTTTGGCTCAAATCAAAAAGAGTTACCCGATTTTGAGGTAATGTCTTCTCTAATGTTGTTTTGTTTTATTTTTCTTCTCCAACCCCCTAAACTCTTTTTATTCATTAGTTTTGTAACCACACCAGTATCCTAAATATACTAGGATGTTGTTATAATAAGTATTCTAGCTACACTTACACACACCTACATCTAATGGTTAAAGAACATACGGTTTCTGTGGATGGAGAATTTCTGCCTCACGAAACGATGATTGTTCAACACTCATATAACACCTTCAAATGTGGCCATTAAGATGTCACTATATTTATATATGATATATAATGTGTTTATGTTTTATATATGCTTCTGTATTTCTCATTTATGGCATACTTTATGATTTCCATTATGGGTAAAATGCGATAATTTCATTTTAGGAAGTGCGGACTACCGCCCCCTCAAAGTGATCTGAATCGTTAATGCCATATGTGGTATGTATAATCGATGGAGTAAATGGTATTATACACTATATTATACTGGAATTATATTATACATTTATATCATTATTATTTCATTCCATTAAATATGAAATAGAAATGGAAGTAGCGTTCATGCGTACGTACGGCTTACCGTCTCCATGAACGGTGCATTTCATTTCTTACCTCTAAATGTTACGTGACATTATGAATGAATGTATATACTGTATATATGATATATATGATATTTACATCATGAATATAATTCTGGAGATAATGGATATTCTTCCACATAAACAACTTGTAATTATAAGAAGTTTTTTGTTGACTCAAGTACCAAAGATCGACAAAACGACCGTTATTAACTTAAATAATTACATAATGTTCATATCATTGTAATAAGTGATATAATAAGGATAATGAAATTGAAAATGGTTCTTAATAAGGTATATATTAACTCTAGTTTATTATTCAGGAGGTTAAAGAACGATTGAGTCAAGTCAGACACGAGGTAAGGGAATTTCATAACCCAACTTCCATTCTTTGGGTTAATCTCCTACTTTCAAATTATGTCATGATATTATTATGTTTTATATTGTATTTATACTTTCTTTATGTTTACATATAGTGAATACACATAATAGATATATTTTATTTAAAAAATATCTTTTTAAGGGACTTCGTCTCAATCTCCATTCATTGAGCCATATTTTGTTTTATACACAAATTTCTTTTATACAGTGTATAAACCCCTTTGACTTTTACGTTTATTCAAAAGGAATCTTTTTTATACGAAGAGTTTTACTAAACGACAAAAAGGGAATGTTTTTATTTCCGTACTTATGCGGCGACAACGACTTCTCCACCGCCGTGACCATTATTTGAGTTTCGGCTTCCTCTACAAGCCATCACTTTTTTTTAATGAAAAATAAATACAAAGTTTTAACTTTCTTTTATTTTGGTTTTGAAAATGGTTTTGAAAGCGTTTTTATTATATCAATGTGTTGTATTGATATCTTGTGATTGAAATGTGGAAATGTTATGTTTCCTTTATGCATGTTTTATGTGATACGATTGTGTTATGGTTTATGATATGTTTAAACCTATTCATATGAGGAATGCATTGGACTTAATAAGTGACGGGTGGAGCCCGCTATAGCTCCTCGATGCATCGGCAGGTCTCATGAGACAAACTAGTGTCTTGGCACGAGGCCTTGACAAAATCTTATTTGTGTTCTTGGCACGAGGCCTTAGCTACATGGTTATGATAGTCTGGCATTATGCATTCCATCATTATGAAAGTGGTTATTGATATTGCATGTGATTATTCGACCAGTAGAATACCCATGTGAAGAAGTGAATGGCATTATCTCATTTTACTTTTGCCATATTATGTTGAAGTTCAAGTTTAAAAGGCTTTTGTTTTAGTTATACATTGCCTTAAATGTTAATGTTTATTTATGAAAGCATCCGCTATTTTGTTAACCTTACTGAGAATCCTAGCTCACCCCTTTCAATGTTTTAATATTTTCCAGGATGTGAAGAAGTATTTTATGAATGACCTGCAGGGATAGTCCGAAGAGGATAGAAGTGTGGACTATGGAGACTATGTTATTATAGTTTTTCACTTTGTGATGTAATGTAACATTTATGAATGTATCTAGTGTTTCCAAGGCTACTAAACTAATCGGTCTTTCGAGACTTGATCTTTTGTGATCATGCCAATGTTACGAAGTAATGCACCGGCTCTGGGTAGCTGGGGTCGGGGCGTTACATATGGAACCTTGAAAATGAATGTTGTAGTTAATATAGACACATATTCATAGGAATTGATGAACAAATTTCATAGTGGAAAATGAAAAAAAATGTTTTTCAATGGTTTCATTCTAAGATATGAACTGAGAATATGAGTGAAATGAATCTCACAAAGAATAATTGGAATTTATTGTATATTATAGAAAATAAGAAGACGAATTTATCCATCATTCTGAGATCATTTTGTAATACATAAATATTTTAAAAGAAAAATATCATATGATAATATTAGTTTTGGATTTTTTTTAAGATATCTTGGATATAGAATATCCAAGGAACTCATTCATATAGATAAATTGGGGAAATGATATAGAGGTTTTTTTAGGATAGAATTTGAGTAGTGAATGATTTATAGAGAATTCTTAGAGACTTTTTGGCATTTGAAGAAAATTATTGTTAGATGATGTAGGTCATTTTTATTGATACATATTCATAATTATTGTTGCCTATAATATACATATAATTTATTACGTAAAAGTTTCACTTTCATATTTACTGTAAGGCTCTATGAACCATGTGTGATTTAGGGTATGTAAGGATAGGGTATTCAATACAATGTGATGTTTTGGTAGAATTCCAATGGGAATATGGTGTGTAATGTCCTATGGGAAATTGAAAAGTGCCTAGTGAGACTCTAGTCAAGAAAATATCAGTTGTTCTTGGGCCTATTTTTGATGTGGGAAGAACCCTCACCTTATAATTCCAAGAGATTGATTATATTGGAGAATCTATGATTGGGGCTCATAACCAATCCTAGAAAGTAGTAGAACATGGTACCAAAAATTATAAGAATATTTTTATTATATTAAAATTATGTACTAAATTATATGATTAAAATTGTGTGAAAAAATTAGTTATGTATTGTGGATGAATACGTCTAGGATTTTTAATTAAAAAGGAAATAATTTTACAATGTTTTAAGTGACCACTGATTAACCCCTCCCCACTTAGTGATCCACTAGACCATTGGGAATTAAAAATGGAATAATAGTAATGTTAACTATAAAAGTATCCATATAAATTGTGTATTTTAAATTCATAAATTAGGGGAAAATTTAGAATAATCACTCTATACATGTTAAAGAATATATGGAATTCTCATCCAAGGAACAAAACAGGGGTGAGAAAGAGGCAACAAAGATGAGTAAAATATAAAATAAGGAATTTGAAATACTATATTATGAAAGTATTCAAAATATTTTTTATATATATATTAAATATATTTATTTATATTACTATAATGGATTTATTTCAATAAGTGAATAATTTAGGAAAAAATTGAGACATTGGAATAGGTGAATATTTCATCTCTCATTCAGGAAAGTATCTGAAGAAGGTTACTATGGAGTTTGTTACCTATATGATGAATGTAATCAAGGAACACTTTGATAATATCACATATTAAATAATAAAGTAATGAAATTGAAGATTCATTGGACAATCAAGTTGGATGATGCACCACTCTCACAAATCCTGTATCAACTAAGGAATAATCATTCAGACATTGCAATAAAATAATTTCCTTAATTTTTGAATTCATTAAAGGAGTTATTTTTAAGGAATAAGCTCTAAAGAGTTACTATGAAGTCATGTTATAATTAGTGAAAAATGAAAACATCACTCATGATCTCACGTTTTTAAAATTGTAAGTAAGACATAATGATTGAGAATCAAACCAATCTAGACCTCGGTAGAGAACTGAGAATAAATACACATCTAAAAAACCCTTGGAAGTTATTTTGATATAAAGTATAAAAATAATTGTGGGTAAATGAAGTTGAGATCATGTGGTGAATTATAATCCACTATCTAATGGATAAAATATTACATTGAGCAAATATAAGGTAACTTGTACTAAATATTGAATTTCTGGATGTGGTAGTCAAAAGATAAAATATGTATAAATGTGGAAAGAGAACAATATTGATACATCAACCAACATGTATAGAATTTAAGTGGTTATGTCCCATAAGAACGTTTCTCTAAAATGATATCTAGTTATTTGGGTAATAACCCAAACAATATCAAGCATGTCATGATATATATTATGCACATGGAGTGAAAAAATGTAGACTTATTGAATGATATTTATGCTGTTGAAGATTTGGGCATAAAGAAATTCATTATAAGAAAAACATTTCATCATTAAGAAATAAAATAATAAATAAATCTAGGATTATTAATGCTAAATAGAGTATATGAAATCTTATAGTGAATATTACATCACAAAAATGCATAATTTTTAACTGAAGAATAGATTATATGGCCTGAAAAACTGTTGTTATTTATGAAAGATTGTCGGTAACAATTATAACTAATATTTTTTATAATACTTCCAGTATCCATTGATTTAATGAATATAAAATAGAACCACCACATTTAGAAATGTTGGTTATGAATAAATTTTTTTACATTGGGATGGAAAACTCCTCTAGTGATGTTAATGATGGGTAAGAAAGTTGTTCAAAACTCATGGAGAAAATAAAAATAGGATGAATCGGAAAATTATAAATAAAAGATAAATCGTATGTCCAATTAATAATATAATGACGATTCTATTTTATAAATAGATCCCCCTCCATTATGGTGTAATTAAAACAAACCATGGAATGAAAACTTATAATGAGAAATCTGGAAAAAAACATATAGTCAATTGAAATGATGAACGAGAAGATTAAAATATAGAAGGAAATAAGTGATGATGATATGAAGAAGATTCCTAAGAAACGAAAGGTCACATATGATTAAAGGTTGTGTGGATGTTTAATAGAGTCAACCTATAGTACTATAAGATATATAACTTGGATACCTCAATAAAAAAATTTATTGAAGAACCAATGGTAATCACCTTTGAGAAGAAGATTAAAATTTGTTCCTAAAGAGTATAATTATACACAAAAGGGAGTAATCCATTATTACCAAAGGTAAAAATACTATTAAATATAGGGTTTTAAGAATAAAAACTCAGACGAATGATGAATTTCATTTGTTAGGAATACTGTCTTAACTCTCTTTCTTAAGATGGAGATATATTTGATGATCCAATTTATTCTAATGTAAATGTGAAGGTTCATAATGCAGTTAATTAATTGTGATTATGGAAGGTAAGGCTCTATTAAAGGGAGATATTGATGGATTTAAATCATCTTTATGTTTATATATTTCTGTTAATTATTGATTTTTGAAGGATTTAATGAACACTGAAGAAACAGTACTAAATATATGTGTTTATCTATAATTAAGGCATTAACAATGCTAGCTAAAAATGGTGTTAAATATCCCCTTTATTAGCACTAAAAAATGAGCCGCTAAAGGTAGAAATTTATCAGTACTTTTTACAAGTGTTGATAAATGAGTTATTTTTTCAGCACTACAAAAAAAATGATAAAGGGGGTTTTTATATGTAATATTTTAGAAGTGCTGATAAAGACCCCATTTGTTAGAATTTTTTACAAGCGTTGAAAAAGTATACTTGAAAAAATTATATTTCAATAAAATTAATATATAAATATATAAATATATTTATATTGATATAAATATTATATATATTATTTGAAATATGTTTTAGATACGATAATTTGGAATATACTCTTAATATATATGATATTTAATAGAAACAGATTATAAAAGATAAAAAAAATATTTTAAATTTATTATATACTTATTATTTTTGAGTAATTTTAAACTAATATTAATTTAATGATAAATTAAATCAAAAAATAATAATAAATCTAAAAGTGTTTGAAAACATAACTCAAACATAAAACAATCATAACATGGATTTAGATGCCTGTTTGGACTCTACCACATATCATATCATTGCTTGAGATGAGTTCTACACAGTAATGACAAAGTGTAAACCATTTGTCACGTTTTCTTAAGGCACAAAAATATTATAAAGGCCTCCAAAAATGAGTTCTTAGCAGGGGTACCCCATTTTTTTCATTATATTAATTTTAAGCCTCATTTATGTGGGTCATTTTACCCTTTTTTAGTGAGGACTAAATTTATTACCAAGGATTAAATTTATATTGATATTATATATTTTCAATTTTTAATTTTTCATAATTTAATTTTATTTATAATCAAATATATAATAATATATAAATATTTTTTATATATTCACACTTTAACATTTAATTTTATGAATTAATATTTAAAGATATTTAAATATAAAACATATATATTAATATATGGAAATATATATAAAAATATGGATTAAAATGTGATGAAATAAATATAAATATACAGATATATTATAAAATCTGGAATAAAATAATATAGCGGAGTGGTAAAGTCACTAGTGTATATCGTGGAGGACTAGGGTTCAAAACATTATAGAGGAAGGGGTGTGCACAAGTGGCTGGGATTAGCTAAAGCATTAATTATGTGGTGGGTGGAAGTACCGAAATATGGGGTGGGTGGGCCGTGGAATTTTTTATACCCTTTATCAGCAAGGCATTTAACAGGGCAAAAAAAGTGTTTCTAAAGGCCCCCTTTAACAGCCCTAAAAATTGATGACAAACGGGTCCTTTAATGGTGCTAAAGAAAGAGATGTTAAATGACCCTTTTAACATTAATTTTTATATCCGTTAAAAGGGAAAATTATCTGCCCTTTTTTATCATTGATAGAAGTTTCAGGATTTTAACCACGGTTAGATTACGAGTGCATTTTTATATCTAATAAATGCATTTTTATAGTGTTGTTAATGGTCGAGTTTGTAGTAGTGAAATAGGTAAAATTTCTTTCTATAATTTTTTCTAAATATAAATATTATGTTCATAAAGGGGAGTTCTTATTTGGATTGTGAGGAAGATCTAAAACATGAATCATTATTTTGGATTTATCCAAGGTATTATATCTTCTTAAATTTTATAAAAAATATACTATTTGTTTCCTAAAAATTTGAGAAAGCCAGAATTATTATTACATGTGTAAATTTAGACATATTTGTTGTCGAAAATTCCCACTCATGTTTTTTAAAATGGGTTAACATAAATATATTTAGAAATTATTTTTAATGGAAAATTTCTATGATAAATGTTGTCGCAAGTTTAATCCAAGTGATTTTATAGTGTTCTAATGGTTCCCATAATCACATGAAACCTAAAAGAAATAATTCTTATGAAATTATTTCTCTCATGGAATTATTATTAAAGTTGGATACTGATAAATGGGATTCTATGGTTCCATAATCAACAGTATTATAAGGATGTATAAGACTTACTAAGCATTAACAATGATAAATTGTTATTGATATATATAAATTCGACCTTTTGTTTATATAGAACATTACAAGAGTGATAAGGGTAATAAAATTCTATTAAAGTCTCATGCTTCTATTAATGGGATAATAATTTGAATATGATCTACCCCTAGTATCCATTTAGCATCAAATAAATTTTATATCATATTTAATGGGTAGAATACGAGGTATTTAATGTTAATAAGATATCCCTTATATATAGGGGAGAAAATTTCCCACCCCACTATATTCATTTTCAATTATGGGGATAAGAATATCATTAACTATTCAAACAAATGTGTAATTAAAAAAAATAAAAGGGGGTATGGAGGTACACTTGGATTGATGACATAATTTTTACATAATTACAATATATATCAACTTGATCATGAAATGGTGAATCTATGCATGGTGGGATTGAGTATCCGCTTAATGAATGATGATGGAGATAACCATAAACTATTGGTAAGGAAGAAGGGAGCGAGATACTTGAAATACATGACTAGATAGATTTATAGAATCCCTTTAAATTAGATTATTCCAATATCATATCGTCATTTCCATGACAAGTTATGAAGCTGAAAAAGTATTTTATTCAATAGATATAATGAGATAGAAGCTAACTATTGAATAAATAGCTATAAATCCTTTATTTTTTTTGGATAAAATATATTAATTGAGTTTGAAGCTTGGAGGAGTGCTATATCAAACTAGAAAACCCATATAGATTGAACAAATATTTTTGGTTGATGAAATAAGTTTTTGTAATCTCTTAGATGATGGTTGATGTGAAAAAAGATGGATCAGGATTTCCTAAATAAGGATTCACCTGAGATAACTGGCGAGTTCATGGAAATACAATAATTTTTGTATTTTATATACTTCAACACCTCAAAAATTCTTATCGAGTTAAGAATTATTTTAATAATTCTCATTATAATTTTTATGATTTATGGGATTATTTTATGAAGTTTGGAGAAGCCCAATATAAACAGAACGTTTTTCTAAATCAACCTATAAAATTATAACTTTTTGAGTTCATGAAAAATTTATACGCCCTGAATGTAAGGATTTTCAAATTTTTTTGTAAGACATTACTATCAAACTTTAGACTATCAGTGTTGAATAAAAGTCATTGAGTTGATCATAAGGGTTTTAAATCCAATGCATGATTTTTTTTGATAATATGTATTTTTTCTCTAGGTTAATTAATCATAATATTTTTTAGTATATAGAAAATTAATATTATAATAGTATAATTACATAAACAATCATAAAAATATTGATTGAAATACATCATTTTATGTATTTGAGAGTTCCATATGAATTTATTAGCCCATAAGACTTATGAAGCTAAATTTAATACTTATTCCACAATGTATAATTCTATGTGTGTTGGAATTTAAAAGATTAAGAATCTGATTCCCTAATGTAAAACATCAAAAATTATAAAAATTTGATGTATTAGTGAGAGAAAATCATCTTTTTAGATTTTCAAATCTAATGAAATTAAATTCTTATAGGATGATACTATAGTTGTTCACTCATGGTATAATCATAAGAACTAGATTAGTCTGTGACCAAATATTCCTACGAAAGAGATAATAATATTCACCCATAGAGTGGGATAATCAAAGAATGATAAAAATATGTGTTACCTAAATTATTTAATTTTTATGATGTATATATCATTCAATGTTGAAGACGTGGTTTGAAATTTATAATATCATGAAGCTTATAGAATCCATAATCTGAACTAGTTTAGTGAATATTTATGTAATAAGAACCACTGTTTATAATTATTGACTTATAAATGAGCTTATAAAATTTTAGATAATGATTCAGATGATGTTTCATTGAACATTGAGTTATTGTTCAGTAATACCCGTGTTATTTAGATTCCAGGTTTGTGAGTGTTCATGAGTGACAATAATGGATTTCTATAAATTTTACAAGGACCTGAAAATTTATGATACTTATAGATTTAAATAACATTTAAATGACAAATATATCCACATCGATTATTTTTTAGATAACTGTATAGTTTCACAATTTGATAAGTGGTTATAGTGAACCAGGATTTTTCATACATAGATATTACATCATTAATATGAATACTATTTAAATTACCCAAATACAAGCTGGGGGAACATAAAATAATTGTTCCTTTTGAATCCATGGATCATGATAAAAGGGATCATAAGTGACCTATGTCATATCCTACTATGTTCTCCATAATTATAATCTTCTTTATACATATCATACATAATACCTTTTATAATAACATGGGGAATCGAAACAAAAGAAAGTGTGGGATCATATTCTCAACAATGGTAAACAAGGGAGATATATCAATGATTTCATTAGAATAATATGTGTATAATGGCTTGATAACATTAACATAAAATTTAAAAAATATACCATGTTTATCATTAATCAAAAACCTGATTCATGGAATAAATATTAAAATTTTAGAAGACATGAATCATTAACTCACAAAATAACATAAACCATGAGATAATATAATTATCATATGATATATATTTGTGCCATAACCATAAGCATAAAAAACATTTCCTTAGAAGTTTACGGAACAATACCAAGGCTAACATAGAGGAACGAGTTCACTCCCCAAACCATTATTGTTGTCAGGGTTCATTTGAAAAACTTTTATAATGGATAAAGTTCCTTACTAAATTAGGTTCACACTATTTTAAACTAATGTTTTTCAAATGATATATTAATATTTACCAAATTCATTTGAATGATAAATAAGTCCCACCGAACACATAATTAAATTAAAACATATGTGTTCCATAATATTATTAAACATACATAATATAATAACCCTTGAAAATAAATGGGTTTCTTAATAATTTCATCATAGAATAACAGATGTAACAGAAATCGGTTTCATCATCATTTCATCATTATATCATAGCACAACACATATAAAAAGTAATGGGTTTCGAAGCATTTTTTCATCGTATAACTTGTGGAAAATGAAATGGTTTTTATAAACATGTTTTTATCTAAAAAACCTTATAAAAATAATAAAGAAAGTATCCTTAGATCATATCCAATATAAGGAAAAAGTAACATTAAATTATTTCATCATACAAGGAAAATTGATTCCAAATATCACTTTTATCAGTTTATAAGGAAAATGACCAATATTGGAAAATCATTTTACTAAAACTAAAAATCATGAAATGCTTTGGAAAAAATTTAGTTTGAAAAAAAATTAAACATAAAAATTAAGCATTAAATCATTGAGTAGTCAGGATGGAGGAAAATTTCATAAATTTCATTCATATTAAATTAAATATTCTTTTCACTTTATTGGTATAATAAAAACGATCCATTTTTTGGAAAATGACATGACGATTCCATTCATATAATTTTAAAAAAATTATATAATAGATATAGTTTTATTTAATAAATTATTTTTGCACTGTTGAAAATAATTTTGAAAACATTTTAGACAACATGTTTTATATGAAAAAAATGTTTTTTGCAGAAGAGAAAAATAACGATGAATTTTCATTAAAAGTAATTTGAATAATTGAGTACATAAAAATAAATAAATTAAGAGAAAAAATTTATTATCAGGATATAAAAATTTCCAAATTAAATTAATGAGTTTCATTAGATATGGATAATAAAATTTCATTATTAGGAACATAAACCTAAACAATCTTAATAAACGATGAGATTGTATTGTAAAAAATTACCCCTTTTGTGATATTAAATAATAATACCCCTGGAATAACAAAATTAATTGAAACATAAAACCTAATGATAATAATAAATTCATTATATTTCATGAAAAAGTTTCAGTACATTCACCTCATAAAATAAGATAGGTATATAACATAACAAATCTCTCAAAGAATGCAAATTGACACAAAATCCATTTTCTTAAGTATCGAACTCCATCATACACTTTAGATCATAATTTATAATAAATATAAGTTCATTATTAATATATTAAAGGACCATATGAATATTTATCATACCATATATGATTAACTTTTGCCATTTTATTAACATTTCAACAATAATTTCATTTTAAATCGCGTTTAGGTACAAGAACATTGCTTTTTATATGTGTTTTGATTTGTTATTTTTGGTCCTCTTTATTTGATCATGGTTCCATAATATATATAATTTAAATGATGATATATCAAATACTTTCTGTATATATATATTTATTGTAATCCATAAATATTACATATAGAAAATGAAATAAACCGACCATGGAGATAGTAGGCTATACGTATGCATGAACATTGTTTCCATTTTCCCAATAGATGAAGAGAAAGGAAGGAAAATAAAATACTACCTTATAGAATCTTTTTTATTTCATATATATCAGATGAAATCATTAAATTTACCCTTATTATTATCCAAGAAATGTATTACTGAAAAATAAATCACATTGCTTCATGTGAGGGTAGTCCACCGTACACATGAATGACGTCATTATGCCACCCAAGGAATGGAATGTAAAAAGGTATATGTGATAAAATGATTAAAAAATAATAATAATATCATATATATCATATATTTACTATAATCTCATCATTATATCCAGTTGTGAATGGTTGTGATTGAAAATGAATGAGATTAGTTTGTGAGGTGGTAGTATGTTGTACACATGGCAGACAGTTTCTGTTACAATTTGAGGGATGTGGAGAAATATGTCGGTAATTAGATTAAAATAATAAAATCTAATAATATAAAATATATTTAGGTTATTATATTACAATTTTTAAAAATATTTTATGAATTTATAGGATTAAATAAAACAGAAAATCAAGTTTAATAATTTGAACACTTCATTGGAGGACATCATTATGATTAAAACTAAGACCTTATTTGGAGGAGTTAATAATAAAAACATTTAATTTATGATGAGAGTAAGTAATTAAGGAATAAATTGGTGAGGTATCGTTTGAACCAAATGGGTTTTTATGTTAGAAAAATGATAGGATATGAGGTGTCCTTTTATAAGTGAGGTGAGTTGCACACTTGTATTTTTTAAATGAAAATGGTGTACCCACATTTTTCTAATGATAAATGGAACCAAAATTGGATTTTATTGTCTTAGAGGATATAATGTCATAATATGGTCATCCAATGGGTTTTTTAAAAGATTATTGTTCATTTTATCCCTAAACTATTTAATTTAATCCCCAAGTAAATTCGTTTTATCATTTAACTTGGTAATTAATAAATACTATTTTTACTATTAAATATGGTAAAAAAAATTTCACCATATTATATAATATAAATTATATTTGTTCCAAAGATAGAACCAATTTTACCAAATTCAACACACATAAGTGGAAATTTTAAATTCAAAATTATTCATATATGCTGACAAGAATAAACTTATTCAATAAGAGAATGATCAAAAGTTTAAAATGTTTTTATATCAAAATTTAATATGATAAAAATTCCAATGAAATATTTTGGATTAATATATATATATATATATAATTGAAATAATTTTACACTTAAAATCATTTTAAATCATAATGTAACTATATAAATTCTTTAAAAAATTATAGTTTCATTAAAAACTTTTATTTTTAAATATTCATTGAAAAAATAATCCTTTTCAAAATAATAATAAAAAACACCATAAGATAATTTTTAGAAATAGATTTCTGAATTAATGTTAAATTTTTGTGAAAAAAAATTTGGACATTCAAATTTTAATTTAGTTATTTGTTTACAAATTTTTTTTTGATAAAAATTGTTTTTTAGAATCTTATAAAAACATTACAAAACATTTAGTATTTTATAATTATTTTTTCTTTATATAAAATAATTTTAATAGATATTTAAATGTTTTAATTTATATTCATGATTCCATGTCTTAGTTAAATTTAGTAACATTTTTGACGCTCCTCTTCATCACAGAGTCTAACGACTAAAAACAGGGAAGAACTTTGCATAAAGAGATTAACCCTTTTAAGAAACATCAAAAATTAACAAAGGCATGAAGAAGGATTTGGTTAATAATGGGACGCAGATGTTTCATCATGGTCTCACAGGTATACCTGTGTGCCACATATTGGGCACGTAGGTGACCTATGCACCCTATCGGATTTTCTCCCAAGTTCTTAAAAGGCATAAAAATTCCCCTTGTGGGCCCCCCATTTCGGGGATGGAAAAATCCTGAAACTAAGATTTGAGCTCACGGGGCCCTAGTCTCTTCTCAAAGCCTTCCGAACACTTCTAATGTAATTTATAACCTATAATGGAAGAACTAAATAGGGTAAAATGGCCTAGGTGGTGAAACTTATCAACACCTGTGCGCCTAAGTGGCCATCCCTTAATGGAAATGGCCACACTTGTGCGCCGACTCATTCCTTCAATAGAACATGAGCGCCACTCATTTAAAAGTCTTTATGGATAATAATAAAGGATTTAGATAATTATCTCCCAAGTTTTACCCTTAGGGTTGATAGGCGCTCATGTACCCATGTGTTGTGCAAGTATACTGGCGTGACCATGGCGTGTGTGCCCACACAGGACTTGCATGCCTCTCTATTTTTGGGTGACCCTCTTTCCTATCCAATTTCTTTATTCAAATAAACCTCTCATATTCAAGATTTATAATTCAAAACCATCATCAAAATCATTTATGGCATGGTTCCTTTGTTGGTTTCCTTATCTGAAAGGAATTATGTGGAACATCTCTCAAAACATAGTGATTTATATATCTTTAAATCACTAAGGTGATAGATTTCATTCAACCTCATACATTAAGATGATATGTTCCCTAACCTGGGCCTTCTATTCATGAGTAAGCCACAATAATAATTTCATTAATTTGGGTATCTTCCTTAGGAGTAAGCCCCATAAATAAACTCCATTAACAAATGGGCCTCCTTCTCAAGAGTAAGTCCCAATCTCAAATTCCCAAATATGGGTATCCTCCTTGGGAGTAAGCCCCATGTCCCCTAAGTCTGGGCCTCGTTTTCAAGAGTAAGCCCCAGTCATAATTTCCAAACCTGGGCTTCCTTTTCATTAGTAAGCCCCATTCATAATTTCCTTACATGGGCCTTATTATTAGGAGAAGGCCCCATTCCAAGTTTTCACATATATGAATCCTCCTTAGGATTAAGCCCCAAATCCCAAATTCACTTAAATTGGGCCTCTTTCTCAGGAAAGAGCCCCAGTTATCAAGTCCCTTTAAACTGGGCCTCTTTTTCAGAAATAATCCCCAGTCATAATTTCTCTTATCCAGTATTAACTTCTTTTGATTTGGGATTCTTTCTCAGGAATAAAACCCAAACATAAGTCCCCTCCAAATTTGGGAATCCTTCTCAAGAGAAATACCCAAGTTAGAGTATCCAAATCTCCATAAAGCACATATACATTTATGGACCTTGATCTCGGGCATATTCTCTAAAGTATGTCCTGATCTTTATCTATTTGGGAAACCATACATACATAATCCCCATATCATTCCTTGGGACCACATCTTTTGTGGCACCAATTGTCATATTTACTGATACCTCTTGTTTCTCACACTGAGAATGACTCACATGAGGTTAGAGTGTATAAGAAACCATGAAACATCTCTTTGGGACGTTAATCATATGTAATCCCCAAAATTCCTAATAGAAATACATGGAAATTGATCTCTACCTTAAAATTATATTATGTAGGAAGCGTTTCTAAGTTTCAATCCCATCACCCATTAATTCGCATCCATCCCATATGACGTTAAGCTATATTTTAATTCCTGAACTATGTGGGTTCCGATTCCTTTTCTAAGTAAGGATACGTAGGTAGCCCATATGTGGGTACGATCCCAACACTGAGATAATCCATGTCATTCTGAACGACAATAAACATCAAGTGCCCCTCTGAGTGGCTTTAAAACCAGTATGGTTATCATAATTACCAAGATATATTTATATAATATTTTTAAGGATACCATTGACTAATAATCTCTAACAAACACAAATGATTCTCTATCGATGAAGAACCTCAAATACATATAAAATATTCTCTAAATCCCATACATGTTAATCATCAATTATCAGATCTTAAGGAAAACTCATTTTCATACTTGGTAGCGTAATAAGGATTCACTAACATAACTTAAATCTATAAATAGATTCTCGGAGTAGACAATAATTCCCCTAAAAAAGCAGTGATGATTCCAACCTCCCATCTTCTCAAAAAATGAAAATTATTAAGCCTCATTGGTCCACAACTAATGAGCACCTAACTTTGGAATGTAGGTCCAAATGATATGGATTCATTGGATATTTCCGGTTCTATGAAAAATCCGGTTAGAAATAGATTGGAATGTTTGAACCATAAGAAAATAAGTTCATCCCCATTTCTAGAGGAAACTAAAAATTGTGAACCCGACGTGAATCCCTAACCAAGTTAAAATGATGTTTTAATTATTTGTTAGGACCCTATTTAAACTCAATGAGAGGGCCAATAAAACAATAAATAACATATATGCTCATAGAGAAGAAGTAGTGACCATGATTAACATGATTATGTATGTTATATCAAACATGCTTTCTTTTCCAAGATCTTCTGTGTTATAGAAATGGATTCTATTATGTTCATAACTATGAATGCCACTACTATGAATATCTCTACCGTTACTCCTGCTGGATCGTCTTCCACTCTGAGGATGACATCACCTACTCAGCGTCTTCAACGCTGGGTATCAAATGCACTAGTTAAGGAATACTGTCAACATGGTACCATTCTGACTTTGGAGGCTACTCGAAAATCCCTCCAAGTCAATAATTCACCCTGGTCATTCGGACAGCGACGACCAGCGATCAAGAAGCAGGTGGTTCCACCCACAGTTTCCAACCATTTCAGGTCATTATCCCCGGAACACAATCACCATTTCCTCCCATATTCTGGGGAGGTTAATGAGAAGGTCACTCAAGGCCTTAATTCAATGAAACATGAGTCCTTATCGAGGGATCCCACCAACAATCGTCACCAGACTTGTGCGGCAGTGCACCGTCAACATGATGAGGGTGTCGTCTCCAGGCGTTCAGCTCAGGTTCTTCAGACCCGAGTAGGAAAGACGAACCACCAGAGGCGATGACCGGTAAACATTGAGCAGGTTATTATATCTGTCGTTTGTGGAAAAGTCCACAAAACTAACTTGGTGGAAAGAAACGAGCATGCACACACACCCGTCCATTTTAATTTTGCTGTCTAGCAGACTCGTTTGGGAGAAACACATCATTCCCGCCAGGAAATTCCAGTGGAGTACTATAGATAAGAAACATACACATGTTTATAAGTCACCATCTAGTAAGCAGGCTCGTTTGACTACATACGATGAAGACCGCCAACCCAATGTGTTGACAACAGGTAAACATGAACATACACCTGCTTACACTCATCAATATTACCAGTAGTATCGTCTGCCAGTATTGAAGAAATTTTGTCAACCACGTTCAGCAGAGTGTATTCAGCAAGAACATACACATGCTTGTATTGATCAAGCCTACCAACAGTCTTGTTTGGTAGCACATGGTGAATTAAAATGGAAATCCCCAATGACAAACATGAGGTAGACTCAACTCTCTGCCCCCACATAGGAGTACTGTCAGAATTCACTGACAGGAAACGGAGGACAAGAGCAGTAACACACACCTAATCCAATCCCGGAATGGACATATATCTCCATTCCAGTAGCTGATGTCACCAAACACATTCTAACAATGGTGAAAGAGCATAAGTAAACCCCTGCTCATATTCTAGATTCCTTCCAGGATATTATAACAGCTTCAGCAGCATCACAGGGAATGAAATGCAAATCAATCCATACCAGTGGAGTGACACATAAACAGTTCACTCCGGAACAGACACACAACCCTGTTCCAGTCTAAGAGGTTTGTGGGGGTATACTCCCACATGTCATACGGACATCCAATTCAGACACATACACCTGATTTGAGTGGAGATAATAAGCCTAACATGACTATTTCTCTTGAGTAGGCACATACACATCCCTATAATAACAACCTTCGTCAACAATTGGTTCCCAATGTGAGTAATAAGGCATCTAAGAAAAAGACTCATCCAACACAGTCAAGAAATCAAGAGCCAATCTATAACAAGGCCTTTCTCAATTCTTGAGTTCTTGATGCACTTAGGCAATTTTCTATTGAAAATAAATATTATAATCTCTCAGTTCCCAATAGTGGGAACATTAATTCCGAAGGTCTTCATCAGAAAATTCCTCATGAAGTCTTCCTTCATGATAGTTCGGTCGATCTCTAAGTATCATCTTCAGAAGAGAGACACGATAACCCTCTTCGGGACCAGAAGACTAAAGAGAAAATGGTTTTATCTTTTGTTGTAACACACCATGGTGGCCCTGCCATGATGATGAATTTAGCTTTGAAAGTCCTCTCCACAATAGTAATTCAAATTGCCTTGAAAATGATCTAATGGAAAATGTAGTGATGAGGAAGCCCTCTTATCTTGAGGCACTTGAAAATGTGAAGACAGTCATGTCTGATGCTTTACCAGTAGCAGGTGAAATACTATCTCAACTAGAAGATAGCTTGAGGTGTAGGCCATTCTCCGAACCACCCCTAAGTCATGCATCTTTTAATTTGGTAAATGAATTCTCTACCAATATTTTCGATTCTGATAAAACTACAAAGAATAACCAGGTTTGGTCTAATTAGGTAGAAGAATCATCATTGAACGATAAAGAGGAAGTCCTGAATATGAGAAAAAAGGTGACAAAAGATCAAGTACCGTTTATGTTTTGGCCTTTGGATGACTCTCAGTATGACATTCTAGAGATGTTGACGGAAGATTTTTCTTCACGATATTCATCTCAACATGTGGAAAACTCACTTACAATTGAAAAATAAAATATTATCTTATGTTGAATATGAAAATCATGTCATGATAATAGAGGGGTTACAATGCCAAACTGATTTGTCCTCTCTCTCAGTTTCTAGATATCTGAAGGATGAAAAGCAGCAGAGATCCTTTCAGCGTTCATGCATTAGTGCACTAAGAAGGTTGCACCATTTAATTTCCAATTCCCCATCTGGTATTCATATCAGGGGATGAAGTGTTCATGGAGCACTGTGTTTCACTGTACTCTCCGGTCAACAAAGCCATCCAAAAGTGGTATCATGCAATGTAATTTCCCATAGCCAGCCACATCCAATTGGTTTTTTCGCAATCACAGGCTCTCTCAAGAATATGCCTCAACTAGTTATTCTATAAATCAGGAATACAGAGAACAAGTTGTTGAATTACTCTTGCATCAGGAAAACCAGAACATCAAACAAGGATCTTGTTTAGAGCGTGCACATCATCATGTAACAAAAGTTTCAGAAATCATCCAACATTCATTTGAACCAGGTGATTTGAGTGGATGTAGCTTGATGCATCCATTTAATTTAAAGACTAAAGTCTGCAAGATCAGGAGAGATTTAACGAAATTCTATGATGTAGCAGCTCAAGAGCCACCCCAGCTTCCCAGACTAGGGACTATTTTGGCTCAACCCTCATAATCAACAAATATGATTCGAGGAGTTGATCAGAAACAACATGAATAACCCATGTCCACCAGATTGGGGACTCTTTCCAATCCTAAATCTCTTCCTCAGAGAAAGTTAGTATTTTATAGATTAGGGAAGAAATCCCGAGAGGAACGAAGAGCCGAATTTTCAGGAGATTCCTTCCAAATTATGGTTCTTCAAGAAGTTCCTAAGTGATCAACTCAATAGAAGGCAGTGTCTCATCAGGGACATGGAAGAAGACAATATCATAGAAATGCCGATAGAAGAGATGGAATGAATTACACATCAATAAATTTCATCAATTCCATTGTTGCTAATCCTCCAGAACATGAGGCTCATTCAGAAGGATCAGATGAGGATCTTCCTGTCCTTGAGGATGTGCACAAAGAGGCAAGTGAAGAACCTGTGCATACCTGGAATCAAAGTCTTACCCAGAATTTATGTATTCCTTCCAGTAACCAACTATCCCAACTTCAAAAGGCATCCTTCAAGGGGAAAGGGAAAATTCAGGTAACATATCCATCCTTTGGAGAAGGACAATCACTCTCACAAGAGAAATTATTCGAACAACAAGAAGTGGAAATGAAGGGATTAAGGAGGTTGAATGCATAACGACTTCAATGTAGTCTTCCTCTTATGCGTGCTGGAGTCATTCAGTCAAGGGAATTTTTTGCGGTTACTAAGATGGATCAATAATATCCTCCATTACAAGTACACCCTCACAGGGCTAATCCTATGGGTTATACGCAACGACAGCTGGAAATACTACCATCATTGGCAGTCCCGGTCACAACACCTATCCAAGCTCCAGTTATTTCACCTGCTCAAGTCCAAGATCAACCAAATGTTTCTCAAAAGTTAATGACTAACATTTATTCTATAACGGCTCGGTTGGAAACTATGGAAAGAAAGTGTGCAACGGTTTAACCGGAGAAGAGATCTTACCCTGAATGGGTAGACAATTTCTCCCCCATAAAATTTTAAAAGTACCACATTCTCAATCATTAATGGTTCAGGAGATCCAGAGCAACACTTAACAGATTTTTTTTGTCTTTTTGATCCTATGATGGGAACCCCTCATCAAAAAGAAGCAGTTATGTTTATGTGTTTTTTACAGTCATTAGAAGGGCCTTCTTTTTTCTGGTATAAATGCTTGCAATCCCTTTCTATTACCAGATGGGAGGATCTTCGTCAACAATTTCTTCTTCAATTCAGATCAAATATTCCAAAGACAACCGTTTTTTATCTTTCAAATTTTACGCAAAGGGATAATGAAATGGTTTCATATTTCATTACTCGCTGAAAGGGATTAACATATTCCCAGAGTTTAGCACTCCCTCAAGAAGTGTTGTTGCCAATTTGTGTGGAAAATCTGCATGATGAATTACGCACGCTGTTGATCCCTCTGAAATACAAAGGAGGTTTTCGAGACCTTACTTCAATCGCTCAACAAATTGAAAACTATCTTATAAAGACTAAGGATAAAGCTCGTGTAATTCCATCAGCTCCAGGAAATATAATGGGTAATGCAAAGACTACTACAGTTATTCTTAAACACACACCTATACTCTACTTCTACTTCAAGGCCTTCTTCTTTTCGAAGGGATGCACCTCTTTATCATCAAAAATAGAGTTCATTTCTTCAAGATGATCAAAGGTATCAAAGATAAAAACAATTTGAGAATCTAAAGAGAAATGTTTACTCATTCCGAAATGAACAAGTTCCTAGTTACTTCATTTCGGCTATGGTAAATAATTTGGTTTAATTCCCAATGCCCAAAATGTCGAACAAGGAAGGAGATGAAGACCTCCTCATTTATTTCTCATTTAATCAGATGTTGGGGCATCCCATGGCGGAGTGTTTTGTCTACAAATACCTCCTTCAAAAGATGGTGGACTCAAGAATAGTCAAATTGAAAGGTTCTTCACCTCAGGTAGCATGTGTTATTGCTAAAAATATAGAGTAAGAAGGTGAGTGGCATGAATTAAAAAACAAAAATGCGTAGAAATATGATGATTGGATGGTCAAAATAAAGATCAAACAAACTCATTCCATTTTGTGAACACAATTGAAGAAACCGATTGTGTCTTTTTCTATGAATGACACAACAGAACCCTCTTCATCAGAGGGAAAATCCACAAAGAAATGGCATAATTCAAGGAAAGAGTAACAATCGAAAGAATACGAGATCGTGTCAAAGCCCAAATTGTCTTTGACTCGGGAAAATTTTATTCCATCTACTTCAAAGCCACGGGAACCGCCCCTCCAAATAGTACAACTCAAACCAGCTAATCAGGCAGAATATTCATCAGATGAAGAGTTGATCTTTGGTTCTGTTAACATGATTCATTTAACAGATCCTTATGCTTTTCACAGCTTCGATCATGATGAGCCTGAGTTCCCTGTATCAAATAGAAGAAATAGATGGAGTTCCGGAGGTCTGAGATACAGAGGAAGACATGGATATCCAAAAAAACTATTCCAATTCTACCCCTGCTAGAACAATGTATACAGCAGAAACTCATGGCAGAGCCCTTCAGCGGGCTCAACACGAACAACCAAATTCTTCCACCAATAGCAGATTCAGTCCTGGTATAGTTATTCTGGAGTATTAGTTAAAGGTTCCACCTTTTTCCTCTCAATAAATAAATAGACCTATTAAGTCTAATCTTCTAAAGCCATGAGTATTTTCATCTCCTACCCCGATACAAGAAGCATCTACTTCTAAAGCATCAACCTCTAAGGCAAATGCGAAACCATATATTCATGTTGGAAAACGAAGACCTTTGGATCAAAAATACGATGTTCTAAAAGATTTTTCCCAAGTACTGGCCATGTTATCAATTCTGGATTCCTTGAATCTATCCAAGGAACTTCGGGAGGAACTCGTTGAGGATTTTTCAAGTCTCTAGGAGTTCGAAACTAAAATTGTTGCTGGTGAAGTCTATCATGTAGAGAATAATCCTGCAGAATGTCATGCAGTGATATATTTTACAGAAGAAGATAAATATGATGTTGTGAATGGACATAACAGACCTGTGTATTTATCTGGCATGTTCAATGGTGTGGATATCCTAAGAGCTTTCATTTAAAATGGTTCAGGAGTCAACCTCAGCCCCATTCATACACTTCTTCGATTGGGCCTCACAGAATCTGATTTATCTCTTTCTACACTGATGTTTCAAGGATATGATAAATATGGACAAGAACCACTGGGCAAGATTACACTCCAAACTCAGTTTGGAGACCTTGTATCTAATTCAGATTTCATGGTTGTTGATCACGATATACCCTTCAATATTTTCCTTGTAAGACCTTGGCTACATAAATATACAGGTATCCCTTCATCATACCATCAATGTCTCAAATATGGTTTCAATGGTCAAATTGGAACATTTTATGGTGATAAATCCCCCTTCAAAACATGTGAATCTCAATACATTGAGGTGGAATTATATCACATGATGGGTAAGGAGAAATCCACAATAAGGGAGGTTACCAAGGTTAATGCTCCATATGGTTTGAAAAAGATTCATGTAAACCCATTCACACCTATGAGTACATATTATGTGTTTCCTATCAGTAAAATTGACAGGATAGAACCTAATCTGAATACTCTTATGGAAACTTCCATAATGTCAATTATGGAAATCACGCCAGAACACATGGGATAAATTGGAGATTCGCCAAGCAATGTTGAAAGCTAACAT
The DNA here is from genome assembly GCA_963277665.1 of Viscum album. Lineage (NCBI taxonomy): Eukaryota > Viridiplantae > Streptophyta > Magnoliopsida > Santalales > Viscaceae > Viscum > Viscum album. The sequence continues at coordinate 738,131,177 of OY728135.1, read as the reverse complement.
GGAGATGTCTTCATTTCATCCGCTGAAATCCAAAAAGTATAAACTTCACCAACCAGGCAAGAAGAAATTATGGAAATATTAGATATGAACAATGATATCGATTCTCAAACCATCATATCCTATTTATTACCCAAAGAAGACCCTTCATCATCAATAGGGTCAGAAATGGAAGCCTCTTATTCAAGATGTTCAAATTTTAACATATCTCTAGACCATAGAAATTCTGCTTCATCATCTACTATGCAAGTAAAAACAGAAGAAGTAACACGTGTTGAAGAAGAAGAGGAAGATTGTAGGGATGATCCTCTAGCATTTGAAGAGGGTATCTCTACCACTGTGGATGAACATAGACAAATAAATATGGGTAGAATAGATGATCCACACACCACTTTAATTAGTGCGACCATGACTCTTGAAGAGCAAGAAATGATTATATAATTTTTAAAGAAAAATAGAGATATATTTTCTTGGAACTATACAGAAATTCTAGGGATTGATTCCGATATTTCCACCCATCATCAGGGTTTTTCAGAAGAACATCGAGGATTTAAGAAAGTCGCACGAAGAACACACCCAACTTATGCTTCCAAAATTGAAGCTATAGTGGATAATATTATCAAAGATAACTTTGTTAGAGAAGTTCAATATCCCAAATGGTTGGTTATTATTTTCCTGGTGAAAAAGAAGAATAGACAAATTAGAGTTTTCATTGATTTCAGAGATCTTAATTGGCATTTTCCTAAGGATTATTTTCATGTTCTGAATATAGAACTCTTGATTGGTGTAATGGCTGGCTATGAATCACTTTGTTTAATGGATGGATATTTTGGGTATAATCAAATCTGAATGGCTCTAGAAGATGAATAATATGTATCCTTTAGAGCACCTCAGGGTGTGTTTTGCTATCGGTTAATGCCCTTTGGCCTGAATAATGCAGGCACAACATATCAACGTTCCATTCATCGTATCTTCAAACCCATTGTAGGGAAATTTTTTGAATGTTATGTGGACGATTTGGTGGTTAAATTCAAACAATGTTCTAATCACATGGCTAATTGAAGAGTTATATTACCCAAACTTCAATAACATAATTTGATGATCAACCCCTTGAAATGTGATTTTGGGGCGACCTTAGGAAAATTTCTCAGCTTTGTTGTACACCATCATGGTATCGAAGTCGATCCTGAGAAGACAAAGTCAATCCTTGGTATGTCAACTCCTCGGAATTTGAATGAATTGAGAGGGCTTCATGGAAACTTAGCCTATATTCATCGTTTCATCACCAATCTAGTAGGTAAATGTTTACCCTTCACCATATTGATAAAGATGGTAGTCACATACCAGTGGACTGAAGATTGTCAAGAGGAATTTGATATTCTCACGAAATTTCTCTTGAGTCCACCGGTATTAATGCCACCTTTAGAAGGGAGGCCATTTATTCTTTATGTGACTGCTTTAGAGAGATCATTGGGTGCCTTCCTTACCCAAAAGAATGATGCTGGGAATGAAAACAACCTATACTATCTCAGTCGTACTATGCATGACCCATAAACCGTATATTCAAATATTGAGAAGTGATGCCTAGCATTAATCTTTATTGTTCAAAAATTGAGACACTAGCTGTAACATCATTAGGTCCAATTGGTATCTCGCAATAACCCTCTCAAATTCATCCTTAGTCGTCCAATGCTTATAGGACGTCTAGCAAGGTGGGAACTTATTTTTCAACAATTTTATATCTAGTATGTGTCTCAAAAGGCAATAAAGGGCCAAACTATAGATGATTTCCTAGTTGAACACCCATTAGTGGAAGAAAAATCTTTAGATACTGAAATTCTTAATGATGAAGTCTTTTCTATTCAAGATAATCTTCAAACATGGGAAATGTACTTTTATGGTCCTTCCGGAAGTCCAATATGGATGAAAATGGAAGATCCTAAATTCAACAAAGTTGGGTTAGGAATTGATCTTATTTCCTAGAAAAGGAAGTGGTACCTTATTCCTTTTCATTTTTGGGATGAGGTACAAATAAAGAAGCATAATATCAAGCTCTCATCACAGGATTATAGTTGGAGGTTCAAGCACAAGTGAATCACTTAAAGGTGAAAGATGATTCATATATTGTAATCAAACAAGTGAATGAGGATTATGCAATAATAAAATAAGAACTAATCACTTTTTATGATTAATATAGAGATATAATGGAAGAATTTCCTTTGGAACGGACATTTTCTTATGTCCTGAGATCACAAAATGCCCAAGCTGATGCACTAGCTAATACAGCCACAGCTTTGGCAGATTCAAATCGGGACGAGACAATCATCAGTATTGCCCACCGTCAAACAATTTCACCTTATGTTCAAACCAGAACTGAGGAAATGAAAGAAATTAGTCCAATTCTTAAACCATATGGTCATACTACAGGATGAATGACACCTATCAGGGAATACCTTCAAAATGGAACACTTCCACCTGATAGATCCAGGAAAGAAAAAATCTGGAAACGTGTGGCCAATTATAATCTTTATGATAGCCCATATCACTTAGAGAAAATTCTCTACAAAATAGGTTTTTATGGAATTATCTTTAGATACATTGAAATTGAAGAGACAATGGTTTTCATGAAAGAAGTGCATGCAGGAGTCTGTGGTTCCCACAAGTATGGACATAGACTATCTGATCACATTCAACGGACTTGATACTTTTGGCCTTCAATGATACAAGATTGTTATGATTTCACAAAGAAGTTTCATTATTTCCAAGTACATTCTAACTTCATTCACAAACCCTAGATTTGATTCAGAAAGATAAATACTCGTGGCCATTTTCCACATGGGGAATGGATGTAGTAGGACCTTATCTTTCAACTACAACCAAGAAGTTTAAGTAAATTCATATTTCTATTGACCTCTATTCCAAATGGGCATAGGCAATTCCTCTCAAAGAAGTTAGTTATAAAACCATTGTTAGCTTCATCAAGTCTAACATCAGTACCAGATTTGGTGTCTCTCATACCATATTTACGGACAATGGCACCAACTTCTGTTCATCCGAGGTAAGGAAGTTGTATCAAGAATACAACATCAAATCCAACCATTACTCTCAGTATCATGTAGTGTCTAGTGGACAAATAGAAGCCTTCAACAATACTCTTTCAAATATAATTCAAAAGATGGCAGATAAAGATAAGAAATCATGGCCTGATAAACTCTTTCATGCTTTATGGGATTATCGGACCACCACCCACACTGCAATGCGGTCAACTTCATATTCATTGATATATGGAACAGAAGCAGTCTTTCCCATTGAAGTTCAATTACCCTCAATCAGGGTATCCATTTCCTATCAGTCATCTAAGGATGAGCAATCTCAAAATCAATTGGATGAATTGGAATGATTAGACGAGAAAATATTGTGCACCTTGCACAACTTGGATGTCTATCAGAATCGAATAGCACGAGCTTTCAACAAAAAAGTCAGTCTCCATTCATTCATTTAGGGAGAATTGGTAATGGTTCATAGAACTCCAATGATACTAGGAATGAAACCTCCCAAGCTGGAGGAAAAATGGGAAGGACCTTATACAATACATAAGGTCTACTCCAATAGAGCATATTCTTTAATCTCAATGGATGGAGAACTCATCACTACTCCAACCAATGACATATTTATAAAGAATTATTTTGTATAATAAAAATACATAATCACTGGTCCATGCATATGACCATAAACTATTTTCACTTACGTCCAACATGACGTTAGATTTTGGCGTCCTTACAATATGACGTTAAAATATACAGCCCTTCTTATGTCCTTACTGCATGACATTAAATTGCACAGTCTCTTCTATGTCCAACATGACGTTAAACTATGACGTCTTAGCTACATGAATCTAAACTATACAGATGTCCCTTACGTCTAGAAAGACATTAAACTGCATAATCATCGATCCATGGATGTGAACTTAAACTATTCGCACCATCATCCAACATGATTTTAAACTGTGCCATCATCCAACATGGTGTTAAACTATGAAAATTTCCCTAAAACATCCAACATTACATTAAACTGTTTCCTATTTTGTCCTTAATACATGAAATGAAACTACAAAGTCCCCCTTTCATCCAACATGACGTTAAACAGTACTGTTCCCATTGTCTTTTCTATAGGGCGCTAAATTGTACAACACCATTATCGTCCAACATGACGTTAAACTGTGTCCCTTTATTTTTACTACATGATGTTAAATTTTACAGCTCATTCATCTTACATGAGGTAAAACTGAACAAAGTCACTTAATACGTCCTACATGACGTTAAATTGTATTTTGTCCCGGCTACATGACACTAAACTATGCAGCACCAATAGTCTTCACTGTAATACTTTAAACTGCATAGTGCCTTCATATGACCTACATGAAATTAAATTGTGCATCGTTAAGGTTCTTTCTACCTCATGTTTCTCACACTGAATATGACTCATGCGAGCTTAGAGTAAACTTCAACCATAACACCCTCTCTGGGCTGCTAACCATGTGTATATCCCGACACCATTTTTTAGGTCGTTGTCTTCAAGAACAACTTGATTACCAATTCATTCTTTAAATTAACTATTCAGACTTTGATCCTTGCCTTCTAGGAAGGGTACGTGGGCAACCTCATGAGGTTCAAGCCCAAAACTAATCTCTTCACATCGGTTCACCTCCATCACATAAGATGTTGATATTTTAAGTACCCTAGAACCAATACTGTTTACATTGGTTCACCATCGTCCTTGCTATATGACATTAAACTCTTCACACTTTTTTTCATATATGAAAATATACTACAAAATTTTTTAACACCCTCACGTGAGAGGGAATCATTATTTACAATGATCATTAATCATGTTATATTCCAAAGACTACGTGCATACATGGGAATTCCTGAACATTTTATATTGGGTCAATCCATCATTGCACTAAAGTCACACTTTCACCCTTCACTTGTACAAACCAAATCTGTACAAAGGGTATTTCAAGAACTATGTGCGGCTTGATTCACATCCTTATGGGATACGTAGGAACATTAGAGAATCCCTCGAATCCAGCCCCATGTCTTTGGGCCTAACCCCAAATTTCACTTTCAGTCCCTTGACCAAAAATTCCCCCTGTGAAAACATGAATGTGGTATGAAAACCCCGGTCTTCATTCAAATCAGGTTTATAAAACACACAATGTGTGTTCCTTATTGTGATCCGAGATCTATCACCCTAAACTAAGATTTCCGACACACTCGTCCAACATGACGTTAAACTATATTTCAAGAACTACGTTTGGCTTGATTCCCATCCATATGGGATACATAGTGACGTGAAACACCTTAATCCTGGACCCATCCAAAACATGATTATGGTTTGAATTGGTCTGTGTATCTCTACAAGCATTGAACTATGCCCATTTTTATGTGTCATACTCCCAACCTTAAATAATTACAGATTTCCATAACCCTTTTCTTGACTTCTGGCCACAAAATGTCTGATACCTGTGAGTTCTTTTCCCTGACTAAGCAGCATGTTCCCTTAGGTGGCCTTGAATAAACAATCTATATAACAAACTTGTCAGACAAAAGATACTATTATTTGACTATGCAGCCAATGCCCTTAGGTGGCCCTACATAATTCAACCCCCTAATGGGTTTGTTAAATAATGGTAACTACATTCTTGAGATGAAAACCTCTTTTGTCCTTCATTGTATTAACGAAAATATGTAGGGATCTGCAAAAAAAATCCATCCTTAACATATTTGTCCCATGTTCTCTTGTTGATCTGAAAGTATTAAAGTCTATGGTTTATATTTCCCTTCCCTATGTTTGGGTTAAACCTTCGCAGAAGTTGCATTCATCCAATTTTTTTTAATCTTGATTTGAAAAATCATCTCCATATTCAAGTACCTCTTTCCATAAAAAATAATCATTTCTTTGGAAAATGTGATTCTCCATAAACTTCCACTGGATTTTTAGCATTAGAAAAGTAAATTTTTGAGAGTTCTTTTTCCTGACTATGAAGCACGTGCCCTTAGGAGGCCTTTCATAACTATTATACATAACAGACCTGTCAGCCAAAAGATGCTATTATTTGACTATGCAGCCAACACCCTTAGGCTGACCTTCATAATTCAACCCCCTAATGTGTTTCTTAAAGAGTGGTAACTTCATTCTTGGTAAATACTTCTTCTAATTCCTTTTATCCCATTTTCGTATCATTCCTCAGATTCAAAATTTCTTATGTCATAGTTTACATATCTTCCCCCATACTTGAGTGTGGTAATATGTTTTCAGATAAATTATCAAATAATTGAGTCAATTTTAATCAATTAAATCAAATATATTTCGACCTTAAACATTAGAATTTTTATGTATGATGTGCATGACTTTAAACATCCCACAAAAGTGAAGGGAACTCTGAACAAAATTCAAGTCCCATCTCACTAAACATGTACTTCTTATGATTTAGATAATATTGAGAAATTAAAAAGATTCAAAGTTTGTTGGGTTATTTTTATAATCGTAGAAAAAATAAAACTATTCTTACTAGGACCATTGGATTAGTTAAAAATTTAAAGAAGGTTGAAAAAGAAGTCATTCTAAAATGATTAAAGACGAATGTGTTTTTCATTGATGAACCAAAGATAGAAGGACATACACAGATTGGATTCTCTTCTCTTTTGCAGAAATTACAAGAGGCTTTCAACATAACTCTTCATTTGCTTTACGTCATCCCGAGATTCATCAATAACCACCTGGAATTCATTCATTCAACTGGATACAATAAGAGATGTAGTGATACTTTCTCTTCATGGAACAATTGTAAAATAATGTTCTTGAGTGTGGTTTGAGAAAATTTTCTACTGACCAAATAGTAACTCTATTTCCATCCAAGAGACATGTAAGATGGATACATGGATTTGAGAATGGAGAATTGGAAGTAAAGAGACATTTGGAGAGAGTAAACTTTTCAGATATTGTTTCTAATTTCATGATAGTCTACTCTCCATCAACTAGTAGCAGAAAACAAATTATCCCATGGTTTTCCATTTTAATATCTGCAAGGAAATTGAATGAAGGAAAAAATTTGAAAGTTCACACCATTGTTGCTGCTCCTAATGACCAGCATAACTTAAATAGAGGAGTAACAGTGTGCCGGCATCATAGGCATATAATTCTTTGAATCTGGAACTTTGACTCCTTACAGATGACCATGGCCATATAGAGGCACGTAGATGCTTTGTGAAAATTTAAGATGATACTTCCTAAAGTAATTTTCCAAATTTGGGAGAGTGTTGTTGCAGATATCATAATAGTCATGGCTAATGATGTTCATAATATCATCAATAAACTTTATAACTATTCCATCAGCCATTCCAATTTCTCTAGGAGCCATTGAATCTACAAAAAAGTCAAATAATGAACTCTTAAGTGAGTTTATTTTTCATAAAATTTTTGAAAAAGGGAAAAAATGGAAAAGTTATCAAGGCAAACAAGTCCAATTTTGGCACGCAAGTGTAACTGTGTCATGCAGGTTTTTTGTGTGCAAGTATCACCACGTAGGTCAAAATACCTCTGCAGTAGTGCGACACGAACAGAAGCAATGTAACCACCAAAAATCAGCAGCCTACGCGACAAGAGAACCCTGCGGGGCAAGAGCTCGAACTGTTCAATGTTCGGTGCTTTGTGCGATAATGGCATCATAAATATAGGCAAGGCCACACCCCTGCGTGTCAAATCCTGTGCATCTCTCACCTACGCGCCACTATCTGTGCGCTCAAAACAAGCACGCCGCCCTTCCTTGGTTTTCTTCTTTACCTCAGAGTCACATCCTCATTCCCTTTAGATCCTACTCTAAGGGGGACTTTTGTTGATGATCCATTCCATCAAATAGTCTAATGACTGAAAAAGGGGAATACCTTACCATAAAGAGATTCATCCTTTGAAGAAACATCAAAAATTTACAAATTCACGAAGTAGGATTTTGTTAAGAATGGGCCTCGCAGGTTTCATCATGGTCGTGGAGGTATACCTGCACGCCACATATTGGGCGCGCAGGTGACCTACGCGCCCTATCTGATTTTTCCCCAAGGTATTCAAAGGCCTAAAAAATACCCATTGGGGGCTGCCCATTTTGGAGATAGAAAAATCCATAATCTCATATTTGAGCTATCGGTGCCCTTGTCTCTTCTCAAAGCCTTCCGAACACTTCTGAGGTAATTTCTTACCTAGAAGGGAAGATCTAAACAGCGGTAACAAGGCCTATGTGATGAAACATATCAACACCAGCATGGTTTAGTGGCCATCCCTTATGGGAAATGGCCACACTTTTACGCTTCCTTTTTTCTTCAAGAGAACATTCGCGCCACTCATTTAAAATTCCTTGGGATAATACTAAGGGCATGAGCTATGTATCGCCCAAGTATTACCCTAAGGGTTGACCGTCACGCAAGTACCCATGTGTCGCACAAGGATACATGCCTGACCATAACTTGCGCGCCCATGCAGGACTTGTGCACCTCTCTATTTTTGGGTGCCCCTCCGGCGTATTCACTTGCTTTCTTCAAATCCACATATCCACGTCATGATTTAGCCTTTAGAACCATCTTAAAACCCATTTATAGAATGGTTACTTTTTTTTTTGTTTCCATATCTGAAAGGAATTATGTGGAACATTTCTCAAAACATAGTGATTTATATATCATTAAATCACTAAGGTGATAGATTTCATTCAACCTCATCCTTTAAGATGAGAAGTTACGTAATCGGGGCATTCTTTTTAGGAGTAAGAAACATTCATAATTTCTCTAATTTGGACATCTTCCTTAAGAGTAAGACCCACTAATAAACTCCATTAACAAATGGGCATCCTTCTCAGGAGTAAGTCCCAATATCAAATTCCCAAATATGGGCATACTCCTTAAGAGTAAGCCCCATGTCCCCTATTATTGGGCCTCCTATTCAGGAGTAAGCCCCCGTCATAATTTCCTAACCGGGGCCTCCTTTTCAGGAGTAATCCCCAATGATAATTTCCAATCCTAGGCCTTCTTTTCAAGAGAAATAATCATTCCAAGTTCCCAAATATGGGAATATTCCATAGGAGTAAGCCAAAAATCACAAATTCCCTTAAACTGGGCCTCCTTCTCAGGAATAATCCCTAGTTCTCAAGTCCCTTTAAACTGGGCCTCCTTTTCTAGAATAATCCCCAGTCATAATTTCTCTTAACTAGTCATAACTTATTTTGATTTGGGCTTCCTACTCATGAATAAAACCCAATCACAAGTCCCCTCCTAATATGGTTATCCTCCTCAGTAGCAGTCGCCAAGTTAGAGTATCCAAATCTCTATAAATCACATATACCTTTATGAACCTTGTTCCCGGGCTTCGTCTCTAAACTTAAGTCATAATATTTATCTATTAGGGAAACCATACATACATAAGCCCCTTATCATTCCTTGTGACCACATATTTCGTGGCACAAATTGTCAAATTTACTGATACCTCTAGTTTCTCACACCGAGCACGACTCACGCGAGCTTAGAGTGTAAATGTAACAACGACACATTTCATTAGGCCGTTAATCATACGTAAGCCCCGCAATTACTAATAGAACTTCGTGGAATTTGATCTCTACCATAAAATTAGAGTACGTAGGATGCCTTTATAAGGTTGAATCCCATCACCCATTAATTCACATCCGTCCCATATGACATTAAACGATATTTTAATTCCCAAACTATGTGGGTTTTGATTCCTTTTCTAAGTAAGGATATGTTGGTAGCCCATCTGTGGGTACGATCCCAACTCTGAGATAATCTATGTCCTTCTGAACAACAATAAACATCAAGTCCCCCGCTGAGTGGCTTTAAAACCAGTATGGTTATCATAAAAACCAAGAGATTTTTATATAATATGTTGAAGGATACCATTGACTAATAATATTTAACAAACACAGATGATTCTCTATCGATGAAGAACCTCATATACATATAAAATATTCTCTAAATCTCATACATGTTAATCATTGATTGTAAAATCATAACGAAATATAATTTTCATACTTGGTAGCATAATAAAGATTCACGAACATAACTTAAATCTATAAAGAGATTCCCAGAGTAGACAATAATTCCCTTAAAAATGTGTGATGAGTCCGACCTCCCATCCTCTCGACCAATGAAAATTCTAAAGCCTCATAGGTCTACAAGTAATGAGCAACTACCTTTGGAATGTAGGTCCAAATGGATAAAGAATCTTTGGATGTTTCTGGTTCCAGAAAAAACCCGTTAGAAACTAATTGGAATGTTTAAACCTTAAGAAAATAAGGTCATCCCCATTTCCAGAGGAAACAAATGTTCATTATTAAATAATAATATGAATAATGTGTCTCCATTTATTTTAACATGGTGTTTCATATAAGGTAATATATCAGCGAAATTATATTTAAAAAATATATATTTTTTAGAATATAAGGGTGATGAACAAATCCCACATTAAATTAAATTTATCCATTAAAATTCATCACTACAATACAAGAAAGTGATGATACATTTGACTCATTACATTATTATTTTCCCACGTGGCATCCTCAAACTGGTGCTCTTTCTATAAAACCTTAACTTGTTGAGTGGTTTAATTTCACATAGATTTCTTTTTACAAAAAAAAATATCCACTGATTTATTCTCATAAGAATGATATGGATCCAATGGTATGACCTATATTTTCAGTACATGTGAAGGGTTAGGTATGTACATTCTCATGAGAGATACATGGAACACGTCATGGACACGAGAGAGTATTTTTGGATGTACCAACGTATAGTCTACCATCCGAACAAGATAATGAATTTCAAAGTGACCTATATCTCTAGGGATTGGTTTCCCTTTCTTCCCAAGTATCACAACCTTATTCCCTAGAGAGATTATAGAAAAACATGTTTACCAATATCAGTTTCCAGATCATGCTAATGAATATGAGTATAAGTTTTTTATTGAATTTTTGTAGCCCTAATTTATTTATTTAATTTATTTAACTTTTTATATCATTTAATCATCTAACTCATGTCTTAATATATTTCCCTCTCCAACTTCATTCTATAACTTCGTAGTTTTACATTTTTTCCATGTAGGAATTCATTATGATCCATTTGAATACTCTTGTGGAAGATATTATTATTTGAAAACTCAATTTGAGGAATGTGTTGAGATCTACTATATATTAAATATAGAGAAAAATATATAAACATATCTTCTATGGTTTTATTGTTTTTCTAAAACATATCAAATATCATAGGATGACATACAGTGATAAAACTAAACTTTCAATCAAGAGCATGTAGAAGACTTCACAAGAACATTGATTTAAACCCTAGATCCTAATCATAAATAATGGAATGTGTTACTCCTTACAACCTTAAAACATACTTAATTGATATAATTGAAATATTATCCAAATAGAAATATTCTTTGATAGTTATTAATGGTACTGATATTGTAAGGTCATCGACTATAACCCTTATAAAACTGTTCCCTTTATTTATTTTGCGAAGAGCGATGAAAAAAATCCTCCGTGATGTTTTTCAGTTTCCATTAATATATTTGTAATTAATTTAATATTACCATAGACATTTTCTCTCATCCTCAACTTGTTTACACACCATGAATCAAGATAAAAACTATTTCATGAATCTCTTCATGCATTCCGACCAAATATATACATTCAAATATTTGTATAACTTCATACTTCCAAGATTAATATGTAATGAATAACTATGAACTTATACTAAAAACTCCCTCTCCAAATATGGTACATATATAACACATATTGTGTTCTTTAACATTATCATGGAATCATGTTAATGTTTTAACATTGTAACATTTCTAACCTTCATTTTGAACTCCACAAATTCCTTTTTTCATCTTTAATCTTCACATGAATATATGTTTTAACCTGTAATTGAGTAAGAAAATATGCTTATCCTTAATATAAGATTTCTATATCCATCCTTTTCTGATCATGAAATATTTTATCTTTTTATCCTCATTAATGTTATGTTAGAATATCTTATCGACTCAATGCATCCTCCACATAGTATTCTTTTATAGGGTGGTAATGTATTGAGTATTCATAATTTTAATAAACTAAAACCATCTTCTAAGGAACATATTCAACTAACTATATGTGAATATATACATTAATTGTTTTTATTACTATATATATCACACTTTTATCCCACCATATTTTTGAGGAAATGATTACCACAGCTTACTCCAAATAATCAGTTGGGTAATATTTCACATGAACCTCCAATTATTCTGAGATGTAAGCTATATCCTTTTAATTCAACATAATAAGAAATATTAATCCCTTATTGTATGCATCATTCTATATTAGAAATCCTTCCCCACTAAAGGGTAATGTATGAGAAGGTGTGAAAACAAATCTTCCCTTACATTTCTTGAAAATTTTCATGCATTCATATATGAAAAGAAAACTGAGTACCTTCTGAGTTAACATGGGTATTGGATTAGAGAGAAATGATTAATTACTCTTATGTTATTGATAATATCAATAAAAAACACGATAAATTGGATCTTAGTCATTTGTGTTTTTCTAATACAAAATTTAATATCCTTTTTCTTTGATTGACCTACTAATATACTCTTTCATGAGATTATATGACCCAAAAATAAATCCTCTTGGAGCCAAAATTAACAAAATTAAAACATTTCATATATTTTATCCTTCCTTATGGCCTTTTATACAATTATCAAGTAATCTACATGATTTTTGTTAATCATTGATTAGATAAGAATATTGTTTATAAAGACTACCCAAAACTGATCATAGTAATCTCTAAAGGGTATATTCATTAAATCCACAATGATAATGTGGGAATTAGTTAGGGATAACGGAATCACAATATATTCATTGTTTCATTACATTTTAAGGAATTATTTCATGGGGTTATCCTCTTTCATGAACAAAAATTGATGATATCCAAAATGAATTTCAATCATGGAAATGTATTGGGCTCTACATAGTTGATAAAATAGGTCATCAATGTAGGGTACATGAATTTAGTTCTCAATCATGATCTTTTTCAACTCATGATAATAAATGTATTGTACCATCAATCCATCTTTATTTTTAATAAAAAAGATTAGGTTCATCATAAAGTGAAGCACTTGTCTAAATGAATACCTTTTAAACGTTCTCCTATAGTTGCTTCTTTAATTCATAAAACTCAATTAGGGGAATTCTATATGCAGACTTTAGAATTGGTGTGGAACAAGGTATGTGTTTTACTAAAAAATGGACTTCAAAATTTTGTGGAAGAATTTGAATATTTTCTTGAAATATATCAAAAAAATGTCAAAGAATATGTATATTATCTATCTTGAGTTTCTCAACAACCATTTACATTAAATGAACCGTTTAAATAGAAATCAAAACACATAGAATATATTTGATTTCATTTGGAAGTTCATAAGTATCATTACACTGATATATGATTATATGTTAGTTTCCAAAATCGAATGTGAATTCCCTTCTGTGAAAATTGAATTGGTAATTATGTATATGAATCCAATACATGCCCAGAATAACCTCAAATTCAAAATGAGGATGTATAGCATGATTATTAGGAATCACATTCCTATTAAATTTAGCCTGAGATGAGTCATATATGTGACATCAGATCAACATACCATAAGGATTTTTGGATAATAATAATACATCTTTCCTTGTGGATTAAATCTTGATACACATAGAAATATTATATGGATATAAAATATTTGGTAGATGTGGTATCAAATAAGGAATTAGTAGTTCTATAGTGCATGGACGTGTACATTTCACCAGGACATTATTATACCCCTCATTAGAAATAAGGATCACATGATATTTCCTTTTATCCATCGACTTAATAGGTTTATAATGTCCATAATTACCATTAAACATCAAATTTGAGAACTAGTTGACATAATTATCATAATATTTACACATGAAACAATGGAGAGTTGGTGATGCATTCTAGGGAGATTTCATTCAATTTTCATCACTAGCACACTTCATTTCATCACTTTGGAAATAAATTTCTAATGTCTTTCCTTACCACACATAAAGCATTTACTAGTACCATTCATAAAATTTCATCTATGTTTCCATCCACATTTTGAGCATGAAGTAAAGATCATATTTTTTATATATGGGTTTTATAGTTTTATTTGTGTTCAATCATTTTCTTCCTATCAAAACCATGTTATTGATGGGTAACCAAAATCACTATTTTTAGCTTCATTGTAAAAAAATAGATTGCATCTTAGCTACTAAATTTTCATATGGACAATTCCCATCAAACACTTGATTTTTAACCATTTATGAAACAATAATCTATATATTCATGTTGGATTATAATAGAAGAAGCATACATCAATAGTATTGTAAAATTATACTCCGAGGTACCAATAGAAACATCATCCTTCTTGTTCAGCCCATGTAATTATTTCTCTATATTCATTAAAATAATATGAGGAATGTACTTATTGATGAATACATTCTTATACCCGTAATATTTCATTGAATATTGTAAATATTATTGACTCATATTCGTGATACAATTCCATTATTTACTTGGATCTCCTTCCAAATGATAGACAACCAAAGTTATTTTTCCTTTCTCTAAATTTTAGGGAATTGAAAATATATTCTCAACTGTACTGATCCATTGTTCATCAACTACTGTAGAAAAAGAAGCACCAAATTATGGTACACATTTCCTCATAAAGTAAACAATATAATATTATTCCCTCATTTTCTCATTATGAAGTTCAGTATGGTTCATTTCTCGAGAAATGTTCAGGATCATAACACCATGATTTTTCATTAAATTTCTCATAACATTTGGATTCTCAGGAGTTAAATCCTTAAATTTTCCCTCAAACTCAACATTAATATTGTACTTTTTGGTTATACCAGTAGAAAAAAAGAAAAAAAGCATAGTTTATGTTAAAATAATAAAATTGAAGAACGACATATCCTTGATAATCCACTTTTAGAATATCTAAATCAAGGATCCTTTGTTTTTATCTATGAAACATTGGGCTTAACCAAGTTCATTCTTTTTCATCATTGAGATCCTTCATAATGGCTCACAAATATTTTGGGAATTAGCAAAGCGTATCCATAGGATGTGTCAAACAAGGTGTGCATTAAAACCCATTGTCATGCACCCTTTGAAGATCAAGTCAATCTTAATGAAACATTTTTAGAGTTATTACCAATAGGTACCTGTTTTCTAGAGAAAATATAGCTTTATATCTATAAAAGTATATAATTTATAAGAAATAACTCTCTCTATCCTTCACCAAATTTCTAGGTTATTTTCATTTTCATAGATTTAACCTTTACGTTCTAACTAATGATATCTCAACATAGTTTCATAATGTTAGATAAAACCACCCTATGATACAAAAAAATTAATATTGACTTTTAATTCAATGATAATATATCTTTTTGATGAATATTAATGAAATTACACAAATATATACTTGAGTTTAATAAAGGAATTACACCTTTGGAAATTATGAAATATCAAAAACTAGTACATAAGTGAGTTCCATCATCTCCCAAAATTTTCTATATATCTATAATCATTCTTAGATATATCATAAGTAATACCTTTCAACATATGTTTTGTAAATAAAACATAAGAAATTTTGATATTATATTCTTACTAAGGTTTAAAATGATTATATTTGTGATTACATAAGAATAACATGATAATAAGGGTATGAGAAAAAGTTATTAACATTTAAAAGACCAAAAAAATATACTAGATCAAAAACATGAGTAGTGGCATAAAACATAGTATTTTATATGACATAAATCATAATGAAATATAATACCATGATCTAGGAGATTATAACATTGGCATAAGATGTACATTTTTTGCAAACACAAAATCATAAAAAATGATCTCCTCCAAAATTCAAGGATCAATTACAATACTATCATTGTTTAATGGTTTCACTCCCCAAACAATCATAGTAGTATAGAATCACTCCAAAAAATCAGAGTAGAAATAGTCCCTTACTGAATAGAGTTCACTCCCCTTTCCAATCGGGTTTTTCTCTTGAGACATAATTCTCTAACCAATTAATTGGGGAGTGATATATGTCCCATAAGTTATATAATAAAAATCATTCATATGCGACCATAAAATCATGAAACATTAATCATATTATAGCTGATGAAAATAAATGTCATTTACAAAAATTTCCTCATCGAATAACCTATTAAAATGATACATGTTTCCTAATTATTTCATCATTTCATTGTAGAATAACCCATGGAAAAATATTAAGATCTCATAAGCATTTTCACGTGGTATAAATTTTGAAGAAAGAAGTGTTTTCTATACACATATTTCATTAATAAACCTAAACCATCTACAAAGAGAATATGAATGTTATCCTTGGATAATATCCCTACTAAATTATAATTATCATCAAATTATATCATCTTATCTAGAAAATGATTTTTAATGATTACATGGATCATTTGTTAAGAAAAATAACCATTCATTGAAATTAATATTTTTAATATAAAAATTAAAAAAAAATGGAAATCATTTTCTATTAAAATATTCATTAAATAATATAATGAAATCATCAAAACACTATGTGGTCATGATATCTTGAAATTCAAAATATGTCAGACATGTTAAAATAAATATTCATTTTATATTATTAGTAAAATCAAAATGAAACTTCTTGGAAAATGACAAGAACATTCTTTCAAAAAAAATGTAAAAATTCAAGAATGTTTAAATTTTCATTCATAAATAATTTGTATAATGCTAAAAAATGATGAAAAAAATTTATAAAACCTTCAGTTAGAATAAAAAATCATTTTTGACAGGTGAGAGAAATAATGTCTATTTTTATTAAAAATGTTCCTTTCAAATATTGAGTACATAATGGATAAAAATGAAGATAAAACATGTATTCTAATAAAATAACAACATTATAATAAAATTAATGATTTTATTGAGATATGGATTATAATAAGTCATTATCTAAAGCATAAACATAAACATATAATCTTGTAATAAATGATTAGATTTTATAGTAAAACCATTACATCTTTAGTAACATTAAATCATATAACCAATTAAATAAAAACATTAAATGAAACAAAAAATATTATGAGAATAAACAAATTCATGATATTACATGACAATGGGGTTTTATTTAAACCTCATAAAGTAAGATAGACGCATAACATAGCATATGTCTCGATGAAGGAAAATTGAGACAAAAATATCACACCTTAAGTCATGAAATCCTTCTTACACATTTGAAAATAATTTATACTAGATATGAGTTTATTATAAATCCATTACAGTATTGTACTCATAACTATCATTTTATATATGATTTACTTAAGACATTTATTACATATTTATCAATACTTTTTTCTAAAATTTATTTTTGCTGTAATAACTTCTTTATTTTCTTGTATGTCTTGATTTTTTATTATTGATACTATTAAATTGATCATGGATCCGTATACATAATGTTAATGATGATATATTATATATATTATGTATTTATATATTTAAATTAATCCACAAAATTTATAGATAGAAAATTAAAAACACCATTCATGGAAACGGTTGAATGTATATACACATTAAAGTTATTTCCATTACAATGATAGATGAAGATAAATAAATGTAAATAATATATTAAATTTAAATAATAATTTTTATTTAATATATATTACTTTATTAATTAATTTATCCCTTATTACATTTTATGTAGATTGTTAGTGAAAAATAAATCAAGTCACTTCGTGAGGCGATAGTCCACCGTACACAAGAATGACACTATCATATCTTCCAAGGAATGAATGTAAGAAAGTATATGTGATATAATTACGCAAAAATAATAATAATATTATAAATATGATATATAAATAATAAATTCATCATTTTATCCATCCGTTAGATTTAGTGATGGAAAAATAATAACATCTGTTCATGAGGTGGTAGTCTACCGTACACATGATCGACTATTTCATTTACTATTTGATAGAATATGATAAACACGTAGGAAATGAAATTAAATGAATAATATATAAGAATATATAATATACTAATGAAATTATATTACCATGTTTTAATAATATTTTAAATAGGTGGAGGTTGAAATAAAACAAAAACCCATCTTTATGAATTTTATTTGTTTTTTAGAGGGCCTCTTTTTGTTTAAATAAAAGATTTATTTGGAGGTTTCACAGATAAAAATAAATCATATAGTACTAGAGGTTGTAATTAAGTACATTAATTTTTATGATTTTGGAAAACCAAATAGTTTGGGAAGTATTAATAGGAGAGGAGATGGTGTGTCCTTTTATAAGTGTGGTGACAATCACACTTGTATTTTTGAAAATAAGTAGGTGTACCCATGTTTTCTAGATATGAAAATGATCAATATTGACCATTAATGAACCTTAGAGGTGATATAGTGTAATTATGTTAATAAAATGATTTTTTAGAAGTTGTTATGTCATTTTACCCCTTATTATTTAAGACTAACCCCCCCCCCCCCCCCCCCCCCGACAAAAACATTTTAACCGTAACTCTGGTGGATAATTTTTTTTTAATATTAATTATCGTATAAAATTAAGTATACCTTATTAGATAAAAAAATTATTTTTATTCCAATTATTGAATAATTTTTTCCCAATTCAACAAATTTGAGTGAAAAATATAATTTAAAAATCAACCCACAGATGCGATCAGAAAATTCCTTTACAAAGATAAACATTCCAAATTTTTAATTAGTATCTATATTAAAATTAAACATGAAATTGAATCAAATTAACTAAATTGTATTAATATATATATTTTTTATGTAATTATAATTTTAAATAAATTTTTAAAAAATATCCACATAAATACTTTAAACGGGAAATAAGTTTCCAATGAAAATCAGCCTTTCTCGATATTTATAAACAAATTGTTTTTTCTATAAAACCCAAAAAATTCACCCTAAGATAACTTTTGAATGTAAATTTAGTAAATTAAGTCTTTTTTTTAAATAATATTTAATTTCAATAATTAGTTAGCTTATTTTTTTCACAAAAATAAATTTTTTTTAGCAAAATAATATATTTAAGAACATATAATGACTATATAAAAATTTTGGACATTTTTATCAATATTAATTTCATTATATAAAACTAATATAAATACTATTTAAAATATTACTATTCCAATAAATGATGAAAATATTAAAGACTTGATGATTATAGTCATTTTTAAATAATAATATTAATTTTTTGGTGTTGTTTATTAGAACATGGAGTTTCATATAATGCAAGTTATTGGTGAATTTAAATTTATTAGAAAAATTATATTTCATCAAATATAAAGTTGATATAGTGGAAATTATTGGAAAATTTTATGAGTTATTATGTATGAATTATATATATGTCTCATGACCATATTATGGTATGATTTTCAAAAGAAAAAAGTATTTGATGAGGGGTATTTGTGGAATAACCACTCAGAAGAACATTTTGTGAACATTAACACATTGAAACATTAATGGGATATAGTGTTATAGTGATTTGGATTGGTGGAAACCTTTTTTAATTAGTTTTCTATTTATGAAATATTTAATATTAAAGGATCAATAAATATATCCACCTATACATGTGAATTGATGAACGTATCATAGAGAGTAAAGAAGAAAAATAAAATTTATATTGGGAATCATGTGGAGTGAGAAAACTGAGTAAATGAGATAACTAAAGCTCTCATAGAATAATAATAATCCCCTAAAATAATTTGGGAAGAAAAATTATAATTTGGTCATTATTATGAGATATTTTTTCCAATGTTAATGTTTTGAGAAGAAGAATACCATGTGACATTATTTATTCTGGATGTTTGTAAAGAGCTTCTAGATATATAACTTCATAGGAAATTATTGAGGGTTATGGACATTATAATATATTAAGAATTTATTTTATAGAGAGATATGAGTAGTGACCAATTTTTAGAGAATTCTTGAAGACCTAAAAGAATTTTAAGAAGATGATTTTGAGTTTACGGATATTAGTTTTTTATACATTGATATCTTGTATAATGCTTCTAGTACTCTTCTATATTGTAATATAAAAGGATGACCTTTATATTATTAGTGAAATATAGTATCTATATTTGTCAGGTTAATTATAGATACCACGGTTATTTGATATGAATACAGAGTCAAGCTGTTGAAGGAGACAATTGGGATGCTAGAAAGAATTTCCAACAAGATGTGGGCAAGTGCTTTGTGAGATTATTGGATCTCTGATTTCATGAAAATGATTAATATAATGATGAAATAGAACATCAATTACATGATGTAAATGGATATTTAAAGGATATATGGTATTTTTTAATACCCTTTAGGATATTCCATGATCACCCAACACATGACACATTTGTGACCAATCTTCTCATACTAGTTTTACATACATGAATCACTAGCGTGAGATTAGACCTTTGCCTTCATTTTAGATTTTTTTTATAAATAGGACCCTTGGACTCTCATTTGTACCTTTTGGAAGTTGAATATACTGCTCGAATATCTGAATGTCCAGGTCATCAAATCCCCCTGGTAGCTTATATAAACCCTAAATCATAGGTAATTGACCAAAATGGAGGGTATTTTAAATTCTCAAAGGATTAAAATGACAAAAACATTGTGACAAACCACTTCCTCACTAGTAATATAATATTAGGGTAAAAGAATCCATATATACACTTATGTTTCTTCTCTTGAAAGAATACATAGAGAAACCCTAAATCTATGGGGAATATTTTCCTCTATCCTTGTCTATAAACTCTATATACATTTTCCTATAACAGTTTTATACTTTATTACATTGGAACTAGATACTAGTGATTTCCACCCAAAGGACTGAATATTTTACTAGTCTTGGAAAACCATATACATAAACCAATATAATATAACGTTTGAAAACATAAAGTATATTATAGTATTCTATTTGAGAAAATGATTATTCCCTCATTAATATCATTTCATATTAATTATTACACAATTCATGGAATCTTGGGGAAAATAAATAGAAGAAAGGGGTCAGCATGGACGATAAGTAAGGGTTTGTGTACATTAGAAGAAAATAAGGATATAAGAATATGTTAGGGAAAAATGATGATCAAATAATACCATATAAATAATCTCATTAGACTGAAATATATACATTAATATCATAAAAATTAAAATTATCACATGGATATAAATTACTAATTTCCAAATATTGTAATGAATAATTTAGGATATCTTAAACTTATTGTCGATGCCTTATGCGATGATATAAACAAAAATGGGTAAGGTATTATCCAAATAAAAAAACTATTTTGTATTATGATACCTATTTAAGGAAAATGATAAATATAATTTTGGGCCTCATCCATAACTTAATAAGTCTAATTCATTCTTCATATGAATAAATAATATAACATAATCAACAGAGCATAAAAGTGAATAATTTTATGCATTAGATGAACTACCATGTGGATTATCAACACAATATATAGTCAAAATGACTATAAAAAATAGATAAATATAGTGTATTTTATCATTATCATATATAATCATCTTAAGATTCAATAAATGATACTGAAATACATGAAGTTACATTGATAACATCCTGGTAATCGTTTTGCTGGAAAATTCCCATTTCACTTTGAAACCATTTATTAAAAATATGAAAAGAAATCAAAATTATTAAGGAAAATATTTTCATTGAAAGGAATATTAGAAACATTTAAATAAATATTTAATATATTGGTTTTTCATGACAATATATTTTTTTTTAATTTATGAACTTTAAAATAAATATTCATTTCATATTTTCATTAAGAAGAAAAATATTCCATATTCAAAAAATTAATATAATATTCCATTTAATGTGTTTTAGAAAAAATGAAACATGGGTATAAATTCCATTAATAAATAATTATATAACAATAAAATAATTCTATAAAACTTTTGAAGGGAAATATGGACATGGAAAAAAAGATTATCGATCGTGTAAAAAAACCAAGTCGGTCTTCCTTGAAAAATCATTTTCGAATCTTCAATACAAAAAAGAAAGAAATATTAAATGAAAACTTTTAAATTACATAAATAAACATTCAGGAATAAAATATTTTTTTTAACAATGAAATATCAAATAATTAACCCAGTGAATACATATAAAAAAATAATCCCGAATAACTATGAGGTTGTGAAAGAAACTGTTATCTCAGGTCTAAATTCGTTCATTTGTGTTCGAACATTATATATAATAAATATTTAATTATTATTCATATATTAAATAACCATACTCTTATATACATTATAAAATATAATTTATTTATATCCCTTTATATCCCTACTATTGATAGTTATTTATTAAATTCTATGATTTATTTAATAACTGTTTAGTTTCTCATTTATATATTGGTTTGTTAGTTTTAGTCCTTACACAAGGATCATGGTTCCATAATCTAAATAATATTAATAATGAATTTAAAATCATGTATATTAAATATATATATATATATATAATCTTCCATAAAATAGATATAAAACATTAATTACAAGTTTCATTGAGGTGGTACGTTGTATGTATGCATAAACACAATTTTCACTTTTCCAAGAATGAAATGAATGAAAGGTAAATAATAATTCCCCTTTATAGAATCAATATTATATCACATATTAAATATATACATACTAAATATTCCAATATTGAGAACTATGTAATTAAAATAACTGAAAAAAGAATCACATAGCTCCATGGATAAGAAAGTCCACACGTACGAATAACTTACACTATCATTTTACAATTGATTGCAATGTAGGTGCATAACAGTGATTTCATAATCATAATAATTTTTTATATTTAATATACTAAATTAATTATTTTATGATAAATAACCCAAATTTATAATATATGATATAATAATTAAAAACATAAAATGATTGGTTCATGTAATTACCACTACTTTGAAAGAGGTCCTTTATATATATACTTAAGAACCCTAGGGATGGTATTTTTGGAATAAAATAACACCATGAACATATATAAGGATGTTAGAAAATGAGTTTTCTAGGGTTTTCCATGATTTAAAGATCAATATTATTCGATGAAAATAGAGAAGGGGTACCCTTTTATAAGGAAGGGAAAGGGAACACTTGGAATTACAAAGATTTTTAAAATATAACTAAGTCATTCAAAATAAAAATAATTCCAAATAGATATATATTTAAAGATAATGAGTATAAAGTTGAAATATAATCAATTAAATAAATATATACAAGTTTTTTTTGTGCCATTTTGAACCATAAATTTTGGTTTAACACCTTGGTAAACAAATTTTAATCATAATCATGGTAATGAATTTTAAATATTAATGGGTTACAATTTTAATTATAAAGAAAATATTGGCTCATATGTGACCAATTGATGACCTTTTAAACCATTTTCATCATAATTTTCCTATTTCTATTTTATATGATTTTTTAATATATAAATTAGTTATATATATCATAAAATACAATTAATATAATTTTCTGAACTATTCAAATAATTTTACTTCAAAGAAATGATATAAACTTAATTAAAATAAAAACATTAAAAAATCTCTAATATATTTTTATATCTAAATTTTTTATCAAAATATTTCCCCAAACATTTATTTTTTTATTGTTTTTTAGAAAAATTATTTTATTTTTCTATTAAAGAAATAAATAATATAGTAGTGTTGTGTATGAATTTAGTGTAATTATTTAATCACTAAAAATTAAAAATAAATTACAATGAAAAAAAATAATTTTTATTTCAAATAAGCATTTATTACCAAACTTATCCCATTTTTATCCTTATTTAAAAATTTAGAGTTATTAAATTAATGAAAGTGTCACTTTTTACTTATTAATTAATTAAATTAATATAAAGGCCATAATAAATGAAATATGGCACCAAGTTGACCTATATTCTATAATTTCATGTTAATATCCATAAATTACCCATAAAATTGGATTGGGGAATGTTTTTTGTTGATTTTGAGACTTTTCACATGTTTCAACCCAATTTTACCGATTTTACCCTTGTTGAGAGAAAAATGTTTACTATGGATACTATTCATAATAAAAAAAAAGGAAACTCTTTACCAAGTTTTTTCATTATAATTCCAAATATGGTATCAATTTTTCAAGATTCAATCTCAATAAGTGTCAAAAATCAATTTTAATATAAATTCATAAAATGCAATTCAATTTTTTTTTAAAAACATATATTTTTAAGCATAAAAATGGATTTATTTATATCATATTCCTTGTAAAAAACAAAAATGAATGTTCAAAATTTTATTGAATATTAAAAATTTAAATATAGTTTAAACCATATTCCAATAGGGATTTGTAATATTTACTAAGAAGAAAATGCATTACATACATTAAAAATTGAAAAACATTATATAGAATACTTTAAAATGGTGTTCAATTTCATTTATCATAAATTAAAAAGAAATAAATAAATTTTATTTGTTTGTAAGATAAAAAATTTTATAATTTATTTAGCCTAATTCATACATAATAATACATACGTTATGTGATAAATATAATATTAAATTATAATATTTCAATAGTATATCTCGATTCATTTAAACAAGTTGTTATGTGAAAACCAACCTTTAGAAAAATAAAATTTATTTATAGAGAACAATATCATAAAATATTATAGTGTTACATTATACCCTCTAAAAATTAATTTCATCCATCAATATCACCCAGTATAAACTGTTTGTGATAATTCTTCCTCATTACATCATCTGGTTCCCATATACCATCCTCAAATTTATAGTTTCACCGTAAAACAATGACTAGATTAGTGAAATTTTTTCGTAGAACATTAACTATATAATAAATAATCTCCACTGTCTATTCCTCATTAAATATATCTTTCTCCAGTGTTACAACGGCTGAGTTCTCTATATATTACATAACATTTATGTACTTTTTTAGAATAGAAAAATGGAAAACATCGTGAACTCCAGAATGATTTATTTAATATGTCGAGAGATAATCTAACATACCGATATGGTCATGAATATCAAAGGGGACAATATACCAAGGTATTATATTTCTATTATTCCATTACCTCATTAACTTCTTCGATAGATAATTCAAATAAATACTTTCTCACTAACTTTAGACTCTAGATCAAATCAAAAATTGACATCATGACTTTTTTGTTGACTCTAAGATTCCTTTATTTTTTGTTGAATGGATCTAACATTATATACCATTTCAACATTATGATCATATACCAATTTTATTTCATTATCCAAATTCTTTCAAGCGTGTCGAAATTCAAAAATTCGTTCCACAGTGGGATTCAAAAAGTGACATCTGAATACTTGAGTGAAACACATTACTGTATGAAAATTACATAAAATGAGTCTTTTGACCCCACCCAAATTTCAAATCCATATATAAATCTCTCAAAGTGCATTCTATATATTTAATTTTCCTATCAAACCAACCATATTTTTGAGTATGATATATAAAGCTGAAACTCAACTTTGTATCTGGATCTTGATAAAGACTTTTCCAAAACAACATGGTAAACCTCTAATCCTGATTTTATATAATATAAAGTTATATATTGTGAAACATTAGTACATCATTAATGTATATTCTGGTAAGTATGAAAATAATGAAATATTCTCTAATAGGTTTGAAGTGAGTTAATTTCATATTGTGATCGACTATAACCAAAATAGCACTACAGGAATTTCATATTTTTGTAGATTCTGATTATAAAATCCATGGTGATGTTTTCCCATTTCCATTCTCTTATGTGTAAGGGTTGTTACATCTCCTTAATATTCATCCTATCTCCCTTAACATTAATACACCCCAGGAAATAAGGTACATACTCTATAATATCCCTTTCTTTATTATCCCACTAAAAAAACTCTTTCAGTTGTCTATATATATTCATACTTCTAGGATGATTACAGAATTATGACCTATGTGTTTAATCCAATAGCTAAATATTCTATTGTAACGCCCCGACCCCAGCTACCCAGAGTCGGTGCATTATTACATAACATTGGCATGATCACGAGAAAGATCAAGTCTCGAAAGACCGATTGGTTTAGTAGCCTTGGAATAACTAGATACATTCATAAGTTTTACATTACATCATAAATTGAAAAACTACTACAACAACATAATGTCTCCATAGACCACACTCATACATAAAATCCCTGCAGGTCATTCATAATTTACTTCTTCACTTCCTGGAAAAAATAAAACATAGAAAAGGGGTGAGCTCAAATGCCCAGTAAGGATAACAATATAGCGGAAACTTTCATAAATAAGAATAAACTTTTAAGGCAATGTATAACTAAAACAAAAGCCTTTCAAACATGAACTTTCAACATGGTATGTAATAAATAAAATGAAATAATGCCATTTACTTATTCACATGGATATTCTACTAATCCAATAATCACATGCAAAAATCAATAACCACTTTCATAATGTTGGAATGCATAATGCCAGACTATCATAACCACATAGCCAATGCCTCGTGCCAAGACTACAAATAAGATTTTGTCAAGGCCTTGTGCCAAGACACTATTTTGTCTCATGAGACCTACCGATGCATCGAGGAGCTATAGCGGGCTCCACCCGTCACATATTTAGTCCAATGCATTCCCATATGAAAAGGTTTAAACATAACATAAACATTCATATTAAAACTAGCATATGAAATGTCAATACTTTCACCAAAAACTATGAATGGTATAAAAATAGCACATCCACAGTCAAACATATCACAAAACCTTCAATACAATATAGAAGTTTTGTATCATAATAAATCAACTTCAAATAATCTTAAAATCCATCAAAGGATGTTGACATAGATGAAATCAAAATTATTTTTAAAGAAATATCTCCTTTTATTTTGAAATAATTTAAGATCCATATAAAATAAAACATTTTCTTTGAAAATATTCTTATAAGCTTGTAAGGGAAGCTTTGAAGATTTTATAACGGCGGAAAATAGCCGCACCCGCCGTATAAGTTAAAAAAAACATTCTTACCTTAATTCTGTCAAAAAGGTTAAAAAGGACCTTGTTTTGAAAACGACCGAACGATTCCTTTATAAACCACTTATAAAAGTCAAAAAGGGTATAAATGACTTTAACTCATATTCTAGTAAATAGTAAAAATGTTTTGAAATGCATTTTTAAGAAACATGGATGTGGATGATAAAGAGATCCCAGTAGATTATTACGTATAAACAACCTTGGATAATGAAGAGGTTGTAAAGTAAACCCTTACCTTGTACTTTTCCTTGGTTGGGGTAGGTTAACCTCCTGTATAATGGTGAAATAGTTGTTATTAAATTATAAAAGAATCATATATAATAATATGATATCATATATGATCTTTTAACATTGATTTGTTAATAATATCTTAGAATTATCGTCGTTTCGGGAGTTAACTTACTCATTTTCATTTATATGTTTTGTTACATAAGCCATGGTTGTTGTATCTTATTCATATCCAGAACGATATCTAGTCCTTAAACATCATTTTTAAATCATCAAATGACAATTATACTTGAATGGATACGATGGAGAATGAATCTCATCGCGTTCGTGGAGACGGTAGTCCGTACGTACGCACGAGCGACAATATCATTCTTTTGATATTAAAATAATATATAAATGGATGGTATATCATATATAAAGAATAATTAACATGTTATATTTATTATTTACATGAGTTACACATAATTATTATACCCATCCAAATAATATTATATTGAATAACAATTACACCACGACGTGGAGACGGTAGTCCGTACGTACGCACGTATGGTGACATGTTATTCAAAGGGTGGATAGAATACTGAATATGGTTGTACCATATTTATAATAATATCACAGTATATGTGAGATACTGGAGTTATTATTTTAGAATGGTAAGAACAAAGGAAGAAGAAGTGGAAGAAGAAATGAACTTGGAGAAGGGTGGTGAAATCATTACCACTTCTTCGGGTTCTTCCTTTTCATTTGATCAAAAGGGCTCCATAGGTTGGATTTCTGATCAAACTAAGGCCTCTAGGTTGTAGTGAAAGATGTTGGGAGAGTATTTGGGCAGAGTTTGGCCGATCCAAAAGGCTTTGAAGGTGTGAAGAAATGAGAAGGAGGAGTGCCCTTTTATAAGAGGGGTGAGGGGCACCTTTGGAAAAGCTAGAAATATTAATTTATAATAAATTCATATTCGGTTTCTAATGGCTCCAAAGCTTATTATTCAAAGGTTAAGGTGGGGATAGGTCGAAAACCACTCAAACAATAGAATTTAGACAGGTTTGGGTACTTATATTAACCTTATCTTTAAGTATTAACTCTAAGTTAATTAGTTTCACTTTTACAATGTCTCTTTGTATTTTTATATAATATGGTTAATAAACTTACTACATACATCCAAGAGACTCTCAAGTGGTCCATTAATGATGAAACTATCATGATATAAGTTTCTTGGCCGAACCTTAGATTTTTAGGAATTTAATATCAATTAATAATATAATATTTGTTTTAAAAACTCTTTTATGTCAATTTTGACACTATTCAATAGTTGATTTTTGTGAAACTCATAACAGATTGATTACTTCAAAAAAAGTCAATTACATCAATCCTAATATATCATATTATCCTAGAAAATTAGTCTAATTCATTAAAAGTTTCATATTATATTTATTCGGGTATTTATAATATCAATTATTTTAATTTTTCACTAATATAGTAATTACTGCATCATCATTGTGTCATAAATAAAATAAATTATTTAATGTCTAAAAATTATAAATAAAATATAATTATGTAGGAAATCGTTTTATCTTTCTAATAAATATTTATAATCTAAAATATAACATATATAACCCTATGTAACAATTGTTTTGATAAAAGATATATGCTTCTGTCATTTTTGTATTCATTTTAACTTAATTAAAATAAAGTGTCATTATCACTTAAAAGTGGATCCATGGGGTCCCAAAATTGACACAAAGAAGCCCATGGTCGACCATGTATCAACCAATAGGGTTAAGACACGTTTTAGTGTAATTTAGTATTATTATAATATTATTTTTTAACCCTTATTTACCGGATTTACCCTGAACCGTGGTAAATAAAATATTTACCGCAGTAATTATTCAAAATGTCTAAAAATAAAAGTTACCTATTTACACAATTTGAACATCCTGATTCCAAATATGGAATCCATTTTCCTAAATTCAAAACACAGAAGTGGCAGAAATTAATTAAAAATTAATTCCCGCTGTCAAAACAAAAAGCGTGTTTTTAAGAGATAATAACTATCAAAAGATTGACACTCGTTTATGTTCGGTTTAATTGTAAAATTATGTCCAATGACCAACATTATATTAAATGGTAAAAATATATTCTAAATATACTTTAAAACCACTCAAATTCATAATTTATCACTATTAATTATTTTGATTAAAAAAGTTGTTTTTAATTAAAACTTAGTAATTTTCACTATTCATCAAAATATAAAAGTTATCCGAAAAGTACCAAAATTTCACCCTAGGCTAATTTTGATATTCTGAATCCAAAAATGAAGCCCATTTTGAAATATAAAATATATATAATTTCAAAAAGTAGTTATTACTATTCATAACGACTAGTTTAATTGGTTGTTAGAACTCGGTGTTGCGTACAACACACGCTATCACATTATTCAAAGAGAAGCGTACCGTAGAAGCTTGAGATGTTTCATTTTAAATTTTTGATGTCCCCATTTAGTCAAAAAGTTTAAAATATAGAATTTAAAAAGGGTTCACTATTAAAGTTGATAAAAGTGCAATACCGAAAATGAATTTGTTCTTGCATTATATCTAAGAAACTCATAATATGGATTCTAAAATTATAAGGATTATATAAACATTAAAATTTATCTAATACTATTCATAACCTCTTTTGAACGGCTTGTTTGGTAAGTCATGGTGTGCTTGAACTTGGTGTTTCATGTAGTGAAAGTTATTGAATTATTTTGAAGAACTAACACACTATGAAATCTTGGGGTGTTACATTCTACCCTCCTTCAATAAATTGCGTCCTCGCAATTTGAAATTGTTCTTCGAAAATAAAAGGTTGAAAATAGATTATATATTTGTGGGAAACCCCACATCGGAAATTGGGTTACTAAAATTTAGTCTTAATATGAGGAAAAGAGAAATTAAAGGGTCACCACCAAATTATGATCTCGATTAGGAGAACATTGGTGGCAATTTGAGACATATAATTGGAGGAAAAACGTAAATATTTATAGGTAGTGATTGAGGTCATCAATCAAAAACAAGTATAAAATTGAGGTCCTTAAATTCATCAATCTATGATGATTTGAAATACCATCAGTTCAACAAAACATAGGGTATTAGGATAACACATTTTTGACGTTTCAAAATATCTTAGTTGAAATCCCACATCGAAAAATGAATTAATGAGGCCTCTATTTAAAATAAAGAGTCGAAAGTATGAAGATTACCGAAAATAAAACATACTAGGGTTCCATGTAGTAAAATATGGATATGGAAGAAAAATCTAACCATCAATTACCTGATGGAGAGTAGTAGAGAACATGGCTATGAAAAGGCCAACAATCCCAAAGCCATAAATTAGTGATGATTTAAGGTACCATCTAGGAAAACATTTTTGTTCTAATTTGCTTTTCTTAATATTGAGGAATTTTTTATGAGATTGGCTAAGATCATATAGAGATATACTTACTTTATAATTAGAGTTTTATCCATTAATAAATTTCTACCACATACTCATGTTTCACTCTAAAAGATAATAGAATGTAAAAAAAATTCTATTTACACTATTCGTACAGGGTTCCAAAATAAACGAATTTATAATTCATCTAAAAGATCTTTTAATAAAAACTACATTATTTAATCCAGGACATCTCGTGGGCCAGTGGTAGGTGATACACCCTTGTCGCCCTTCGGTTGCGGGTTCAAGTCTTGCAGCCTTGCCGGACGCGACGGGTTGTCGCCCGACCTCCGGGTTGTCCTTTTATGGAAATCCAAAATAATCCAAACTAGAACTATCCAAAATACTTCTATCCAAACTCACAGTCCAACATTTATAAGGAAGGTAAACATAATATAGATCCTTTTTACCCCATAATAGCATATGAATACCTTCATCATGTATTACCATATTCCTTATTGATTACATTCATGTTCCCTTATTCCATATAGAATGCTGGATATACTTCATTAATCCAAAAATGTTTTAACCCCCAACAATGATGGAATATACAAATCATTAATCAGCTTCAAGGTAGTCAATAATATCCAATATAATGTATCCAAATAAATCATGTATTATTCTAAAATCACCACCTCGGTATCTGAACCATATTATGGTTTATCTTTCTCTCAACCATATATTTTCCAAACATTTAACCTGCTACTGAGTCACTTTTCTTTGTTCCACACCATCTCAAGTCCTTAATGAAATAGTACTCCAGTATAATCCTTATATACTCCATAATTATTATAACAAGTACATTGTTGATACAACACTCAATTGATATAATCAACATAATAACTCTAATCATTCCTCTTAATCTGTGGTAGTATCATAACTTGATTATTATCCAATAGGATTATTTGCGGCATAGTCCGATGACTGGGACATAGGTTCGCGTAGTGTCCAAACTCCTTGCAAATGAAGCATTGTACATTTGAAACCATTTTCTTACCCTTGCAGTCATGTACTTTGTGCCCTTTTCCTCCACACTTATAAAAAACTCCCATTCCTTTCAGGCAAGTTCCAGGGTGTTTCTTTCCACAGTTACCACATATGGGAAAATTCTTCTTTTCCCTCTTCCCTTTATCCATCTTTCTCTCTTCTACCCTTTTCTTCTCTTGCTTCTCTTCAAAGCCATAGGACTCAGTAAACTCTTTACTTATCTTATCAACACATGATATTATTTCTTCATATGATGATAATACATGGGAGACTATTTCTCTTATAAATTCTAGCTTAAGACCATGAAAGATATGATCCTTCCTTCTCTTTGGATCATGTGCATTTCTGGAGTTCTCATTCCTTCTACTGGGCGCCATTTCTAAACAATGGAATACACTAGATCAGTTTATGAATCAAAATACATAATCCCATTCTTATAAAATAGTTAACATAAATTGAACTATTTATGGATATAATCCATAATCATAAAAATGTCTCATTTGAGGATGTATATACTCATAAACCCTTCATAATGGTTTGTAAAGAAAATGAGAGTTATCCTAAGCATATCCCCCAGGAGTGTCGTAACCAAGAGTGCAGCAAGGCCCGTTGTCGTGCACCAGTTCCCGTTCGAGTCTAGCTCAAAGTGGTGTTTTCGGGTTTTACCCCTAGGTACATCTGTGCCAGAGGCGCCTCTACCTGCTCGTATCCAGACAAGGATGTATTGCTTGGAAAACTCAAAAAATCTCTACAATACCAAAATTCTAGGAAGTTCTTCTATACTAATCCTCAAAGTTCATCTTAGGTCTACGTGCTCTAATCAGAGTTTATCTAAATCTAGCTTCCAAGGTTTGTACTAAACTTCCTTTGATACCAAATGTAACGCCCCGACCCCAGCTACCCAGAGTCGGTGCATTATTACATAACATTGGCATGATCACGAGAAAGATCAAGTCTCGAAAGACCGATTTGTTTAGTAGCCTTGGAATAACTAGATACATTCATAAGTTTTACATTACATCATAAATTGAAAAACTACTACAACAACATAATGTCTCCATAAACCACACTCATACATAAAATCCCTGCAGGTCATTCATAATTTACTTCTTCACTTCCTGGGAAAAATAAAACATAGAAAAGGGGTGAGCTCAAATGCCCAGTAAGGATAACAATATAGCGGAAACTTTCATAAATAAGAATAAACTTTTAAGGCAATGTATAACTAAAACAAAAGCCTTTCAAACATGAACTTTTAACATGGTATGGCATAAATAAAATGAAATAATGCCATTTACTTATTCACATGGATATTATACTAATCGAATAATCACATGAAAAAATCAATAACCACTTTCATAATGTTGGAATGCATAATGCCAGACTATCATAACCACATAGCCAAGGCCTCGTGCCAAGACTACAAATAAGATTTTGTCAAGGCCTTGTGCCAAGACACTAGTTTGTCTCATGAGACCTACCGATGCATCGAGGAGCTATAGCGGGCTCCACCCGTCACATATTAAGTCCAATGCATTCCCATATGAAAAGGTTTAAACATAACATAAACATTCATATTAAAACTAGAATATGAAATTTCAATACTTTCACCATAAACTATGAATGGTATAAAAATAGAACATCCACATTCAAACATATCACAAAACCTTAAATACAATATAGAAGTTTTGTATCATAATAAATCAACTTCAAATAATCTTAAAATCCATCAAAGGATGTTGACATAGATGAAATCAAAATTCTTTTTAAAGAAATATCTCCTTTTATTTTGAAATAATTTAAGATCCATATAAAATAAAACATTTTCTTTGAAAATATTCTTATAATCTTGTAAAGGAAGCTTTGAAGATTTTATAACGGCGGAAAATAGCCGCACCCGCCGTATAAGTTAAAAAAACATTCTTACCTTAATTCTGTTGAAAAGGTTAAAAAGGACCTTGTTTTGAAAACGACTGAAATATTCCTTTATAAACCACTTATAAAAGTCAAAAAGGGTATAAATGACTTTAACTCATATTCTAGTAAATAGTAAAAATGTTTTGAAATTCCTTTTTTAGAAACATGGATGTGGATGATAAAGAGATCCCAGTAGATTATTACGTATAAACAACCTTGGATAATGAAGAGGTTGTAAAGTAAACCCTTACTTTGTACTTTTCCTTGGTTGGGGTAGGTTAACCTCCTGTATAATGGTGAAATAGTTGTTATTAAATTATACAAGAATCATATATAATAATATGATATCATATATGATCTTTTAACATTGATTTGTTAATAATATCTTAGAATTATCGTCGTTTCAGGAGTTAACTTACTCATTTTATTTTATATGTTTTGTTACATAAGCCATGGTTGTTGTATCTTATTCATATCCAGAATGATATCTAGTCCTTAAACATCATTTTTAAATCATCATATGATAATTATACTTGAATGGATACGATGGAGAATGAATCTCATCGCGTTCGTGGAGACGGTAGTCCGTACGTACGAACGAGCGACAATATCATTCTTTTGATATTAAAATAATATATAAATGGATGGTATATCATATATACAGAATCATTAACATGTTATATTTATTATTTACATGAGTTACACATCATTATTATACCCATCCAAATAATATTATATTGAATAACAATTACACCACGACGTGGAGACGGTAGTCCGTACGTACGCACGTATAGTGACATGTTAGTCAAAGGGTGGATAGAATACTGAATATGGTTGTACCATATTTATAATAATATCACAGTATATGTGAGATACTGGAGTTATTATTTTAGAATGGTAAGAACAAAGGAAGAAGAAGTGGAAGAAGAAATGAACTTGGAGAAGGGTGGTGAAATCATTACCTCTTCTTCGGGTTCTTCCTTTTGATTTGATCAAAAGGGCTCCTTAGGTTGGCTTTCTGATCAAACTAAGGCCTCTAGGTAGTAGTGAGGGATGTTGGGAGAGTATTTGGGCAGAGTTTGGCCGAACCAAAAGGCTTTGAAGGTGTGAAGAAATGAGAAGGAGGAGTGCCCTTTTATAAGAGGGGTGAGGGGCACCTTTGGAAAAGCTAGAAATATTAATTAATAATAAATTCATATTCCGTTTCTAATGGCTCCAAAGCATATTATTCAAAGGTTACGGTGGGGATAGGTCGAAAACCACTCAACCAATAGAATTTAGACAGGTTTGGGTACTTATATTAACCTTATCTTTAAGTATTAACTCTAAGTTAATTAGTTTCACTTTTACAATGTCTCTTTGTATTTTTATATAATATGGTTAATAAACTTACTACATACATCCAAGCGACTCTCAAGTGGTCCATTAATGATGAAACTATCATGATATAAGTCTCTTGGCCGAACCTTATATTTTTAGGAATTTAATATCAATTAATAATATAATATTTGTTTTAAAAACTCTTTTATGTCAATTTTGACACTATTCAATAGTTGATTTTTGTGAAACTCATAACAGATTGATTACTTCAAAAAAAGTCAATTACATCAATCCTAATATATCATATTATCCTAGAAAATTAGTCTAATTCATTAAAAGTTTCATATTATATTTATTTGGGTATTTATAATATCAATTATTTTAATTTTTCACTAATATAGTAATTACTGAATCATCATTGTGTCATAAATAAAATAAATTATTTAATGTCTAAAAATTATAAATAAAATATCATTATGTAGGAAATCGTTTTATCTTTCTAATAAATATTTATAATCTAAAATCCAACATATATAACCCTATGTAACAATTGTTTTGATAAAAGATATATGCTTGTGTCATTTTTGTATTCATTTTAACATAATTAAAATAAAGTGTCATTATCACTTAAAAGTGGATCCATGGGGTCCCAAAATTGACACAAAGAAGCCCATGGTCGACCATGTATCAACCAATAGGGTTAAGACACGTTTTAGGGTAATTTAGTATTATTATAATATTATTTTTTAACCCTTATTTACCGGATTTACCCTTAACCGTGGTAAATAAAATATTTACCGCAGTAATTATTCAAAATGTCTAAAAATAAAAGTTACCTATTTACACAATTTGAACATCCTGATTCCAAATATGGAATCCATTTTCCTAAATTCAAAACACATAAGTGGCAGAAATTAATTAAAAATTAATTCCCGCTGTCAAAACAAAAAGCGTGTTTTTAAGAGATAATAACTATCAAAAGATTGACACTCGTTTATGTTCGGTTTAATTGTAAAATTATGTCCAATGACCAACATTATATTAAATGGTAAAAATATATTCTAAATATACTTTAAAACCACTCAAATTCATAATTTATCACTATTAATTATTTTGATTAAAAAAGTTGTTTTTAATTAAAACTTAGTAATTTTCACTATTCATCAAAATATAAAAGTTATCCGAAAAGTACCAAAATTTCACCCGAGGCTAATTTTGATATTCTGAATCCAAAAATGAAGCCCATTTTGAAATATAAAATATATATAATTTCAAAAAGTAGTTATTACTATTCATAACGGCTAGTTTAATTGGTTGTTAGAACTCGGTGTTGCGTACAACACACACTATCACATTATTCAAAGAGAAGCGTACCGTAGAAGCTTGGGATGTTTCATTTTAAATTTTTGATGTCCCCATTTAGTCAAAAAGTTTAAAATATAGAATTTAAAAAGGGTTCACTATTAAAGTTGATAAAAGTGCAATACCGAAAATGAATTTGTTCTTGCATTATATCTAAGAAACTCATAATATGGATTCTAAAATTATAAGGATTATATAAACATTAAAATTTATCTAATACTATTCATAACCTCTTTTGAACGGCTTGTTTGGTAAGTCATGGTGTGCTTGAACTTGGTGTTGCATGTAGTGAAAGTTATTGAATTATTTTGAAGAACTAACACACTATGAAATCTTGGGGTGTTACATTCTCCCCTCCTTCAATAAATTGCGTCCTCGCAATTTGAAATTGTTCTTCGAAAATAGAAGGTTGAAAATAGATAATATATTTGTGGGAAACCCCACATCGGAAATTGGGTTACTAAAATTTAGTCTTAATATGAGGAAAAGAGAAATGAAAGGGTCACCACCAAATTATGATCTCGATTATGAGAACATTGGTGGCAATTTGAGACATATAATTGGAGGAAAAACGTAAATATTTATAGGTAGTGATTGAGGTCATCAATCAAAAACAAGTATAAAATTGAGGTCCTTAAATTCATCAATCTATGATGATTTGAAATACCATCAGTTCAACAAAAATAGGGTATTAGGATAACACATTTTTGACGTTTCAATATATCGTAGTTGAAATCCCACATCGAAAAATGAATTAATGAGGCCTCTATTTAAAATAAAGAGTCGAAAGTATGAAGATTACCGAAAATAAAACATACTAGGGTTCCATGTAGTAAAATATGGATATGGAAGAAAAATATAACCATCAATTACCTGATGGAGAGTAGTAGAGAACATGGCTATGAATAGGCCAACAATCCCAAAGCCATAAATTAGTGATGATTTAAGGTACCATCTAGGAAAACATTTTTGTTCTAATTTGCTTTTCTTAATATTAAGGAATTTTTTATGAGATTGGCTAAGATCATATAGAGATATACTTACTTTATAATTAGAGTTTTATCCATTAATAAATTTCTACCACATACTCATCTTTCACTCTAAAAGATAATAGAATGTAAAAAAAATTCTATTTACACTATTCGTACAGGGTTCCAAAATAAACGAATTTATAATTCATCTAAAAGATCTTTTAATAAAAACTACATTATTTAATCCAGGACATCTCGTGGGCCAGTGGTAGGTGATACACCCTTGTCTCCCTTCGGTTGCGGGTTCAAGTCTTGCAGCCTTGCCGGACGCGACGGGTTGTCGCCCGACCTCCAGGTTGTCCTTTTATGGAAATCCAAAATAATCCAAACTAGAACTATCCAAAATACTTCTATCCAAACTCACAGTCCAACATTTATAAGGAAGGTAAACATAATATAGATCCTTTTTACCCCGTAATAGCATATGAATACCTTCATCATGTATTACCATATTCCTTATTGATTACATTCATATTCCCTTATTCCATATAGAATGCTGGATATACTTCATTAATCAAAAAATGTTTTAAACCCCAACAATGATGGAATATACAAATCATTAATCAGCTTCAAGGTAGTCAATAATATCCAATATAATGTATCCAAATCAATCATGTATTATTCTAAAATCACCACCTCGGTATCTGAACCATATTATGGTTTATCTTTCTCTCAACCATATATTTTCCAAACATTTAACCTACTACTGAGTCACTTTTCTTTGTTCCACACCATCTCAAGTCCTTAATGAAATAGTACTGCAGTACAATCCTTATATACTCCATAATTATTATAACAAGTACATTGTTGATACAACACTCAATTGATATAATCAACATAATAACTCTAATCATTCCTCTTAATCTGTGGTAGTATCATAACTTGATTATTATCCAATAGCATTATTTGCGGCATAGTCTGATGACTGGGACATAGGTTCGCGTAGTGTCCAAACTCCTTGCAAATGAAGCATTGTACATTTGAAACCATTTTCTTACCCTTGCAGTCATGTACTTTGTGCCCTTTTCCTCCACACTTATAACAAACTCCCATTCCTTTCAGGCAAGTTCCAGGGTGATTCTTTCCACAGTTACCACATATGGGAAAATTCTTCTTTTCCCTCTTCCCTTTATCCATCTTTCTCTCTTCTATCCATTTCTTCTCTTGCTTCTCTTCAAATCCATAGGACTCAGTAAACTCTTTACTTATCTTATCAACACATGATATTATTTCTTCATATGATGATAATACATGGGAGACTATTTCTCTTATAAATTCTAGCTTAAGACCATGAAAGATATGATCCTTCCTTCTCTTTGGATCATGTGCATTTCTGGAGTTCTCATTCCTTCTACTGGGCGCCATTTCTAAACAATGGAATACACTAGATCAGTTTATCAATCAAAATACATAATCCCATACTTATAAAACACTTAACATAAATTGAACTATTTATGGATATAATCCATAATCATAAAAATGTCTCATTTGAGGATGTATATACTCATAAACCCTTCATAATGGTTTGTAAAGAAAATGAGAATTATCCTAAGCATATCCCCCGGGAGTGTCGTAACCAAGAGTGCAGCAAGGCCCGTTGTCGTGCACCAGTTCCCGTTCGAGTCTAGCTCAAACTGGTGTTTTCGGGTTTTACCCCTAGGTACATCTGTGCCAGAGGTGCCTCTACCTGCTCGTATCCAGACAGGGATGTATTGCTTGTAATACTCAAAAAATCTCTACAATACCAAAATTCTAGGAAGTTCTTCTATACTAATCCTCAAAGTTCATCTTAGGTCTACATGCTCTAATCAGAGTTTATCTAAATCTAGCATCCAAGGATTGTACTAAACTTCCTCTGATACCAACTGTAATGCCCCGACCCCAGCTACCCAGAGTCGGTGCATTATTACATAACATTGGCATGATCACGAGAAAGATCAAGTCTCGAAAGACCGATTTGTATAGTAGCCTTGGAATAACTAGATACAGTCATAAGTTTTACATTACATCATAAATTGAAAAACTACTACAACAACATAATGTCTCCATAAACCACACTCATACATAAAATCCCTGCAGGTCATTCATAATTTACTTCTTCACTTCCTGGGAAAAATAAAACATAGAAAAGGGGTGAGCTCAAATGCCCAGTAAGGATAACAATATAGCGGAAACTTTCATAAATAAGAATAAACTTTTAAGGCAATGTATAACTAAAACAAAAGCCTTTCAAACATGAACTTTTAACATGGTATGGCATAAATAAAATGAAATAATGCCATTTACTTATTCACATGGATATTCTACTAATCGAATAATCACATGCAAAAATCAATAACCACTTTCATAATGTTGAATGCATAATGCCAGACTATCATAACCACATAGCCAAGGCCTCGTGCCAAGACTACAAATAAGATTTTGTCAAGGCCTTGTGCCAAGACACTAGTTTGTCTCATGATACCTACCGATGCATCGAGGAGCTATAGCGGGCTCCACCCGTCACATATTAAGTCCAATGCATTCCCATATGAAAAGGTTTAAACATAACATAAACATTCATATTAAAACTAGAATATGAAATTTCAATACTTTCACCATAAACTATGAATGGTATAAAAATAGCACATCCACATTCAAACATATCACAAAACCTTCAATACAATATAGAAGTTTTGTATCATAATAAATCAACTTCAAATAATCTTAAAATCCATCAAAGGATGTTGACATAGATGAAATCAAAATTCTTTTTAAAGAAATATCTCCTTTTATTTTGAAATAATTTAAGATCCATATAAAATAAAACATTTTCTTTGAAAATATTCTTATAAGCTTGTAAAGGAAGCTTTGAAGATTTTATAACGGCGGAAAATAGCCGCACCCGCCGTATAAGTTAAAAAAACATTCTTACCTTAATTCTGTCGAAAAGGTTAAAAAGGACCTTGTTTTGAAAACGACCGAAAGATTCCTTTATAAACCACTTATAAAAGTCAAAAAGGGTATAAATGAATTTAACTCATATTCTAGTAAATAGTAAAAATGTTTTGAAATTCCTTTTTAAGAAACATGGATGTGGATGATAAAGAGATCCCAGTAGATTATTACGTATAAACAACCTTGGATAATGAAGAGGTTGTAAAGTAAACCCTTACCTTGTACTTTTCCTTGGTTGGGGTAGGTTAACCTCCTGTATAATGGTGAAATAGTTGTTATTAAATTATACAAGAATCATATATAATAATATGATATCATATATGATCTTTTAACATTGATTTGTTAATAATATCTTAGAATTATCGTCGTTTCGGGAGTTAACTTACTCATTTTCTTTTATATGTTTTGTTACATAAGCCATGGTTGTTGTATCTTATTCATATCCAGAATGATATCTAGTCATTAAACATCATTTTTAAATCATCATATGATAATTATACTTGAATGGATACGATGGAGAATGAATCTCATCGCGTTCGTGGAGACGGTAGTCCGTACGTACGCACGAGCGACAATATCATTCTTTTGATATTAAAATAATATATAAATGGATGGTATATCATATATACAGAATCATTAACACGGTATATTTATTATTTACATGAGTTACACATCATTATTATTCCCATCCAAATAATATTATATTGAATAACAATTACACCACGACGTGGAGACGGTAGTCCGTACGTACGCACGTATGGTGACATGTTATTCAAAGGGTAGATAGAATACTGAATATGGTTGTACCATATTTATAATAATATCACAATATATTTGAGATACTGGAGTTATTATTTTAGAATGGTAAGAACAAAGGAAGAAGAAGTGGAAGAAGAAATGAACTTGGAGAAGGGTGGTGAAATCATTACCTCTTCTTCGGGTTCTTCCTTTTGATTTGATCAAAAGGGCTCCTTAGGTTGGCTTTATGATCAAACTAAGGCCTCTAGGTTGTATTTAGGGATGTTGGGAGAGTATTTGGGCAGAGTTTGGCCGAACCAAAAGGCTTTGAAGCTGTGAAGAAATGAGAAGGAAGAGTGCCCTTTTATAAGAGGGGTGAGGGGCACCTTTGGAAAAGCTAGAAATATTAATTTATAATAAATTCATATTCGGTTTCTAATGGCTCCAAAGATTATTATTCAAAGGTTAAGGTGGGGATAGGTCGAAAACCACTCAACCAATAGAATTTAGACAGGTTTGGGTACTTATATTAACCTTATCTTTAAGTATTAACTATAAGTTAATTAGTTTCACTTTTACAATGTCTCTTTGTATTTTTATATAATATGGTTAATAAACTTACTACATACATCCAAGAGACTCTCAAGTGGTCCATTAATGATGAAACTATCATGATATAAGTCTCTTGGCCGAACCTTAAATTTTTAGGAATTTAATATCAATTAATAATATAATATTTGTTTTAAAAACTCTTTTATGTCAATTTTGACACTATTCAATAGTTGATTTTTGTGAATCTCATAAAAGATTGATTACTTCAAAAAAAGTCAATTAAATCAATCCTAATATATCATATTATCCTATAAAATTAGTCTAATTCATTAAAAGTTTCATATTATATTTATTTGTGTATTTATAATATCAATTATTTTAATTTTTCACTATTATAGTAATTACTACATCATCATTGTGTCATAAATAAAATAAATTATTTAATGTCTAAAAATTATAAATAAAATATCATTATGTAGGAAATCTTTTTATCTTTCTAATAAATATTTATAATCTAAAATACAACATATATAACCCTATGTAACAATTGTTTTGATAAAAGATATATGCTTGTGTCATTTTTGTATTCATTTTAACTTAATTAAAATAAAGTGTCATTATCACTTACAAGTGGATCCATGGGGTCCCAAAATTGACAAAAAGATGCCCATGGTCGACCATGTATCAACCGATAGGGTTAAGACACGTTTTAGGGTAATTTAGTATTATTATAATATTATTTTTTAACCCTTATTTACCGGATTTACCCTTAACCATGGTAAATAAAATATTTACCGCAGTAATTATTCAAAATGTCTAAAAATAAAAGTTACCTATTTACACAATTTGAAAATCCTGATTCCAAATATGGAATCCATTTTCCTAAATTCAAAACACAGAAGTGGCAGAAATTAATTTAAAATTAATTCCCGCTGTCAAAACAAAAAGCGTGTTTTTAAGAGATAATAACTATCAAAAGATTGACACTCGTTTATGTTCGGTTTAATTGTAAAATTATGTCCAATGACCAACATTATATTAAATGGTAAAAATATATTCTAAATATACTTTAAAACCACTAAAATTCATAATTTATCACTATTTATTATTTTGATTAAAAATGTTGTTTTTAATTAAAACTTAGTAATTTTCACTATTCATCAAAATATAAAAGTTATCCGAAAAGTACCAAAATTTCACCCTAGGCTAATTTTGATATTCTGAATCCAAAAATGAAGCCCATTTTGAAATATAAAATATATATAATTTCAAAAAGTAGTTATTACTATTCATAACGGCTAGTTTAATTGGTTGTTAGAACTCGGTGTTGCGTACAACACACGCTATCACATTATTCAAAGAGAAGCGTACCGTAGAAGCTTGGGATGTTTCATTTTAAATTTTGGATGTCCCCATTTAGTCAAAAAGTTAAAAATATAGTATTTAAAAAGGGTTCACTATTAAAGTTGATAAAAGTGCAATACCAAAAATGAATTTGTTCTTGCATTATATCTAAGAAACTCATAATATGGATTCTAAAATTATAAGGATTATATAAACATTAAAATTTATCTAATACTATTCATAACCTCTTTTGAACGGCTTGTTTGGTAAGTCATGGTGTGCTTGAACTTGGTGTTGCATGTAGTGAAAGTTATTGAATTATTTTGAAGAACTAACACACTATGAAATCTTGGGGTGTTACATCTATTCTATTATATAGGGGATGCATACTTGGTTCTTGAACTATATCATTTCAACATGATCACATTTATTCGAATGTATTACTTTATAATCTTCTATTCCATTTGTTTTGGAAATCACAAACACCTTATTATAACTATGTTTACTAAATTTTATATATTCAGAGTTTTTTTATGATTTTTATAAAAAATCAGTTTATAGTAAATGAAGAAACATATCTAATATAATATGATTATGAACATCTATTACCCAATATAATCAATCAGATTAAAGGTGTGTCCTTTAATTGGAAGAACCTATGTTATAATCAATGTTTAGAATTATGACATGTGTATCATACTAGAAAAAAGTCATAAAAATAATAATGACATTAATAGTGATATATCGTACTAGATTTTATATTGATTATAATATAGAAAAATAATAATTAATTCTATTGTACTATCCAAATTTTATTATTATATTATATATATTTATTTCTATTTCAGTGAATATATATTTTCATTATAATGGTGTTAAACAAAAAAACATCAGACATTTAATTATTCCATATCACTATGAGTTTACAAGTTCAATTTGTA
This sequence comes from Viscum album, assembly GCA_963277665.1. Classification (NCBI taxonomy): domain Eukaryota; kingdom Viridiplantae; phylum Streptophyta; class Magnoliopsida; order Santalales; family Viscaceae; genus Viscum; species Viscum album. The sequence goes on along the minus strand of OY728135.1, from coordinate 738,087,128 downwards.
TGTTACTGTGGAAAATAACTCATAAATATTACAGTTGAATGTTATCCTATAAATATAAGTTAATTTGAATAATTAGGAGATGATGCATTCGCAACTCAAAGCAACTAAATATTTGGCTGCATGAAATAATATTTTCTATTATTTTTCATTCAGTAGATAGTTGAAGTTCTAAGGAATCATTGTATGGATTCTATACTCCATAGTATAATTTTATTTTTTTATTTTTTGTACGATTATCATACTGATCGATGGATTATGGGCATAAGAATAATATGAATTTGATCCATCATTTTGAGGGAATCCAAGGCTTGAAAGATAGATGATAATCATCATATCGAGGGATTTAAATGATATAATGAAAGATCCATTCTGATCATCATATCAAGGGATTTCCTAATAAATAAAAATATACCATATAGTAGATATAAATATTTGGATACCTAATAGTAGTTATACAACTGTGTATACTTTTAGTCCTAGTTTCTGTCTACCACAACTCTTTAGGATAAAGGGTAAATACTTTTATTAAACATTAAAAGTCTACTTTACTTTTATATGCTTTTTATTTTATTTTTTTACAATTTATATATTCAATTGTGTAAATAATTTTGAAATTAAGTTTTTACATAACTCAATAATATTGGTTTTCTTAGATTTATTTTGATACTAATAAACTAATCTCAAATAATCAAATGCATTGTGGTTCTGATTCTAATACTCTGATAATCAGATGAATAGTGAGTCTTATATTTTTATATAAAGGGAAATTTTGTTTTTATTGTGTTTAATTTTAAAACTAAAATTCAACCCCCACCTCTTGTACCCATCATAAACACTTAAGATCCAATAATTTATATTAAGGAAGGTTCTGCTGAATAGTTATTGTGTTTTTACTTTCATTATCAATAACATTTTTTATTAACTAAAAATTTATATATTGTAAATATAATAACATGTATCTAAAGAAAAGAGTTTATATTATTTTAATATGGAAAGGATAAATGGTTTAACCCTATAAATTTTAATCCCAAAATTCCACATATATTTAATTGTGCTGATTATGAGTACAAGAGAGATTAAATAAAGAATTTATTTATCAATTATATTGTTGATAACTTCGTTATGCTTACTGGTGATTGAAATATTATTAAAAACGAAGTTACTAAATTTTATGATAAATAAAAAAATATTTTCAAATTAATTATAGACTATATAATAATATATTATGTTTCTTGAAAAGGAATATATATAGAAAAATATCATCTTGTGATGTAGAAAATAGCATGTGAAAAAATTTAGAAATCATGCCCTTTGGAACATGAAAAGTCATTGAGACTATTACATCAATAATAAGACCAAACTACAATGATTTTGATTTCTGTCCTATATTATCTATAGAAAAAATGCATCAACAATTTATGACTGTTGAAAATAGTAAACATTATCTTAGGTAAAATTAACTGATTACTAGATTCATGGCTGAATTGATTTGATAAATCATACATAATGAGTGGGAATCAAAAATTACATACATAGATGATACAAATAATATTTTAAATCTAACTCTTGATGATATTATTGGAACTCTCATGAAATACAAGTGAAAATTGAAATGAGATACTTAAATGACGAAAAAGAAGACTTCAGGATTTTCTTTTACAACATTATCTACGATTCATACTAAATCTCAATCCATTGAAACAGATATAAAATCTTTAAAGAATAATAAAGTGATTATGGAATCAAATTCTAATTCTCCAACCCCTTCTATAAATGAGTAATAAAATCTTCATAGAAGGACGAATAAGATATTAGGAAAGAAATATTTTTAGTATAAAAACAAGAAAATACTAAGGAGAAGAATAAGAAGAAATATTCATCTAATGTAACATGTTATGAATGAAAGAAGGTTGGAAACATTCAACCAGATTTTCCACATCATAATAATAATGAAAAAAATGAGATGATTTCAAATTATATTATGTATTACAAGAGGTTGATTAAAAAAAGATTAAAATATTCTAATACTTGCAGTGGTAGTAGTGGAGATAAATCATCTGAAAAATCATATTAAAATAAAATTCATGGATAGTGGAACATTTTTTTATTTATAGAAATACATTTTGTAGACAAATGTTTTATGGTTGAGGTATAAACTGATGAATCCCTTACACAAATTTCTTTAAATGATAATTATCATTAATGTAATAAAGATAAAAAACAAATTATTCTACTAAATTATCTTCCTTAATATAATAGTATAATACTCTACCTATATAATAATAACTATCTTGGATTTATAAACATTTCAAAAAAGAAAATTGGAATGTTTGTAAAAAACATGATAAATTCCAAAGAAAAAATTTCCAAGAAAAATTCATTGATAAATATTTTTTCTATTGAAATATATTATCTTTATAAATACCGTGATAAATCAAATTTTGATAGTGATAATATTTCTATTAATCTTGAGAACAATATTTTTGAGAAAACTAATTTAAAAAGATATTTTAAAAAATATTGTTATAATACTATTACTTTTGATGAAAATACATAGTTTTCAAAATAAAATTTAAAAAACACTAATTTAAATAATCATTTATCAATTTTTACCTATATAAGGAAACATTTTTAATATTTTCAATCAAGATATTCCTTATACTAATATTTTTGGAATTGGGTTTACTCAAAAAAATCATCTTTAGAAATAAATATTATATTGTGAAAGATGGGCTATTACTATAAAATTACAATGAGGTGGACATTTGAAGAATAAATATTCTTTGAACAAAGTTCAATATATAGGTTTTTATAAATACTAAGTTTTAAAGGAAATGTAATTTTCTAGACGTATTAATGTAGATAAAATGGCGTTTCTTAAAATCTGATTTTTTTGATAATACTATACCCAAGAATTTTTGGGTTTGAGAAAACTTATTTTTTTCTTCTCATGAAAATAATGAATATATCATCAATTAAAAGAATTTGTATATGGATAGTGGTTGCTCCAAACATATGACAGGAAAAAAATATTTCATTACAAAAATCATAATGATGGATGGTTTCAATGTTACATTCAGATATAATGCTCAATGAGAGATTGTCGTTATAGGCAACACTATTTTTCTTAAACATCATTAATTTCAAATGTTTTATTTATACTTGTAATTAATAAAAAGAATATTAGCCTAATTTAATTATGCAATTAATTTTTTCTTGTGAACTTAATGAATGAAAAATTTACTATACATTGTTTAAAAGATGATTTTATTTTTCTGCTCATTTGCATGAGAATGTTTACACACTAAAAATAGAAGACCTTAAGTGATAAGATATTAATTTTATTAGTGTTGTTGAAGATCAATATTGGTTATGGAATAGAAGGATAGGAATCTATAACCTTATATATTTATCTATGTTTACTATAAAAGATCTTGTTAAGGATTAACACAAAAATAGGTTTGATACTAAAAATGATTCTGATCCTAGTCAATTTGGTAAGGAATATAAGTCAAGTTTTAAATCTATTAGTGAAGTTTTAACTTATAATGCTATATAGTTAGTGAACATGGATTTATTTGGTCCTATTATAATTGGAAGTATTTGTGGATAATAAAATGTTATATTTTTTAGTTGATGAATACAGAAGATATACATAGTTCTATTTCCTATTAAGAAAATATAAAGCCTTTATTTTTTTTTTAAAACTTTTTAACTAGGGCTAATAATGGGAAAAACATCTCCGTGATAACTATTTAGAGTGGTCATTGTGTATAATTTGTAAATTATTATTTTGAACCTTTTATATTAATAAAGGAATTATATATAACATTTTAGATATGTGAACTCCTCAACAAAATGGTGTAGTTGTAAGAAGAGATAATGTTCATCACAAGATCACTAGAACCATGATGAGTGAATACACAATTGCTATATTTTATGGTCTAATATAGTTATTACTACATCTTATACTATATATACTATTTTTATTACACCTTTTATTCATAAAACTCTTAATGAGTTGTGGACCAGAATAAAATAAAATGTTTATTACTTCAACATTTTTGGATGCAATGTATTCATCATGAATAAAAAAGATAATCCACTTAAAGTTTCTCTAAAATATATGGAATGACTATTCATTTGTTATTCATCAGCTAGTCAGACATATTTAGACATTAACAAAAATACATATATTATTGAGAAAATATTATGTGTTATGTTTAATGAAATTGGTCACTTTATTTTCAAACAACCCCAACCTATAACCTCAAATGATATTTCTAAAACAATATTTCAGACTATGATAGAAAATTTTTGGTTACAAAGAAAATAACCCAGTAATATGTTTTTGAAGTTATTATTTATGAATATTTATAACCTATTATTATATAATATATTTATTAAAACACAAGAAAATAGTTGTTTCATATAAATCATCTTAGTGATAATGTCGTTGGTGATTTAGATCAACCGATTTGCACTAAAAGATCTTTTTAAAAAGAAACTGAACATTGAGATTTTTTTAATTATAACCTATGAATCCTGATGAGGATTTAGGTAATGAGGACTAGATAAAATCTATATAACATTAACTCAATGGGTTTAAAAGGAACCAATATTGTACTTTGTTTAAACAACCTAATGATACTTCTGTAATTTGGGTAAAATGGGGTTTTTTGGAATAAATCTGATGAAAATTAAATAAACGTTAGAAATTAATCTTAGGTACATATTAATGGATATAATAAACAAGAATGAATATACTATGAAGAACCTTATTCTCTACTGTCAATAATTGATACTATTTTAATACTTCTATATTCTTCCATATTATTAAATCTAAAAATATTTCAAATCAATGTAACGTGAACTTTCCATAATAGATCTGTTCTAGATGAATTTTATATAGAACAATCGCGAAGTTTTGAAATTTAAAAACTTCTCAAACATGTTAATAAACATACCAATGTAATTTATGGGCTTCAACAAGGCCCTAGATCTTTTTTTGATGGGATAAAATGATTTTGGTTGTAAAATATTTTACTTAAGGGAGCCTATGATCCAAATATTTTTTTAAAATAAGTTTATAAAAATATTATGAATGTAAATATATATTTTTTTGACATTATATTTCATTCAAATCAAAAATATTTAATAGATTCGTTTGCAGGTCTTATGAAATATGACATTTAAATTAGTAAGATGGGTGACTAAACATTCATTCTATGATTTCACAAAAAACAAAAATAAATTTTATATCTCAGCATATGTTCATAAAATATTTACATAAGAAATTTGGTTATAAAAAAAATAAATATATTATTACTCGTATTAGATCCTCAAATATTTATATATGGATGAAGTTTGGAAACCCGATGATTACGAAAATTATAGGTGTGATTGGAGGATTACTATACAGAATATATAGTCATCAGAATTTAATTGTTTCAGTATTCCTATGTGTAATATATTAATCTAGTCGAATAATGTCCCAACTTAAATATTTTAAATTGATTTTAAATTAACTTTTGTAGACTATGGATTTAGGATTATTCAATTCCTCTGAAAATTATTTTGAACTATATTTTGTTTCCTGTGTTGAGGTTGGTGTATGTAGAACGGAAAAAAAAGCACAACTAGATCTTGTCACTTTTTCGAGGAATATTTATTTTATTGGTCATTTATGAAACAATATAAAGTAGTAATTTTCTCTATAAAAGCTGAATATATGGTAACTGGAAGTTGTTTTACTCATGTTTTGTGGATGAAACACACCCTCAAAATTAGAGCATGATTTTTACTAAAATGAAAATACATTTCCACAACAGAAGTTCCATTTCTATAAGAAAAACCTATTAGATCACTCACGCTCTAAGCGTATATATATATATATATATAATACACTAATTCCATTGTGATTACACACTGAAATAATATATAATTTTACAATTCATCAGAATGAAAGACAAATTAAGGATATTTTTACTAAATCCCTTAGTTCAAATAGACATGAATATATTAAAAAGAATCCCGGAATAGTCAATTTCGTGTGATTATTCATATATTCCTTTTGATTACAAATATCCTTAAAATAATAAAATCATATTCAAAGAGGGATTCCAAATGTTATTATTTTTCTAAACCATTTTTATTTTCTAAAAACTGTTTTCAAACTTTTTTTAAAAAAAAATTTTTTTATCATATTAAACTTTTCAGACTCAAGTATGTATTTTCCAAACACAAAATTTTTAATATAAACTATAATAACCAATTTCTGTTATATAAAATCATTATACATATTTAATATAAACTACCCCAAATCATTTTTTTTAAAAAAATTTAATAATTTATTTGATTAAAATAATCATATTTAGTTTTTGTTATCAAAAGTAACATTATTTTTTTAAAAACTATCATAATTAATTTTTTCTTTAAACAATCATAAAAATATTTTTGATAAAAAATATATTAATCAATTTTCTTATCAAAAATCATATTCAGTTTTCGATAAAAATTATCATAATAATTTATAATTATAAAATATCATAATCAATTTTTTAAACACCCATAATTATTTTATTTTATAAAATCCAAGAAGAAAATTTTATTCATACTGATGAAATATTTTCAACTCTGAAAGGTACTCTTTTATTATATTAGTTTTTTCACTTATCCTTTACATTGGTTTATATATTCATTTTATTAATTATTCTTTTATTGTAAATAATTGATTTTTTCTAAAAATGTAAATATTTTTGTAATCTTATTGATACTCACACTGAATAAAATTTCTCTTAAAACATTAAGAGTTCAAAATTGTTTTTATATTTATTCTTTGATAAAATAACATCCATGGGAAGCAAATTGTTTTCTAATTTGATCTATTGGAAATCATAGAATATGAAATATCTTTTCACACACCTATATAAGAGTTGGAAACCCAATGTCCCACATCTGTTTTCAGTCATTATGCTAATAACTCTCACCACCTATTAAAATGCTCCCGCTGATTGTTTTCTATTCGGTTGATTGACTGAATCATGTCTTGGAATAATGTCCACTGTAGAATATTTTTCAATGATTAATGTGTTTAAAGAATGTCTAGTTGAATAAAAATGGTATAATATGTATGATTCTACGATTAAAATAATTATTTCTTTTCAGTGATGAGAAAATGTTTTCATATAAAAATTAATCAATGTTTTTGACTTAAATTAACATTAAATTGGAAATCAATTTTATATACATGTCTATTTTTATCTAAATGTGATAAGAATGATGTGCCATTTAATCTATTTTTCTGTGAATTATAATATTTTATACAAATGAGTTGTATATTTTGTTTCTGTTCCTTAGGATGAGGAATCTTACTTACCATCTCACAAGTAACCTGATAGACATGGACATTTAAAAAATTAAACGATGAAGAATATTAGTTCCAATATTATGAGAATTTCAACAAACATTCTCACTAGTTTTTGGATGAAAGATTTTTCACTCATTGGATTAATTTTTACCGTTTAAAAATAATGTGTAACAGGGACACCCTAAATGTTTCTAACCTATTTTTTGGGATTACATCCTGAACATAATGCAAATCCACAAGGTAAAATTTGTGTTAATTATTGTGGAATCTATTAAGAATTTATAGATGAATTCAAAGACCCTAATGTTCCCTTAATTAAAAAAATATGTTACATGTGAAATTTATGTAATTGTTCATGGTTGAAAATAAAACCTATATAATAAAAAAATAATTATTGATTGGTGAATAAATAGTCTCTATAATGAAGTTAGAATTTAATTAAATGATTAAAAAGTTTCTTGAAAATGATAATGGACCTCAATACAAATCTATACCAACTAATAACCGAGTTTGTTAAGAATAAATGAAATAAAAATCATCCCCATAGAAAAATAAAAAAATAGGAAAACAGAATTATTGAAAATGAATTCAAGTAATTCATTGAAAAAAAGGTAAAGAAGAAAGTGGGGGACCTAAGTTTGGTATTGATTAAGTTGTGAAAAAAGCCGTGAAAATTCAGACTGTTGATGAAATAAAATTATAATAAAAGATAAGGAAATACAAGATGAGGTTATTAGAGTAAATATTTTTTAAAATAATAGTAATAAGTTAAGAAATAGACTTAGAGAATCCATCATTATCAGTTAAACCTTTTTCTTTAGCTTAGATAGATCATGATCATCTAATATTTACAAAATCCGGTCTGGAGTTTGTTGAAACCTCATCTATCGCACAAATAGATCAATAAATCACTAATAATGTAAAATGGAAATAGGTTATTGAATAAGTAACAGTATCAGTCCTATAAAAAGAATCGATAACCAAAACAAATTTCAAAGGTGTTCTTAGAATAACTGGGTAGATAGATAAAGATCATGAGGACTAATAAGATAAATAAGAGGAATAAAAAAGAAAATAATAATAATAATAATAATAATAATAAGATAAATAAGAAGATTAAGAATAAGCGAAATAAAATAATGGTGATGAAATAGAGATTGATGTACAGATAATGGTAAAGAATACATTTGAATTATCATCATCATCAAATCCATTACCTTCCCAACCAGAAAATGATTTTGACTTAGAAGGATGAGACAAATGAAAATCAACATCATCATCAGAAGAAAAATCTACATCAAAATAGTTAGTGAATTCACCATTAAAGGCAGAGTATAATGACCAAAATACCATATGAATATTATATAAAAATATGAAATACATATATATGTTTACATTATATATGTTTTTTAGGATGTAAATGTTTCTCAGAAATGGAATGATAATGTTTGGGATAAATCAAATGAGATTCTAGAGATTCTTTGCCAAAATATCCTAATGTTTTTTTTTTCGTATTCTTAAGACACTTCAAAAATTGTTTATTAAAAATATTTTGATAATATCTTCCAAACCATAAATAGTTTAAGTGTTTCAATTCTTCATTTTCCAATCATTGAGGTTAGTTTTAATGATATTCAGAGTAGTCTTAATGAAAAACTATTGTCTCCAAAAAAATTACTAAATCGGTAGTAAAAATTGTGGTAGATTTCAAAATATTTGATCAAAAGACATATGTAAAAAAGAGATCCTATAATAAAATGGTTAACTTGTCTAATAAAGTCAGTAGTGAACTCAAGTATCATGATTATTATTATTTTTAAGTGAAAAAACATTCATTATAAATGGTCAAATCCTATGAGAAGTTATCTAAAAATGTTTCAGACTAAGTAATGTGGGTGGACTAATTTAGATTAAAAATAATGAATTTAATAAAGAATTAATGGTTTTGAAAGAAAAACGTTCAGAACCTAGAGTATGATAATAGAACATTCAGATTGTGTGATGGTTATCTCCCTCTTTTCATGTAATATAATAAAAAGCTGATTTTGGATGTTGAAAGACCTAAATCCAATGTCTGAAAGCATTTGGTGTCAGAAGACCGGATTGTAAAGCTCCATTAATCAGTCTCATAATATCAAAAATATCATGATTATTTAATGAATATGAACTAATTTGTGAATAAATTTAATGATGTAATAATGATATTTTATTTTTGAACTCTTGATTTATTATTTTAAAACATTTTGAATGAATGTAAATATGAATGATTTTTCATCCAAATAATTTTTTCCTAAATGTATTCCAATTATTTTTGAATATGTGTTCTTTATTTAATTTCTTGGATGATTACATAATTAAGTTATATTTGATTTTTATGATACTTTTTTTTTAACATTTTAGGTTATATAAATTCCAAATTATTTTTTCAATAAAAAAATTGGGTAAAATTATATAAGGGGAGATGTTTTAGGAATTTAATATTATGGTGTAAGACTTTTCAATGCGGAGAATTATAAAAGTAAGATATGTCATTAAGAAGTATTTTGGTAGATGTTTTAAAATTATTTCATTAAGGGGGGTTTATTATCATAAAAGGTATAATTCAAAGTATCTATCATACTTTTTCATAGATTATATAGAATTCATAAACTCAGGGGGAGTTAAGATAAAATTTATATCATTAAATATATAAATATTAAAGGGTTCTATGTTTTTCAATGTTATTATTTTCATTTATGGGTTGTGTTTTATACTTTCAAAAGGGGGGATATTGTTGATTTAAAAATATTACTTTCTACTTTTCCATTACCATATTTTTGGAAATGAAAAATACATTCTTAAAACTATTTTTACATAATTATATGTGTACCAATTATTTTACAATGGATATTTATAAAATATTATTTTATACCGAATGATGAAATATATCAAATATAATATGAATACAAACTTCTATTACTTTTTCAGGTCCATCGTACTGAAGGTGCATCTGGTTCATAAGACTAACATATGTAATGATCAATGGTTAGACTTACATACTATCTTTTAGACAAAACAAAATCCTGATCATCATAATGACATTGGTTTCAATACATCAGAATGACTATTATACTATTTATAAGATTAAAACATAATAAAAAATTACATTAAAATATCCAATGTTTATAATTGGAGTAATATATATTTTTTTAACAGAATGTAGTTTATTCTTGTAATGGGGCTAAAAAACATCGTTGGGCATTCAGTTATTAGAGATCACTAGGAGACGTCAAGTGCAACATGTCTGAAGTTGTTTCAACTAACTCATAAATATGTCCATTGGAGGATCGCTTATAAATTTTGGTTCAATTGAAGGGTTGGGATATTATTCTTTCATAACTTAAATCAACTAAATATTTCTTTAGGCGAACTTCTCATTCTTAGTATTTATAATTATTTATATAATTAAAGTTCTAGAGAATCCATATAAGGGTTATATATTACATAGAACAATTATCTTTTTTAGTTGTTTTCTTGATTATTGTACTGATCGAGGTATTCTAGGCATTGTTAGAGGGTGAATCAAATCCATCAGATCGAGGGATTTTGGGGCTAAGGTGATAGATTTCGATCATCATATCGATGGATTATAGGGATATGAAGACAAATCCATACCAATCATCATATCAAGGTATTTCCTTGTATGTAAATAAATTCATTAGAGTATG